>CM076571.1:312925443-313234024 GCA_034641835.2 Pinus albicaulis
TTTAGTGCAAGGAATTCTCATGCGGGAATTCCATCTTCACCTTTGGTATAGCTGATTGGGAGATCTACGGAGGAGGTCCTGAGCTTACTTTTTATCATTTTTCTTGATTATATCCATTTTGAATCACATATAGTGTAGTCACTTCGAGTAACTTTTTCATTTCTACAATAGCAGCAGCAGCTGGGTGAAACCCTCTTATTTTGTGCTTGTTTCAGAGGAGGAGGTGTCTATTTCACTCCAGGATGTCTATTGAGGAAGGCCTTGGGCCAAATTTTTTATTATTTGTCTATTTAAGATTACATTTAGTAATTTCTAATATAGATTTGCTGGGTATAGTGTTATTTTCTGTAGTGCTACATTTTGTTTTGCTACTTTTTCGGAAACCCTTACTGGGGTGTTCCGAGTGCTTGTAAAAGAGGTAAAACCTCTTATTTCTAATTCCATGATTAATTAAAGCTCTAGATATGTATGAAACCATATTTTTCTATAAATTTCATAATAAAAATTACGATGTTGCAGTCTTCAGCAGTTCTATTTTATGAAGTTGTGGGATTGGGGTGTTTTTAAGCATATATGAGCTGGGGAGATCTGTTTAATGTAGCTAGGATGATTTTTTTCTGATGCCATTCCATATCTCAGCTACATACAACAGATATAAGAGGATCCAAGTCCTGTTCTGCATTTTTATTTCATTTTTTTCCTTTTACAACGTCCTCATTGGAGATATTGCAGAAATTCCTAAAAAGGAATATTACAGTGGTATCAGAGCTCTTCTCTTGGCTCAAATTGTGGGGGAGATTTATCTTCAGCATGGAGGAGGAAGACATTTTGAATCTCCTACTTAAAACCTTGCAAAACATTGCAAGGGACCTCAAGGAGATGAGACATGAAGGGGATTCTATAGAGTTTTTCCATGAGGCAAGCACCAGCACTACAAATGGCATGGGGCATTCAGCTGCATCAAAACGCTCTACCATTCCTTCATTTCTAACTTGGGTAGATAAGGAAGGAACCCTGGGAGACTGTTTTGAATAATATGAACTCCAATCTCAAGGGTTTAACGAGCACTTGAGTTTTCAAGAGTTTTTTCGGATCAAGGATGGCAGGAGGATTAATACACATCAAAGGGAGGAGAACTTGATGCAGGGATCATCCCTACAGTGCAATATGGTATGGTTCTTCTTGCCCACATTTGATGGGACACCTAAGTGCACATCCAAGGCTTGGGTGGAGAAGCTGGGCATATACTTCTAGCTCAATAAGGTTTATGAGATATAAGCCATCAAGATAGTTGCGCTGCACCTAGAAGGGGAAGCTCAAGAATGGTGGTTTCATGGACTGAACACACTTGGGCATCATCATATCACTTCATACTCAGCTTTCACTAAGAAGCTAGTGGAGAGATTTGATCCAAGAGATCCAGAAGCCCACTTTGCCAAGTTAACCAAGCTCGAGCAGGAGGGAGATCTTGAGGATTATATTGCTGAGTATTTGAAACTTTCGGTGACGGTATCCAACCTGACTATGAGCAGGAAGGTATGCATGTTTATTAATGGGTTGGTTGAACCATTGCAAGGGTTGGTCAAATTCACTAAACCAACCACACTCCTTGAAGTTGTGGAGAAAGCTAAAGATCTACAACACATCTTTCCGAGGGAAAAAACCTTTTTACAGAAGGATACTTACTCAAGACCAAGGAAGAAAATCCATGTTCGGGATTTGGAGGGAGAATGTGTTGCAGGAAGGACACATCATGTCAAGACCTTCTCCAAGAAGGATGCCAATGATGTACAACCCATGGAAGACTTTGCTCTGAGAGGGGGAGCTATTGCAACATTAATAGGAGTCCCAAAGTATCTAACCTTGAGGGTAAGAGGTACTATCATGGGTCAAAGAAGCTCTGTATTGATAGATAGTGGAGCTACTCATAATTTTATTGATGCACAACTGGTACAAAGGAGAGGAATCCACATGGAGGAGTTTGAGGGATTTTTAGTTTTGGTCCCAGGAGATATGACCCTGTAATGTGGCAAGTATGTTCCAGCACTAACCATTACGATGGGGACCTACACATTGACAGACCACTTCTTTGTGGTAGAAATTATAGACACCAATGTCATATTGGGAGTCCAGTGGTTAATCACTCTTGGGAGAGTTACCACTAACTGAAGAACCTTGAAGATGAATGGACAGGAGGGAAGGATGGCTAGCAACAAAAGATCAAGGGTATAAACACATGCTCCCCTCAGGTTGTTTCAACACACAAGATGGAGGCAGATCTGTGTAGAGGGGATGTTGAATGGGCAATGGAGCTGCATATATTAGAGGTGAAGGGTGAGGATTCACCAATTGATCCAGATGTTCAGTCTCTCTTGGACCGGTATTCTACAGTATTTGGATATATCCCACTAGGGAGACCTCCTGACCGAGGGTTTGAACACACCATTGAGTTGGAACAAGCGATCCAAGCAATAATCACCACTCTTTATAGGCACCCCAAGGCTTATAGGGATGAGATTGAGAGGGCTATCCAAGAGCTGCTGGCTCTAGGGAACATCTGGCCTAGTACTAGTCCTTTTGCTTCCTCGGTGGTTTTGGTAAAGAATAATGATGGCACATTGAGGATGTGCATTGATTATAGGGCCTTGAACAAGAATAATATGAAGAACAGGTACCCTATACTCAGGATCGATGAACTCATGGATGAGGTGAGGGAGCAAGTGATCCAGGTGGATATTGGTGGCCACCCACCTAACCCACTTGGCCCCCCACCATTGTCTCTTTCAGTTTTTCAGTTTCGGCATAACTTACTATTTTTAGCATTTTTTCGGGTCCTAAACTTCTGGAGCCGTTTTGAGGCCCTAAACGACGTTTTTTGGGTATCAAAGCACCAACGAATTTGATCATCAAATTCATCCTGAAAGCTATAGTCCTCGGATAAATCTTTCTAATGATGTATCATGTGCGTCAATGGAGATAGTATGCCAAAGTTACGCCCCTGGGAAGTTGAAACACCAATTTACCAAAACGGGGCCCATAGTTTTGGCGCTTCATCTCCTAGGGTTAGGTTTTTGGGATGTTTAGGGTTCTCCATTATTTCTCAATAATAAATAGGCCCTCGAGCCTCATTGTAAGGCATTTTAGAGGCCTGTAGCCGCCACATCTCTTCTCATAGATAGCTACTAGTGCCCTAGCTAGTTTTATTTCCATTCTGTCTGTAAGCAAATTTCAGTTCTTTGATATTAATGAAATGAAGTGTTATTTACGTTGCATCTCTGTATTTATGGTTATGTGTTTATTCTGTTGCGTTCCTGCATAAATCCGGATCAGTGGTATCAGAGCGATCTGCTTTTTCTCGATCCTTCTTTGCATGTCCCCAACGAGGTCGGGGTATAAGGAGCTAGGGCTTGATCTGGTGGAACCTTTGCAAGATCAGCCTCGCAAACCTCGACGGACGCCCATGGGGAACGAAAAGAAAGATGAGGGAGCAGGAGATCCTATCAAAATATTGCTCGAGGAGGCCCTCGAAAAACAAAGGAACGCGATGATGGATAGTTTTGCTCAGATCCTTCAACGGCTGCCCACCGGCGGCGCATCTGCATCCAGTAGCCACTCTGGAGTTGCGACCCCCTTTAAGGTACAAGTAAATTTTGACATTCCCATATTTGAGGGTCAAATAGACGCAGATGCCGTAGATAGATGGTTGAATCTATTAGAAGGATATTTCTCTGTTCATGAATTTTCAAACCGGGAGAAGATTATTTTTGCACTCCTCAAAGCTACCCCCCATGTTAAGGACTGGTGGGAAACCTACTGTGAGAACAAGGACCAGACAGAACCCTCTCTGTTCTCGGCCATACCAACTTGGAATTATTTCTGAGACGCCGTCAAGGAACAGTACTATCCCGTGGGGAGCTATGAGGACAAGTACATACAATGGACCACGCTGCGAAAACAAAGGGATCAAGATGTGCACGAGCTGACAAATCTGTTCCATACCCTGCGCACAAAGTTGGGTATCAAAGATTCAGAGAAACATTTGGTGTTAAAGTATCGCAGCTGTCTGCATAGATACATTCAAGAGGAAATGGAGTTCCTCGACATCTCCTCGCTTGGTACGACATACCGGTATGCTGCCAAGATTGAGCAGAAATTCAAACAGAAGAAGCGAGACTTTGGATCTGCGAATCAAAAGCAAGGGAAAGGTGCTTCCAAACCACAGAACAAAGGACCGAGCCAAGGCATGGCGGCTAAAGACAACTCATCGAAGCCACAAGAAAAGAACAGCACCGCAAAGCCAAAGAAGGACACGGGAAAGTGGTGTGAGTTCCATAAGAGCTCCACTCACAACACAAGTGAGTGTCGGGCCAAGCAATCGCTAGTGGCCGAGATGAGGGCTTCTGAGTCAGATGCATGCTCCGACTCCGAATCAGAACCTGAAAAGGGGAATGAAAAAGGGAAAAAAATTATTGATACGGAGCCCAATGCCACTGTTTCCACTACAAAGGTCCAGAAGGAGGAACCGGAATATCTAGAGGAGGAGGAACATCTCTTCCACTCCCAGATATGGGTAAAGGGCTCCCCTGTACAGTTCATTGTCGACAATGGGAGCCAAAAGAACCTCATTTCAATAGACATCGTGAAGCGGTTGGGCTTGCCGACCATAGCTCACCCACATCCATACACCATCGGGTGGCTTCACCAAGGACGAGATCTCCGCGTCAGCCAACAGTGTCGCCTTCCCTATAGCATCAAGCCCTTCACGGATGAGGTATTATGTGACGTTTCTCCTATTGATGTTTCTGATGTATTATTAGGATAACCATACTTCTGGAAGCGTCATGCTGTGTATGAGTCTCGACCTCGTGCTGTTATTATTACTTTGGGAAATAAGTTGTACAGGATACCAGAGGTACCACCTCCTACGGCTATCTCTTTGGTTACTGCAAAAAAATGCAGTAAGATCATTTCCCAAACCAGGAAATTCGTTTTCCTGATGATCCACCCCCAGGGCAAGAAGAAGACTGTGGCCATGACCTCCAGACAGGGCCCCTCTGCACGACAACAACAAATGGATAAGGTCATGGAGGAGTACGCGGACATCTTCACCTCACCCACAGGGGTTCCTCTACACTGTCAGGTCAAGCACCCGATTGATCTGACCCCAGGTGCACCGCTACCCAATGGACCGATCTATCGACGCTCTGTTCTGGAAAATGATGAAATCAAGAGGAAGATTCAGGAGCCGTTGCAGAAAGGTCACATCAGACCAAGTTCATCGCCCTGTGGGAGCCCGATCGTGTTGGTACAGAAGAAGGATGGGACGTGGAGACTCTGTATTGACTATCGGGCGCTGAAAAAGATCACTGTCCGGAATAGGTACCCAATCCCACGGATTGATGACCTTCTGGACCAACTCCAAGGTGAAAAATATTTCAGTAAGATCGACCTAAAGTCTGGGTATCACCAGGTACCAATTGAACCCTCTGATGTGTGGAAGACTGCCTTCAAAGCTAAGGAAGGCCTTTTTGAATGGTTGGTCATGCCTTTCGGGTTGAAGAATGCTCCCGCAACCTTCATGAGGATGATGGACGACATCTTGCGGCCATTCACCAACTCATTCGTAGTGGTGTACTTGGATGACATTTTGATCTTCAACAAGACTTGGGAAGAGCACCTTCATCACATCCGACAAGTCCTCCAAACACTGCGGCAACACAAGTTGTGTGCCAATTTGGAGAAGTGCACGTTTGGCATGACCCGGGTTCAATATCTGGGATACATTATTGATGAAAGGGGGGTGCATGTGGATCCATCCAAGATCCAAGTCATTCGGGATTGGCCAGCCCCGACTACTATAACAGAGCTTCGCAGCTTTCTGGGTCTTGCTAATTTCTACCGTAGATTCGTGTTGGGATTCTCTCATATCACTTGGCCCTTGAGTCAAGTCACCAAAGGAGGAGCGAGAGAAAAATTCTTTTGGTCGGAACCTCAACAGAAGGCATTCAAAGAATTGAAAAATCGCCTTTGTTCTGCCCTAGTGCTCACCTTACCAGACTTGCAGCAGCCATTTGAGATCGAGACAGATGCCTCTGACTATGCTATTGGGGCAGTTCTTACTCAACAGGGACATCCGGTGGCATATCACAGTGAGACATTGTCTGAGACAGTTCGCAAGTATCCCACCTATGACAAAGAAATGTATTCCATTGTGCAAGCCTGTCGACAATGGAAGCATTACATTTTGGGGAAGGAAACAATCATCCACACGGACCACCGGCCCCTGCAGTTCATACAGACACAAGGGAAGTTGCAGAATGATCGCCATCAGAAGTGGTCCACATATCTGCAACAATTTCATTTGAACATCAAGTACAAGAAGGGTAGCACCAATAATGTTGCAGACTGCCTCAGCCGACCACCGATCGTGGCGCTCACCACGGTGCTCAACTCTTGTGGGCACGAGACTTCTGATTGGCCGCTTCTCTATGAGAGTGACCCAGAATTCGGCCACACTTACAAGGCACTCTTGGGGGGCACGCAAGTTCCAAATTTTCACCTCCAAGATGCACGTTTATGTCACCTGGGACACCTTTGTGTTCCTTCAAGCGAGCGTGCAAAGATGATATGGGAAGCACACTACAGTCGAGTCGTTGGGCATTTCGGGGTCAAGAAAACAGTAGCAATACTACAGAAGTATTTCTATTGGCCGAACCTTCAAAAGGATGTCGAGAAGCACATCAGATCTTGCACTGCTTGTGCCATTGCCAAACCGACCATCAAGAAGCAAGGCCTATATACTCCACTACCTACCCCTAGTCGACCATGGGAATCCATCTCCAGGGATTACATGTCGGGCCTGCCCTCTACTAAGAATGGAAATGACTTTGTTTTCATGGTCGTTGACAGATTCTCGAAGATGGCCATTATGGAGGCCTGTAAGAAGAATATCATAGCAGAATCTACTGCTAAAATCTTCTTTGAACGAGTATGGGTGCACTTTGGGATCCCACAGTCTATCATATCAGATCGAGATAGTAGGTTCCTCAGCACATTTTGGTCCAGCCTCTGGTCAATGATGGACACAATGCTCACCAAGTCCACAGCTTTCCATCCCCAAACAGATGGCCAGACAGAGGTCGTCAACATAATGATTGTACACATTCTGCGCATGTACAATTCAAAGCATCCACACACATGGGACGAGAGCCTCCCTTATGTACAACATAGTTATAACTGGGCTCTCCACAATTCAACTGGCCATAGCCCCTTTCAGGTGGGCTTGGGATTCCAGCCACTATGTCCCATTGACGTAGCCATGCCATTTGCAGCTGCTCAGGCCGATTCAGCGCACGTCCAGTCTGAAGTTGACAAAGAAAGTATCTTCATTGAGCGCATTCAACACATCCACCAACAGGTTCATGATATATTGGATAGAGCCAATGCGAAGTACAAGCAGCGCCATGATCAACACCGGGTGCCACACAACTTCCAGGTGGGCGACAAAGTAAGGCTGCATTTGCAGAAGGAGCGCCTCACTGGACCTCACCGCAAGCTTCACCCGCTCCGATACGGGGCCGTACACCATCACCAAGGCTGTAGGGAACAATGCTTTCGAGCTTAGTATTCCACCATTCCTTGGTCTGCGCCCAGTCTTCAATATGTATCGCCTTTGTCCTTACTTCCCACCTCTACTGGACACTTCGGACATTGCAGAACAACTCACACCAACAGAGTTAAACCCAGACTGTATGGAACAGGCCACCACAGATTGTATCATGGACATGCAAATTAAGAACACTCACCAACAGAGGATCCAACTGTATCGGGTTGTCAAAGCTGGCAAACTCCTGCACCAAGGAAAGTGGTTCACCAGGGACCAAGTTCATCAGAAATTTCCTCATCTTATGGAGGAACTTAACGCAATGGGGACCATTGCTTCCTAAGGGGGGAGGAATTCTCCAGGTGGATATTGGTGGCCACCCACCTATCCCACTTGGTCCCCCACCATTGTCTCTTTCAGTTTTTCAGTTTCGGCATAACTTACTATTTTTAGCAGTTTTTCGGGTCCTAAACTTCCGGAGCCGTTTTGAGGCCCTAAACGACGTTTTTGGGGTATCAAAGCATGAAATCCGTCTCGAAAGTTGTATTCCTCAGATAAAGCTTTCTAATGACGTATCATGTGCATCAAACGGAGATAGTATGCCAAAGTTACGTCCCTGGGATGTTGAAACACCAATTTACCCAAACGGGGCCCATAGTTTTGGCGCTTCATCTCCTAGGGTTAGGTTTTTGGGATGTTTAGGCTTCTCCATTGTTTCTCAATAATAAATAGGCCCTCGAGCCTCATTGTAAGGCATTTCAGAGGCCTGTAGCCGCCACATCTCTTCTCAGAGATAGCTACCAGTGCCCTAGCTAGTTTTATTTTCATTCTGTCTGTAAGAAAATTTCAGTTCTTTGATATTAATGAAATGAAGTGTTATTTCCGCTGCATCTCTGTATTTATGGTTATGTGTTTATTCTGTTGCGTTCCTGCATAAATCCGGATCAGCAAGATATCCCCAAGACAGTGTTCAGATGTCACTATGGGCATTTTGAGTTTTTGGTAATGCTTTTTGGATTGACCAATGCTCCAACAAATTTCTAATGTTGCATGAACCACATCTTCCGTGGTCATTTCAGAAAGTTTGTATTGGTATTCTTTGATGATATTCTTATCTATATCCGCACTTGGGAGGAGCACTTGCAGCATATTGAGACAATTTTACATATCCTCAAGGAGAAGCAATTCTATGCCAAGCTCTCCAAATATGAATTTGGCCTCACTAAGATGTTGTATTTGGGGCACATCATAGGAGTGGATGGAGTGAGGGTACATGAGGAGAAGATCCAAGCTATCGGAGATTGGCCTAAACTGGGGAATTTTACAAGACTCATAGGGTTTATGGGCATATGCACTTATTATCGGAAGTTTGTGAAAGGATTTTCACAACTAGCAGCACCACTCACAGACTTGAAAAATAAGGGAGCTTTTCATTGGACACCTATAGCGTAGAGAGCTTTTGATAAGTTCAAAGAGGTAATGAGTAGTTGTCCTGTTTTGGTTTTGCCTGAATTTTCTCAACCTTTTTCTCTATAATGTGATGCGTCGGGTGAAGGTATTGGGGCAATCTTGATGCAAGGTGGGCATCCTATATACCCCATCTTTGATAAAGAAATGTTAGCTATCATGCATGCATTAGCCAAATTCCAGAAATACTTTGTGGGGAATAAGTTCAAGGTGAAGACTAACCATAATAGTCTTAGATTCTTCCTTAAAAAAAGACAACTCCAGGAGAGACAATAGAAGTGAGTGAGAAAAATCCAAGCTTATGATTTTGACATAGAGTATGTCAAGGGAAAGAGAAATGTATTAGTTGATGCACTATTCAGGAGGCCTACAGTGTTGTCTTTGAGGGGCATGGACGCAGATTGGAAAGCTCAATTTTTAGTTGGGTATTCCAAAGATGACTTTGCATGTGAGATACTTGATGGGGTGGTATCAAATGAGAGGTTTAGAGTGATGGATGAGGTCATCTATTACTGAGACTGGATCTTCTTGGCTAAGAATTCCAAGCTCAAGGAGAATATCTTATTGGCATAACTTGATTCCCCACTTGCCGGGCATCAAGGTTTCACAAAGACTTACAGAGCTATCAGAGAGAGATTCTCATGGAAGGGTCTCAAAGAGGATGTGCTCTGACATGTCAAAGAGTGTACCATTCGTCAACAGAACAAGGGAGAACACACCCACCCTGCTGGGTTATTACAGACACTACCTATTGCGGATGGGAAGTGGGGAAGTATCTCTATGGACTTCATCACTGACTTAGCAAGAGTACAGGGTAAGGATTGTATCTTTGTAGTTGTTGATAGAATAACACATTACTCTCATTTATTTACCATTTCTACACATTATACTACTTCACAGGTAGCTGAGCTCTTCTTCAAAGATGTCTTTAGACGCCATGGTCTCCCAAGGACCATAGTGAGTGAGCGGGACAGCCGCTTCATGGATGGCTTTTGGCAAGAATGTTTCTGGTTGGTGGAGATTGATTTGACTCCAAGGAATAGTTATGACCCACAAACCAATGGACATACCGAGATAGTGAACAAGTGGCTAGAAGGCTACTTGAGGAACTATGTAGCAGGGCAGCAGAGAGCTTGGCTATGTTGGCTTCACTTGGGAGAGTATTGTTACAACACTACTCACCACATCTCTATTGGCATGACTCCATTCTGAGCCTTATATGGGTATGAGGCACTTTCATTTGCTGATGTTATGTTTGGGGAAAGTAAAGCTCCAATGGAAAAGGAATGGATTCAGGAGAACTAGGACATACTCAGGGCACTCAAAGATAACGTTTCCACTGCCCAGAACCAGTAAAAGATGTATGCAGACCATGTTTAGATAGAAATATAGTTTGAGGTGGGAGATCTTGTCTATCTGCATCTTCAGCCTTACAAACATTCCACACTCAAGAAGAAGGGAGATGAGAAGCTCAAACCATGTTTCTATGGGCCATATAGGGTGGTCAAATGTATCGGTAAGGTAGCATATGAGTTGGAGCTTCCTAAGGGGAAAAAGATCCATAATATCTTCCATGTCTCTTGCCTCAAGAAGGCCCTTGGGAGGAATGTAGTTACCAACATGGCTTTCCCCCCTATTTATGATGAGGGCTGCTTAATATTTTAGCCAGAAGCAATCTTAGACACAAGGGAGAGGCAGTTGAGAAACAGAGTCATCAAGGAATATTTGATTTGATGGAGGAATCTGCCAGATGAGGATGGCACTTGGGAGGGAGAGAATATCTTGCCACATCATTTTTTACTATTTCTTGTGGGCAAGAAAATTTTGAGTTGGGAGGACTGTAATATTCCCAATTAGCCACTGCTACTTGGAATATTATAACTGCCCCATTTTTGCAATAAGAAGTATGGAAGACAATAAAACATATCCCAGTGTGAAAAGGGATTGGATTAGGAGGACAAAATAAACCCACCTTGGTGTGAAAGAAGGGAAAAGAAATGAGCTAGATCCAGTTGACCAAGTCAACAACGCTGTCAAAAGAGGAGGGCAAGCTACTAGGGCAGTGCAGTTTTGAAAGGGGAATCTTCTCAAGGAATTCACATCATCAATGAGTGGGGTCAGGGGTGGGAAAGCTCACCAAGGATAAGAAGGAGGAGATAGCAGCAAAGAAGGCATTCATTATTCATCTTTTTTTTGGTCTTATGGTTGATTTCAAGCTTCAGTTGTTTAGCCGAAGTTGCAGCACTGTTCAGTGCAAGGAATTCTCATGCGAGAATTCCATCTTCACCTTTAGTCTAGCTGATTGGGAGATCTAAGGACGAGGTCATGAGCTTAATTTTCATCATTTTTCTTGAGTATATCCATTTTTCATCACATACAACACAGTCACTTCGAGTAACTGCGTCATTTCTGTAGTAGCAGCAGCAGTTGGGTGAAACCCTCTTATTTTGTGCTTGTTTCAAAGGAGGAGGTGTCTATTTCACTCCGAGAGGTCTATTGAGAAAGGCCTTGGGAAAATTTATATATTATTTGTCTATTTCAGATTACATTTAGTATTTTGTAATACAGATTTGCTGGGTACAGTGTTATTTTTTGCAATGCTGCATTTTGTGTTGTTATTTTGCTGGAAACCCTTGTCGGGGTGTTTTGGTGTGCTTGTAAAAGAGGTCAAACCTCTTATTTCTGATTCCATGATTAATGAAAGCTCCAAATCTATATGATACCATATTTTTCTGTAGATTTCATAATAAAAATTACTCTATTGCAGTCTTTAGCAGTTCTATTCTATGAAGTTGTGGGATTGGGGTGTTTTTAAGCATATATCGGCTGGGGATATTTGTTTAATGTAGCTAGGATGATTTTTTTATGATTCCATTCCATATTTAATCTACATACCGCATATATAAGAGGATCCAAGTCCTGTTCTACATTTTTATTGCATTTTTTTCCTTATAAAATGTCCTCATTGGTGATATTGCAGAAATTACTAAAATGGAATATTACAACAAGAAGAGGATATACACCAGGAAAAAACCCTAGAATAGGAAGAAATGAGTCTGACCATATCATGTAATGAATTTTAAGGAATTACCACTCCTCAAACTCTCAATATAGAAGGACATATCAAGAAGAAAAAGGTAATAGTGTTGATTGATTCAGGTGTACCCATAATTTTATTCATTGTAAGGTAGCCGAGGAATTGAATTGTTTCCTATACCCAGCACTAGAATTTCAAGTGATGGTTGCAAATGGAGGAACTATAAATTTCTCTGTAAAATGCCATAATATCAAGCTAACCATGGGGGAATATGTATTGAATAGTCCAATTCTTTCCATTCCTATGGGAGGTGCTGATGTTGTAATAGGAGTACAATTGTTACAATCTTTGGGGACGGTAGCATTTAATTATCAAGGACTTTTCTTGAAATCTTTTTCAGAAGGAAAGGAAATAAAATTACGGTGTATCGAAGGGAAGCGGGGAAATATTATAAGCTCTAATGTCATGAAAAAACTTCTAAAGAAAGAATAACGAGGCGTAATTGCACAATTATGCTCACTAGAAGTTCCAACATCAAAATCATATATTTCTGCAGATCTCCAAAAAGCCTTGGACAATCATTCCAAGGTTTTTGAAACTCCCAAAGGACTCCCACCTATTCGTGATCATGATCATGCTATTCATTCCATTCCAGGATGTGTCCCTCCAAACATCAGGCCTTATAGATATCCTTATGTCCAAAAGAGAGAAATTGAACGTATGATTGCACAAATATTAGCGGCTGGTATAATTCAACCTAGTCAAAGTTCTTTCTCTGCTCCTATAGTATTGGTACACAAGAAGGATGGATCATGGTGCATGTGTCCGGATTATAGGGAGTTCAATAAGCTCGCCATTAAAGATAAATTTCCCATTCCTATGATTGATTAATTATTGGATGAATTACATGGAGAAATTTATTTTACCAAGTTGTATCTTCGTTCAGGATATCATCAAATTAGAATGAAGAATGAAGATATTCCAGAAACAACATTTTGAACTCATGAGGGTCATTATGAATTTTTGGTCATGCCTTTCGGCCTTACCAATGCACCTTCTACATTTCAAGGCTTCATGAATTCCATTTTCAAACCTTTCCTTAGAAAATTTGTGCTAGTATTTTTTGATGATATACTAATGTACAACATGTCTTGGAAGGATCATGTTCAACATGTTGATAGGGTGCTCAAACTATTGCAGGAGAAACAATTATATGAAAAAACATCCAAATGTTTCTTTGGAGTACAAGAGGTGGAATATATGGTTCATATTGTATCTCGCGAGGGTGTTAAGGTAGACCCTAAAAAAATTAAAGCCATTAAATAATGGAAAGTCCCCAAAACCATAAAGCAGTTGCGAGGATTTCTTGGGTTAACAGGGTATTATCGTAAGTTTGTTAAGAATTATGGGAGAATAGCATCACCTCTAACAACATTATTGAAGAAAAATGGATTTTCATGGACTCCTGAAGAAACTAAGGCCTTTGAACATATTAAAGAGTCAATGTGCCTAGCACCGGTCTTAGCTACGCCCGACTTCACAAAAACCTTTATTATGGAATGTGATGCCTCAGGAAATGGAATTGGCACTATTTTAATGCAAGAAGGAAGACCCATTTATTTTGAAATTCATCCAATCAAAGAAAATTGTTTACAGAAACCTATTTATGAGAGGGAAATGTTAGAAATATTGCATGCACTAAAGAAATGGTGAACTTACCTAATGGGAAGACACTTCAAGGTAAAAAATTATCATGATAGTCTTAAAAACTTTTTGGAACAAAGACTATCTTCAGAAGAGCAGCAAAAATGGGTCACAAAGATGTTGGGTTATGACTTTGAAACAATCTACAAAAAAGGGAAGCTAAATGTTGTTGTAGATGCACTCTCAAGAAAGAATGAAGAGGTGGAAGCATTGCTTTGTGCCATTTATATTATCCAAACAAGTTGGATAACTGAAGCTAGGGATGGGAAGAAGGACAAAGAAGTGTAGACACTCATTCAAAAGTTGCAGCAAGATCCTATTACATCTGATAAATTTAGTTGGGAAAATGATTCCTTATGGTACAAATATCGCTTATATCTTTGTAAGAATTCCCAACTAAAACAAAATATTCTTTTGGAATTGCACACTTCTCCTTTAGGAGGACACTCAGGATTTTTAAAAAATTACCACAGGGTGAAGAATGAATTTTTTTGGGATGGCCTTAAATCTGATATTCAAAAGTTTGTGGCGGAATGTTTGATTTTCCAGCAGCATAAAGTTGAGACAATTAAGACCCTGTGTCTTCTACAAAATTTATCCATTCCAAGTCAATGTTGGGAGGATATTTCAATGGATTTTAACACAAGTTTACCTAAGTATGAAGGAAAGAGAGTCAGCATTGTGGTAGTTGATAGAATTACCAAGTATGCAAACTTTTGTGCATTATATAATCCATTTAAAGCAAGTACATTTGCTACTACATTTATGGACACAATTCAAAATCTACATGGAAACCCAAGGGTTATTGTGAGTGACAAATATCCCATTTTTACTGGAAATTTTTGGACAGATTTATTTTCTTGTTTGGGTACTCAATTAGCTCATATCTCATCCTATCATCCTCAATCCGATGGTCAAACTGAGATAGTAAATAAATTTTTGGAAGGATATCTTCATTGTTTTGTATATGATAAACAAACACAATGGGTCAAGTGGTTACCTCTCGCTGAATGGTGGTATAACATTTCCTTCCATACTGCAACAAAAATGACCCCATTTATGGCACTTTATGGATATCATCTACCATCCATCCCATCATATTTAAGAGAAAATTCGAAGGTTCAAGCAGTGGAAGATCACATCAAGCATCAACAAGAAGTTCTCTAGCTCTTAAAGGATAACCTGAATTTGGCACAAAATCGAATGAAACAACAGGCAGATCAACATCGCAGCGAGAGAAGTTTTGATGTAGGAGACTAGGTATTTTTACAGCTACAACCATACAAACAAATGTCCCTCAAGCAAGCTTCGCTAGAAGGATAATAAATTATCACCAAGTACTATGGTCCTTACAAGGTGTTGCAAAAAGATTGGTACTATGGCATACAAATTGGAGCTTCTACCTTCTTCACAAGTGCATCCGAGTTTTCCATGTTTCATGCTTAAAAGTTATAGGTGAAAATATTCCAATTCAAAAAATATTTCCGAACTTGACGAGGAAGGAAAAATCATATTGGAACTTGAAGCGATCATGGAAACAAGAACTCGATAGCTATAGAAATTTATCAATTTTGAGTATCTCATCAAGTGGAAGAACTTACCCCTTTGAATATTCTACATGGAAGGATAGAGAATTTTATACGAAGCACCCAGCTACTCAAGCATTGAGGACAACAGTTATTTGAAGGAGAGGCATATTTGATCCCTATATTACTATTATAGTCCCTTATTGTTGTTATTATAACCCCCTTATTGTTATTATTGTACCCCTGTAACCCCCATATTGTTATTATTGTGCCCTTAAATTATTATTGTTAGGTCGGCTAGGATTACATTGTGGCCCCATGGACTCCTATATATAGAAAGGAGGTTTTCTAATTTGTATCATCTAAGAATTGTTCATTCATATAATGTATTGGAGGTTGCCCCCTCGAAGCGGCTTATTTCTAAGGTGTTTATATCTCTTTTCTTCTATTTTTGGAGTTGGTTTCACAAAAAAATTACTAATCATACGTAGGTTCAATGGAT
The DNA here is from genome assembly GCA_034641835.2 of Pinus albicaulis. Taxonomy (NCBI): domain Eukaryota; kingdom Viridiplantae; phylum Streptophyta; class Pinopsida; order Pinales; family Pinaceae; genus Pinus; species Pinus albicaulis. The sequence goes on from CM076571.1 coordinate 312,941,283, forward strand.
TTTTACCATCATCATATGTCCTTTGGGAGCGACTTCACCTCGACAGGTCAAAGAATATAAAGTTGTGTTTTTTTCAAAAACTTATTTTGTGGTTTTCTTTAGAAATATTGAAGATTTTCAAAAGGTTTTTGCCAAGGGCCCTTGGTTCTAAGAAGAGATGGTATTTATATCCAACCATAGTTCCTAGAGTTTAACCCTCTCATTATGAAATCTATTCATATTCCTGTGTGGGTTAGACTTTTGAATTTTCCCCTTCAATGGATTTTACAAGTGATTATAAAAGGTATTGGAGATTATATACGCTAATTCATCGAAGTGGACAGTGATAGATTGGGAAATGGGTTCAACACCTTCATTATAATGAAGTGGACCTCAGTAAAGGGTTATTAGATAAAATCATCCTTAATTTTGATGATAAGGCCTTTCTCCTGAAGAGGCTTTCCATCCCTAAGTGTCAAAAAACGCTAGCCATGGGTGGAGAGATCTAGATCCACTAACTAGTTGAAAGAACCTTGTTGGCAAGAAAAAAGAGAGTTCTCAGCATATGAACTCACTGTCAGAAAATTCAACCTCTTTAAATATAGTTGTGTCCCTACTTGAATCATGATCACTTTCAGTTTGACGTTGAGGATTTCTCACATACCAAATATTGATATATTTGTTTGGACTGTGGATTTACTAGACTTCATTTAATAATAGAATGTTGGGATATTTTTATAAATTATGTTGTATTCGTTCAACTCATTTGATAATCACTTTCATTGTAAAGACTTATATAAATCAATTTATGGCTTTGAGCCATGCTAGTGTACCTATGATAGCGAGATGCTACTAGTTTAAAGATAGGGTGTCACTCTCTCTCACCTGGATATCATTCATTATCCTCTAATGTAATATGAGATTGAACTTTATTAATACAAACTTTGATGCCAGATTTATTTCTCCATTTTTGGTATATATAATGGTTATTTTGACCCTATTATTTGTTGAAAAGTGTAACAAGGTTCGGTCTTCATAATGACTTGTAATTATGAAATGAAGAAGACAAAGATAATACAATGTATTTTTTAAATACTTGACTCATGGGTTTCATGAGAAAGGAGTTTTATTATAGTTCAAATACTTCTTCTTGATATATTTAGGGTTTTTCATCTTGTCATAAATATATAATTAAGAGTCATGCATATTAAGTGTTGTTACACTTTTAAAAGGACATATTATTTATGTAAGAAGTATACTCCAAGACCTTCTCACTAGGCCTCTTGAAGTTGGCTTAATATGTGATGAACAACTCTCCTTGATGATGTCGGCTCACACTCCTTTTATCATGTCGGGCTAGAAATGGATGAAATTCACTATATATAGAGTGACACGACCTCATTGTACAACATAAATCTCAGTTGGGTCTGCAATAAAATTATGCGAAGTGAAGTATGAAGAGGAGGATAGTAATAAGAGCGAGTAGGAAGACATCTCAGAAAATAAAGGGTGTTCTCTATTTTTGGGTCTATTATATAATGGGATTTACAAAACTCAAGCCCTTTCTGACCCACCAGAAACCCCACTGATGTCCCTCACACTTTGCGTCAACCTTTCTGGTCCACATAAGCCTTTGCGCTGGATAGGCCTGCGCCAACCTCTTAGGGCTTATACTACCCATGTGTTGTTGTGACTAGGCCTGTGTCACCCCTGAATGGTTTCTGCTGCCCCTGTGCTACCTTATGTGTGGCTCTAGCTGAACTACGTATCTCTGGCTGGCCTATGTGCTGCTTGGTACACTGCCTCTCTTCTGCTATTGTATTATTAGCCTCAGATCAGATCATCCATTTCCAATCTCTGCCCCTCACTACACTGCAAACTCGCTTCGAAATTCTTAGCAAACCACACCCTAGAATTTCGACTTAGCTTCAGTTCTCTGCCAATGTGTGTGTTCTCCAACTTACCCCAAGCCCTTCTCTTATAATTTTATCATTAGAAAACCAATAGCCGTTATTTAATCTCTAATCAATGACTAAGATTCGAAGCTTCTTGATCCACGTCACTTAGAACATTCTCATCAAATGTTGAATTTAATTCACTTTAATCTTTTAATTTTTCGAAGTTAGACTTAGGGTCCTTAATTAAAAAGAACAATTATTTGAATACCTATCAAACCAGATGGAATTTATTCAAACACTTTCTAGGTCTTAGAGATCTCATGCACTCAAGCTCCTCCACAAAATTTTGGAGCTATAGCACATCTGACGCTACTCCAAAATCTCAACAAGATACAAATACATGGAGGAAAGGATACATCTGTGTGGAACAAAGGCTACAAGAGAGCGAAGGAAGAGATATATCTGAAGTCTCTAAGGTTCGGTCTTATGTCTACACTTATACCTCGCATATTTGAGTAAGACTAAGGGTTAATACAACAAATAAAGGTTCAGTCTTGGATTAAAAGAGAGACAGATAGGTGCTGGAAGAAAGACTAAAAATAGGTCTCTAGAAGGACAAAGATAAAATTGAAAGAAGACAAGAAGAAGCATATTGTTTAAGGCTGTTGAGATAGAGATAGAGTTTCTCTAAGGTGAAGTGCAGTTTAGTGCAAAAAAGTAGGATTGAAGAAGAGGCTCAGAAGAGAAAGAGAAGGATACTGATAAGGTTCTTGGAGATATACTGGGATCAAGGGTCTTTTTCATGATCGTGGTACTCATGAGTTGAAGATCTATAAGAATAACTACTTTTTGGTTTTCCTCTCTAGATAGGAGGGGTTTTGGCCCTGGCTTGAAGAGCCTAAAATTTTTGTCTCTTGTGTTTTGATAATTGAATTGATGAAAGACATAATAATTTAACAAAGATAATATCCATGTAAAAGAAGAATAACAAGTTCAAAAGAAGTTATCAAGTAAGAGAATTGAATTAAACACTTCCCTACTAAATTCTCAAGATGATTTAAATTACTCATCGAGGGTGCAGGTTGGTTGGTTAGGGCTCAACCATACTAGCTCAACTTCATTTTGAATATTTATTTTTTTGTTAGGTCTCATAATCGTGAATATAATGTGTTTTTTTCTACATATCTAGCATATTGACTGTGTGGTTTTTTTATAAAATCATTAAGTTCTACATGTGAAATATTTTTATATACTTTATCTCTTAGATATCTGCACGTCACCTTTACTTATGGTTGTTTGGAATTCATATATGAAGAGAAAATTTATGAGTGAAACAAATCTCTTTGAGACCAGCTCATATATTTGATTATGTGAACCAAAACTATATACTATAGTAGTACTTTGATACATACTCAATGGTGATTTGTTGAAAAATATTTTGATACTCGTTTTCCTTTAGGATTTAAGTCTTATTATAGAAATGAGATATTTCAATGAAATATTGTCACATAGATATCATTAAGAGAATGTATGATCTACAACTCTCAAGTCAATAGCGACAAGAAAGTTGGATTTCTCTTGAATATTAGAGCCTTTGTTTCATTACAAGAAATGACAGATCTATAAAGTACTTGAGACTTTTTGTCCAATGAGTAATTTGGGTTGTGAATGATACAACGAGACCTTCAGTGATTATTGAACAAGTCAATAACCTTGTTGAGGCTTGACTTGTATTTAATTGATCTGAAGCCCATTGATAATAAAAACACTAGTATAACTAGTTGGAAAGTCATTTGAGTCACCATTTGAGTATAATTGTGAGCTCTATAATACTATTTGACTTATTTTATATTGACATAAAAACATATTATTACATACTTGGCTTGTATGGCTATTTGATTTATTTAGTTTATACATTTGAATTGAGTGATTGGTTTGGTTTCTAGATCCTGTACTTTTAATTATTTGGAACTGTGATTTACATTTATGGCATGTACTTATAGTGTTGTTGAACAGTGAGTTCACGAAGTGTTATTGGAAGAAGGAAACTTTTATTATTTGAATTGTATACTTGTAACCTTAGTTGAGTGGTTTTTTTCCAAACATTGGTTTGTATTAGGGCTACATAGTGTTTTGTATCTGATTTCTTCTCTGCATTGATACAATAGTTTCCAATGTTCATGCTTGAGTAACATAGGCCATTTGTTAAGGTGTGTTTACAATTGTAGGAAAGGATAAGAACATAGTGATATTAATTCATTTAGGCACATAATAATTGTTCATAAAATAAATGCATTTAATTTATGTTGTGAGCACTAGAGTCAGATTCAATCCATACTTTCAATTCTTGATTGCACATAAAGTGGAGGGCATATAAACTAGTGCAATAACTTCAACAACGTTTTTATTTTGATTTGAGAATCCTATTTTACATTAGAAGCAAGTTAGATTGTCTATGGTTTACATGTTTGAGTTCTATAGTTGTCAAGGCAGTCTTTCCAATTGGTTATTTAGTTGATTAAGGGGAGAGTGATCAATTTCTTAGTTGATTTTTAATTAGGTTTTTTCTAATAAACTCCTAAATTATTTACAAGAGCTAGATTAGGATTAGACAAGTAATTTCAATAACCTCAAGGTGTGTTGATAAACATAATAGAATAGGGTTTGTCTTGTAGGTATCCAAATACATTTTAGGCATTTCCTATGCTGCACCTCTAAGTCTACATAATCTAATTGAAAATTTATGTTGGGTCACTAGTCATAAAAATACTACAATCAACATTATCCACATCATTAAATATGCATTATGTCCATTAGAAACCCCAACCTCTAACCTCTACATCGAACCATGGCTAGGAATGTATATATGCTAACTTTTGGATAGTTCAACGCACTGCCTATTGACTATGGTGCCTAGTGCATATGATCAAGCCATCATCTCTCAACTACACAAAGAGTCTAACAGCTTACAAGATAAAAACATCATCATACATTTATAAAACAAAACATTCAAAACATGTTAAGAAAAACATGCACTTCTAGCTCCAAATCGCACCATACCAACACCTTCCTACCCTGTGAGCACCATCTAAACTTCCTTGCATTACTTTGTCATCCATTTTATGATATATGGAACAAATATCTACAGGAAGTGCATGGCTAAAAAAGACATCTGTTCTATATCCAATCCGTGAACGGCTTATAATTTGTTGGCTTTTTCATAGTGACAATTGTAGTCAATTCTATTGTTTTTTCTTTGTTATTGTTATCCACATTTAATCTATGGCTTCAATCTTACATATTATTTATTTGTTCAGGAGGACACACGAACAGACTCAAATATCTCCCAATGTAACATTAAATTCATTGTCCAGTGATCAATTAAATCTACAGTCTAGAAATATGCATTCACTTGTAAATAAGACATCCTCCAGATCAATAATGACCATACTGAATAGATCCATCCAATAAGTTAAACCTCATGCGTTGTGCTATTGTTCCAAACATCATGCCTTGATATCGAATCCCATCCGCTCTACCTCTGTGTAATTCATTTCTACACACTATCTAACTTTGGCATCGACTATACAATGATAATTTATCAACAACGCCCAGCTGCAAGCAATCGATCAACCCAATAATTTGATCCTTTAAAATTTCAACTAGATCTTCAGGAATGTCTCAATTCATAAATGTAATTTATGAACAATATTCGGACTGTAGCTTGATGCACCAAGTCATTCACATCTCTATCATTCAACTTGAACTCCATCTCACCAGATCGATAATTGAGCCAAAACAAGATATGCAAAAAGAAAGCAAAAATTTAGATCTATGTCGGTGCTCTAAACAAAAGAGATTAATCAAAACTTAAACAAAACACACACACACAAGTGTTTTATGGAAACCTATCTTTATAACTTTGGAGTATTGACTAGATCTCATTGGCACATTAGTTACCATGCGAAGATACCTTAGATTGCATGTTGGGATTCTAGCCACCTTTTGAATGCAACGATCACCCATACATTCACACTAACTCGGGACAGACTGTTAAATGAGACTATTATTGAGTTTATTACATAATACCAACGACCAGATCTCAGGCTAGTAATCATGTTTACACCAATTGATAGACCGCAATGACTCCACTAACTCCACAATCATTCTTTTGCGATCCTGTGATTTGGTCAATTGGAAAACCAAATGACAAGGCAACATGTAAACTAGTCATTAGAGGTCTAGGATCTAGCCCTCCTAGTCTCAGAGAGGGACCTATCAATATGTTTGCAAAAATATGGCTTGTTTTCTTATAAAGGGTTTATTTTAGGCTAGTTATTAAGCTTGTGTTTGTTTGATTGTTTTGTGGGACATGATGACCTAGGCAGCATAGATAGAAAAGGGAAATCTGTAAGTCAGGTGAAATGAAATGAACATTAAGGGTTTAGAATGAAAAATAGAACTAAGGGCAGTTAAGAATCCTTAATTATATGTACTTTTCAACAAAGGGACTTAAATCATCATTTGAACAAGAAGAAGCATTTTATAGACAGGGCTAACCATGAATTCTACAATTTACACTTTAGCAATAAACAATTTCAGGACAAACTTTCAAAATGAAATCTAAGAGTCGAGGAATGCTCTATTTCATCAAAGATTTCACTTTAAAGGATAATAAAACATTCAAGATTCACAAATAACCACATTCATAGAAGAGGGAACTCCTAAACATATGTGATTGCAATTATAAAGACCTTAAAAACAATTATTTGAGCAAGTACAAAGGGTATGATCAAAACAAACCTCTTTGGCAGACTTTGGACAATGGTACTTTGAAGGGAGACTTCAAAAACAATTTTTAAGAGCTAGCAAGCAAGCAAGGAGAACCATAAATCATTCTTGAGGCCACTGTATTGAACTATTCTTGAAATAAACAAGATTAAAGGTTGAAAAGCAGTTAAAATACTCAATCAAACATTCAGTAGACGAAAAAAATAAAGGCAGTGAAGAGTAAACAGGTCTAAGGTGCTTCCAAGAGACATTTCTTAGCCTAAAACTTTTACTCTATTGCAAGTAAGAGCTAATGAAAATAGAATGGAAAACATAAAAAAACATTAACAGTTTAGAATACTTCACCAAAAGGCAAGCTCAGGGATCCAATGACAGAGTTTTCTCCATCCACAAATAGGTCAAAACATCCACAGGATCCAGTACATCAATTTATTTTTAATCTCAAAAGAATTATGTGTTACTTCAAAGAGTTATCAAATGCCCCCATACAATGAGTTTAAATGTAGTATTTATGCTGCAAATGAGGAGGTGGAACTATCTAGGGTTCAAAATGTTATTAATGACACAGTAAATGCACTCATATCCTTAAAAACCATGCAAGGTACAAGATAGGAATGTTTCTCAACTACTTCTCTGTGTATTAAATTTGTCTTCACTTCCTGAAGATAAAATAGCTGAAATGATTAACTTTGAGGCTCTTTTCTGTTTTCTACAATAATTGTCTAACAATTTTCCCTTTAAAGTATAAAGTAAGTGAAAGGTGTCAATTGTGAGTTATTAGGTGAATAAATTCTCCTTTGATGTATTCGAGGCTATCTTTAAGCCTGAGTCTTCTTGATTTAATCATAAAAACTTTGTTTTAGGGCCTTTTTAGACTTGATCTGCCTTTTTAAATTAACATTCTTTGTTGTCCTTTAAGACTTCATCTGATTTCTTTTTACCTTTTAATCCTCTATTTCTTGGTCCTGTAATTCTCCTTTTGCTGACTATATTCACCTTTAAACTACATTTAACCTTGAGACTGCGAAATTAAACTTTCTAATCTTTGGACTTTGTGTGCAATCTTGCATCTTCAATCTTTTCTGTCTTTGTTGCTTTACACTTTTCTCGCTAGCTTGGACTAGTTTTTAATCCCCTTTCTTTGGTTCTTGGTCTTTAACCCTTTGTTTCTTCCACTATGCTTTTCCTTTCGCTGTTGTGGACAAAGGACCTTAATGTGCGGGGGTTTGATTTGAATAACAAATATTCATGCAATATTTGATTAAAAGACCAGAATTTATGCCTTGGAAATTTCCTTTCTTCATTTAATAGTCTTCCCCAGATGATGATCTTTGACCTTTTCCCCTCACAAACAGTGGGAAGAGTTTTTACCCTTAAACAACCATTAAACCTACACAGGACAAAAATATTTAATAAAACCTGTGAGTGTTGGATAAACTGCTTTATAGAGGTCGAGCGAAAGCAGAAGGAGCAATGAGGAGAAAATTATTGAGCAGAAGGGTTTTATGGAGAAAACCGTGAAGAAATGGGTTTTAAAACAGTCTTGGCGTGAAATTTGAGCAAAAGTGGTTTTGGAAAACCACTGGCAGTTTTCGCGTGACCCTCGGGCGGTAAGTGGTTTTTCCCGAAGGGAGCACGATCCAATTATAATGCGTCACGTGGCCTTTTCGATACCACTGGTATCACATGAATTTAGAGTGTTAAACTCTGAATAGAGAAATTGCGCGAAAAGAAATGCAAACCGTCAGATGAGGGGGAGGAGATCTGACGGTGCGGATCGGGCGCAATGAACAAGTTGCACAATGGGATTTTGAAGTGGGGGACAAGTGTCATGCAATGGTTGGAGGGGCAGTTGAATAGTGGGATGTGGGATTGGTAGGTGACATCACAGCGTTTTTCGTGTAGCGGGGGGGTCAATCGGTGGTGAGAAAGGTTTGGGTAAATGCGGGCCGTCGGATGAGATGAATCGACGGTGGGGATAGATGGATAGGAATGCTCGAGCAATCGGAAGAAGGGGTTTATCGCATCGGCGGGGGAAAAAAGGAACGGGGGAGGAAATGAGATAACACTGATGCAATGGAGGCTTTAGGGTGGGGCCTGGAGTATGCTCACATGGTGGGTTAAGGTAACCAGGGGCCATTGGAGAGAGGGGGATTATCGCATCGGCATATCGCCGCGGAGGGGAAAGGAAAAAGGTGAAGGGATAAGCTGATGGAGTGATGCGACGAGGGCGAAGGTTAGGCCCGGGACGCATTCATGTGGAGGGGTATGTGAGTAGGAGCGAAGGAGGAGGGGAATTATCGCTTCGGTAGGGAGGGATTTCCGAAGAAAAAGCGGTTTTTATAGAGGAAAGCCGAAGCAATAGGAATGCTCGATGCGATGGGTCTAGCGCCTGGTCATGGGCACTCGGACATATGGGCGAAAAGATCTAAGCCCTCAGGGGCTTAAACTCTTACTTAAGAAAAGACTGTTTTTTAGGCCAAAAAATGGGTTTTTAATGATTTAAAAAGGGTTTTTAGGGAAAATGGAAGATAAATGAAGAGGGAAAAGAATGAAATGGGCTTAGAAAATGATGGGAAAAATGGCCTACATACAGTCTCTTTTTGTTCAGTATTGTTTCTCAAGGATTCTGAATAAGGAACAGGAACAACACTTAAGGAACAACACTTTAGGGAACAACACTGTTTAAGGAACAACACTATTAAGGAACATCACTTTAGGGAACAACACTATTTAAGAAATAAAAAGATAATCTTTTTAGGAAAATAGATGAAGATTTCAGTGGACTAATGGACTTGAAATGATGAAGGCAGTGAGATTTCTAGAACTCATCATGTTCTTGCAATTTTGTTCTAGAAATCCAGGTTTGTTACATTTAGTCATCTTTGGATAAAGTCAAAATTATGGATGACTAAAAAATTTCACCATTACTTTTATACCATTAGGGTCATCGAACTAGATCTTTTTTCATCTCTTGGCCATTTAAAAATAATCTCAACTATCTTCATGGCTAGATTGATCCATTGCATTCATTATGTTCCACAACCAGATCGATCCATTGCCCAGATCCATGATAACTACACATTTCCATGTTCCATCATTGGTGAATTACCAAAGTATGAAATTCTCGTAGTAGTACTAGATGTTTGATATACATTAATTCCAACCAACCCAACCGATATCATTAAATGAACGAGGCTATCTCGGAGTTTCTAGAGAATGTGTTCAATTTCCTAAAGAATCTATCTCCACTGACAGCAAGCCTCGATAAGCTTCTTAGTTGTGTATCAATAATTTTTTGGAATCGTAGAAGATTAAAGACACAAATTACACAAATATTTCACACAATAACAAAGAGTTGCAGCTCTTTTATTAATCTTCAATCACTCTCAATGAATACAATGAACCCAACGAAGGGTATTTATCCTAAATCACTTGACATGCACACACTTACCAAACTCATATATCACATAAATTGACTTGCTCAATGCTCACTTAACTGAATCTCTAACTCACTCACCAAATTCATCTATCTACTTACTCAACACTTACTTAACTTGTTGTCTAACTCTTCATGCAGGATTTAATTAACTATTTTAACACTCCCCCTTAATTACGACTGTTAAATTAAAACATAACTCATGACAACTCAAACATGACTGCTGGTCTATGTCTCAACTAGGCTTACAATACCAAAGTTTCCTTTGTGAAACTAAAACACGTCTATTTCTAATGGCTTTGTAAATATATCATCCAATTGATCACTAGATTTACAAGGCTTCAAGTGAAATTCTCCATTGCTCACAAGTTATCTAATAAAATGATATCTATTATCAATATTCTTGATATTTTGATGAAACACACTATTCTTGGATAGTGCAATTGTTTATGTGTTGTCACAATATATTTATGTTGATCCTTGTTGTTTCTACTTGAGTCCATCCAATACTCGTCTTAACCATACTTCTTGACATGTTGCTGAAGTTGTTGCTACATATTCTTCTTATGCTGAAGATAGTGTCACAATAGGATGTTTTTTAGATGCCCATGCTATCACACCTGAACCAAGATGGAACACATAACCGGAAGTGTTCATCCTATTGTCCAAAATTCCTGCAAAATCACTATCTATGTATCCAATAAAATATTTCTTTTCTCTACTTGCATACATTATGCCACAATCTCTGGTTCATGCTATGTATCTCAGTATTATTTTTCCTACACTCCAATGTGTGCCTTTTGGAGTCTCCATAAATCTGGAAATCAAAATTACTCCTTGCATAATATCTGGTCTTGTAGTTGTGAGATACATGACACGTCCAACAAATATTTTGAATCGAGTTGGATTGACATCTGAACCTTCATCATCCTTACTTAAATCTGTACCTGTTGCAACTCGTATAGGTACAAGTTTGCAATTATTCATCCTGAATCTTTTCAGAAAATCTCTGGCATATTTATTTTGGAAAATACAAATTTCGTTTTCAGATTGCTCAACTTCTATGCCAATAAAACATTTCATGAGACCAAGATCTGTCATCTCAAATATTTCATCATGGATGATTTAAATTCATCTATCTCAATATCACCTGTAAAAATCATATCATCAACGTATAAGCAAACAATAAAAAATTTTCCATGCTCATTTACCTTTGTGTACAAGGTAGGCTCAATGTTGCTTCTGAAAAATCCATTATTAATCATGTAACCATCGATTCTACTATACCATGATCTAGGTGCTTGCTTCAGACCATAGAGCACTTTCTTCAACCTGTAAACTTTCTCTTCTTTACCTTCAACTTCATAACCTGGAGGCTGCTGCACATAAATTTCGTCTTCTAGAATTCCATTCAAGAAGGCTTATTTGACATCCATTTGATATACTTTCCATTTGTTCTGAGCTATTATGGCTAGAACTGCTCTTACAATATCCAATCTAGCTACTGGAGAAAACGTTTCCCCAAAGTCTATTCCTGATTGCTGCAAGAATCTTTTGCTACAAGTATTACTTTAAATCTGTCAATTTCACCTTTCTCATTCAACTTTGTCTTGTACACCCACTTCACACCAATGAGGTTTTTATCATTTGGTAAATTAACCAAATCCCATGTAACATTATTTTCAATAGAATCAATCTCTTCATCCATGGCTTGAACCCAATTTTCATTTCTGATTTCTTCTTCAAACGAAGAATTTTGGAACAACAACAATGAAAATTTGAACTAACATCCAAAACATCATAAATATCTTTCAAAATTCTCACATTTCTCTTACCATTGCTTGATTCATTAACTGATTTACTGCTTAGAGAATTATGGTCTGTTGATATGCTTGAAGATCCATGTTGATCTGAAAATCTTAGAGTCCTAGCTGGTGTGACTCCATTTGGTGTCTGCTCTTTTGATTCTTGTTGCTCTTTTTTTGTTACATCGTCCTCTTCCATCAATGGTGCTTGTGCATCAAATGTTTTGTATACAGTCTCATTCCATGAATCTTGTTCTTTGAACACCACATCTCTGCTAATTATTGTCTTCTTTGTGACAAGGTTAAACAATTTGTAAGATTTTGATTTCTCACTATAACCAAGAAATATGCATTTTTCACTTTGATCATCCAATTTTCCTCTTATCTTCTTAGACACATGTGCATAGGATACACATCCAAAAAATCTAAGATGAGATACATTGCATGACATACTTGACCATGCTTCTTCTGGAACTCTATTCATCACACTCTTTGTAGGTGATTTTTTATAACATAAACAACACATGAAACTGCTTCTGCCCATTACTCATTAGACAAGTTTCTTTCTTTCAACATGCTCCTTGTCATGTTTATAATTGTTCTGTTCTTTCTCTCTGCTACACCATTTTGTTGTGGTGTGTACCTGGTTGCAAACTGACGTCTAATTCCTTGTTGTTTGCAGTACTTATGGAATTATTTCAAATAATATTCTCCACCACGATCTAATCTCAATACCTTGATATTTCAATCACTTTAGTTCTCTAAAAAGGCTTTGAATTCTTTGAACTTTGAAAAAGTTTCGGACTTCTGATTCAAAAATTAAACCCAAGTATTTCTGCTATAGTCATCAATAAAAGTGAGGAAGTAACAACTTCCACCTATCAACTATGTCCTCATAGGTCCACACAAGTTTTATGCACCAAATCAAGTGGTTTCTTTTCTCTCTATGAAACTCCCTTCGAAAAACTTTCATGGTGTTTCTTTCCCAATATGCAACAATCACAAGTACTAGTAGGTTCTTTGATGGGAGGTAATCCTATGACCATATATTTTTGTGGCAACAATCTTAAACCAGAAAACTACTAGTGTCGAAAACGAAAGTGTCAAAACCAATAAGCATTAGAACATGCAATTGTAAAAGAACTATCATGATCATTGTAGTTCATAATTAGAGGAAATAATCTATTCCTCATCATCTTCACCTTTGCTATCAACTTATTTTTTGGGCATTTGTCATAAATAACACACTCTTTCCCCTAAAAGATAACTCTATATCGTTTCTGTGTCAATTGACCAAAACTTATCAAATTATGTTTGAGACCGGGAACATAATATACCTCTGAGATTGTCTTTGGCTCCCCCTGTTTGTTCAGAATGTTGACCACTCCTTTTCCATCTATTGGAATCATGATTGTCGTTAGACCAAAACCCACAAGCATTAGTCTTCACTACAATCGCAGAGTTAGGATCCACGAGAGGAGGTTAGTCCATGTCTCGAAACACAAGGGGAGAATTAAACCAAATTTCCAACAGTCTCCCCCCCAGCACGAGCTGGGTGAGTTTTGAACTTGAGACCTATCTCTCTGATACTACTTGTTGGAATCATGATTGTCGCTAAACCAAAATCCGCAGGAATTAGTCTCCACTAAAATCGTAGAGTTAGGATCTTTGAGAGGTGGTTAGTCCATGTTGTGAAACACATGGGGAGCGTTGAACCCAATGTCCAACACCATCTACATCCACAGTCTTGTCAGTCCCCAAATTTACCGTTGTCTTCACATATTGATCCAAATTTGCAACCAAATTCTTGTTTCCTGTCATGTGGTTACTACAACCACTATCTAATAGCCACACCTTATCAGAAGGTTCATTCATGTTGTTGCATGATAGGAACATGGAGTTATTATTCTCTGCACTAACATTAGCTCTCTGGTTTCCTTGATCAGCTATCTTCTTCCTACAATCATGAGCATAGTGACCAAATTTATTGCAATAATATCATCTCACCTTTGATTTGTCTGATCTGTAATTATTGTTGAAGCTCCTGCTACTGTTGTTTCCACTTTCATGTTCATGCTCTTCTCGGCCATCTCTCTGACCACCATATCTTTCGTCTCGTCCTCTGTCTCGACCTCTTGAAATATAAAATTGACATTTGAAAGCAGTTTCTAAATTGGACTACTTATTTCTGTCTATCCCTACCTCATGCGATAGAAGTGATCCCATCAACTGATCAATTTTTAGTTTTTCCAATTACTTTGCTTCTTCTATGGATGATACCATAATATCAAACTTGGTAGAGAAAGATCTAATGTACTTCTTGTTTGGTCAATTTAGTGTGTCCTAAATTGCTAACATAAATTATCAACCAGGGATTCGTAAGCTGACGAAGTGTGGCGCACTATATGTGCAAGATAACCTATCTCTTACTTTTTGTCGTTTTTGGATTTTTATGAAATTCTAAAGACAAGTATGGTTATGGATATTCAAGGCAATGATGTCCTTTATAATGATTTACCAACTTGAAACTGAAAAAGGAATTTGAAACATACAATGACAAAACTTGAAAGGAAATGAAAATGTGCTACTGAAATGAAAAAGGTGCTGCTAATCTAATAAATCAAAACAATGAACTAGTGAGCATGAAACCAAACTATTCTTGTTGCTGTCTAAACACAAAAGAAACTATGCTGAAAGAAATCCAAAAGTTGCAATAAAGTAAATCTAAATCAAATTACATCAACTTGTCTTCTGATCCCTCATCATTAGTCCAGCTATGATTTTAGGAAGTAACCATAAACAACTTGAGTAACTGATATCTAACTTGCAGAAAGTAAACTAATATCAAACCACACATTCATAATTCAATCCCTCACCATCAGTCCAGCTGTGGCTTTCGGAGGTAACTGAATATGTCATGCACAATTTAATATTTCTAACTTGCAGAAAGGAAACTAATATCAAGCTACACATTTCATAATACAATCCCTCACCATCAGTCCAGCTGTGGCTTTCGGAGGCAACTGAAGATTTCATGCACAATTTAATATTTCTAACTTGCAGAAAGGAAACTACTATCAAACTACACATTTCATAATACAATCCCTCACCATCAGTCCAGCTGTGGCTTTCGGAGGCAACTGAAGATGTTATGAGCAGTTTAATATATCTAAATTTGCAGAAAGGAAACTAATATCAAACTACACATTTCATAATACAATCCCTCACCATCAGTCCAGCTGTGGCTTTCGGAGGTAACTGAAAATGACATGAGCAATTTAATATATCTAAATTTAACTACTGAAGCAAATGTGCAAGACTGAAATAAACAAAGCAATACCGGAATTAAACAAAAACTAAGAAAAAAATAAATTAACAGCAGAACAATATTGATTCCATGTCATTAGTCAAAAGATATGCAAATGCCCGGGCTGCCATGAAAAATTATGCTAAAAGCTATGATTTCAAAAAGCAATCTAAATAAGGAAATATGACAAAACAGAATTGAAAGCAACTTATCTAGAAAACATGTAAAAGCCTCCTTGGATAGCAGGGGCCCTCTGCTACCAATTTGGTGTAGTTCTTAGCTCATTGAGGTTGTAATCAAAACAGCATCAAAGAACTGAATTTCTCTATTAAAAAGAACTCACAAATTTACATCCCATTCCATCTTGAACTTTGTTACAAAAGACTTCTCTACTACTTTTTCCTTACTTCCTCATTACTTTCTCATTACTTCTTCATTACCTATGATAGGAGAAAGCTTCTCCTATTTATACAAAATATGAAGAGACATCTCATTAATGGGAGTCCATGAATCTCTCCCTCCATCTCTAGAGTTACAATCAAAATAGGAAATGATAAGACACATGTCTTTCTAGAGTTTCAACACAACTTGAGGAATGAGACACATATCCTCTTAGAGTTTCAATACAACAAGGAAGTGAGACAAATATCCTCTTGATCCCATAATCTTCTCCAACCAAATTCGAATTTGGCCTTAGAGTGCCACATAAGGGTCTTCTAGAAGTCTCCTTTTGACCTACATATGTCACAAAACTCATAACACATATATAGATATATGAAACTATGTTAATTTTCTAGTTTCTAATCATAAATTCACTTAAAATACATAAAATAAATAACTTTGGAAAACAAGGATCTAACCCATATATTTATGAAAATGGTTACTTGATGTAGGGTTTTAGGTCAAATGGCTATGAAATAAGAGCTAAATGGTTATGACATAATGGAAATATGTACAAATATGGAGAACACTTTTGAGACTCAACACTTCTCAATCACTATTTGATTTTTAATTTATTCACCATAAATGTTTAACTGATTTACAACATACATGACCCTATTCATGAAGGAGTCAATGTCCTATGTCTCCTTCATCTGCAGAGTTTCAAACTCTCTCCTAGTATTCTGCAATTTAACAATATTGACTTTTTCCATACCTTGATAGCTTGTCGCTAAAGTTTCCCATGCTCCTTTTTCTGAAGATGTGATTGTTATCTTCTGTAACATTGCTCGGTCCACTCCCTACTCGATAAGAAGCAACGCTTGTGCATTATTCCTTTTGTCTTCTTTCCAGTGTTCTCTCTCTGCATTACTGAGAGCTCGTTCTTCTGCATCATCCCAAGGTTCTGCAAACCCAAACTTGACATGATCCCAAACATCATGCGATTTTAACATAGTCTCCATCTTAATGGCCCACACATCATAATATTTCCCTGTGAAAGAAGGAATTTGTTGCTAGAAGCTACTTGTTGTCCTATTTCTTCAGAAAATTAACATTTTTTATAAAACCCTAAATTTCTCTTCGATATACTTTGCAAAGCTAAAAAAAACCCTTAGAAATATTTTATTAAAAAAATTCTTTTATATGTAAAACAAACTTTTGATACTAAGCCTTTTTTTCAAAACTTAATATAATACTTTTCAAAACCTCTTTTCTTAAAATCCCTTTTAAAACCTTATCATAATATGATTATGAAAAACCATTTTAAATGGCTTTCCTCTTATATACTCACGTAACCTTTATAAAAGGACCAATTAAAATATGTATCAACTCATTAAATACGTTCCAACACAAATGGCCTTTTGGAATGTCATTGACTAGCTTGATCGACGAATATTGAAAAAATCCTTTGATACGAAAATAATGTGCTCTTAAATTATGAGGATAGCATGCTTAATGTTGTCCTCGCTATGGCTTCCCACGTGCTAACGATGTGAAAGCTATGATTTACCTATGTTAGTGCCTTAACACACCAAAATTCAAAGGAGCTCACGTGCCTCGAAAACATGGTAAGTTTGCTAACTGTAACACACATCTATGCTTAGTGCATCAACTTTATAATGCCATGTATATCACTGTAGGGTACATTATAGCTCACATAGGCAAGAGAAAAAAATTATGCTCTCACAAACAGATGATTGCTGATCTGTCTTTCCCTGGTTCTTTGTAACCTCGATTTGATAACAATTTGTTGAAAGGGTAGAAGAGTAAAGACAAAAATGACACAAATTTTTAGCACAATAACACAAACAAGTTGCAGATCTTTTATTAATCTTCAATCACTCTCAATGAATACAATGAACCCGATGAAATGTATTTATCTTAAATCGCTTGACATGCACACACTTACCAAACTCATCTATCACATAACTCGACTTGCTCAATGCTCACTTAACTGAATCTCTAACTCACTCACCAAATTCATCTATCCACTTACTCAACACTTAATTAATTGATTGTCTAACTCTTCATGCGAGATTTAATTAACTATTTTAACAAATATTTGTTTCTTGAAATACAAATCACAAGTTTGTGTGAGGTGTTGCATTCTCTAATTTCGTATCAAAGCCAAGTAGTGCTTCTAGAGTGTGAGGTCTTCTTTGTCTATGACTCTGAGAGATTGCTAAAGGTTGAGTGTTGAACACTTGAGTTGTTTCCTGTGTGCAGACAATGTGTGAGAAACAATTGTGTGAGTTTAGGAGATAGTTGTGTTCCAGAAAATTTGTGTGCAGATAGTGTGGGAAATAGCCCAAGTAAGAGATTTTTTCTCACCTTGTTTGAGATATTATTGCTGTAATTGGCGCTGAAAGGAGAAATTTGCGTGTGTATTCTCTGAACGCTGAGCTTATGTGAAGATTTATATTACTGCATCGCTGGGAGAGTTTTGCTGCAAGGTGAGCCATTGTAAATGTGCAATGTATGTAGAGTAAACCCAAGCGAGGAGTTTGATTGCGGGTGTCCATCATAATGTTAAAGGAACTCGTGAAATACTTTCCTACATTTTAGCTCTTGCCAGAAGGGTGGTTGCTGAAAAAGAACGAGAGGAGAAAGGGTATATTTCCTTGAAGATAACTGTATTTCCTATGATGTTTTTATGTTGATATTTTAATGGTGCTTATATACCTTTTTTTTTCACTTCTTGTGAAAAATCCGATGTTAAAATCCTGTAAGGAATAAAACTTCAATAGTTTTTCATAAGTTCAAATTATGTAAAAAAAAAAAATAGTAAATTTTGGTCATAAGTAAAGTAAAAATAAACTTTTGGTCAAATGTTTTGAGATTGGGCTCCTAAGTTCATGGAAGTTTCTAATTAAGTGAAAAGTG
This sequence comes from Pinus albicaulis, assembly GCA_034641835.2. Taxonomy (NCBI): domain Eukaryota; kingdom Viridiplantae; phylum Streptophyta; class Pinopsida; order Pinales; family Pinaceae; genus Pinus; species Pinus albicaulis. The sequence continues at coordinate 312,959,826 of CM076571.1, forward strand.
GTGTGTGATGTTGATTAGTGATTAACCTTTTTAGATTGGTGCTTTCATTTAAGGAAAACTCTTCAAATATTGATAAAGCTCATGTGGAGTGGTGGAATAAAAGTTTTTTTTGTGTTAAAATAAATCAAGAAAAGGGAAAGAGCCATATTGTCCAAGGAGTTTTTTTGAGTTGTGAAGCTTAATATAATTATATGACTTGTGCTTGAGGTGTTATTATTTGTGACTAAGGATCCATTAAAGTTATTTCTATTTAGATTGGTACTTGAATATTCATAAGTTTAATACCATGGAATATGTATTAGCAGAGTCTTATCTATTTCATTCTAATAAGTTAGATGGTGAAAATTATGAAAATTGGAGGTTTAAGTTGCAGACTTTGAGGAAAGGCTACAATATATGGACGATTGTGTCTGGAGATGAAGTGAAGCCAGAGCCCCCTCAAGCCACAACTACTGCAATTCAAGATTGGGAGTGACAAGAAAACAAAGTGAAGGTGTTGTTGTGAATGTCTGTTAAGGAAAATATTATTCCACATGTTAGAGAGTGCAAAATATCCAGAGAGACATGGGACACTCTCAAAAATTTGTATGAGATGAAGACTACAAATTGAATATTATATTTAAAGAGTAAGCTTCTTTCAATTAAGATGGAAGAAAATGAAAATATCAGTAATTTTATTTCTAGAATTAAGGATCTAAAAGATAAATTAGGTGACACTGGTGAAATAATATCTAGTACAAACTTGGTTACTGTGACATTAAATGGAATGTTGGATAAGTATCAAATTTTTATCACTATTCTGGAAGCTAGAGATAAGGCTCCTACATTTGATGAATTGGCAGGTATACTTATGGATGAAGAAGTGCGAAGAAGAATCAGTAACCAGAAATATCCCAATTCATATTTAGCATTGATGGCTAAATGGAAGCAAGCCTTCAAAGGAAAACAGTGGGAGAAAAATAAAGGCAAAAGGCCATATGTAAAATCATTTCAAGGTACACCTTCACCAAGGTCGCATGTCAAATCAAGTAGAGATGATGTATGTTACTATTGTGGAAAACCTGGTCATTTTGTTAAGAATTGCTTGAAAATAAGAACTAATTTCTTTAAACAAAGAAGGCATATAGGAAATTATGTTGATAGAGATGAGGAAATCAGTCATGAATTTAGCAATCTTAAATATTTGTGTGTCCAATGCTGCTTTATCAGCAGAAACTGATGATAATAATGCTTGGTTTATAGATTATGGTGCAACAATCCACATGTCATACAAAAGAGATTGGTTTGACACATATCATGAAGTTAATTATGGTGCACACATCTATTTAGGAGATAATAGATCACATGAAATTAAAGGATATTGTGATATAAGTGTTACTATGCCTAATGGACAAGAAAAATAAATTCAAAATGTGGTGTATGTTCCAGGATTAAAGAAGAACTTAATTTTTGTCTCTATTATTACATATCAACATTTGAAAGTTGAATTTGTAAAATCACATTGTTTGGTAAAGAATATGCAGGACAACTACAAGGTTGTTGCAAAAGGAATGAGATTTGGAGGATTATACAAGTTGGATGTGACAAAGAATGAGCATCAAGCTTTGGCATCAACAAACATGTCAAACATAGAAATTTGGCATCAAAGGTATGGAAACTTAAATCATAATGACCTAATGTTACTTCAAAAGAAAATGATGGTAGAAGGCCTTGATCCAAATATTAAGGGTGAACACTTTGAATGTGAAGGTTGTTCACTAGGAAAAAAACATAGGAAAGAATTTATTGTGGATGAAAATTGAAGAAAATGTGAAATACTTGAACTAGCGCATATTGATGTATGTGGTCCAATGAAAACTAAATAACTTGGTGGAGCATATTATTGTCTTATATTTATCGATGATAGCACTAGATACACTTGGGTGTAATTTATAAGAAATAAAAGTGATGTGTTTGAATACTTTAAAGAATTCAAGAATATGGTAGAAAAGAAATTAGGAAAGAGTATTAAAATTCTTTGATTAGATAAAGGTGGTGAGTACACTTCAGGAGCTTTTGTCACACAAGAAAAATGGAATTGTGCAACAATTTAAAGTACCACACACACCTCAACAAAACTGTGAAGTTGAAAGAAAGAATAGAACATTAGTTGAATGTGCTCGTAGTGTGTTGAAAAGTAAAGGAATTTCTAATAGTTTTTGGGTTGAAGCCATTAATAGAGTTGTATATCTTAAAAATAGAATTCCTACAAAATATCTTGAGCATAAAACGCCATTTGAAGAATTTTATGGTTTTAAACCTAAAGTTAGTCATTTAAGGATATTTGGATGTAAGGCCTTTGATCATATTCCTAAAGAGGATAGGATAAAATTAGACACCAAATCTATCAAATGCATTTTTATTGGATATTGTACTGATAAAAAAAACATATAAAATGTATGATCCAAATACTCACAAGGTCTTTGCAAGAATAGATGTTATATTTCATGAGCATGTAGATAAACAAATGAAAGAGGATGAATATAATGTATGCCATCCTACTTATAACAACTTTAAAGAAGAAGATGAAGTTGTGGAATCGTCTCAAGCTTAAGAAAGCGTGGACATTCCAGAAGACAATTCAAGAAGTCAAAGCCCATAGAGAAGTGACAAAAGCACTCCACAAAGGAGAAGAAGAGGAGAAGGTTCTCCACAGTGTAATGAACCTCTACGAAGGTCAACATGACAAATTCAAACTCCTATCAGGTATAAATATTATGTTTTAATGTCTCAAGTAATGACAAATTTTGAGCCTTTAAATTATGAACAAGCTAAAAATCATAAAGAATGGATGGAAGTTATGAAAGAAGAATATGAATCTATAATGAAAAATGAAACTTGGGAATTTACAGAATTACCTGAAAATAAAGTCCCTATAGGATCAAAATGGTTGTACAAGACAAAGTTTAATGTATATGGTAGCATAGACAAGTATAATTCAAGGTTGGTTGCAAAGTTTATTCGCAAAAGGAAGGTATAGGTTATGAAGATACCTTTGCTCCAGTAGCAAAAATGAACAAAATCAGAATAATGATAGCATTGGCCACTAAATATGATTGGAATCTATATCAATTAGATGTGAAGCCAACTTATCTAAATGGGGACTTAAAAGAGGAGATTTATCTTGTTCAACTAGAAGGATTTGAAAAGAATGGACAATAACATCTTGAATACAAGTTAAAAAAGGCCTTATATGGACTAAAACAAACACCCAAATCTTGATATGAGAAAATAGATCATTTTTTCTTTCAACAAGGATTTAAAAAAAAAAAATGATTCTAATTTGTATTTCAAGAAAGATAGAAATGGAAGCATAACATTAATATCTATATACGGTGATGATCTAATAATAACAGAGAGTGTTGATAAAATGGTTAATGATATAAAAATCCAAGTTATCACAGGAATTTGAGATGAAGGATCTTGGACAGATGCATTATTATCTAGGTATTTAAGTATGGAGAGATAATGGAAGAACTTTAATTACACAAAGAAAATATACAAACGAGGTACTAAAGAGATTTCATATGAAAGGATCTAAAGCAGTGAGTACTCCATTGGAAAAAACTATCAAATTGAGAAATGATGAAGGTGAATGGAACATTGTATCGACAATTAGTGGTTAGCCTGAATTGTCTCACTACCACTAGACCAGACATTGCTTATGCAGTAAGCATACTTATTCAATTCATGGCTAAGCCTCTTGAAAGCCATTGGTTAGCTGCAAAAAGGGTCCTTTGATATTTAAAGGGAACTATCAATTTTGGTATTGAATATACTAATGATTGTAATGTTTAATTGACAGGTCATTCTGATTCTGACGAGACCGGGAATCTAGGTGACATGAAATCCACCATTGGATATATGTTTAATATAGGATGAGGATCGATAACAAGGTCTAGTTAGAAACAACCAACAATGTCCTTCTCATCAATTGAAGCAAAATATAAAGCATTATGTAGTACCACCTGTGAAGCTATATGGCTCTTTAGAATACTTGAAGATGTTGGTGAACTCAAGAAGAACCTACAATGATCAGATGTGATAATCAAAGCACTGTCAAAATGGCAAACAATCATGTATGTTATGCAAGGTCAAAGCATATAGACACACAATATCATTTTGTAAGGGAAAAGGTCCAATAAAAGGAAATTGAATTAGTATATTGTAATACAAATGAGAATGTAGCTGACATATTCACTAAACCTCTTGGGAAGGCTAAATTTGAGATTTGTAGAAGTAATTATGTGTTGTAGAAAATCCAAATTATGTTGTAAGCCTAGCCGAGACTTAAACTAGTAGACATGTCAATTAAGAGTATGTTTGTGTCTTATGTATTGTGTTATAGTGTGTATGCCATATGGTTGGAATTAAGGGGGAGTGTGGGATATACATTAATTCCAACGAACCCAACCGACATCATTAAATGCACTAGGTTATCTCGGAGTTTCTGGAGAATTCGTCTAACTTCCTGAAGAAGTTATATCCATCGACAACAAGCCCCAATAAGATTCTTCGCTGTGTATAATTATTTGTTTCTTGCAATACAAATCACAACTTTGTGTGATGTGTTGCGTTCCCTAATTCTGGAGTATGGAATTTAGGTAGTAATGAAGTATGGAATTCTGATAATATTGAAGACAACATACTCTTCTAACACTTAGACCATTCAACTTTCTTGGCTAGATTTTTTGTTGTTGTTAATCACTTCAATACTTGGGCATCAAGCAGAATTGGAATTTCGAAGCACATCCACTCATCAAATTTTATGGTTTTCACACCTCCTTAAGTATATATATATATTCTTATCAAATTCCATCCCTGTAAAAAATAAAATCACAATCCAGCAAATTGACATGAATGCCAACCAATCAGCTAACCATAATGACAATATTATACATGATCTCATCTAGCATCACGGCACGCCTCAATTTGTTTATTTCAAAATAAAAAGAAATCACAAATCACATGTTCCAAGACATAGAAAGAGAAAAAGCGATCCATATGACAATAACTTCTAGGAGCCCTTTTCTTTTAATGATCAGCACAATGGTTTCATCTAGTTGGCATAGCTTTATGAAAAGATCCAACTTTATATGCATTTTTTCATGATAAAAGAAAATTTGACAATAGTAGTTTGACACTGATATTTTTATCTTCGCACATACATAAGTAACTCACGTTTAATGGAAAAGAGGTGATAAACACGTTTTAAAAAGGTTTATTATGCCAATTCTCTCTATAATTAGTTTTCTCTATAATTAATTAGATAGTAGAATTAATTCGAAGGTTAATTTATTTGAGGTTTATCACGGCATTAATATTTAGCATTTTTAAGGATATTTGACATGGATTCGGAATAAGGGTTAGATTCAAAACAGATTTATTTATTAAATTTGACTGTTTTCACATTTCTTTGACCCGGTTTTCACGATTTGAAGCAAAAATCTTGACATTTTGTAAACTTTTAAATTATATTTGACAGAAAAATTACGCCGTGACCAGAAATTTGCTTGTCAAATTCGGAACAGCCAATAGACGAACTTGAAAGGTTATTTTATCACATGATTGGATGCTTTTCCAACGGTGGCTCGTTGAATGATCAAATATTGTCTTTGCAATCGCTGTTGGTAGTCTAAAACCTGTTGGTCGACCACTCGATCTCTCATGAACGGCAGCCCTTCCCCTCCTAGTCAATATTGTCAATATGGAGATGGTTGGTTGAAAATGGATGCAACTTTGCGTGAATATCGCAACTCGATAAAAATGCTCAGAACAAATATGGAAAACAAACCACGCGATTTATTAAAGTTTTCTTAAAATATCATTACTCATGATAAATCTAGATGTTTCTAGAAGAGTTTAGTCAGATCATATCTAGATTTTCTTATCGGTTTAAAAAACTTTATACGAATTAAGTGGTCTGTATTTTAGTGAAAGCAATGAACGCCTTGAAGTTTATAAGTCGCAGTTCTTTCATGTGAATCGAGTTGTGTTTCTTTTGAGTTGATGCAACTCATGTGAATTGAGTTGTGTTTTTATGAGTTGATGTAAGTCTTTTTATCCATTAAGTTTAGTCTTAATCTATTTTTATTTTTAATTAATTTGTAGTGGGTAGAAATATTAAATATATGTGGTACAAACCTGAAATCTAATTGTTCACCTAATAATATTTTTGGTTAAGGTATGTAATTGTTTTTTTAACACTTTCATGGTGAAAACTGAAATAAAAACATTTTTCATAATAAGGATATTTAGAGCAGTGATTATCAATGATAAAGGGAAAACTCCCAAAACATTATTGGATGAGGAATTTGTAATTCTCCTTATTCTGCAATATTAAAATTAATTATATATATAACTTAATTTATAGTCGAAATAGTCTTTTTTAAGGAGTTGTAATAAAATTTCAAGAATTTTTGTTATTTAAAATACATTTTTGAATGTATAAATGGATTCACGGCTTTGAAAAATCTCTAGTCACTAGAATTAAACTCAAAATTTTAAAAATTTCTATTGGATTTAGATTAAAATTAACTAGAATATATATATATATATATATATAATTGTTATTGAAAATAATATTTGATTTTTTGTCAAATTAAAATCAAAAGATAAGTAAAAGTTGTCGCACAGCAAGACTAATTCAAGATATTGGCCAAATAATACAGGACATTAGTTACATGATTCCATTGCATGTCCGCAGAGGGGGGAATGAGGCTACATATTACTTAGCTAACTAGGGTTGCAAGAATGAAGGCTGACAGTTAGACATTAATCAAGTTGATCAGGCATGGAATATAGAGTTACACCCATTACAGCTCATTATAGAAAAAGACAAAGAGAGGGCTAACAACACTCGATCAGGGTGCCACGAGGAAATGAATGGACAGTGGTCGGTGCCACGTGGAGGCACGCACCTGACCGTCCATCAGGTATAATCATAAATACAAGAATGCAGAAGGCCGGAGAGTTGTACCTTACACGATCGACCATTATGGAAAGTAATGAAAAAAATGGAGGTCAGCAAAGCCTATCAGAGTAGATTTGGAAAAAGCGCAGTTTGCAGACAGGGTTAAAGCATAAAATAAAACCGCAACGAGGGAATGTTATCGACAGACAGTTTCTAGAGCAATCTGAGGAAGCACAAGAAGTTCTGCAATGACGTCGAGTTAGTTGGTATGTAATGGTTCTTGCTGTTAGCTCCCTGTAATTTGCAAGATTGGGAAAGTCAAACTGCAGAGAGAATGTTGTTTCAACCACTTTGGGATTCTATGATCTAGCCCTCCTGAATCCGGAGAGGGATCTCTCCAATAAAGTGCAAAGATTGATTTATCTTCTAAAGGTTTTTGTGGGTATGATATTAGGCTAGTTATGAAGACCGAGGGTTTTTGTTTGTTTTTGGATGGTTGAGCATGATTATTACTTGAGTGGAAAGTCCTAAATGGAAAGAGTTTCAGAGGTGTGAAGTTGCAAGCAATCAGAACAAGCTTTGGCTAAAAAGATAGATATAAAGTTGGTTTTTAGTCCATTGGGCTATGGAGTCATAGTAGGATTTAATTGAAACAACAAGGTTCAAGAGTGGTCCATAGGGCAAGTCATCTATGTCTAAGGATCTCTTTAAAGTTGATTTTATGGAATGAAATGATACAACAAGAAGGTGAAATTAAACAGAAGAAAAACAAAGAGTAGCCTAAGATCAAGTAAGTACTTTGAAACTATCCTGCTTTCGGCATACACTTAAGAAAGACATAAAAGTAATCTAAAATTTGGTAAGTACTTCGAAACTAACCAGCTTTTGATGCACTTTCAATAGAAAACATTTTAAACACAAAGGGAAACTTTAAAAGCAACTTTTGGAGAAGAAACTAGAGGATAGGGCTCACCATAAACTTCCCTAAATCTGCTTTACTTAGTAAAATTTCAAGACAAACACATAAGAAAATGAAGAAAAGTCTAAGATCAGGTAAGGGCTTTCAACCTAGCATGCTTTCAACACATTCTTAGGGAAACTTTCAGATAGTTTTTGGGGATAAAACTAAAGGACAGGGCTCACCATCACTTCCTTAGTTCATCTCTACTTAACATAAACTGAAAATAACATTCAATAACAACAATCAGTTTAGACAGTAGGACGAGGTAACGCCAACATTCCTAACTGCTTAAATTGAATTAAATCACTCCTAAACAACACAATTCGGAAGAAAACATGTAGATTTATCTTATCAGTCAGAGAAGGGTACTGATAAACAGTAAATCCTAACTCTATGCTTGTTGTTCTTTATTAGAGAAGATGGAAAAAGTGAAAACAGAAATAAAATAACAATTTACAATAAGAAATAACATCACCATTGACATAGACCAGGATCCCATAAATCAGCTTGTATTGATGCTTCAAACCAGTTATAATCTTCAAGTCCAGTGTTTCAGTTCAGCAATCATCTTCACTTCTCAGCCTAAATTATCTAATAAAAAATAGAGCTTCAGGAGCCTTTGAACACTATTTACAAGTAGAAGTTTCGAGCACAAGTATATTTCAAATTTCTGCAACCAACATCTACAATGAACTCTTCAATAAGATTTTATAGAAGGATGAGGAGGTCGAAAGAGAAAAGATACAAGGGTTCAATTAATACAGATTAATACTTCTCGGCTTTTGAGGGGCTCGATGCAGAAGTTTACAGATATTTATCCTCTATTAATTGGTTTACATTAAGTATTTAAGCTTGGTGGGATGATTTTGTTGACTTTGAGGCTCTGTGTCATCTCTGTAGTAACTCAGCAGATATTTTGCAATAAGTTCTTAGGTTGAATTAACTATTCGACTGTCGTGAGGTAAATATCCTTTGTTCTGGTCATTACTTGGCCTCTGTTGAATGTTGTGAGGCCACATGTGGAAATCTGGTAGCTGAGAGGAATCAATTTGCCTCTGATGTGGCAGTGGAGGCATCCTCTATCTGAGAAATATTTGATTTCCTTTAACTGTGTTTAATTCAATGGATTAGGCTTTTGATTTTTGATCTTAGCCGTAATCCACCCAATCTGTGTAATTAATCTTTAATTCTTCAGCTCTAGTGTGGTTAGGTCTTTGACACTGATACTCTCTATCTCTTTTAATCTTCACTGTGTTTTGTTGATGTGCAGGTGCCGCAGAGGGTTCATATGGCATCAGTGCTCATGATGCACTGATGAAAGGTGATGTCGAACCCTGTGGAATGATTTTTCTTTATGCACAAAGGTGTGGGGGATCGTCATCCCTAGCCTTTGGTTTTCCTTTAATATAATGGAAAAACCATTAAAACCTGCAAAAATACCCAAAAATGTTATAAAATCCTTCATATTAAAGGTTCAACTGCCTCAGAGGTTGCATGTTAGGTCGCAGCCATTGGATGAAAGCATCCAATGGTGGAGATGTGCTTGTGGGGGTCAGATAGAAGGTGGTTGGAAGAAAGGCGCAGAGGATTAAGTCCGAGCCGTAGATCTATTTTGATCGACGGTCAAGACAAATCGAGGCAATAATAATGTGAAGGGGTCACATATACTATGTAAATGGGGGAAAATGTGAAGAAATACAAAGGAAAAGGGAAAAATCCTTTGGTGGAAAAAATCTGTGTTAAAATGGAAATTGGGGTTTTCGAACGATCGTAGACCGTCAGATCATATTGGACCCCGGGATCAACGACAGAGTTTGCTCGTTGAAATATTTTAGTGAAGGCGGAGGGCGATAGTGTAATGGGAGATTATATCTGCGTTGTTGATCTGCAAAGATCAACGGCGGGGAGCGCACGCAATAAATCATAACAAAAAATGAGGATGGCGGTTTCGGGAGCGAAAACTGCGGGTTTCACGTGGCCAAAAGAGGGATATGTGGTTTTAGCTTTTTGGACGCGATATACGTCATAGGCTGACACGTGGAATTTGAATACCGCCCATATCACGTGATTTTGGGGAATTAACGCCCATGCTTAAAGTTACGCGATATGGAACATCGGCCGTTAGATCTATAGTCTTAGATCAAAAGGTGGGGAGCGAGCATGATATTGATAAGATGCACGAGTGGAACTAGGTGGGGACAGAGAAAGGTGGTTTTAATCTGAGCCGTTAGATCTAATATTGGACGGCGGAGATCAGATCTGGAGGGAGGCAAGACCCACAGGGGTCGGGCCTGTCGGGGTTAATATGGGCTATTGGACGGAACAAATCAACGGCTCAGATGTGATCTATGATTTAAATGAAATAATACAAAGGCGGAGAATGGGTTAATAAGGGTCATTGATCTGCAGAGATCAATGGCTTAGATTCAGCCAAAAACATTATGAAGTGAGGCGCATGATTTTTAACCAAAGTCGAGAGACGCATTATGGACCGTCCGATCTGGACACATGGACGGCCCAAATGCAATTGGAGCTTTTGCAATCGGCAGGGAAATGGACAGGGAGGGCGCCGAAGCGATTAACAGTGGGTCGTCGATCTGCAGATCTGATCGACGGTGAAGGATGGATCGAGGAACCGCTAATCGGAGGTGGGGAAATATTAACGCGCCCAATGAAAAATTTCTGATGCGATACAGCGCTAGCCATCGGATTGGCCCAATGATCAACGGCGGAGAAGGGCTCCGACCAATGAACGAGCGGGACCCTTTTTAATATATGAAAATAAAAAACTTTATGGGAAAACAAAGGTTTATGGTTTCGGGGCGGGTTATATGTATGAGGATGGCACCTGTTTGCGGGGCCTTTGGATGTATGAAGAGCAAAGGCCCAGGGCTCATACATACAAGGGCCAATCGGCATCAGAACGAGGGTGCGGGTTTTTCAATCTACCCATTTAAAAGATCTCCGATGCGAGATTTTGTTTACCGTTGATTGGCTCAGAAGATCAACGGTTCTTCTTATATAATAACATGAACAGGCGGGTTTAGACCAAAACTTAGGATAATGGGTTTTTATGCATTTACAAAGGAAAAATTCGACCGGGATGGGTTTATTAACAAATTTTAGGACCCGATTGCGGGCTTGCGGTTATATGAAGCAGCAATAAGATTTGGGGTTTATAAACAAACGGCTAATCACATCGAAGGTTTCACCATAAGAAATAGACTTGTGTGCTCCGTTTTCTCCGATGCGATAAGCACTGAAAGGGTTTAGCCCTTGGTTCTAGTGCTAGGGCATATGTGGGGAAGTGGTTAGGACTTAGCCCAAAGGGGCTTAAGCCTATAGTCAAAAAACTTATTTTTATGAAAGTTTTCAAAGTTTTTGATGGATTTGGGGGTTTCGGCAAAGTTTAAAAATGAGTTTTAAACTTTGTAAGAAGATTTTCATGAAGGGAAGAAGGAAAAATAAATGAAAAATGGAGGAATTTGATGGGGGAAAAGGGGAAGAAAATGAAGGTTAGTTTTGAGTGGAGGAGAGGAAAAATGGGATTTTGCAACAGTCTTTTCTCTATGAAAATAACAGATTTTCAACATTTCGAAAGGGGAGCAGCAGTGAAGGTTAAACAAAGGGCATGATGTCTGCATGAGTCTTCAAGAGATAACATTTTTAGCAATAAAACTTGTTTCTTGAAGACTCAAAAAATGATTTAGCCACCTTTTGATATAACAAATTTTATAGGTGGCTAACACTTGCTACCTTGGTTTCTCAATTTCTTGTTCCTTTTCTTAGCAATGAAGGTGAAGGTGACGGTTTTAATGAAATGCGTGAAGTGTTTTGTTTATGTAATGGGATAGCTTATCAGTTTGGTATTATCTTTTGTTCTCACTGCTATAATGCTAATGAAGGGTCGGTTACTGAGGTTTGCATGCTGCTCCTCATAAACCTGGTTGTTGAAATAGAGCCTTGCTTTAGAAGCTCGTCTCAAGTAAATTCTTTGTTTTTTGGCCAGCCAAAAACCCACTTAAAAACCAGAAGGTGTCTTCCTAATATTTTAAGGCCAGTTACTGTGTTAAGATTGTTTGGTCTAAGTTTACATTTTGTTGCCTGCATTTCAATGAGGCTCATTTACAGGTCCTTTGGAGCTTCCTTCCAAGGAAGCATCATTCCATGGTTTCGGCTTTCTGGGAAACCAACAATGAAAATTTCCATCGGGTTTATGAGCAGGCTTGCATGCTTAGTAATGAAAAACTTCAAACCCACCTTTGGCCTATTCAGTATAATTTGAAAGCCTACCTTCAACTTCTGTGTTGCCCCAGTTGTAACCTGTGTAATCTAATATGCAATTTCTGTTGCAAAAAAACTAGGCAAATCCTTTTAGAAATGCATATGCTTACCATACTAGCTATTGGTTGTGTGACAACGTTTGAGGCTCCACCTACTAATAATGGTGTAGAAGGCTCCACCAAAGCTCACCCAAATTCTATTATTGATTTTAATTTTCCATATATAGGACTATCTTACAACTATACAGGGAGTTCACAAGAGCTGTCAGGGACTACTTTTTAGTCCAAAATCATGGCAAAAGGACGACTTTGGAAACATCAGGGAACCAGAAAAGAGAATCAGAAGCAACCAATTCAGAATGAGGGACCAAGTAAGCATGGAAGGAAAACTAATAAAGAAGTTATGGAAGATATCTTTGATCTTTATGAAGCTGGAAACCTAACTCAAATCCGCAACACAATTCAAGGTTGGGAAAGAGAGAGAAACCATGATGATGATGATACCAAACAGCAGGAGGCCACCATGGAATTTCTTTGTGATCTGGGGAATACAAGAGGAAGGATATCCCTTTTCCGTCAATCTGTTAACACTTATTGGAAACTCAACTGTGTTTTTGCGAAGGCCATGACTACCATGGAGAAAATGGAAGGAAACCCAACTGTGGTTTCAGAACTGCAGCAAATCAAACAGGAAATCCAAGAAATTTCCATGTCTCAGTATCATGTTGCGGCAAGAATTGGGAAAATTGAATGACAACTTCAAGCAATGCAGCAAGTAGATATGTTGGGTTCTACTGCAAAAGACTCGGCTCCTATTGACTCTTCTGATGGGTGACATTTGATTTTAATAGCTCTTAATGATTTTTGCGGAAATTTTTTATAAATTTTAGTTAAACTGTAACTTTTATGGACATAGTAAGGTAGATATAGTGGAAAATAGAAGGAAAAAAAATTCCAATACTAGTTGGCCTTTAATTCACTCAGGTGGCCAACAAACCTTGTTTCCTTCGAGCAGATTGAGGCCACTAATTGCATTAGTGTATGTATAACAGCCTATTTTTTTTATATATAGAAAATAGAAAGTCTATACGAAATTCACAAAAAAAATCAAATAATACTTATATAATTTTACATAGAAAATACTATTTTTTATTTAAATTGAAATTATTTTTAAATTTAAAATAAAATTTAAAATAATTTTTAATTTAGCTAAAAAAATGTTTGTGGGTAATAGTATAATTGGAAAAATAAACATGTTGGAAAACCTTTGTGTATCTAAATAATGAAAGTCCAATCTTCCGAACCTATCTCACCAACTCATAAAAAAAAAATAACACTTAAACCCAAAAAACATAAAAATAAAATGAAAATGAAAATATAACTTAACATTGCATATATAAAATTGAGTAGTATTTATTTTTGCAATAGAAAGTATAATTTAGTGCATTAAAGTTCCATTGTATATATAAAATTTAGTTGTTTTTATTTTTGCAATAGAAAGTATAATTTAGTGCATTAAAGTTCATTTGTGTGGTCTTAAATAAGATATGGATATAAAACCTCGTTATAAATAAAATAAGGATATAAGACCTAAAAATATATTGAAAGGTGAAATTTGATTTGACTAATATATTATTTCATTTTTATTTTATTATTTGCATTAACTAAATTTTTTTATTTACACATAATTTAAGTTACTGTTTAGGGGAGAGATATCTAATGTTGTGTAGGGACAAGTAATTGTTATATTACTGGTCCCACCAACCCACCAATAATTGACATATATGTAACCAATAATTAAATAAAAACAAATAACTTTAAGTCTAAATATATATTAAATTATGTCCAAAATTTCCCAAGTCATTGACTGGGCCCACAATAGTCCATAAATAGTTTAATAAGTATTAAGAGTACCAATTCTATTGTCTCAGCTAGAAAACTCATTAAATCATTTATCTTTCCAAAATGGTAAATTCCAAAAAAGTCATAAAATTGTTTATCCTTCCAAAATGGTCAATTCCAGAAGTACAATAGGGCAGTCACTTCATCCCCAGTAATCATAACAGATGTTGTCTATCCCAACTAAATATACATACGTGCACATAATAAAAGAGAATGTATGTCAACCATAACTGCTGTGGTATTCAACATTTAAACACATTGTGTTCAATAAATGACACCCGCCCAATAACAACATATAAACCCACTGTGTACAATAAATGGCACCCACCCAATAAACTCGATAAATGACATTCAAGAAAAACAGATCGAAGCACATGGATAAAAAAAAAAATTTCCTAGCCATTGGATCATATCAAATTCAATCTAGATCACATGTGTAAAATGAAGCCATTGCAATCCATTTCCATCATTGTCACCAATTAAATTCAACTGCAAAAACCTATAAAAGAAGTTCAACCACTATTGAAGTTACATGTTTCACATTGAAACTATTCACCAGCGCTGGAGACAAACCATCACGGAACACACCCCAAAACATTTTGCAGTATATTCATGTTAGTTTTTTCAGTTACAACACAATTTTCTTACAATTTTATTTTAATTTATGAGTCTTTATTTCGGTTTTCTTACACTTTTATTTTCATTGTTAGGTCTTTATTTCAGTTTTCTGATTTTCATTTCTAAATCTTTATTTCAATTTTCTTACAGTTCTCTCCCTTGATATGATTTGAGGAGATGAATGTTATTAATAGTTCTAGGAAATGCACTTTACAACTAGGTTTGAGAACAGAGCTAATGCTACCCTCAGCAACCAAAAAACTTGCAAAATTACCGTGTCTTCCCAAATATTTTTTGCTACCATATATCATAGAGCATCTATAATTTATTGTATGATAATTTTGTCACTGTGATGCTATTCAAAAACATCAAAACTTAATTCTGTGTAAGTTTGAACATATACAACAACAAAATTAACAAAATTTACATATACAACAACAAAATTAACAAAATGTATAACAAAACTAACTAGATTACAACAAAAAGTTCTAATGTCTAGGCAATGAACTTTATAACTAGGTCCAATAACAGAGCTAAGGCTACCCTCAACTGCCAAACAACTTGCAAAATTACCATGTCTTCCCAATCCAAACTTAGGATTTCTGTGAGTGTCTCCAACATTGTAAGACTTTACAATCATTGTATATATTTCTTTCATCAAGAAAATATTGTAGTTGAATGCAGAGCTAGAGAAAGAAAATACCCAGAAGATATCGGAAGGTATCCAATTATATCATAGATTAGAAATTAAAGAGGCACAATTAGAAAATAGTAGATTGAACGCATGTGAAAAGGATTCAAGGAAATAAAAAATTTAGTATGACTATCATTATCAGGTCATACATCTTTCACATTAGAGTGATTGCAGTAGCTCGAAAACTAGGGGGTTTCTTTCAAAAAAATAATTTTGCAACTCATTCTAGTCCCTAGGCTTCAACATTAGAATACCAGCATATGGGTACAAATAATCATTCTTCTGAATATTAAGGAAGATATTCACCTTTATGAAAAATGATAGATTTCTTTCATCCAGAAAATATTGTAGTTAAATGCAGAGGTAAAGACAAAAAAGACCCAGAAGATATCAGAAGATATCCAGTTATATCATAGTTTAGAAATTAAAGAGGCATGTGTGGGTGCAATAATAAATAGTATATTGATTGCATGTGAAAAGGATTCAAGAGAACAATGTCATAGATTAGAAATTAAAGAGGCATATGTGGGTGCAAGTGCAACGGAAAATAGTAGATTGACTGCATGTGAAAAAGATTCAAGGAAATAAAAAATTTAGTATTACTATCATTATCAGGTCATACATCCTTCACATTATAGTGATTGTAGATTCACTTTACAGTGTTTGTAGTAGCTCGAAAATTGAGTAATGCAATGTCCATTACTTAGTGTTGTTAGAATTTTTTAAGTGAAAATATTACCTAGTGTTGTTGCAATGTCCATTGTTGGGATTGCTTCCCAACAATTGCATCCTTAAAAGCAGGAAAATAACTGATCCTCCGGAGTCTAGAATGCAATGGGTTTTATGGTGAATGGAACTGCAAAGTAGAAATATGAAAAGAGGTTTGGACACATCTTAGAGAAAATTAGATTTATAAATGCTTGTCTTTATGTGAGCCATATTATTTTCACTTCAATTTTTTTCACTGTGCACTATCAACTGGTCGTCTTGACATTTTTTCCCACACTGTGTTGAAATATTTTTAAGATTTGTTCATTCTAGAACTAAATCAATTTACAGGACCATGACTATTGATTCAGGTAAGACCTTCCAAGAGGTAACAAAACATATAGGGCCTTCACTATAGCTTCAGGTTAGACATCCCAAGACATAAGACTGTATTTGTGCATAAGTAAGACCTCTCAAGACTGTAAAATGTTATAAACTGTTATAAATGGGAAGAGATGATGTTACCAGACTGAAAATTATTTTCAAAATTACAAAGTTGCAAAGAAACAATTATAAATCAGAGAAACTACTCAAATAATCAAAAGGTGTCGTGAGGCTATCTTAAATTGCACTATATACCCCATATTTATATATTTCTATCTAATCCAAAAGTGTTTGATGAAAGCACATGAAGGTTTAAATTGGGTCTGTAATAGTGCTTGTAGTAGGTCATGGGGTATTGACAGGCCTGCCTATTCATGGCATCCTCGACAGACATAAATATGATCATATTTTGTCAAAAGTAAGCACTCAAGGTATGAGAATTAAAATCCTTATGACCAATTTCCATTCACTAACAGTAATTATTGATAAATCACTAAAATAGTCATATATTTATCTAATATGGATCTTGGATGAACTTGAACCTGAAATTAGTAAAACTGGTTTGGCATGTATTCAACTGAAAATGATACATGTCCCTTTCGATTTGTAAAGCCAAACAACAAGAAACAATAGTAGCTTTTATACTAACTAGCTTGTATGAAATCATACTTTTCAATTATTCTTAACTAAATGCATGTTGATCATAGAAGCTGGAAAAAAATAACCAAAAACAAAACATAAGAAAACCGTTCACAATATTTAAGGAACTACATCATTTGTGTAAAAAATTGTTTCATTAAGTCAGCCTACGGAAAATATCTCAGTAGTTGAGCATAGGGGTTGTAGCATTTGAGGTTAACATATCTATCTGTAAAAGCTGAGCATATAAGCTATATCATTTGAACCTGAAGTCAACATATATTTCTGCAGTAGCTAAGCCTAGGAATCAAAGATGACAAGATAAAAAAGAAGAAAAGGGTAACAGAAGGAAACGAAGAAAATCACTTTAACCTTGGGCATGAACACACTAATCTAAGGTTAAAATTCTTCTATAGAGTATGCTCGTCTGGACTTTTCTAATGATGGGTGGGCTCCTCAGAATTTTCTACACAGATTGTTTTATCTTAATAAAAATAACCTAACAATTTTATACTTAAATTGTTTTATCTTAATCAAAATATTGTTATTTCTTCCTTATAAAGGAGCTCTATATCATACTTTTATTAGCCATATTGATTCTAGATGCTTTGTTATCAACATAAAATACAAATTAATAACAAATTATTATTAATTAAATGGATTAATAATTATGCAGGTAGTTGCATCCATGGAAAGAGTTAGTTATGTAGCTCGTACAAGGAGAAGTGGCAGAAGAGTGAGTAGGGGTGCTCAGCTGCGATGTACTTCATCAGATGAGGAAAGGACGGGTGATAAATCTATCAACAATGATCCAAAAAATGTTTTTGAGGATTACCATGTGGCTTAAGTTGATGTTGTCACACCATCACTCACAAAGCCACCATCAACCACAATCCAAGGGGCAAGTTCAACTAAAAATATCAGCGCTATAAGAGGTTGGACAAAAGAAGAAATGTTAATTGGAATTGACGACATAGAGTTTAATGGCCATTTAGTTCAGGCATATTCAAAGAAACATGGTATTCCTCCCTCATCAATACATTATTGGATAAATGGGCTCACTCATACCAAACGTAGAGGGCCTCTTACAGTTATGACTGAAGAGGAGGAGGATGAGGTGGTTGAGTGGTGTAAATAAATGGCCCAATTAGGACATGGGCTAGAGTTGATACAAATCAAATCCATAGTTGCTCAAATCTGTCAAGGGAGGCCAAACCCATTCAAAGATGGGTTTCCTGGTAAATCATGGTCGTTTGGGTTTAAAAAAAGGTATCCAGACCTTGTATTGTATACAACTGAGGGCCTTGATACAGACGTAGCATTAAATTTGCGTCTTGCAGTTGTATGTAAGTTCTATGAAACTCTTTCTAGTGAATACAATAAAAATTCTTATGGTGTAGACCATATATGGAACAGTGATGAAACATGTTTACGGGCGGGAAGGAATTGTGGCATGCGGGTAATTTCCAAGAGAGGGAGCTGAAACGTGCCAAAGATATTTCCTAAGAGCAAGGATTGGATAACCATTTTATGTTGTGTCAATTCAATTGGCGCTTCAATCCCAAGATTTTATCTATTCAAAGGTAAACATCAGTTGAAAAACTATATACAAAACTGCGAACCAGGTGCATGCATGGTTGAACATCCCCATGCATGGATGACTAAAGAGATTTTTTTAAATTGGCTTTGCCACTTTGCTGCATCTGTTCCAGGTGGTGTCTCACCTAATAATAGACACCTATTGATATTTGATGGACATGGAAGCCACATGGATGTACAAACAATTGAGGAGGAAAACAATTTAGGCATTGACCTTTTAACATTACCAGCTCATACCACTCATAGATTTCAATGCCTTGATGTTAGTGTGTTTGGCCCTTTCAAGAACTATTTCAGGTCAGAGCATGTTGCATGGATGGCAAAGGATCTATGGGTTGAGGTGAAAAGGTTCGAGCTAGCAGAGCTTGCAAGTAAAGCTTTTAAAAGGGCTCTAACACCATCAAATATCAAGGCTTTCTTAAGGAGGGTAGGAATATGGCCACTCAATTATGATGCTCTTATGCATGATACTGGTTGTAGCAAAGCCTTTCATGTGGATGGTAAGTAAGAAGAGCATGTCCAAACATATATTGAAGTGCAAGAAGAAGTACATGAACATGTTGATGTGGTTGCAACTGGTAATATAATTTCCCTCTCTCAAGGACAATTATATGCTGCTGATGATGAGAAGGTATCTAAAACACAGTATATTCATAAACAAAATAGATAGCAACATGGAGGTTGTTCTACCAACTCAAGAACATGGAAATTTTGCTACTGATATTGTTATTGACATTGTTGAACATGCAGTTGACAATGCAGATGTAGTTGAAAATGAAATTGTTGATACTGTTAATGACATTGAAAATGACCAATTGAAATTTCCAAGCCAATTAAACCCACCATCATGGCTGGTAGAAGCCATGATTAATTTTAACGAACACAATGTCTCAAGAACCAATGAACAAAGCATGAACATGCCTTCACAACCGGCTGAATTGAATAGTTAAATTGTTCATTTTTTTGTGGAAAATATATTAATGGAAGAATATGAAGCACATAATGAGGCACCGGATGAAGATAAAAATATAGTTCAATCAATTTCCATGGATACTGAAAGGCAAGTTCCAAGAAATAACATGTAGGTTGGGGCAAGAAAAAGGAGCAAGAAAAACAAATGGAAAGACAGGAAAAGGAAGAAAGAAAGGCTAAGAAAATGCTTGAAAAGGAACAAGGGATGACTGATATGGTTGACATAAATGCTAGCACAGTTGATGAAACTAGGGACATGTCCAACACATTTAACAATATTGAAAATAATACACCATTATTCCAAGACTTCATAAACATTCAAGTGCCTCACTATCAAAATGGGGTTTTACCCACTTGCCTTATTCCTACCACACAAGGTGTGAATTCAATGTATGCTCATCACACACCTCCACTTAGCGCAAGTGTGAGTTATGGGTACTCAATTCCTCCATGGTTGGAAGGGAAAAATTGGTCTCAATTATATGGCAGCAATCGACCACAACCTAATCAACCCTTATTAGGAAGGCCAACCTACTTGGCTCAATCAGGAAACTCAGGTTTTGGCATTGAAGATTATTAAGGGCATAAAGAATAGGGTGTTATATGTTTTTGGTTTTAACCACATTATGATGTGAATTTTGGATGGACTGTCTAGTTTTCTTGTGACATGAAGGTTGATTTATTCCATACTGTATGCAGCATTGTAACCAAAATTGATCTTAGAAGGAACATCTATAGTCCATTATAATGGAACATTACGACATAATGACATGAGAATGTTGTTAGTTCTGTTAGTTTTTTGATATTGTATGATGTATGAAGTTTTTTTTTATGTTTGTACTTTTTTATCTTAATAGATCCCAGATTTCCTGTCTACTGCAGTAAGTAGAATTTAAATGTTTTGATCATACTTCACAAACCATGTCTCACATATCTATCCACACACAACATGTTGCAAAGCATGCCTCTTTATACTAGTTATGTTAGTTATTGGATATTGTATGTTGTTAGTTTTTCCTGAACACATAGGTTGACATCATTACACATTACATAAGTCAACTAACAACACAAAACAAACAATAAATAGTTTTAATTACCCAACAATAACTTGAACATCTTTAAAAGTTGAAATAGGAAAACAAACATGGCTAAAAATTGAACTTCAGAACTAATGAGAGAATTTAACTACTGAAAAATGAAATCAAAATTCAAAGCCAAGACACCCATAGTAGTAGTAGTGGAATGAAACCTAGTCCAAATGAAAAGTATATATATAGCTCTTTGTTACATGTAACACTATGCCATAAATTTTTTGCAAAAAAAACAATGCCAACATACAAAATGGCAACATATAACCCTACAATAAACTTTGTTAATTAAAATATTCCATACTCTATCATGTTGTCCACTCAATTATCTGCTAAAATAATATCATATCAATTCAGACTAACGTTGGCTAAGACTTTAAACTTGAAGGCTACGAAAAAATAAATACCATGACCTTTAAGATCAGTGCACCAATAGACACGGGATACTCCACTCACCAAATCATCAAGCAATCTGAGATTGCAAAGTAGATAAATAATCAAAACTTTTGAAAAAACACAAGCCTTGATCCAACAATTCTAAAAGAGTGCTTAAATAAATTTCACACAGGTCATCAAAACATTCCTGCACTATCTCAACTCTCACTCTCTTGTCATTTCAATTCCTACACTACTCACGCTCTCATGCCTTTAACTCTTGCACTACTCACTCTCATTATCTACATTTAAAATGTTGAAATATGGGTGTGCTGATCAAATGTATAACTCACATAACCAAAAAGAAACCTTACTTTGTTAAATAAAAAATTATCCCAAGTCAAAGGTCTAAATTTGTGTCTAAAGAAAATAACTTATAAGAGAAAACAAATGGAAATGGAAAAAAATAAATAATATGAAATTGCAAAGTAGATAAAGAATCAAAAGTATCGAAAAAACACAAGCCTCGATCGAACAATTCCAAAAGACTGTTTAAATAAATTTCACACATGTCATCAAAACATTCCTGCACTAGCTCAACTCTCACTCTCTTGTCATTTTAATTCTTGCACTACTCACGCTCTCATGCCTTTAACTCCTACACTACTCACTCTCATTCTATGCATTCAAAATGTGGAAATCTAGGTGTGCTGATCAAATGTATAACTCACATAACCAAAAAGAAATGTTACTATGTTAAATAAAAAATCATGCAAAGTCAAAGGTCTAAAGTTGTGTCTAAAGAAAATAATCTGCAAGAGAAAAAAAATGGAAATGGAAAAACAATAAATCGACTCTTGGAAAACCCACAATAGTTTGTTTGAAACACCATAGAAACTTGTTCCACACATATATCAACTAAGCATATCACTTCGCAAGGTAATATAAAATACATCCATTGTTTAGTCACATTGCATTCAAAGATAACTTGTTAAATCCAACTAATCTTTAATCACCATTTTGTGCAAGCTTTTACCCCAGTATGGAT
The DNA here is from genome assembly GCA_034641835.2 of Pinus albicaulis. Taxonomy (NCBI): domain Eukaryota; kingdom Viridiplantae; phylum Streptophyta; class Pinopsida; order Pinales; family Pinaceae; genus Pinus; species Pinus albicaulis. The sequence continues at coordinate 312,982,049 of CM076571.1, forward strand.
ATGATTTTAACCCGAAAAAAAAGGTTCAAACAAGTCTCAGGAAAAGAATACAATAGTTCTAATCCCACACTTATATATTATGATATTGAATAAGACTTGTGTCGTTATAAAACTTAGGGTTTAAAGACCTCAATGTCGCTTCATTTATATTATTAATCACAAAATATGTATAAAAAGACAATATGCCCTAAGTATTTGGTTCCCAGAGCAGGTTGATATTTCAGAGGAAAGTCTTGTTAAATCCAAAAGCCTTTATACCAAAAGTAACCAATACTGAAAGCAATGATTCCAATCAAATAATATACAATTCATCTAGTCATATATAAGAAATAAGAGCTAGGCAGTGTAGGTCTCGTGCAACCCATAACATAAAAGAATGGAACAATATTTTGAATAAAATAATCCCTCATTAATCGATATCAAACCCTGGTTTTCTCAAAATTTCCTCAAACCCAACACTACCAAACACAGTGGGAGAACCCTAAGTTGGATTGTTAATGTAGCCAAATCTTAAAGGATAAGAAATGATTTCAATAATCAATCCATGCATGACATAACTAAGATATCATAATACTGAAAATCTTAAATATGCACAGTATCTCCTCCCCATATGTGGGCTATAAAGACGCCAAACCACACACATTTTGGATTCTCAAAAGGAAGCAAAGCTCTCAAAAACCACAGGTGCACACGTGAAAACCATTAACCCATTACCATTTCCATTCAACATAAAAACATACTGTATGCCGCCACCATTTGAAAAACATAAAAAACATGACATAGAACAAAAAAAACATAAAAATCATGTCGTAAAATAGCAAGAAGAGCTAAATTAATGTTCCCAACAATGAGTGAACAGGTTAAAAAAACACATAGTAAAAGTGTTAAAAAACATAGAGTATTGTTGGTAGGATTGCGAATCCTACCAGAGAACCGCATAAGCTGCATAAGCCACCACAATGCCATCCCAAACCTCGATGGAGCTCTTCAACTCCAGCCATGGAAAATACCTACGAAAAACACATAAAAAATATTTTTTTTAAAACCAAATTTGCAAAAAAATGGATATTTCAATAAAAAACCTGAATAAATAGAGCAAACGGACCCAAACCCTGAAGAAATAGAGAAAACAGACCCAAACTCTAGTGGAAAACAATGGCAAACCTAACAGACTAGAATCAGAACAATGGCAGACATGGAAAACAGGTTTAGGAATGAGTCATTGTTAGCTCACTAAGATGTCTATTTAAAAAAAATCCTAATGCCTACATTAATCATCAACCCAGGGTAAGTCTTTTTATTTGAAGAGTGTTCAACATAGTTTATGCAAGTGAAACTAGAGGTTATCAAATTGAAATCTTTGCAGAAGTAAAATATAATTCTCGAAGTTCAATCAAAGAAATTCTGAAAGCAATCATTTAAACAACTTTAACTCTGATATGTTCTATGAAAGAAAATAGAAATGAAAGACTTAAAGGAACTCACAATGAACCAAGATTATAGACTAACATCTACATCAATCTATTAACATCTACAGCAATCTATTATCAGGCAGGGAATACCGCAGTAACTGAACATCAAGTAACATAGTCACGTTTTGCAACTGAAATTCTCAATGACTGATCAACTAAAAAGCTCACTCAGAATGAAAATCAATCTAATTATTCAAATAAATTGTGAAAAATAACATTCATGAAGAAAATGAAAGCGATTAAGACTTTAAATCAACAAGATGCAAGCCACTCGATGTTGATGAGATTCGAATCAATTATAAATTCTATAAAACATAGAAATCATTAATTGCACAACAATGAAATAAGAGTGTAAGACAAGACAGTAGTAGAACTCCCAGTGAATGGGCCCAGAGTCTCCATAAGTCTTTGTCGGATGATCTTCAGAATACGATTATGGAAAAACCAATATCTTTTTCATTAAATTCAACAGTCGCGGTATAACATCGCTGAGCGTGAAATATTTTGTTCCGAGGAAATGCAAATAAAAATGACAATTACAACATACATATTATCAACCTTTGTTCTATACCATATACTGATATTTTATATATTTACAAGGAAACAAAATGGATAAAGGTGAATCCTCAGGATCAGGATATCCTGAGGATTTCGCAGCTGTCTAACAGTTTGCGCTATGGAATAAGCGAGGTCTCCCTCCTTGGTTGCTAATCTATATAAACAGAAATGATATCGTTTTCCTTTTGAACAATGGTTAATGAGATCGTTTAAATCATTTGAAAAATGGTTAATCATTTTAGATTCCCTGCACCTAAAAACAATGTAAGTTAGCCTTATTTCCTCATAGTTACATAATTTATTGATAATTAGTTTTACCCTTTTTTTATAATTAATTCTTTCAGATTTACTCCCAAAATGAAGGTAAACACATGAAAGTTAATCATGATGGTAAAAAATACCTTTTTCATGACCCAACGTACTCCCCAAATTACCTTATTGCATGTACTCATGCAACGATATGATTGAGGTGTAACAATGTCAAAGAATAGGCAGGGTAAAATTCCTCCTTATATAGTCTGAAACCGTGCTTCTGTTTAAATCTTACAAAAGCCCGATTTTCATGACCCTCTGGAAGATCATAATTATGGTGATAACCTTCAGGAGGGTAGCATATGATATGACACCTATAGCGATACCCTATCCATGTAGGACCCATGTATAAAATAATGTTACTTTATGTGAAAAAACGAATAATGACTGCTTTAAAATTTATATAATTAAAAGGCTCCTGATTCTTAACATTGTTGGTGGATTCCTGGCATCTTTTCTTAGTTGCTAACAAGGCATATTCTCTGATCTCCTGAAACTATTCTCTCCCAGCTTGTACAATATCCTTGTTGAGTAGTCCCAACTTGGCTATAACCCCTTCCTGTTTCATAAATCTTTTGTGTTGAGTGAAGAGATGTAGAGGTTTAGTGGGTTCCCCTCCGACCGAGAGATTTAGACCATGTTATATTTTCTAAAAAATGTTATAAGATTTAGCCCACTTGATTTGATTATCACCAAAAGAGACGAATGCTTGAAACTGGATGTCTCCTGTAAAGGGACTTGGGTTATTGTCTCTTTCATCCTCCAAAAGAAGTTGTGAAGATATAGTTCACACAAGAGGCACTGAACTTTGTCATTCTATTCCCCACAACACTGAACAAATTATGTAGTAGAATTAAAATCGGTGGGTTTCCCTGCTCCAATGGCCTTTACTTTTAATAACATATATCTTTCTAATAAGAACATAGTATAACTAGTAGCAGGTGATCTACAAGACAGGACATCTGAGTAAATTAAGAAAATAGTGTTTGTTTGCTTTGTGGCTTCTTCAAGTTGAGCATGTGCCTTCTTTAACTTCTCATGTTCACTTCTGAGGTCGGAAAAAGTCTCATATTTAGTTGCAGTAAGTTTCTTGAGTTTTTCCAGCAGCTCCTGATGTACCTATAGTGGTATCACTTCCTTCTTATAGTTAGAAAATTCCTGTTGATTCTGTGTCAATGTGTCTTGAAGTCTTGAAATAAAAACTTATTTTACCAGAGAAGTATAAAAAGGTGTTTCATCTGTCTGAGTTTCCTCTGCCTGTGTATCCAATTCCATCTGATTTTACACTATCTGTGTTTCTAATTCTGTTTGGGTCTTAGCAGTGCGTGTCTCTACTTCTGTCTAAGTTTCTACAATGTTTGGTTCTTTCTTAGGCTTCCAAGCCTTATCCACCTCTTTTAACCATTCCTTTACTTGTTTGACTGTTCTTTTCAACTTTTTGTACTTCTTGCATAATTTCCTCAACTTGGCCCTTGTTGACTTACTTTTCTTTGTAGGGCTTCTAGTAGAAGAGGGCATAGTACCCTTTTCAGGCACAGGGGGATTTGTACCAATTTCTGGGCCATAATATGATAACACAATATTTTCTTCATGCACTGAAGGAGATGTGCCTATATCAATATTTTGATCCAAAGGGATGACATTTTTTTCAGGATACCTAGGAATTGTGCCTACATCAGTATTTTGGTCAAATAGGATGTTGTTTTCTTCAAACACCATGGGAAATGTGCCTATGTCAATACTATGTTCTAATGGGATGGTGCCACCTAACTGATTTTCGAACTTGGGATTTCTTTCTTCCAAGTTTTCTTCTTCAAAATATTCACCACCACAGGGTGTTGAATCCCATGAATTTTGAATTTCCTCCTCAAATGGTAAAATCTTAGTGTGACCAGAACTGCCATCAAAAGCAGTCTAGTCTAGAGGATAGCCCTGTCCCTCATAATTTTGAGAGGTTTTTCTTTCTTGGTGAAATGGACTCATGCTTTCCAGCACTCTGGCCATTTCCTCCTCATATCCCTATAGCATTCCTTCTTCTGTGTTTAGAGGAGGTGTACGAGATGGTCCTGCCTCATCGGCCAAGATGGAAGTGTTTTGTCGCAAACTTAATCGCTCAGAGCATCTTCGCTTCACTGAACCCGTGGTCAAGGGATGGTTCCTTTTTCCTCTGGTTTTCCTTGGAATTAATATTTCCTTTCTTGGCTGGTCAATTTCTCTATTGTCTAGGTTTTCTTCTAATGGGGTTAGGACATGGTTTACAAAGTTATCCCAAGTTAACTGATGATCGTTTAATCCATGAGTGTGAATCATCTTTATCAGACCATGATGGCTGATAAATGTGTGTGGATTTATATCCCTCCTAACCCGAATAGATATGTCATGCAAAAAAGAATTCAAGAAAAACGACAAATTAATTGAAATTTTCTGCTTGAGTATAGCTAGAAGTTTGAGTTGTCAGGGTTTTACCATGTCGTGGCGACCGTCACATGTAATATACTTTTGAATGATTATTTCCAGTTCCTTCCATTGTTCCTTCAAATTCGAAAGGTGAATCCCTTTTCCTTTTCATATCAAATTCTCGTCTAGATCTTGGAACACTGCAACTGCTTCATGTAGCAGAACATGCTTGTCAGTCCACTTCTTTCATTCTATCAAAAGTCCATAAACCTTATCTATTACAGTTTCTGATACTGTTATGTCTTTGCCTTTCAAGTTTTGTGTCCATTTTGCAGGTTTTGCAATAATTTTAATGCTATCTCAGTGTGGAATCCCTGCAATTTTTCCAAATATGAGAGCCAACCAACATTCTGTTGTATAGCATGAGCATGTTCTGTAATATTGAGTATTGTGGGCTCGTTGCGGACAGATATACCACCCATGACTATTGTATCTCAGAGGCTGAATTCTACTTATGCATGCACTACTCACGACTTCATTAGTTTAGAACAACACAATACTACATGCAAATACTTTGAAACTTTTAAAAAAGGGTATAAATGAAATTATATTTGCTTTTTCAAATCGACAGGTTTCGGTGGATTTTGATTATTAGTTCGCATGATTTCTCATCATGCATATATATGTACACATTTTCCCCCTCCAATGAGATAAGGGCTTCCACGCCCTTAGAGTGCAGAAAAAGAGAAGGACGTTGAGGATCATTTAATGCATTAGAATAATAATAAGAGTGACGTACAATGCGACAAAAATCAATCAAATCAGCTCAAATGATGAGGATGGTGGGGAAATGATTTAAAAGGGAAAAAAGAGAAATAATTATTATGAAAAGAATTTTTTCTTTGATGGAAAATTATGACAGAACATGATATGTAAATAGTGGTAACAATTGCTGGAATTAAGTGATCAGACATAATTAAGTTAATTCATATATAGTTTTACCATGCATATTGGTTTTTATAAAGATAACACTTATTCAAATGATAAGTTCTTCTTTGGGAATGGTTTGGTAAGAATAAGTGAATATAAAATTATTGGTTGTTTAACATGAAACTCCAATGCCACAACCAGTGCCACTGCTGCCAGCAGGCATCCATAGCCTCGACGGGGTTTCTTTTTAACCCAAAAATGAGCAAGAATCCTTTATTTAGTGTTTAGATAATTTAATTATTCCCATAGAGAGACCACTATGTTGGCATGGTAACCAGATAACCACAATTCCATTCACTAGGTTCTAAAAAATTAAATAGGTCGGCTCATGATGAGACCCCCTATCCTCTCTGGAAGATTTGCATAGTATTTTCATATTTGTATGTTTTGAATCCTAAATAGAGGGAGGCTCATTAGTTCCTTAAGAGTTATAGATGGTGTAAGGAGTGAAAAGAAATTCCAATGAAAGCTATACACTTATTCCTAAGTCATCCTACCCTAGCAGATCAACCATCAATAGTGTAAAAGGATAAACCAACATGGTATTAAGATAATGAATTTTTTCATAATATCTTTGAAGAAAAGATATCCAACAAGCCATTACTTTGTTTGAATCATATCAATGTATGGAAATAAAGATACCCATCAAAGGTAAAACAATCATAATTGTTATTAATATCACTATTTTTCTCCTTCTTAGATGCATATTCCTCATCCACAAGATGATTCCCATGAAAAAATGTATCAGAAAAAGGTAAAAATTCATTCAGACAACTACTTATTACAAAATCACGGTAGTTCATTTGATCGAACAACAGTTGTTCAGTCGATTGAACAACAATTTTTTAATCGATTGAATAGAAAAAACACACAAAAATAAAATCCCATTGTTCATTTGGTAAAACAATGGCTGTTTAGTTGATTGGAAAACAGTTGTTAAATTGTTTAAACAAAAAAAACAATCAAAAGAAAAACTCGTTGTTCATTTGACCGAACAACAGTTGTTCAATCGATTGAATAACAATTGTTCAATCGTTTGAACAACAAAAACACTCAAAAATAAAAACGTGTTGTTCATTTGGTTGAACATCGACTGTTCGGTCAATTGAACAACACTGTTCAAGCATTTGAACAACAAAAACACTCAAAAGAAAAATTTATTGTTCATTTGAACGAATAGCAGATGTTAAAAAGATTGAACAGTCGATGTTCAATCATTTGAAAAAAAAACACTCAAAATAAAAATTCGATGTTCATTTGATCGAACATTTCAATCGTTTGAATAGAAAAAACACTTAAAAGAAAAATCCATTGTTCATTTGACTAAAGAATGACTGTTAAGTCGATTGAACAACAACTATTCAATTGTTTGAGAAATAAAAATACTCAAAATAAAAATCCACTGTTCATTTGAATGAACAACGGTTGTTCAATCGATTGAACAACGGTTGTTCAATCGATTGAACAATGGTTGTTCAATCATTTAACAACAAAAACTCTCAAAATAAAAATCCGTTGTTCATTTGACTGAACAACGACCGTTAAGTTGGTTGAACAAAAACTGTTCAATCATTTGAATAACAAAAATACTCAAAAGAAAAATATGATGTTCATTTGACTGAACAATGGCTGTTCAATTGATTGAACAACAATTGCTCAATCGTTTGAACAACAAAAACACTGAAAAAGAAAAATCTGATGTTCATTTGACCAAACAACGGTTGTTCAATCGATTGAAGAGCATCTTTTCAATCGTTTGAACAACAAAAACACTGAAAAGAAAAATCTGATGTTCATTTGACTGAACATCGATTTTTCAATCGATTGAACAACAATTGTTAAATCAATTGAATAGCAGTTGTTCAGTCGTTTGAACAACAAAAACACACCAAAGAAAAAAAAATCATTTGTTCAATTAATTGAACAACAAAAATTACCAAAGCATAAAAATAATGAAATACAAGATAATATATACGTTATTTACAATCTGAAAAAGATGGATTTTTACGAAGGTAAAGCTGTCGGGTTGCTATTCCCTGCAGCTAAAAATTTCATGGCAGGGTCATCATGTACCTACTGGCAGAAAGAATCCTTTGTGAGTGGTTTATGATAAATGTGTACCCGATGTAGGTTTACTCGGAAGGAAGAGTCAGACCCATCTATGGTGGTCAAAGTGAGAATGCCATTGCTATGCACTTCTTGAATTTCATATGGATCGAGCCACCTTGTCTGTAATTTATCTAGGAAGTCTTGAAATATGGAGTCGTAGAGGAGTGCCCAATCTCCTTCCTGGAATGTCTTCTTCTTGATAAGGTTGTCATGCCACTTAGCCCCTTTCTCCTGAACGATTGTGGTATGTTGTAACGCAAGCAATAGGGCTTCATCTAATTCGTTTACCTACTGAAGTATTTTAATTTGAGCCTTCGTCAAGTCCATTCCAACTTATTACGTTGTGATGAGAGTATTTATTTCAAATTTGATGGGAAAAATTGGCTCTTTTCCAAATACAAGTTGGTGCGATAAGCCTACAGGGCCTCTAACAGTTTGGTATCCCAGTCCCATCATTGTGTCGAGCCTAGTTTAGTTAGAATTTCTTCAATAACTTTATTGGTACCTTCGACCTGCTCGTTCGCCTGCGGGTGATATGCAGAAGTGATTCTATGTGTGATGTGGTGGTTCCGCAGAGTGGATGTAATATTATGTCCTAGGAATTGTGCCCCTCTATCTGTTATCACTTCCCTGGGTAAGCCATACCATAAATATATCTTGAAAAGAAAATTAAGAATAGTTTCCTCTATAGCTCTTGGAAATGCTATTGTTTTGACCCATTTTGTTACATAATCTGTGGCAACCAGTATGTAAGCTTTCTGGTTTGAGGGTGGATTGAATGGACCAAAAAAATCCAGTGCCCACTTTTCAAAGGTTCTATCACTAATTGTGGTTGATGAGGCATTTCATCAGATTGACCGGGGTGGCCCATTCTTTGGTAGTTATCGTAGGCTTGCATGTATTTCTTAGCATCCTTAATAATAGTGGGATAATAGTAGCCCATTGTAATACTTTGTGCCCGATTCTGTGGTCTATGAAGTGTCCACCACAAGGTTCATTGTGGCAGGCCCTTAGGATGTCAAAAATTTCATCTTCCCAAATGCATCTGTGTATGTGCATATCAACGCCTGTGTGGAAGAGATACCCACCAATCCAGGAAAAATGAGCGTTGAGTTAGATGATCAACTTCCTTTCTTTTGTTGTTAAATGTCTGGGCATTTTTCCTATGACGATATAATTTTCCACATCTGCATACCATGGTGATTTCACTTCTACAACAAACAATTTTTCATCAGGAAACTGGTCCTCCACTGCTAACGGATCATTTATCTTTGGGACCCAAGATAGAGAATATGCGATTGGGTTCTCCTTCTATGGATGGTCTTTAATAGTGATACTGAATTCCTGCAAAAGTAACAACCACCGAGTCACTCTCCCATTTGTAATTGGTTTATTAGCTAAGTACCTAATGGAAGAATGATCAGTATAAAAAAATATTTGATATCCAGTTATGTAATTTCTAAATTTATTTATGGCATATATGACTGCTAAGAATTCCTTTTCTCTTACTATATAATTTAGCTCAGCAGGGGTGAGATTTTTTCTCATATAATAAATAGCGTAGGGTTTTTTATCTTCTTCTTGATCGAGAACAACTCCTATCATTGTGTTTGATGCATCTGATGAAATATGAAATGGTATTTCCCAATTGGGGCCATGCAATACTAGTGTAGTCGAGACTAATCTCTTTAAATCTATAAAAGAAGTGTCACACTTATCAGACCATTTAAATTCAACATTTCCAGTCAAAGCATACAAAGGCGCAACAATTTTTGATTTTCTTTTTATGAACCTACGATACTATTTTTCATATCCGAGGAAACTACATACCTCCGTCTGAGTACAGGGTGTGGATAATAAGAGAATTACCTCTATCTTTTCCAGATCTACCTGTATTCCAGCTGCGGAGATATAGTGTCCTAGGATTATGCCTTCCATCATCATCATGTGACACTTTTCGTTACTCAAACATAACCTGGTGGTGATACATCATTCCAACACTTTTTCCAATGTCTGAAGTGCTTTTTCAAAATCATCCCCATATGGAGTGAAATCATCCATATAAACCTCAAGTCCTTCATTGATTAGATCGACGAAAATGTTGAGTATGGCCCTTTGAAATGTAGCTGGATCATTACATAAGCCGAAGGGTAACACTCTGTAAGCAAACTTACCTCATGGGCAGGTGAATGTGGTTTTGTCCTGATCTTCAGGAGCAATTTGAATCTGATTATAGCCATTGAAGCCTTAAAGGAAGAAAAGAACCATTTTCCTACTAATGTATCAAGGACTTGATCGATAAATGGAAGAGGTAAGTGGTCTTTTTGCATGGCCTTATTCAATTCTCTGCAATCCAAACAGATCCGCCACTTGGTATTTTTATTGTGAACAAGTACCAGCGGAGAGACCCATTTACTATTTGAAATAGGATAAATAAATTTCACATCTAGCAACTTCTGTAATTCCTCTTTCACAATATCTTTAAGGTGTGGGTTTAATCTTCGTTGAGGTTTCCTGATGGGATGAGCATCTTTTTTGATATAAATGTGATGGGTACACAATTGAGGATCTATACCCTTCATGTCCGAATAATCTCAAGCAAAAGCCCCCTTGTATCTTTGTAAAATTGTAATGAGCTTTTGTTGTTGGTCATCGTTCAGATTGTCATTGATGTTCAAAATTTTTCTCGATTCAATTTCGACAGGTTTTCTATTATGAATGGTAGTTGTGGGTATGTGTTGTTCATCGTTATCCTTTAAAGGATCTTGATGTGCCTCATTATATAGAATTTATTTTAACATTGGCACTTCACGCTTTCTGCAACAGTTGGTTCATTAATACAATTATTAATTATGTCGTCTTCAGTTTGATTTTTGAATTCAAGTGCTTCTGATACTGTGAGTGGTGAACAAATGTTTTCTTCCAGGTATGCAGGTGGATGCTTGTGACTTCTTACAATAGGAAGACTTGGTTTAGCAGGGGGATATAGAAAAATATTTTTTGTAGCATCTCCCTTCATGATGGTCATACTGCCTATATGACATCCTATGTAAGCCTCGGCTATGGCCAACCAAGGTCGACCCAAAAGAAAAGGATGTCCATCCAGATGACTTCTTGGATTAATGACTAGGAAATCTACCGGTTACTCCCATAAGTCAACATAAACCATGATGTCCTATACAATTCCTTTTGGTTTGAAAACTGATCGATCAACAAGTTCTAGCAAAGTGGAAGTTGGTTCTAAAGTGGTAATGCCAAGAATTTCACAAGTTTTTGCAGTCAAAATATTAATGGTTGTGCCCAAGTCGACTAGCATGTTTGGGAAAGAGAAGCCATATATTTGGACTGTAACTATCAGACTCCCTCGATCTTCATACTTTATAGGTGTCTCCTGGCCCAATAATAAATTAGATAAGGTTCCTACGACATGGACAGTTGGCCGAGTTTTTGTTTTCCTCACAGGTTTTTTTGTACATAGTTCTTTACTTGTCTGAGCATAGATAGGGATGCCTTGAATGGCCTGGAGGAGAAGAATTTTAATACAAAGATTTTTAAGTTCTCCCAAAATATCAAAATCCGGATAAACAATTGGTTTAGGTATCACTAATCTTTCAGGGAATGGGGGAGAAACACCAATAAGTTTCCCAGAGCCTTATTTTTCACTCGTGCCTTCTCCCTGTCTAATTTTTGTATTGATTACTGTTGGTGGATTAATTTCATTTGGGGGTTCTGATTTGTCTTATTGCGGATCTGTGACTTCCCTCGGGCTAATAACACGTCTAGATCTTAGCCTAAGTTCACTGCATTATTTTTACTCGATTTCTAGGTATGGATTTTCAACAATTTGGATCAACTGCATTGGTTTATTGTTGGGAATCGGGTTCTGTTAAGCTGGCAGTTGAGGGTGTATCAGAGGATGAGAATTCGGTGGTAGCAGATATGGAGTTGGTAATGTGGGTTGAGGTTAAGGATTCATTCCCATAGGTGAATTGGTTATTCCCAGGTGTCACTGCCAGTTTTGAGACTATTTGGGATTTTGTGAGGTAGAGGCAGGCCACTAGGATGAATATGGATTGTTCTGCCAAAATTGAGGAGAGAAAGAAGAATTTTTCCAACTTATTCCTTGAAAGGATTGAGTTGACCAAGGGGCATGGATAATGGTGAGGATGGCCAGGTATAAATAGGTGGTTGATTTTGCCATGTTTCCCCATGGTTTTGTTGTTGATTAAATTGCGAAGAAGGAAATAACTGAGATGGGTCTTGTGACATACCTATAGCTCGGGCTTGCCACTATCTACGTTGATTCGTTAAATATAATGGTTTTGCTTCCTCTTCTACTTCTTTGAAGACTGCTTTCAACCCTGGTATTAACGAGCATTGTTCAATGGCATGTTCTTTAGTACAAATGGTGCATGTTTGGACCAAGTCTAATGGACATTCTCGCTAGTTGTGCTTCTTCCGACAGCGTGGGAAAAAGACAACCAAGTTTTGTTCTGCTAATGCTTGTTTCTGCTTGGCCTTCAGGACGTCTAATTGTGTCATAAGGGTACCCAATATGCCAGTCTTGAAATCTTCTAATAGATTGTTGATTTCTATTTGCGTTACACTGCCACTTGAAGTTTTGTTATTTCTGACAGCTGAATCCCCTCCTGTTGGTCTCATGCGTGTGCTTCCCCTAGAGCACCTGACACAAAATGAAATGATATCGTCATATATTTCTTGATAGATGTCTCCTTTCCCCATTAGATTTAATGTTTATATCCATTAAACTTTCATTCCTTTTATCATCATTAGCTTTAGGACATCTTTAGACAATGCATTATAAGGGGATCTTTACAAATTGTATTGGAATTATTCAACATATTCTTCTAATGTCTTGTTATATTTTGCAGTCATGTTGAAGATTTCGTCTTTTAATTCCCTAGTCGGACAATAATCTTGGTACTTATTAAGGAAATAGTTTTTCATTTGATCCCAGCTGTTAATAGTCCCTCCACCGAGCCCCACAAACCAATGCAAGGCTGTCCCCTTTAATGTAGAGGGGAACAGTTTTAGTTTATGAGGGTCGGTGGTGTAATCATATCCCCTACAAAAAAAATTGAATTCAAATAAGAAAGCATCCGGATATTTCGAAGTCAATCCATGGAAAATGGGGATGTTTTGTAACAGAATAGCTTTCATAAGGGAATTGGTGACCGGGTCAACTATGGTGTACTCCAATGTTGATGTTTTTCCCTAGGGTTGACTATGTGCCATCTGATCAAAGATGTACCAATAACCTTCAAGGATTTCTTGGTCTAGGGGATTAATTCAGGCTGCATTAGAAGTCAGTTTTGTAAAAGCTCTTACATTACTACCACGGTCTGGGATGTCAGGTGTTTCTTCTTCAACCAAGATTTTAGGAGATCTAGGCTCTAGGGATTTTAGATTTGTTTCCACAGCACCACTGGCTTCCCCCTCTCCTTCTTGCAAGTTGCAAGAATTTCCCTCTTACGAAGGGCTAGGACTTATATTTTCTGTTATCTAAAAAAATTATTCTGAATCTTTTGTTTCGCTATGGATCTCGGCATAAGCTGCAGATGGTGAGCTTGTTGCTTGAGGGATTATAGTAGGAATCTTTTTAGAAATGATTTTGGGTCCTACAGATGCTTGAGATTCATATTTTCTTATAATTTCGTCTATAAATGTTATTCTTCCAAGGGTCGTCGGTCCCTTGGGTTTTGTGGATTTGGATGGAGGGTTCAGAATTGTTTCTATATTTTTCTTTCTAGTAATTCATAAAAAAACTACTTTTATTCAACCTCTATATTTTTGTTTAAAAGTGGGACAATGGGCAAGCGTTTTGCTTGTTAGTATGCAAGTTCTTACCTTCCATTTTTAATACCCATTTCTTCTTCAGCAAAAGAGAAATAAAAACATCACTTGTAAAAAATTTCCCCAGAAACGATGCCAAAATGTTGGCTCACTAAGATGTCTATTTAAAAACAATCCTAATGCCTACATTAATCATTAACCCAGGGTAAGTATTTTTATTTCAAGAGTGTTCAACATAGTTTATCCAAGTGAAACTAGAGGTATCAAATCAAAAAAATTGCAGAAGTAAAATCTAATTCTCGAAGTTCAATCAAAGAAATTCTGAAAGCAATCATTTAAACAACTTTAACTCTGATATGTTCTATGAGAGAAGATAGAAATGCAAGACCTTAAAGGAATTCACAATGAACCAGAATTACAGACTAACATCTACATCAATCTATTAACATATACAACAATCTATTATCAGGTAGGGACTACTACAGTAACTGAACATCAAGTAACACAATTACGTTCTGCAATTGAAATTCTCAATGACTGCTCAACTAACAAGCTCATTTAGAATGAAAAACAATCTAATTATTCAACTAACTTGCGAGAAATAACATTCACGAAGAAAATGAAAGTGATTAAGACTTTAAATCAATAAGATGCAAGCCACTTGATGCTATGAAAATTGAATCAATTATAAATTCTATAAAACACGGAAATGATTAATTGCAAAATAGTGAAATAAGAGTATAACACAAGACAACAGTAGAACTCCCAGTGATTGGGCCCAGAGTCTCCAGAAGTCTCTACCCAATGATCTTTAGAATATGATTATGGAAAAAACAATATCTATTTCATTAAATTTAATAGTCGGGGTACAATATCACAGAGCATGAAAGCTTATGTTCTGAGGAAATGTAAATAAAATAAAATTACAACATATGGATTATAAACCTACGTTATATTTCATCTATTGATCTTTTATATATTTATAGAGAAATATAACGGATAAAGGTGAATCCTCAGGATCAGGGGATCCTGAGGATTTCACATTTGCCCTGGTCCTGAGGATTTGACAGTTGTCTAATAGTTTATGCTATGGAATAAGCGAGGTCTCCCTCCTTGGTCGCTGATCTTAATAAACAAAAACAAGATCATTTTGCTTTTCCTGGTTGGTGTTTTTCAATCATTTGAACAATGGTTAATCATTTTAGATTCCCTACACCTAAAAACAACGGAAGTTAGCCGTTTTTCCTCATAATTACATAATTTACTGATAATTAGTTTTACCCTTTTTTTATAATTAATTCTTCCTTATTTACTCCCAAAATGAAGCTAAACACATGAAAGTTAGTAATAAATAAAGTTAATCATGAGGGTAAAACGTACCTTTTTCATGACCCAACAGCCGCGACCATCAGCAAAACCTGATGGAAAACAATGAAAAACCAATAGGAGATGAATGGAAGAAGCTGCGAAGAGGAGATGGAATTGGCCGCAACCATTACCAAACCTTGGCAGGAAACGATGATGATTAACCTTCACAACAATGGCGGACAGGTTCTGGAACCGGTAGCAACCATCACCAGTGGAGCAAAATGCTCACACTCTGGGCCGAACAACTTTACACAGGGCTTTGTTGTCATGGTTTTAGACTGTCCAGATGAAACCCTAAACCTACACCAAATGAGTGATTTTATGATTGTCTCCAACCATGACAGGTGGCTAAGTCCACTGAGCAGATTTCGTACCGTTGACGTGGAGCGCAACACGTCATTTGTTGAGGTGGAAGGGAGGTCGCAAAACTTATGGCGTCCCTCCCCTATATAAATATTGGACACTAGACAGGTTGACCTAGTGTTATCTTTAGTACTACGCCCCTACCCCCCTCACCCCTCACCCCCCACCCCCCCAAAAAAAAGTGAAAAAAAGAAAAGAAAAATATAATAAAACCAGTGAACTGCATTAAATTACCACACCTTCCTCTAACCTCCACACACTCCAATTCCATCGCCTTCTTTTTAATGTATTTGCGGAACCGTTTTTCCTAAGTTTATTGTCATAATTTGCGTCCTTTCTTAATTTGAAGAAGCATGTGATTTATTTTGATGTCCAACAACCTCCTTCTTAAGTTGAACCTGCCCATGATTTATTTAAAATGTTGAGAATTGTTAACGACAATTTGTGGGGAGGAAATTGCAATTTTTCAGGTAATTACTCTCCTTTTTGGCGGTCCGACTCTCTTTTTCAGATCAATGATACATACACTAATCTCATGCTTTGGATGTTCAGATTTATGAGAGCAGAGATACACATAAAATAATAAATTGTATTATTGCATATTAATCAATAGAGATTACATATGTATATATAGTTGAACTCAGATCCAACTAATTCTAATCTTAGAGAGAGAGGTTGAGAGAATCTCTCAACATCCTCCAACAAACCAAACCAATCCCCAAACTATAGTATGCATCATGAATGAGGAATTATTTCAAACACCCCCCCTTAATGCCTACATTACAGAAAACTTACAATACTGAGATCATAATTACAAAATTTATATTTGTTTTTGTCTGGTTGGTCTTCATCAGCAACTCTACCCACTCTGCGGTCTTCTAGATTCTGCTCTTTCTTTCTTCAAATCTTCGAGCTTACCTTTCAACCCATTTAAAGTACACCTACTTCTGACCATCAATTCTGAATTTGTAAGATTAAAGATTCTTGACACTCCCAAAGAAGAGTCTCGACACTGAACTACCCTATGGAAATATTTCCATCTGTGAAATAACCCCAAAGAATAAATTTCAACAGTCTATAGGAAAATATTCTAGGTACAGAATATGATCAGCGATCAATCCTACAAAGTGACCTTTACACACTTACAAACTCACAAGGTAAAGGTAACCTGTAATTGTCGATCTTGGAGCACCGAAGTACAACAAGAGTCTACAACATATAACATATTCTCACAATCAAATTAGCGATACTTCCTCTTAGCACCGAAGAACGTCGAGAAACGCTATTTTAAATTGTGTAAATCTACTCAATAATTGGTTCTTTATTATAAAATTTTACAAACCAACAAAACACTACTCTCACCAATAAACCCAAAAATCCAATGATATTCTGCAACACTCCTTAGTACGCACGCAAGTAGGGCAGCTCCACTCTGCCCTTTGCTCACGCAGTGCACCTCGTCCAGTAGCAAATTAATGGATTTTCCACCATTGTTTTTCTTAGATGGGTCAATTCGACAGCAATGCCAATCATACAAGCCACCGCAGCACAAAATGCAACCCAGTAAGCGGAAATCGATCCTCTGCTAGCACTAAAATCTGTTGTAACTGCGGTTTCTCCGCCATGGACGTTTTTATTCGCTGCCTCATAGTCATCCACCCATTTGGACGCCAAAACAAAATAATTAAAAAAAAACAAATTTTAATCATACGAAAACAAAAAAAAAGGCCAATCGATATTTGCAGTTCCGACCTTTGAAACTGCTTACCACCATTCAAAATGGCAGAGATCATAGCATCGTATTCAAAGTTGCCCGTAGCAAGGCCTACATTCAAAATTTTTCTCTACATCTTGAAGCCATTTTCGATCCAGCTGTAGTACTGCCGCGGTGAATTGAAATCGCGGCTCCCAGAATAGTAGAGTCATCGAGAAACATGCTTAATCTTGAAATGCCTCTCTCAATGTCGGCATGTAAGACTCGAGAAGGTTTGCAGATACGCTGAAACAATGCTTGGCCAGCACATCCTTCAGTGTTGGTTGGACAAGAACATAAGCACACTGGTAGAAGTGGGTACCGTGGGCTACCGGATTAAGGCAGCAAGTGTAAGGTGCCACGGCCCTGCATGCGGCTTCAAGATTGCAGGCCTCTAGTTTCTTATCTCCACAGTGGAATTCCATTGATCGTCCTCTTTAAGTTGATGAATTTCATTTGGGCAAGAACACACGTCCTCTCTTACACACCACAATAATAAAAGCTTTTACACAGGGTTTTGTTTGGAAAACGCACGGACGCCATTCAGCATAGACGGTCTAAAACACTTGAATTTGCTTTTTTCAGAATCCCACAAATGGAAGAGGGCCTCCACCGCATATTGCAAGCAATTCCCAGGGCAGACATTCGAGCAATTGAATTGATGAAAAACAAAACAAATACAACTGGAAAAAAAAACACCTACACTACGCTACTCTCCTACAGCATACTCAATCTCATATCTCTCACATTTTCCTGGCCATCCCGTGAGGGGTTTAAGCCAGTAGTGGCTCTGATACCATGTTCGGATTTACGAGAGCAGAGAAACATTATGGGCAAATTTCTGAGAACATTTCTCGGAACTTGAGTTTATGTGGAGATAATTGTTACTACAGCTTGAAACCATAACCAAACATAGAGGGGACAACCTCCTGTCCCACATTTCAACTACCAATTAATAAGAATATCTCTCCAAAGCTCATTAATAGTTCTTTTCTCGCGAAGGGTTTTGAGGTAATGAGTTGAGCCATATATGCCATTGGTCTGAGAATGTACTTAATAAATAGGAGGGGTGGCATATAGTGCCCCGACTATTGATGAACAAATTGATCAACCACAATTTGTTTTCATTTTTATCATTGAATTTCTTTTTATTTTATTTTATTTTCCCGTTAAAATTAATTAGAAAAATTATAATTTTTTTTAATTAAATAATAATTTTAAATGTAAAAATAAATTATAATTAAAAAAAACAATTATAACATTTAAATTATATTACTTTAACCACTTAAAATTACAAATTTTCTAATTTGTACGAAGTTTAAATGGAAAGATTAAACAAAATAAATCTGAAAAAACTGCTTTAAGAAATTCCAAAAAACATCCCTTTAAACCACTGCTTACTGCTTATGTCGTATGCATTCATTAAAATAAAAAAGCTGCTTTATGTCTTTTCAAAGCAATCACACTCTTTATTGTATAACAGGATATGCTAATGAATGTATAAAACCTTAATTTCATTTAGTGTACTCCTAAGGTACAACTATTTCCAGGTATAAATAGCATCGACGTCTTTGTTGGTTATCTTTTAACCTTTATATCAAACTTGTTTACTCCTAATTATGGATTGGTCACTGCATAAAATGTTTCGTATTTGATGTTATTTATATTTTATATAATTTATTTACAAGCAAGACTTGCAAGATGGATAGAAGTTGCTTGGCTGTCAAAGGTAAATACCTAAGAGTGATATGTGATTATAAATACATTTGTACCATCTTCATGTCATTAGTAACCGTTTTACTAATAATAATACATTTGTACCATCTTCATGTCATTAGTAACCGTTTTACTACAAACATTACTAATCTATGACCTTATTCACTTTTATCTTATAATGTAAAATTCAACGTTGAAGGCTTTATTTTAGGCGTGAATGTGTTTGAACATTTTGTTTCACTAATGTCTTATGATGCAGGGTAAATATATAGCTTTCTTTTGGTAATTTTTTATTCAATTTGGATTTCCTTTTACATAAATTAAGATTCTTTTCATTTTTATGAAGATTTATTGCTTTCATGTTAAGGGCTTAAAGTCATTAACATTTATGGGAAGACCCATGAAGATGATGGTTCCAAGAGTAGCAATGGGCCATCAGGAATACAATCCCATACAAACGCTTATGTTTTCATAGGAATGTAAGCTTGGAAAGCTTTGAGTTGCCAATTAAGATGATGGGTAGGAATGCACATACATTTTGAGAACACACGCTTTCATGATAAGAAATTTTACTTATGCAATTGTGGTCCTATTTTTTATTAAATTGAGACTGCATGGCACGTGATTCATTGAAAAAACCTCTTGTTATACTAACAACCTTGAGAGCCAAATGAACACCCTACCTTGATTTTGTATTCCACGTTAGTAATATAATTATTTTTTTCAATTATTTTTTAATTTGTTTCGAAATTGTAAAAAAAAGCAAATTAATATCCTACAAATAATCATTTTACTGAATTGTAGGAAAATTGGATAATACATAACCTAATCATGATTCAATCTAATTAAGCCAACCATCATGAAACCTAAATTTAGAACAACCAAACGTAAACCAAGAAAAAATAAATCCAAATGATGAAATAGATGCATCCTTATCTAAATTGAGGTCATTGATACAAGACCTCCAAAACACTAGATAGTTGTCATGAATGTCTCTTACAAGGTCATTAAACTCAATTGTATCACCCATCACTACTGCCCAAATCTAATTAATGAATATTAATTATTATGGGGCAAAAAAATATGAACACTATAGAACTGGTATAAATAAAGATCAAGTGAGAGACCTCAACATTACCAAACAATATTTTTTGTCTGTATTTGTTGACCCAAGAGACAACGAACTCATACTAGTAACCAAAAAACACATTTGTATGGACTGGCGCACCTACCAACCATTTCTAGACAATTGGATGTATAGGTGGTTTATGGTATTTGATAAACCTCCCTATAATAATATTGAGGTACCTCTATACTTCAATAAGAAGTTATGGACAAAGTTTCAGATAGGAATCCATGGAATATTCTTTTAGAAGGGGAAGTCCATGGGGTGAGTCCTAAGTCTTAAAAAGTTAGAAAAAATGCTAGGCACAACCCAACACTAGGTCCCTGTCCACCTAGACAAAGGCCTAACCCCCTACTTAACATCTTCCAATTACATATACCATTGTTGAGACCATGATGCTGGTGGTTTCACACGCTAGTGAAACATTGAAGCTTAGTTGAATCATTGCGTGAGGATCCACCAACAGTTAAAGTTGTAGGTTGGGTAGGACCATCTTACACTGAAATATGGCTTGACTAGTACATGCAACATGAAGGCTCAATTGAGCCTCACAAAAGTGCCAGTTATGGGCAAACTTGTTATAGCCAAATGGAGGGTAGCATGCAACACAACTTTATAGAGGAGGTTAGTATCTTTACCATCTTTACATTCTTATTTTTTACCATATTTAAATTCTTTCTTTATATATATATAATTTTGTGCTTCTTTATATATTTGATTGTATTCTTTTTGCAGCTTCTACACCTTAATAACACCTCCCAGAACTATAAATGCATTGGTTCCAATTTGGAACATTGATGTGGAAGTCCATGTTTCTTTTTCATTTGGTCTATCACACAACTAGGTATGGTGAATTAAAACTATCCCTCATTGCAAAAAATTTCATATGTTTTTAGTCCATAATGTAGATTCTTTTATCTTTTAGAATAAGTGTACTATTCATTTAATGTTTCCACAAGTTGCAGTAAAACCAATGTAGGATATAGGCCACATGGGGAGAAAATATGTTCCTCATATTTGGCATTACATGGGTGAAAGCACGAAGATGGGTTACACTTTTGGTCCAAATGTGGCAATGAGATTTCAACTTTTTCCTCTTTTATAGAATTGCACCCCTGAAAATTTATATAAACATTGTTGTCCTAATGATAATTTTTGCAAAGAATTTTAGTGTCGTATAATCTCTCAATTTTCTATTAAATGCAATATATGTCATTGTAAAATTTCACAAAACTTAAGAGGTATGCATGTGTTCACATAGCATAAATTCTTCTAAAATGTGTAATTTTCTAAAAATATATATATGATCATGATCTACATAGAGAGAAATAAGTTTTTCAGATTAAAGATTTATTTTGTTATGCAAAATTATATTTTTTTATTATTTTTTGAAGTTGGCGAAGAAATGTTTCAATTTCAATTTGGAGACAAATATGTTGGCGTAGGAGTTTTTTCAACTATTTAGATAAATTGAAAAATCAAGAGTACCCTTTTGAATAGGACTCATAAACAAATATCTTGGTATTATTTGAATTTTTTTCGTTGTGTATATTTTATGTTATTGATTTTTTATTCAACCCCTTTGAAACAATCCAAAAAAAAATTCAAGTGTTATGTTTAAATGAAACTATATGAAAAATATCATATGAATTAGAAAGTGTCAAAATCATATTCCATTGGATAAAGGATTCTTTTACAAATCCAACATGATAAACTCAACCACTTAAGGACAAATTATTCCTTAAATATGATAGGGTAGAAAATGGGGTTGCAAAGAAATCTGCAGAAGAGGTGTTGACACTGTAATTTTTAGGACTTCAAGAGCTTGATTGAGTGCTTTAAACCCTCGATCAAGCATTAAAGTAACCCTCAATCGAGCGGTATAGGTGGTTAATGCGTGACTTGATCAAGGTCAAAGGCTCGATCGAGCCATTAAAAACTCCAACCCGCCAATGCTCTTACCAACTTTTATTAATGGTATTAATGGTAAACCATATGGATCAAGGGCTCGATTGAGCCTCTGCTATTGAAAAATAGATTTAGTGTCTAAATTTAGTTGTAGAGAACAAACAACAAACATTATTTCATACAGAAATATAAGAGCGTGGAAATTACAAAGAGAGTCACAAAAAATATGGGAAATTGGAGATTTAAATCTAGAAAGGGAAACAAATTGCCATTCACAGAGGAAATATGAGAGAAAGCTAGAGAAAGGATGATAAAAAGACGTTAGAAATTGATAGAACAAGAATTTCATGCAAATACAGGTAATTCAAATTGTCTCACTTCTCATATTACTTGCTCCAGATTTTATGCATTAAGAAATATGATTTAAAACTAGAAACAAATGGAGAATTAAACAATAAAACTAAGATAAAATAAACATTGAAATTAATATCATGTATTTAAAAAATAAGATGTAACAAAAACTAAAGAAAACCACTTGAAAACATACAAACTATTGAAAACCACTTGAAACCATGCAAATTATTGAAAACTACTTGAAACCATGGTTTATTGGAATTTTTTGAAACCACTTCAATTCATGCAAATTATTAACTGCCTTTGAAGTGTGATGGTTTAAGGTGTTAGGGTCCCGTGATTTGGCGGATTGGCTAAACCAAATGACAGGGTAACATGAAACTAGTCTTTGGAGTCCTAGAACCTAGCCTTCCTAGACTCAGAGAGGGCTTTCTCTATTGTGTGCGAAGGATGTGAACTTGATCGCTCTAGATAGTTGATTTTAGGCTAGTTGTGAAGTGTGGGGTTTGTTTGTTGTTTTTGTTGGGTAAGATGGTCAAGTACTAAGTCTATCAAAGACATTGGGCTATGGAGTCAATAAAAGTCATGAGTGTTTCAATGATGAATCAAAGTGTGTTGCAGGGACACTCCAGCAAGGTAAATGGATCCTTAGGGTAATGTGTGAGGTGGAGTGAAAATCAAATTTGTGAGAAACTAAGAGGTCTTAAATACATATAGTTAAAAGATATAACTCATGAGGTAGGGAAAACCATTAAGCTCAATGAACAATACTTAAACTGATAAATATCCAAGATAAACATTCCAGTGAAACATAGAAAGCATAAGAGCTTCTAACTTTAGTAAATTCATCTTCATGATTTGGGAAAACATATAAGATAGCACAATAACTCAATCTATGAAGAGGGAACTCCTAAACATCATAAATAAAGCTATAAAGAACTATGAAATTAGTAGGTAGACATGGACAAAGGGAAAGATTGAATGAGACCTCTTTCACTTAACCTATCAAACAATATTCCAAAGAGAGGTTTCAAGACAGAATTTGAACAGCTTCAAGTAAGCAGGGCATACCATGAATCATACTTGTAAACTAGCATACTAATCCATACATGAAATAAACAAGTTTAGGTGGGCCTAAGGAGCAATCAAGAATTCCCTAAGATGACCAAATAGAAGAAAACATCAAGGCTATAATAGACAGGAGGACTGAGGTGCCTCACAGAGCATGTCTCAACCTATACTTTTCTGATTTATAGCAACCAAGAAGGATGAAACATAATGAGAACAATAAAACATAAACAAATTAAGAAGACATCACCATTCACCAAGCTAAGGAATCCTGCAAACAAGCCTCTCCATCATCAGTCCAAGCAAGCCATTCACCAATCTTCACAAAAGAAATTTGTTCTCCAAACTCATAAAAACGATGTATTTCTGTTGAAATCTCATCAAATGCCAACATTTTACAATGAGTCTCCATGCTCTATTTATCATGCATGGAGAAAAAATATCTAAGAGAGTATCTAGAAGTCCATTGGTTAAACAGAAGTATCTCTATTGTCCTTGAGGCCCTGCAAGGCCCAAGGAGCATAATATCTAAAATAAATATCCTTTTCGGCCACTTATAGCAATTAAATTTAATTTTAGGCCCTGACAAGCCTCTGAAAACTTTCTAAATGCACATTTTGACTTTTCAGCCACAGAAGTGTAGCACAAAGACAACAAAAATGGGTTCTCTTAAAGCAATGATTTGGAGGCCTTCCCGATGTCGAAAAAGGCTCTGTGATGGCTCGTTGGAAAGGTATGAAGTGTAATCTCCAAATATATATTTAATTTTCTGAATTATTGCAGTTATCTTGTCCAAAACACCATTCTCCCAAAACTTGTCTGTGCGCAACACCTTGTTTGAAAATGAGGCAGAATGGTCAAAATTTAGGTGTTTTTTGACCTTTTGGGGGGTCAAAACTGCTCCAAATGATCTGAAATTCTGTAAGAAGACTATTGATGATGAGAGGAATCCAAAAATGTAAATTTTGCAAGCTGAGGATGCACCAAATTTGTGCGTAGCGCCTAGGGTGCTGTGCACAGAGGCCTCAAAAATTCAAAAAAACAAAATTTTGTTTAATTTTTCCCAAAATTGGTGGAGAGTTCCCTCAAGAGGTCTTGGACACTTTTTGAGAAGCCTCAGCCAAAAATCCAAGGCTATCATGCTATTTTTCCCTTTTTAGGTTTTTTAGCTCTATGAGGGCCTCCTTCAGTTTGGCACAAGCAAACATGTTTTTCTTTGCATAGTGCTTGGTCATTTTCTTTTGGAGAGCAAGGTCCATTTTTAACTTGAAATTCTTGTGCTCATCTCTGTAATACTGAATGATACCTTGTGCCATGTCAAAATCTCTTTCCCACTCCCTAAGTTGTGCATATTTGGTTGAGAGTAGCAATCTAGTGGCCATCCCTTTGTCCTCATTGTCACTGTCTAGATCGATGACTTGAGGTTCTTGAGAAGTTTTCTTGATTCTCTTACTTCTCCTTACCTTTACCTGCTACTCACTTCTTTCCATATTTTCCTTGCTCTTGTCCAATGGCTTGATAGCTTGAGAAGAGATGGCCCTTTTCCTTTTTGAGGCAGCAAACACATCCCTCTTCCCCCTGTGATATGAAAAATCAAAAGGTTTAATGATTTTTGCTTTAGGGTCCTTGTCATAAATGTTATCATCTGCTGGAAATCCTTCTTTCTCACCTTTTGGACTGCTAGTAGAATTCCCACTACCGTGTATATCATCATCTTGCTCATTGAGAGAGCTGTGAGCCTCACTGCTGCCTTCAACACCTTCATCATTTTCAACCCCTTTGATGTCTTCAATGTTGTTACCTTGGTCTTGGATTAGATCATCCATCTTTGTATCAACTTCACTTTGGCTCTATTCATCATTAGAAGACTGATCTGTGTCATGACTGTCACGACTGCTATCATGACAGTCACGACTTTCCTCTTTGCTCTTTTGCTGATCACTGCCTGTCTGATCAGTGTAATTTTCTTGGTCACTGATTTCCTATTCAAACTATGTTTCAGCCTCATTATCTGCCTGTTCTTGGGCTTTTTTTCCTCATCATTACCTTTTGTTTCATCATATTCATCATCTTCGTTCATTTTATCACTGTTTTCACTATTATTGTGCTCACTATCATGCTCATGCACATTTTTCTCTTGGTTGTCCTATGCACTTTCTTGCTGTCATATTCATCATTTTCTTCATTATCCTCTTGTTCTTCATCTTGCTCATCAGCAGTACCTTTTTCTATATTTGGGAGTGATTCATTTGTACCAATACTATCACTATCTCCCTCATAGCGCTCAATGTTTTTACCTTCAAATTCTATCTCTTTATCACTACTTTGTTAATGAGCACTGTAATATTCCTAATTAGCCCAAGCTAATAGGAATATTTCATTTTGTGTTGATTTTCTTAATTAATGAATAAAATGTGAAGGAGAACATGTAAACTCCTAAAAACATCAAAATAAGTCAAATGCCCAATGTGAATAGAGGCAAATCAGGGTTGTTTCAATAAAATACCCTTATAATGTGAAAGGGGATCATCACAGTAGTTGGATTTTTCACTTATGGGTGTGAACAAGGACAAATGGATGAGGACATAGTCAAGTTTGACTAAGTCAACATGCATGCATGGAGAAGAAGAGAACATCAATAAAACCAGTTCAATGTGAACAAAGATCAGCATAGGCAAACGTTTGTGAGCTAGAATGATTGCACTTGCAGGTGTGAATGGGTTTGAGCTATGAGACTGGGTCAACCTTGACCAAATCACAACATTGTCTAGATACAATGTACCTCATGGAGGGACAATGCAGTTCTATAAGGAGGCCCTCATGTGAAAAGGGATAATTCATCAAGGTGGTTTAGGGTTTTCCAAAGCTCCCATATTATAAAAGGAAGGGGAAGGCTCAAGAGAAGCTTGTTGATTGATCATATTTTTGAGTATTTTGTCTGCTTAGACAAATACTATTCTTTGTTGTTTAGTGGAGGATTGTGCTTGGGATTCCTATGCAGGGATTTCACCTCTTCCTTTGAGGATTCTTAGAGGAGTATTTTCTGAATTGATCCACTATTAGGCTTTAGGCCAAGATCTTCTTACAATTGTAGCACTGATCCATTGAGGGTTTTGCTACTCTTGCAAGCTGCAACAAGTAGGAGTCTAGATTTGCAAAGATCTAGTTTGTTTTGGGAGCCTCTTCTCATGGAGTGTGTCTTTTAACCTCCTGGAAGAGTGCCTCTCCTATTTATACTTTAGATCTGTAGATGGGCAGTGGCCATCCATGTCATTTTGAGCTACAACATTGTTTCTATTTGTAGACTGTGTTATTTTTATATGAGCTTCTCTATGGTGTTTTGACTCTAGTTTTGATCAAAGATCTCTAGTGCTGGGCTTTGCCTTTCGCTTTGGTGATCCATGGATTAGCTTGTTGATCCATGTTCTATTTAGATATGATATTTTGTAATGTAATGATATATTCAGAAATTACTGCTGTATTTTACAAATCTGCAACTTGTATCTCAGATCTACCCTTATTTATGCATGATTTGGTCAAAACCCCAAGGGGATCTTGTAAAGAAAACTATCTAGTTTCCAGATCTGATATAGATCTGATGTTTTGTCCACAGATCTATCCTAGATCTGAGTTGTGATATGAAGCTGCTACAACTCCTAAAAATAACTCTGTTGAGCCACTTCTGCTGATATATATATATATATATGTTGCAACTCTATTTTCTGAAGATATCTTGCTCTCTTGTCTCATGCAATCTACTGTATATTGAAAGGGCTTCACTTTACTTCTGATTTGCTGCTGTACATTCATTTATTAATTATTTTTGATGGCCTCCTACTTAAATTGTCAAAGACTACGTTATTCCTGAAGCTACTTGTTGTGCATAGCTGCAGCCCCTATTGTATAGTGTTTTCCAGCTAGACTAGGTTGTGGGAGACCTATTTACCACACCTAGTTTGATTTGTTTTTGCTCCCCTCCTGGATTTAGACTCCAGATCTGATGATCTAAGGAATCCAAGGGATAAAAACTCATTTCTGTACATAAATCTCCCAAGGAGTGCGTTATTTTTCCAATCCTACTATGCAATCCCAATTTGGGAACATTACAGTGGTATCAAAGCATCTTTCTTGGATCAGCTTGTGAGTCTCAACCCAAGAAGATAGAAGAAGATCAGAATGATGAAGCAGATGAGATTACTCTCATCAGTTTTCAGATCCATAAAGGACCTCCCCCGGGAGGTTAAGCAGATGGAAAGTTGCAGTGAAACTCCTAGAGGGTTTCAATTAGAGGAAGAGCCATGCACTTCCTATTCTCAAAGAGGAGAAGACAAGAGACATAGAGGACACTTGGAATCTGAGATTCTAAGTGAATACAAAGCTAAATCTAGAGCCTCCAAGGAGACTCTAGCTTTACCTCAGTTCATTCAGCTAGAAGAAGAGAGATTCTCACCACCTCTTGAGGAAGCATGTACCAGTGCTATCACAACCTTGGAGGAGCAGCCTGCATGTTCAACAGTGGAGGAAAGAATGGTAGATACTAGACATCTTGAAGTGAGAAACCCTTCCTCCTTTCTATATGACACTTTCTCAATGAGCATTCCCCAGCTCAAAGAGAAAATTCTACCCGCAACAGTTCTAAGGCCTCACTGGTTTTGGAAGACCATGCATGAGGAGGAGGTCTCATCAAGAGATCCCATGAGAGGTGCAATTCAAAATTTCATGGAGTGAAAAGTTCTTCAACAGTTTTAGGAGGCTGTTTCCTTCTCACCCTTGGATTTTCACAGATTCAAGGAGGAACAGATAGATGATGGAGGACTTCTTCGGATGGATAACATATCTAATGTGTGTGTTGGACACTCCTTGAGCCATCCCCATCATGATGGGAGGTTTTTTCCTACCACCTGTTTGGATCCTTATGGGGTCAAATTGATCCTTGAGAAGATTGCATTTCAACATCCCATGAAATGCAAGAACAGGAATCTGATTTGGGAGAATGATAGTCTTCCTTGGGAGAGTGCTAAGGAAGGACAAGGTGGAAGGCATCCACAATGCGTTGAGTGGATGTGGATGGAGAGCAAGAAGCTGGTGAGCTACTTTCAAATCTATAATACTGGGCAGTAGGAGGCATGGCTGCGTTGGTTAATCTTGAAGGAGTTTGGTCATCATCCTCTTTCCAAGGGTATGTGGAAGGATACTTGCATCATGTGGCAGCAAGGAGTATGGACACATTGTGTTGACATAACATTCTCCATGTCAATCATCATGTTTTCACTACATGATCTTGATGATGGGAGTATAAAGAGGCAACAAAATATTTTTTTGCTTGGGATGTTCTTGGGAGAGTAAGGGCATATTTTCTCTCACAGTTTTCATGATGTTGCAGAAGTAGAAGATGGAACTATCACAGTGAAAAGGGGCTACTCCTTGGCCTTATATGTTCAAGAGGTACTTTCCCCATGGGAGAGACTTCTTATGTGTAGCAGCATTATGGGAGATGCCTTTGAAATTCTACATGTTAAAGATTGGAGCCATGAGTTGGAGGGAGCCTATTTTCATAGGCCAACAACACTGCCACATTGGAGCTAGGGTTTATTGATGGAGTATCCCCAGGATCATTTCACACTTGATGCACTTGATGGGCAAAGAGGAGGTAAGGAAGATGAGGTAGTAGATCAGGACATCTATTACTATGATGAACCCTTCTTATCTTGGATTTCCAAGCATGAGGGAGAGGATCTGCAGGCAACAATTGGCTCATTTCTCTTCATGAAAGTGTGCCAAACTACTATGGAGGATCTATTCATGGGTCCATTTGTATTCTTACTTCCAACATATGGTGAGAGCTTTGTTTTTGTAACACAATATTTTCATGTTCTTACCATCTCTTGGCAGTGCATTGCTCCAAAAGTAAGCAAGATCTTGATTTTGTTTCATGACCAATGTTGGGCCAAACTATATGATGGAGACAACCATCTCTTATGCGGCCTTGGGCAGATGTTTTGTGATTACATGTATGTTCAGTTTATGCATATGGTTAAACATGTATCAAGAAACAATTTTCCATGTATTTTTCTGAAGCAGCAGTTTGAAAGACTGCGCTGTTACCACTTGGGAGACTGTTGGTACCTTCCAGCACCTTATGAAACCATCAGTAATTTTCCTACTATGATGCCAATCATGATCCCACTTGCTGATGTTGTTTTTATCTTGATGGGAGACATGATGTTGAGTAAGGTGCATGGTTCGAATGTGTCCTTTTGGGAAGGAAATTCCCACATCTTCTGCAGTACATGTTCTAATGGGAACATGGGAGGAGTTAGGGCCACCATAGCCAAATATTTGTTTCTCTTGGAGGTGGGCCAAATGTGTGATGGGATGCCATATGATGATGTTATCCTATCCATCACATGTCGAATTTTTTGGGCCAACTGGGTTTACATCGTTGGAGGAAGGATCTTTACAGATCTAATCTTCATGTTGCCACTTGAGGGCAATATCATTGCAACCCAAGATCAGCAAGAGCTCTAAACTTATCTTAAGTGGAGAGAAAGACAGCATGGGGTAGGCCATATTTCCTATCATGTTTAGTTATTCAGCCCATCTTCATTGTAGAAGCCTAAGGTGGAGGAGATCTTTCATGAGTTGCCATGTTGGGAGGTGGCTCATTTTGTATGGGTGATTGCTTGGGAAAGGATGCTTTCCCAATCCATTTCAGTTCTGTCCTTGTAGTTGCTTGAGGACAAGAAACATTTTTGGAGGGAAGGACTATAATATTCCTAATTAGCCCAAGCTAATAGGAATATTTCATTTTGTGTTGATTTTCTTAACTAATGAATAAACTGTGAAGGAGAACATGTAAAGTCCTAAAAACATCAAAATAAATCAAATGCCCAATTTGAATAGAGGAAAATAAGGGTTGTTTCAATAAAATACCCTTATAATGTGAAAGGGGATCATCATAGTGGCTGGATTTTTAACTTATGGGTGTGAACAAGGACAAACGAATGAGGACATAGTCAAGTTTGACTAAGTCAACATGCATGCATGGAGAAGAAGATAACATCAATAAAACCAGTTCAGTGTGAACAGGGATCAACATAGGCAGACATTTGTGAGCTGGATTGATTGCACTTGCAGGTGTGAATGGGTTTGAGCTACGAGACTAGGTCAACCTTGACCAAATCGGGTTTGAGCTACGAGACTAGGTCAACCTTGACCAAATCACATCACTGTCTAGATATAATGTACCTCATGGAGGGACAACGTTGTTCTAGAAGGAGGCCCTCATGTGAAAAGGGATAATTCATCAAGGTGGTTTAGGGTTTTCCAAAGCTCTCATCTTATAAAATTAAGGGGAAGGCTCAAGAGAAGGTTGTTGATTGATCATATTTCTGATTATTTTGTCTGCTTAGACAAATACTATTCTCTTCTATTTAGTGGAGGATTGTGCTTGGGATTCCTATGCAGGGATTTCACCTCTTCCTTTGAGGATTATTAGAGGAGTATTTGCTGAATTGATCCACTATCAGGCTTTAGGCCAAGATCTTCTTACAATTGCAGCACTTATCCATTGAGGGTTTTGCTGCTCTTGCAAGATGCAGCAAGTGGGAGTCTATATCTGCAAAGATCTAGTTTGTTTTGGGAGCCTCTTCTCATGGAATGTGTCTTTTAACCTCCTGGAAGATTGCCTCTCCTATTTATACTTCAAATATGCAACTTGGCAGTGTCCATCCATGTCATTTTGAGCTACATCGTTGTTTCTATTGATAGACTGTGTTATTTTGATATGAGCTTCTCTATGGTGTTTTAACTCTTGTTTTGATCAGAGATCTCTAGTGCTGGGCTTTGCCTTTCACTTCTGTGATCCATGGATTAGATTGCTGATCCATGTTATGTTTAGATCTGATATTTTGTAATGTAATGTTATATTCAAAAATTACTACATTATTTTACAGATCTGCGACTTGTATCTCAAATCTACTCTTATTTATGCATGAATTGGTCAAAACCCCAAGGGGATCTTGTAGAGAAAACTATATAGTTTCCAGATCTGATATGGATCTGATTTTTTGTCCACAGATCTGTCCTAGATCTAAGTTTTAATATGCAGCTGCTACTTCTCCTGAAAATAACGTTGTTGAGCCATTTCTGCTGATATATATATGTTGCAACTCTCTTTTTTGAAGATATCTTGCTCTCTTGTCTCATGTAATCTACTGTATATTGAAAGGGCTTCACTTTACTTCTGATTTGCTGCTAGACATTCATTTATTAATTATTTTTGATGGCCTCCTGCTTAAATTTTCAAAGACTGCGTTATTCCTGAAGTTGCTTGTTGTGCATAGCTGCAGCCCCTCTTGTAGGGTGTTTTCCAGCTAGACTAGGTTGTGGGAGACCTGTTTACCACACCTAAATTGATTTTTTTTTGCTCCCCATTTGGATACAAGGGCTGCAAACTCATTTCTGTACATCAATCTCCCAAGGAGTGCATTATTTTTCCAAGCATGTTGTGCAATCCCAATTTGGGAACATTACAAGAACTGTAATGATCTTCTTCTTTACTTTCATTATTTTGATAATCAAAGTCTGCCTCTACACCAGGGCTGTCACAATTTTCATTTTTTGTGGGGTCATTGTTATAGGCATTTTCATTTTCTGCCATGTCATCCCCTTATTCATTTTCTTGGTCACTAATTGCCTTTTCAAAATCTATTTCAGCCCCATTATCTTCTTGTTCTTGGTCTTCTATTTCATCATCATCACCTTCCATATTTCCACTGTCCTCACCATGAATTTGCATACTTTCTTCATGACCAAGCATATTGTCTCTTTGACTATAAATTTCTTCATTTTCACTAGTACCTTTATCTGCTCATTACCACTGTTATCATCTTTTTAAACTTGTGCAGGATCGTGGGACAAACTTTGAGGAGAAAAAGACTGATTTTGGCCACTTTTTGGCAATTCTGGCCAAAAATCCTTTGTGCGCAGTGCCACCCGACTGGCCGTTCCTATTGGGCCTTCCCTGTGTGCAGCGCCGAGTTGGGTCGGGCCTTCCTTGTGCACACTGCCATTAAATGGTGGGCAAGTCGGGCCTAAACTAGGCCTATGCATAGCGCCTTCACTGGCGCAGAGCGCCTAACCTCCGGTGCATAACATAAAGTATTTTAACACCACGACTGCCTCCTATGTGTGCAACACTAACAGTCCGGTGTGTAGCGCCTCTATCGGTCTGTAGCGCCTGAAATTTTCAACCAAACTTGCAGAAAACCCTAAAAAATTTCTTTCAACGGCTCTGCTCTTCTTTTGCAATGATAAATATGAGGTGGAAGAGAGGGAAAGGAGAGCTTTATACTCCTTTTTGAAAAATATTTCATGATCAAAACCCACTTTGTAATGTTTATTTCTCTTCTTACTTTTTACTGTCTTTTTTGGTCTTTTTGTCCTGTAGGTGGCAGAACCATAGAAAAAATGGTTTTTTGTTTGATGGTGCTGATGCATCTCTATCCTTTTTACATTTTGACATGGATCTCTTGTTGGTTAACACCTTACTGTGCTAAAAAATTGCAAAAACAGTGATAATATTTTTACATGGACATGAATTTCTCTTCTGTTGTAGATGTCATTTGTAATTTAGACTTCTCACTTTACATTTGTTCTACTGATAACCATTATAAAACATTCCTGCAAAAATGCTTTAACATGGGAAAACTGGCTTTTGCAGAATATACTTTGGATAAGGAAACCTTGTTAGAGGCTTTATTGCTCTCAGACCAATTACATTTTTGTTCCTTTGATCAGTTTGTTAGTGATATATCTTTGGTGGGAAAAGCTAGCAGTTTTTAAACCATTTTGTGTCTCTCCTAGCCACTTCTGTTTTTGCATGTGCCTACACAACGTTTGCCTTTGATCACTGTCTTTTCACCTCATGCTTACCTTCGTTTTGATATTTTTAGGAGGCCTTTGAATGTACTTTGAAAATTCAAGCCTTTTCGTTGATACTCTTTGGAATTTTGTCTTTTTGGTGAGGTGAAGTGATGCTACTTTGACAAACCCTAAAGGGTACCTTGGATGTTCTTTGAATTCCATCTACTTGTTTATGAAGTAGGAATTATCATATTCACTTGACCCTTTTTATCCATCTTCCCAAGAACACTTGGAGGAAAAAAAAAAGTGACCACCAACCTTTTTCAACTTGTGCAGGAGCTTTGGGAAAGCTTTGAGGAGAAAAAAACTGAATTTTGGCCATTTTTTGGCAACCCTGGCAAAATTTCCTCTGTGTGCAGCACCAATTTGCAAAGGGCATTTGGAGGAATTCTTGGTGTCGGAATGAGCTCCATGATAGCTCGATAGAAAGAAGGTTGAGTCTAATTTTGAATAATTCTTTTTTTTTCCATTTGGTGTCCATTTACCTGTCCAAAAATGGATTCTCCCAAAATTTGTCAAAAAGTGTTGAATGATGGTGCAGAAATGCAAAGTGCTAGTGTACACAATGTTTGGAGGCCTTCCATAACTCCCAATTGTGCTAATGATAGCTCCTTGGAAATATCTTTAAGTCTAGTTGGATTTGGACCCATAAAGAAATTCATTTGGACACTCCAGCTGTGAGAGAACCTTATTTTCCCAAGGTCACTTCAACAGTGCAGAAATTCTCCTAGGACACCTGTGTTTTTTATATTGCTCCAAAACGATGATACCTATGTAGAACTGAAGGAGGGTTTTCTTCTTGGACCTATTAAGGACAAAGACCTCTCTCACTTTTCCCAAATTCATCTTTTTCTGGTCAGAAACATTCTTTTAAGAAAAATTGGCACTAGGTGTGGCAAATGACTAGGCCCTTGGAATGAATTCTTGGAAAATTATGGAGTCATGATGTTTATGAGTTGGTGTGGCTTCATGATTGGTGATATGACCTACCATATGGATCTTCTACTCTTATTCCTCTTTTCCATAGCAAACCCTAGCTTAGTTGGAAGAGGAAATTAGGGTTTGGGGTAGGGGATTTAGGACTGCTTTGTAGAGGGAGGCGAATGAAGGGGTTAAGGGTTGTCTATGTTAGTATGAATTCTTCGTCGAAGTGTATGAAAAAGAACCACTTTAGCTACGCATAACTAATAGCCCTAACAACAATAGTGGCTGCCAAATATCTTCAGATCTGCGGTTAGTAATAAAAATGCTGCAACAACCATATCTATAAATGGAAATACATTAAGCAGTAAAGTAAAGGGTTTGCTCCATGCATCCAACGGACAAGACAAGAACACAATTTTTTGAAAGAATTTTTATATTACAGGGCACCTGGGAGGAAAACAAGAAGGTGTATCCAGCTCTCCTCAATGGGATGGGTTCTTTGTAGTCCTCAGCACTTCAGATCTAAGCTTTCTCTCTCTCGTAGGTGTAGAAAACCCAATGCAAAAGAATAGAGCTCAAAGGGAGCAAAATGGCAGAAGATGGTGACCAAGTTTATAGATCCAGAGTGATCTAATAGGCAACAAAAGGTGAAGAATGATGGGGAAAACCCTCCTATTTATAACAAAATATTGGGTCATTCTAGATCTTGGTGCATGATTAAAATAATGTTAACCAAATCTAGATCCACCTCTATGGAATATTTTATTATTATTTGTTGGAGGGAAAGGGTGTTCGACTTGGGTCAAATCCCTTGATTAGTGAAAAATAAATAAATAAATGATTTATTTATCTTTTTAAGGAAGTGGTTGGGATATAATCAAATAAATAATGATTTATTTGATTAATGGTGGTTGATTTGGTCATATTTAACAAGGAATATTATCTAAATAATATTTAAATAATTATTCCTAGAAAATAATAAGATAACTATGGGTTTATCTCGTTAATTTCTTTGTGTTTGGGTTAAACATGACTGGGAATAATAATTAAATTATGGTTTAATTAATTATTCCTTGAGGAAAATCAAACAAATATAGGTTTGTTTAATATTTCCTTTTGGGGTTTCCTAATTAACATAGTGAAAGCAGTTTTACTTGGGGTAAAACTGGTCTTGCGTGGTGTACTTGGGTCCATCTAATGATAAAAGGTTAGATGACCAAAAAATGGTGTAACAGATTGCCCCCCAGCGTGCGAGTGTCAGGAGCAAATCGTATGACCAAAGTACGTTGTAAGAATACAATCACTAGACAACAAAAAGGGATGTCAGAGAGAGGAATGTGAGGTAGATAGTGTGCTGAAGGACTAGACCCTGAGGAGACGAGACTCGCAGGTGCAACAAGTCTCTTTTTATGAGAGGGTACCTGTGCTGAAGGTGGCGGGGGAGGCATACCTATGCCCGCCGAGACAAAGTACAAAAGAATAGTGTGTCCAGTAAACAAGGGACCGAACCATAAAGTACAGCTGGCATAAGCAGGAGCCAGATAAGAATACAATGAAGAGTCTCACATACATGCTGTGCCTGGGATAACAGCCAGGACTAGTACAATAATATCTGAGTACATGAGATAAATACAACCCAAATGCCCCCCGTAAATGGGGAAGGGCTCACAGAATCTGACTGATACATGCAAATCAAAGAGGTGCTGCAAGCGGCTAAGGCCAACATCATCAAGATCTGGAGCGGCATCGAAGGCTGCAAAGAAGAGGTCATCCGAGCATGTGGGGGGCTACCTGCAGGGCCACCCCCTCATGAGGGCTGAGACATCTCACACACACCCGGGAATCATCAAGAGCTGCTGCTGGATCACTGAACCATCGAGTATACGGATCTCGATCATGCTGAAAGGAGTTGGAGAAACAATCAAGTCAAAGGGGAAGAAGAGAGCCCTTTTCCTGATCCGAGGCACCGAACAATAGTGGAAGCTGGAACCAAGGTACACCGCCCTCTAGACCTGGCTTCTGGAATGAATGAGCTGATGTCGACAGAAGGAGGTCCGCCATAGGTGAGGCAATGAGAGATCCTCAACTAAGGCACGAGAGAAAATAGTGGAGTGACGGACAGACTGACACTAATGATGATGGCGGAATGGAAAGGGTGGGGTGGCGAGTGAACGACTTCCCTTGTTAGAGCATAAAGGACATGAATGACATGGCAGCGACTGACACAATATCAGAAGGGATAGGGGACAGTGAGGCTGAAGGTCATGATATGCGACACAAGAGAGGAACCAAGCAATAACGGAAGGAGGGTTATGGTGGGGTACAAAGGTACGCCGAATAGACTCCATGAATGCGATGATGACTCAACTTGGATGCTATAAACAAGGGCGACACGATAGTGCTGCCACACAATAAAGGCCCCAATGGGGGACCATGGAAACATGAGTACAAGGTGGGCACTCATGACGAAAATCGTCACGAACATGGACAAGTAAGGGGGCATTATGGTGCCCCAAGTACAAGTGTCGTAAGTGAGGACATTCGATTTTAAGGAGCGGTAAAGTGACCCTTCTTGGACAAAATGTGTCCGGGTGAAGTATCAAATCACCAAAAACTAATGGAAACCCATTTGAGAGCTCGGTGAGATCTTTCTAGCGGTTCTGACGGTTCGTCGAACGGGGCTACGGTGTGATCGCAGCAGTCGAAAGAAGAAACAGGGGTTCTCTTTTAATAAGGCAGTTTTCCCTCCAAAATCATTCATTTGCTATTGTTGCTGTGGTGAATGTGGAGAGGAGGGAAGGCCCTAAATCTTGCGGCGAACGTAGCGGACAAACCGACCGTGAGAATCGAGATCTGTCAGTTGGAGGTAAGAGGCCTAACCTTGCTCTTGCATTTTGATGGATTACTTTTGCAGTTTAGGGCCCAACCTTCCAGAAACAGCCCCTCCTTCATCTCTACGGTCGGGTCGCACTTTTTGGGGCAAAAAGTGCGACCCAGGATGCAGGTTTGAGGGCAAAAAGTGCGACCTGGTCCAGAAAATGGCAGAAAACTGCGACCTGGGAGATGAGGGGGTTTTGGTGCTGTTTTATGGCTGGAAGCTGGGTTTTGGTGTTTGGTTATGGTTTGCCCGATCTGAACGCTGAAAAATGTGATGTGTTTGTGCAGGTATGGCAGAGTTACGGGTCAACTGGAGAGAGAGAGATCTGGGGACACTTCGGACAGAGATCCAGGCGGATCAGGGCGTCCGTCGTGTATTGGCCAGATTTGGGGTTCTCAAGTTTTTGGAGAACCCATTGATGAGAGCAGGGGAACCGTTACTGGCCCGGATTATCAGTTATTGGGATCCAGATCAGGAGATCTTTGTGGTGCAGGGGCACAGGATCGAACTGACGGTCCAGGACGTGTACTTCCTGACCGGTCTTCCGCCACTGGGGATGGTGGGAAACACACAGTTAGTGTTGCCGCGTGGGCGACATATCATGGAGTTCGTGGAACACCACGGTCGACCGGGTCTCCAAGTCAAGGGGACTCGAATATCGATTGGGGATCTAGAGAGGCTAGAAACTCGTGCAGTGGCCGCAGCTGTGCTGCGAATCCTGGGCAGCCAGGCGTTCCATCACATCACTGGGGGGCAGATGATGTTAGTGGAAAGTGTATTGGGTGGGACCTACTATGGGTGGGCCCAAATTCTGTTGGTGTCGCTAAAGCGACAGTTGTCACTATGTAGGCGGCTGGTGAACCATGACTGTGCATATGGGACTTTGCTGTGCGCCTTCTTCTTTGAGAATATCCCGACCTTGAGGCCTCATGTACAGCTTCCAGATGGGGGCCCGAGAGAGCCCAGGATGCGCCGTTGGGGACGACTACTGTGCAGAGGAGGAGGAGGGGCGGTCGGGCGAGTATTTCGACCAGAGTTTTTTGCCCATTGGGATCAGATGCCTTTATACATAGATGACTATCCTTATAGTGGGATGAGTTATTGTGGGGATCCGGACCTGCCACTTCCGCCTGGTCGAGTCTGGGGGCCCGATGGTAAGTGACAGATTGCTATTCTTGTATGGGCATGTTAAAGTATTTTGAATAGTAGAGTAAGGTACTGATTCATGTACTTTTGGTATGCAGATATAGCACCGGTGAAACCGGCCGGATATATGGGACGACCGGCAGCGTCTGGGGCTACAGGTCCAAGTGGTTCGAGAGCAGCGCAAAATGAGGATGCAACTGCCCAGCTGGAGGATATCCGATGTAGATGCGAACGGTTGTTGACCGGAGTATCAGAGCGCGGGTGGCAGGATTTGGATGACCAGTTCATAGAGCCGTGTGTTGGTGTACCCTCGGAGTGGCGAGGTGTCATGCGGCGCATGGCGATAGCCGGTCAGGCGATGCGCGATCTACAGGCTGCAGGGGCAGAGCCATTGGCTCGGGATCCTCTAGATAGTGATTAGGGGTGGGGCATGTGGTGCCCCCTTTGATGTATGTAGGGGCAGGTGGTGCCCCCTATGATGTATGTAGGGGCAGGTGGTGCCCCCAATTTTTGGCTTTTTGTTTGTAACATGCTATGGGCATGTCGTATGTATCAGAGTATATGGACTCTAAATGTATGCTTTGCGACACATATTATGGATATGTATCGTCTTTTGATGGTTGATTTAATGTTATTGTATTGTATGAAATGTGTGTGATAAATGCCAATCTAGAACATGGTTTGCAATACTATCTACGTAGTGATTCTGGTCTCGGGGTACATGGTTGAAAGTTATGGTTTCAAACGCACGTATTAAGACTTTCACTCGTAAATAGCGTCTAAACAGCACAGGGTTATGCACACGATAAACACCATTTAGTTTCATTACAAGAAGCAGGGAATCCAAACGAACGTGCAGATGGAGGATGCGATGAAAGAGGGCATCGGCTAATAGGCCACGCACTGCATCATATTCGGCCTTATTGTTGGTGGCAGAACCAATGCATACCCCGTTAGAAAGAATGAGGTCATGCAAGGGGGTGAAGATGGCCCAACCTGCCGAGGCAAGATTCCTGGAGTAGCGACTTGCACCGTCGGCATAACCGATAAAGGGTGTGGACGGGGGGTCCTGCAAAATGGTGTGACAAGACAATAAATGAGGGGATGAAAGGAAATGACGGCAGCGTGAGGGTATAGAAGTCATCGAGCGGCAATGGCAGGAGGAGGGGGAAGTGGCAGGATGAGCAAGCCTCAAACAAGGTGGTGTATGAGAGCTATCGGAAACATGGTGAGGACTCGGGCTGCGGAGGTCAACAGAGACACAAGTGGAGTGATCTCGAGTATGAGGAGGAATAGAGTGATCAAGGGACACAACAGGGGAGGATGCAGATGGGCTAGGCTCTGAGTGTCTTGCAGAGGAGGATAGGTAAAGGATGGTTACCGTAGACTCCGTCATCTGGACATCGGGGGGAGGAATGACAATGGGAGCGGGAGGATCCTCGGGTTGGCCTGAAGCATACTGCGCGAGGATGGGAGAGGCAGATTGATTCTGTTCAACCTCGTACTCTCGAATGACCTCTAAAGAGGCGCGATAATGCGTCAGGTGAGGACAGCGGTGGGAGTAGTGGCCATGGACACCGCACAAGGCGCACGGTTTGTTGGTGCGGAGAGTCTTGGGGTTCTTGGTGACGGACGAAGAGGAGGCTTCAGGGGCCGTAGATTCGGGGAACGCGACTTTAACCATGGGTTGGATACGGGGCAACTCGGGACAAGCATGGGTGGCATGACCGGCGACATCGCACAAGGCACAGGGCTTGGCAGGTTGGGGAGGGGTCGGGTCAGTCGTGGTGGTCTTATCTTTGGGTGCCCCCTTACGGGCTTTGCGTTTCTTCTCAGGAGCTGTCACGACAGGAGAGGGATCCTGCGGAGGTGCTGGAGGCACAGGAGCAACGGAAGAAGTGAGGGGGACCGGTTGGACCGGTGTCAAAGCCATGTAGGGTTTGGGGTGACCAGGAGGGGTGGCGGCTGGGGGATCAAGGTACCAGACCGGAATGCCCAAGGTCAGGTTAGGAAGGGAGAGGGTGGCCATGACGGAGACAGAATATACTCTGGGAGGGGGAGCCAGGAAGGGGATATGTCCAGCAGGGTAATGGCCAGGAGGGACGGCTCCGAGATGGTTAAGGCCGGGGGGAACCGAGCCAGGGGGGTAAAGGGGTTCAGGGATACCAGCTGTAGGAGGAAGGCCAGAAGGAGGAGGTCCGGTTGGCAGAGAAGTATGGCTAGGAGCGGGTTGTGGAGGGCGAAGGGGTGGTTGCGGACTAGCCGAAGCAGGCCTTTTGAGGGCGGCCTGAGACGATTGCATCATGCAAACATCTGACAAGCTGGGATCAGGGATAGGAGGAGGGGGAAGACAAGGAAAATTTCCAAGTAGGGAGGAGTCCTTGTAAACGCCGGGGGAGACACTGGTCAGGGAATCGACGGTTTGCTTGTTGGCTACAGAAGAGATGGTGGTCTCAGAGGAGGTCTGAGAGGGAGGCTCATGATATGTCAACTGGTCAATGGTGACTATCTTCCCGTTATGTGGAAAAGACATCTTGCGGAAAACCGCGGATGGGACAACAGACATGGCATAGGTGTAGCTTCGCCCCAATAGAATGTTGTAGTCTAGAGGGGCGTCAATGACTTCGACGTCAACGCAAACGGTCTTACCGGCAAGGGTGATAGGACAATTACGAAAAAGGCCAATGGGCTGGGAGGCGTGGCCGTCCCACGCTCGAAGGGTGATCGTGGAAGGGGCCAGCTCAGGAGATCCGAGTTGCTTCCAAACCAAAGCGGACATCACACAGGTGGATGCCCCCTCATCAATTATACACTGGGAAACGTTGGCGTTCCGGATTTTGACTGGGATTTGGAAGGCGACGGAAGGAGGGAGAGGAGGATGGTCCGATTGAGTGGCATCGAAAACAATCATTTGGTCATCAGCAGGATCTACAGCGCCCACGGCAGATAGTAGAGCCTTCTTTTGGGAAGGGCATGACTGGAGGAGTTCCAGTGTGGAAATGGCGGCAGGAGATTGCGCCAAATCATCTACTATGCTATACGAATGGGCAACTCGACTGGGAGCAGCGTTTCGACGTAGTGGGCCCTTAGGTATCTTGGTATGAACCTCAACTTTTGGTTGAGGGATATGTAAGGGGCCACTAGGTGACGAAAGAGGCTCTTTAGAACCTGAAGAAGGATGCTCGGAGGCAGACTGAGCAGGAGGCTTGGGGTACTGGTGAGACCGAGTTTGAAGGTGAAGGTCGACGGTCGGGGAAGGATCGGAGTTCATCATGAGGATCTGGTAATTGGAGGAACCAGAATGGGAAGGTTGAGGGGCCACCTGTCCGTCAGGTGGTTGGGTAGCCATGAATCCCTGCTGTGCATTCACCTACTCTTAAGGGGGCGGTGACTGCTGTTGCAGGGGTTGAGAAGGCAAGGGAGGCGAAAACGCATATGCTGGAGGAGCTGGCGCACCAGGCTGTGGATAAGGGTAATGGTTAGGTTGGGTAACATTGAGGTAAGCAGGAGGTTGGGCAAAAGGATGAGGCATGCCGTATCCTGGATGCGTGCTACTGGGAGGGGGAGAAGTGCAAGAAGTGGTGCCCCCTCCCCCAGGAAAACCATAGCTCATGAGAGGTTGAGCGGAGGGATGAGAGATAGATCCAATGATATTGTCGGCGGCATGAGGCGCCCCCGGTGTATGGGCATCACCGGGTCTGGGGAGATCAGGAAGTACAGTAGGATCATAACCTGTCTGAGCGTAGATCAGGTCATATTTTAACGCCATTTGGAGGGCATCTTCTTCGGTTTGAGGAAAATGTGATGCGACATCTTTCCCGATAGGGGACAAGAGAGATCTAAGGAACCAGTCCATGTAGACACGGTCTTCGAAGGTAGGAGATTGACATAGGCTCCATCTTCTTCGCCATTCCTGGACATGGGTAGAAAGGCGGGTTGAAGAGGTTTTCTTGAAGGAAGTCAAGAGTTCGATACCAGTGTCATAACGAAGGGGAAGCTGGAAGTAAGATAAAAAAGCCCGGGCAAGAGTTGCAAAGGTGGTATGGGAGGAAGTGGGCTGATCAACATACCACTTAGAAGCTTCGCCTGTAAGCGTGCATTGGAACAATCTAAGATGAACAGATTCATTGGTAATGGAGGTAGATGAACACCACATGTGGAAAGATCGAACATGATTTGAAGGATCTTCTCCAGCACGACCTTCAAACTTTGGGATGTCGGAAGGGAGCTTTGTCGGCATAGCAGGCCAACTAGCATCATGGTGTATAGGGTCGTTTATCAACCGGTCCAAATCGGGGATGCTGAGGCCTACCAAGAAGGGGAGCACGGGTGAAGCCGAGGTAGTTCCTGTGGTGGTTCCGCTAGTAGTAGGGCCGACATTAGGGCCGGGAGAACCGCTAGCGTTAGGCCCTGGACCAGACATAGTGAAGGTGACAGGGGGAGAACCAGGAGGAGAAGGAGGACCCGATGAATCAGGGGAGGAGTCGGAGTGCGGACTCGGAGGTGGACTGGCTCGACGACGGCGGTGCGGAGCAGGTCGATCAACCGGAAACTGAGGGTGAAGGCCAAGAAGTCTCCGAGAAAGGCGCCTTGGGGGCGCAATGATGACAGGAAGAAGGAAACCGACAGGGGCAGAAAGGGACAGAATCAAATGATGTCAAGGGCAGAGAAGGTGCAGTGACAATTGATTTTAGAGTCTTTGCCGGGCGGTGTTAACCAGGCGCTTCTTCGCTTAGGGTCAGTGTGTGGCGTGCGTTAATTTTAATTTTTAAACCCTTTCCATTTTGAGAGCAAGAAAAAAGTGTGCTGCGTAGCTGAAAATAAATCTGCAGAGAACAATATAGATTGCTGAAATAACAGAACATTTAACAGCTAACCATGCATTAATTGAACCCAAAAAGGTGGGTCTCTCAAAACTACTCTAAAAGAGGGCAAAAATCTATTCAAAACACACGTAAAAAGAGGCCAATAGATCTAGGGTCAAAAGAGACAGGGATCTAAAGGAGAAAGCTGCTAAAAAGAGGCGCAGATCACAGCCAAGAGGCAGAGGCAAGGTGGCTGGAAAAAAGGGGGAAATCAGCAAAAAGCGGAAGGGACAGGGATGATGTCCTAAAGGGGGGTCCAAAAAAAACTACAAGAGGTGATTTGAAAGGAAGAAAAGCTGATTAAAAGGGATCTGAGGATGAGGTATTAGATTTGAAAAAGGGGAGGCTGAAACTCTGGAAAATCAGACACCTGAAACAGCGAAAACTCTTCCACCAAAAGTGGAGGGTACTGAAGCCCTAGGGGGCTAGGTTCCCACTTAGATGAGAAAAAGCAGATCAGAAACAAGTCGAAACGGGCTGAGACAGAGGCTGGAAAACCCTGACAGAAGCTTTAGAAAAACCCAGAAAAAGTTCAGAAAAACAGCAGAAAAAAGTCCAGGTCGCGGTTTTTGACCAGTTTTTCGCTCCGGTCGCAGTTTTGGGGCTTTTTTCTGCGACCTGAGGCTTGAGGTCGCACTTTTTGGGCCAACAAGTGCGACCTGCACTTCCGGGACTCTCGGCGGCAGATTTCAGAAAAAAAATGTCGTCTCAGCTGCGGCTGATGTCGGTCACCTGCGCAATAGGGCCAGAAACACACGGAAGTTAGAAATTGTAATGTTTGAGGGCTTTATGAG
Source organism: Pinus albicaulis (assembly GCA_034641835.2). Classification (NCBI taxonomy): domain Eukaryota; kingdom Viridiplantae; phylum Streptophyta; class Pinopsida; order Pinales; family Pinaceae; genus Pinus; species Pinus albicaulis. The sequence goes on from CM076571.1 coordinate 313,025,891, forward strand.
GAAAAAACCACATGAAAATAGGAAAAACAAAAAGATGAAAAGAAACCCTAGGGTCTGAAGTAGCTGGATATGCAGGAATAGGAAAAACGACAGCGGTCGTAATTTAAAACCCGTGTGGAGTCGCCATTTGTTAGTATGAATCCTTCGTCGAAACGTACGAAAAAGGACCACTTTAGCTACGCATAACTAATAGCCCTAACAACAATAGTGGCTGCCAAATATCTTCAGATCTGCGGTTAGTAATAAAAATGCTGCAACAACCAGATCTATAAATGGAAAAACATTAAGCAGTAAAGTAAAGGGTTTGCTCCATGCATCCAACAGACAAGACAAGAACACAATTTTTTGAAAGAATTTATATTACAGGGCACCTGGGAGGAAAACAAGAAGGTGTATCCAGCTCTCCTCAATGGGATGGGTTCTTTGTAGTCCTCAGCACTTCAGATCTAATCTTTCTCTCTCTTGTAGGTGTAGAAAACCCAATGCAAAAAATGAAGCTCAATGGGAGAAAATGATGAAAAATGAGACCAAGTGTATAGATCTAGAGTGATCTAATAGGCAACAAAAGGTAAGGAATGATGGGGAAGAACCCTCCTATTTATAACAAAATATTGGGTCATTCTAGATCTTGGTGCATGATTAAAATAATGTTAACCAAATCTAGATCCACCTTTATGGAATATTTTATTATATTTGTTTGAGGGAAAGGGTGTTTGACTTGGGTCAAATCCCTTGATTAGTGAAAAATAAATAAATAAATGATTTATTTATCTTTTTAAGGAAGTGGTTGGGATATAATCAAATAAATAATGATTTAGTTGATTAATGGTGGTTGATTTGGTCATATTTAACAAGGAATATTATTTAAATAATTATTCCTAGAAAATAACAAGATAACTATGGGTTTATCTCATTAATTTCTTTGTTTTTGGGTTAAACATGACTGGGAATAATAATTAAATTATGGTTTAATTAATTATTCCATGAGGAAAATCAAACAAATATAGGTTTGTTTAATATTTCCTGTTGGGGTTTCCTGTTTTAACATAGTGAAAGCAGTTTTACTTAGGGTAAAACTGGCCTTACATGGTGTACTTGGGTCCATCTAATGATAATAGGTTAGATGACCAAAAAATGGGAGGAATAACTAAATTCTTGGGGAAATTTTTGGAGATAGGGATATATGTTAGGGAGTAGGGGGAAGTTTAATTTCAAGTATTGAGTGAAGGGAAGGGGTACAAAAGGGAAAAACACAAGCCTAGTCTTAAAAAATGTCAAATTGTGGCAATAGACTAGGTTTTGTAGAAAAATGATGAATTTGAGGGATAGGAGTGATGGGAAGTGTTTATGAAGGTATATTAAGGATATTAGGAGGTGTAAGAGCATAAATATATAAGCCTTGTTGATGTATAACCATGGAGGTCATGAAACCAAGAAAAAATTCCCTTAAAATCCCTAGATGAACAATGGAGGAATTAGGCAAAACAAAATAGAGGGCTAAGGCCAAAGGTGACACAACAAAGACAAACTGAGTGACATGAGCCCATGATGGGTATTCTAAGATGGGTGAGCTGAGCATTGACATGATGGGATGATGAAATAGTGAAAAAAATTATCTTAAGGATAATGAAGGTAGTGAGATTTCTAGAACTCACAATGTTCATGAACTTTGTTTCTAGAAACATAGAACCGATACTTAGTCATCTTTATATGGTGAAAATTATGGATGAATAACATAAGGTAACCCACAAAAACTAAGGATGTGATTTGACCAAAGAAAACCATTGGAACATAATTTCCGTATATTATTTACATGAATTACAATTCATAAAAATTTATTTACGAGAGGTATTAGCAAAAATGGTTGTCACATAAGTGCTCCAAAACCTATAAACATTATTTTAATTAATGTTTGATATCTAAAGTAGGAGTTAAAAGAGAGAAAATGTGGCAAGATCCAAAAGGAGCAAGATTATCCCTACTTCCAAGATTATCCCTATCACGACATGAAAGTAAATCTATATTATCAACGAGAAAGTAAATCTATCTTATAAAAATGAAAGTAAAACTATTCTAATGAATTGAAAGTAAATTTAAGCTAGAAAGAAAAAAATCATATACTAAGAAAGCATTGAATTCTTAAATATGAAATTTAAAGGCAACCTATTCTGAAAGAAGTGAGAGATTAATTGAAATTACTAATGTGTGTATTGTCAAATTATAATCATTCATGACTATCTATGAATCTAAAGGAAAATAAATTGAAAAGCAGTGAGTTTGTTACATGAAAGAATTAATGCTTGATCTGCAAAAGAACACGAATGGAATAAGAATAAAAGAATGTAAACAATGCATCTAATTAAAAGACTTAAAATGAATCTTAAGAGCAAGGAAAATTTTAAGGATGGATATCTATTTGAAAGTTTAGAAACCTTGGCGAATATTAGTATTCTATAACAGAAAAATTGTAAAATGTTTGATGATATTTTTGTAAAGATATCTAAAATTTTGATTATATTATATTAGTCTATATAAGATATTGGCGATTTTAAGGTAAAATAATTTAATAGTATAAAACTTGGGCGAATTATATTTAGAAAAAAAATGGAAATTAGCGAATATTTTTTTTGGAAAAAGTATAGAAAATTAGCCCACCTGCGAATATTAGCCCCTAAAATTTTCCCTGCTTAAGAGAAATTAATGAAACATTAAAATGCATACCATAATCATTAACTGGCTATACTAAAGTGCATGAGGTGGAAATTTGAAAAAAATATTGATAAAACACTAACCATATCAAATTGAACTAAAATGGCATTCATTACATAAATCATAATTATAGTGCCAATCCTTAACATCCAAAACTCTACATTGAAGCATAAGCATAGCTCCAAAAAAATTCACACCTTTTGAGAGGAGAAGACACTCCTATTATACAAAAAAAAAGATATCTAATTCATAAATGTAGATCCACAAATCTCTCATAGATCCACAAACCTCTCATGTGGTTACAACCATGTGTTCACATCTAGAAATTAGCATCACTTCATATCCTCTCACAAATATCTCCTAGATTTGATAACATACACTTATGAAAACTTCCCTGATATTTCTCCATGAAATTTGCTTGACCAATGATCTCAAATCTTACTCAAAACTTGAAGAGTTTGAAGAGGAAATTCGAATTCCATTCTTGGAGGCCAACTATGACTATCTTAATATCTTCAAATATGCCTATACATATCACAAAACTCATACAACATTTATATATAAGCGAATACATGTTATTTGTCTAATATTTAACCATAAATTCACTCAAAATACCAAAATAAATGTGTTGGAAAATCATATGTCTTTAAACCTATATTTAATCATGAAGATGGTCTTAGTGCATGGTTATGGAGCTATGGAATATGGAAAATTATGAAGCAAAGTGAAAGGAAAGAGGGTGAAATGAATGAAATTTTGGAGACCCAACAAAGGGGTAGATGGTGGTAATATTTGGATGTCAGAAAAGATGGAAAAGTGTTCATGATAGGTGGTGGCTCTCATTACTTAGTGAGCAGGATGTGTTCATAGCTAGTGGGGATATATTTTGCTAAATGTAGACTTCAAAATCAGGGGTTTAACGTCACTTTTCTATAAATCTCCCCATTAGGAAGTTCTTACTTATTCTATTCTCTCTCTGCCACATGTTGTTGAATTGATGGCACCTACTCATATGGGAAAGAGTTGATGATTCTCCTTTATGAAAAATCCAACACCTTTCGCCTCCAGGAATGAGATAATTAATCTCACACATCAACGGAGGGACCCTTCCTTATTATAGTGTCCACCCACTTGGTTCGACATATCCAACTTAGTTACACTTACTCTATTATAGTGATTATAGCTACATATTTATCGATAATCACAAGCTCTTTATTATATCGAGTCATTACCTTCAAGAGTTATCGGGGTCCCTGATGAAAATAGGATTTGTTACATTTGAAAAAGATGGGTCTAGAATTGAACCACTTTCTACATAACCTTACCTTGTTGCAAGAAAACCTACTGAAGTATTATCCATCAAGCCTTAGTGTCTGCACAAATACACTAGTTAATATATATGTTCAGCTACAGAAGTTCATAGGTGAGAAATAGTTCCACTTTTCAAAACCAATAGATCTTCTTGGGTAAAGGAGGAAAAAATATCCACAAAACAAGCAACAGTGGTTTCATGAAACCTATTTTATTCATATTTCATATATGTGTTGGAATTGATGTCAACAAGCTCTTGGTGATGTTGGTCATATGCATGTGTGATGAGTGTTTGGTGTTGGTTGAACATACCTATGACGAGACCTAGTGGAGATGATGTTGTGGCTATTGAGGATATGGATTCTAGAAATGTTGAGTTTAATGAAGATGATGTTGTTGCAGGTGGTTGGAGTGTTGCTCTAGGTGCTACATATGTCTCTACATGTCTTGGAGACATCAGATTGTTGTTACATTTGTTCAGTCGTGGTTTATTGTGTTTGAGGTGCTTCTAACAGTGTTGGAGACACTTAGATTAGTTGATGTTGCTACTTTAGGTTTTGAGGTTGCTCCTACAGGGGATGGAGATGTCGCTACAAGAGACGAAGATATTGTTTTAGGTGACATAGATGTTGTGCTTACTTCTTGAGGAGTTGCAGGTGTTGGTCTTGGTACCAAACTTGGAAGAATAGGTCTAGCATGTCACTGACTTGTTATTATCCTATTTCATTAGTTGCAGACTTGTTGCAAAGGCTTGGAGGAGTGTTCAAGAGCTGAAGAATATGGTCCATCAGTTGGTAGAGGTTTTGGACTAAATAACTAATGTTTTTAGTCATTTTTAGGCACATTCATATGCATGACGGGTCAAGGGAGTGGTTTTAGGCTCTAGTCGTGGTAAGGGCAGGACCAAGGGAGCATTTTTAGCACCAGTCACATGCAGGATAGTGCTAAGGGAGAGAATAAGGATTTTTCACCAAAATTATTCTACATTTCTCATGCTTTTGAGCTAAATTTTGTGATGTGGTGACATCCTTGATCAGAAATTTTTGATTTATGGTCTGAAACATTCATGGGGCCTCCAAAATATGATGAAAGTTGAAAATATCAAGAAGGCTACTAGAGTTAGCAGTTGATTGATTCAATGGGCTAAATCTGGATCGAATCAAGCATATGAAAATATTTTTGATGCCCAATAGTTCTTAGTAATTATTGAGTTGATCACTTGAGTTCACATAAATATTGGAGGAATCTCATTGTGAGTTGGTTGATTGTCTAGTTTTTGTGTGGAGTGAGTGAGAGCTTGGAGAATACTCTGCAAAATGTGTGAGATTTATTATGTATAATTTCTGGATAATTTTGCAGTTGTAGCAGTAATGAAGTGAAGTATGTTTCATCCATAATATTATGTAGTGAGTGAGAATATGGATTTTTGATTGGAGAATTGATAAGTAAGATTGTGTGGCAGCTAGTGGAGATTGTATTCTCCTATTTTATTCATTAGATTTTTTGAGCTTTGATGCTATGTTTCTACAATTTTCATGTTGAGAAAGTCTTAGGAGTCTAGTCTGAAAATATATAAAACGAGGCTCTATGGAGGAAGTGAAGGCATGGAGGCTTTGAGTATACAATGATTGGAGGATTGATTAGAAGGAATATTTTTCTCTATCTAATAGGATTTGGATAGTCCAATGGAAGTTGGCTGAGGTGTAATGTCCCAAACTTAGCTCATAGCTAAGTGGGACATTAATTTTTTCCAATAAATTCAAGTGCATGAATAATTGAGCAAGGAGGCTCAATAAAACTACTCAAGCATGAATAAAAACCCCTCACAATATGAAAAGGGGCCATGAAATAACCAGCTCAAGCATCCACATGTGTGAACAAGGTTAATTTGACCAATTCAACTCAACTTGTCTTTAAAAGAATGGATCCATAAATATTATAGCTCAATGTGAATAAAGGGCAAGACAATTTGAAGATTCCTTGAGTATGAAAAGGGACAAGGCATGGAGGCTCAATCAAGGAAGGTTCCAAGAAGATGTAATAGCCTAGAATCCAACCAAGTAGCATCTAGAAGATTCCCACTTAATGAGACAACGTAATACTAGAGGAGGGAAGTTTGGCAAGGAAGCAAACCCTAGTGGAGTGGGGCCCTTGGAGGAGAAGCACATTTTCTATATAATGAAGGAAGGGAAACCATTTTGGTTTAGATTGGAGATTATAATTTCATGAGGTCTTCTATACTTCTACATACTGAGCTATTTAGCTAAGTTTCCACACTTCTTAGTGCAAGGGTTTTCTCATGCGAGAATGCCCAGCTTTGCTTGGAGATCTTGTAGCAAGAGATCTAAGGGAAGGTTATGATTTGAAATTTCCACTTCCAGGTGTTAGGCCAAGCACTTGTGCTCCATTTCTATGCAGTACCTTGAGGATATTGTGTTATTTGTATAGAGGTGCAGTGGAAGGGGTTAAAACCCCATGGTTTGGAGCTAGTTTCCCAAAGGGAAGCTCATTTCTTCTTCTGGGAGTTGATTAATAGAATTTAAGCCATTTATCATGTATATTCATCCATTTTATGTATATCTATATTCATACTACATTTTTCAGTTATATCCACAGCTGCTTCATTGTGTTTTCATTGCATGTGGGAGACCCCTCCCGGGTGATCATAATTTCATTGTAAAGGAGATTAGATCTCTGTTTCTCTTTGGGAGGCAACTTGCCACTTGATGTTTAAAATCAACAGTTGGGGAAGCTGCATTATATCCACCATGGAGGCCATATGTATCATCTTCACTTGCACATAAACTTCAAAAACTTTCTGATTTGGATGACATATGATGGTTATGTGCCATTCTCTTTGAATGGAATGATCTGGGCCAGCAGGATCCATGACTTTGGAGGAAGGATCTTTGGAGATCCAACCTTAGTTTTTCCATCAAAGGGCACCCTTACTTCAGCCCAAAATCAATATGTGCTCTACTCTTACCATGAGAGGAAAGGGAGATAGCATGGGATAGGATATTTTTCCTATCATGTTCAACCATTCAGCCCACCTTATTTGCAAGAGCTCAAGGTGGAGAAGATTTATTATGAGTTGCCATCTTGGGAGGCAACAAATTTTACTTGGATGATAGCATGGTGAGGAGAGTCTTTCATTGATGATGAAGTGCTCCATCATTGTCACCACTCATATCTTGAGGAGGCCTTGGATCAACAATAAGGTTTCCATATCAGCCTTCCATTCTTCCATAACAAGAGCCATTGGGCTTATTCACCACAAGCCAACACTTTTGTAGAAAATTTGAAGCAAAGAAGGAGACTATGGATAAGAAGGCCACAAGTAGGAGGGAAATTTTTGTAGCACCCTTGCAGTTGCTTGAGGACAAGAAAATTTGGGAGAGGGAGACTGTAATGTCCCCAAATTAGCTCATAGCTAAGTGGGACATCAATTTTTTCCAATAAATTCAAGTGCATGAATAATTGAGCAAGGAGGCTCAATAAAACTACTCAAGCATGAATAAAAACCCCTCACAATATGAAAAGGGGCCATGAAATAACCAGATCAAGCATCCACATGTGTGAACAAGGTTAATTTGACCAATTCAACTCAACTTGTCTTTAAAAGAATGGATCCATAAATAATATAGCTCAATGTGAATAGAGGGCAAGAAAATTTGAAGATTCCTTGAGTATGAAAAGGGAAAAGGCATGGAGGCTCAATAAAGGAAGGTTCCAAGAAGATGTACTAGCCTAGAATCCAACCAAGCAGCATCTAGAAGATTCCCACTTAATGAGACAGCGTAATCCTAGAGGAGGGATGCTTGGCAAGGAAGCAAACCCTAGTGGAGCGGGGCCTTTGGAGGAGAAGCACATTTTCTATATAATGAAGGAAGGGAAACCATTTGGGTTTATATTGGAGATTATAATTTTATGAGGTCTGGTAGAATTCTACATACTTAGCTATTTAGCTAAGTTGCTGCACTTCTTAGTGCAAGGGTTTTCTCATGCGGGAATGCCCAGCTTTTCTTGGAGATCTTGTAGCAAGAGATCTAAGGGAAGGTTATGATCTGAAATTTCCACTTCCAGGTATTAGGTCAAGAAATTTTGCTCCATGTCTACACAGTACCTTGAGGATACTGCATTATTTGTATAGAGGTGCAGTGGAAGGGGTTAAAATCCCATGGTTTGGAGCTAGTTTCCCAAAGGGAAGCTCATTTCTTCTTCCGGGAGCTGATTAATAGAATTGCAGCCATTTATCATGTATATTCAGCCATTTTATGCAGAGCTATATTCATACTGCATTTTTCAGTTATATCTGCAGCTGCTTCATTGTGTTTTCATTGCATGTGGGAGAACCCCTGCTAGGTGATCATAGTTTCATTGTAAAGGAGATTAGATCTCTGTTTCTTTGCCTCATTGAGTAATATAATATGAATATCAGATTTATTTCTCCATTTTATGAGTATTTACTTCAATATACTGTGCAGTGTCTTTTGCAGCAGCTCTGACATTTGCATGTTTTGGGGTTTTTGTCCATTTTCAGCTATTTGAGCATGGGAGGCCTGTTTAACATTGCTGTTGGTATTTGTTTCTGAAATAATCTTTCATGAATCTCATATATTGTCTAATTTAAAGGAAAAAATTGTTATTTCATATTGCTGTAACTCAGTACTCAGTAAAACAACGTTTCTGGGTCACTAGTGGTGCTTTTCCCCACTTGGTTGTCTTTCTGGAGGCTGTAGTTTTTGTCAAATGAAGATAAATTAATCTTATATAACCTATGATATGATAATTTTCTGATTCCTCTTGATTTTATGAAGAATTCATGCAAATTCTGGAGTAGGATTTCCATTTTGCTGCAACCTTCCCCTTTCAATATTTTTCAGCTAGTCTAGTTTGTGGGAGATCTGTTTAAGGTCTCTAAGGTCATTTTTTTCAGCTGAAATTATGTAAATAAGTCATATACAGCCCATATAAGAGGAACCAAGCATTAATATATGTTTCTGTTGCATAGTTTTTCTTATACAACATTTTCCTTGAGCTGCTTGTCAATAGTCCTGAAAGGGAGATATTAGCCTTTGACATAATTATATAGATAGATTTTGCTAGTGGGCCAGCTAGCCTCTGTATCTCACCCTCTCTTCAGAGGTGACATATCCAGTAAATTCCCCTACAATCAATCTTTGGAATAGACCGAGTTGTTGATTGTTAATGTTTTCTTGAAAATGGATTTTCATTTGCCAGATTCATGAGAATTTCCTGATTTGGGACATTACATGAGGATTTTTGATCATTGTGGAATTAAATGGATGGTATTCCCAAGGTCCAATAGAGAAACAAGTTCCTTTAGGAAAGGACCAACATACTGTGAAAGAATTTAATTCTTCTAGCTCATGGGAGTGATTTCATCCATGCATAATTTGTTCAAGCATATAAGAAAAGAATTGAGAAATGCAACAACAGGAAAATAGTTTTTTTCCCAGGGAATGGCCTTCCACTAGAAACTCGTGTGCCCATTATGTGTTTCATTTCATGCATGCTTAAATTTTAATTAATTGGAGAAAAAGTTTAAAATTGCCACACTACTGACTCACCCCCCCAAGCCCCTCTTAGTAGTGATCTATTTCCAACAATTTGTATTAGATTGGGGCTCTCGTGTGCATATTTATTGCTTGAGAGTGGATCTTGGATATTTTGGCAGAAATTTGAAAATTTTCCGAAAAGGCTAGCAAGTAATTCCAAAACTTCACGAAGATAAATTTGCAACTTGGAGAGCAATGTTGGATTCATATTTTCTATCTCTTGATGAAAATATTTTGTTGTCCATAGAGTATGGAGTTATACATGAATTTAATGTTAAGGCTAAAAATATTATCATGCATGGAATTTAAATATCTAACAAGTTGTATGTGAAGCATTGTGAGACTGCCATAGAAATTTTTGATAGGTTTAAAAACTTGTATCTTGGAGGAAAATTGCATGTTTCGTAAGTATAGAAAAATGCAAAAGGATTCTATGTTTATTGCAGTAAAAAATCAATCCTCCTCACAAGAAGAATATGCGAGCTCTAGTGATTGAAAATATTATGAGAAATCCAAGGTGAAGGTGAGATTCAAAGGCTTATGGTAGAAAATAAAGGTCAATGAAAGTTGCTGCAATTTTTTGATAAAAAGGAGTGTGCACTCAAAGTATAAATTTCATATTTGAAATTTCAGCTGTAAGAAGGAATGAATATTGATATTGGAATGAGGAATAAATAAAATGAGTTGGAATATGAATTCTAGAAATTGAAGGGTGAAGCAATTTCTGCAAGAGAATAATTGGAGAGGCTCAAAAGTAGTGCGTAAGCATCTACAAGCAAATATGAAATTGTTGTAGCACCTAGTTGTGTAAAAAATAATGAGATATTTGAGCCATGCAAGAAGCAACACAACAAGAAAAGAAGAAGTAGTAAAAGGAATAGAATAGGAAAATGTTATATTTTCAGAGTTCTTGGCCACATAGCCACAATTTGTATAAATGGAGAGATTAATCCCTCTCATCAAAAGGAGAAGCCAAAGTAGAAGTGACGTCAAGCATGCATGCAAAGGAAATCTCCATTTGTAAGGTATAATAGTCCATTCTATGGTTATTGTTTCTCATGCAATGATTTTGTCCTTAAGGATATTGACTGTAGGGAACATGCAAGGAATAAAATTTGGTTCAATAAAATATATCAGCCTATTCCTCATTTCCTTGGTCACATTAGATGTTTTGTATGTGATATTTTTGGCCATAATGCCAAGTATTGCAAAGCTCCCATGTGTTACAAGAGATCCATTCAGAAAGATGAGAATATGCAAGGCCAACCGCTTAAGAAGAAGAAGGATCAACAAATGAAAGTTTGGAGGAGAAAAGTGCAGTAAGGAACTCCCACCATAAACTTAGGCCAGCATAGTCTTAGGGAAGTATATGATTCCATAATGAGTTTCATGCAAATTTTTAACTATGCAATCATATCAGAAAATGTTAAGTGAATATAAATATGCATTTTTTAGAGATGCATGTGTTTAGGGGGAGTTCATGAGTTTTGAAATGCATTTTAATTTTCAGATCTATCTCTCCTCAATTTTATTTTAGTTGGAGCATATATATGTTTTGGTTTTATTGATGCTAATGATGACATGGCAGCGATGCATTGTCTAGGTGTGATGGGGGATCACACATTTAGGGGGAGCATTTGTGCTTCCAAATGGATTTGGAATCTGTTGGAATTGTGTTCAGAAATATTTTTGTTGTTGTTGCCACACATTGCATGTTGGATGAGATAGTATGGTTTGCATGACATAGCTAGTATTTTGATGATTGATTCATTCTTCTATATCCTTTTTATGTCATGTATAGTCATGCATGTGTAGCTTCCATGGTATCAGATCATATGATACATCTAGAGTATATGTATAATTCCGCATGTCTTTTACTTCTACATGCATGATACATGTTGTTGTTGGTTTGTATTTGGATGGCTGAAAGATGATGTTATGCATGATTTCTCATGAGTTTTCGGATGGATAAGACATGAGGGAGATGATTGTTGTTTCTCATGATAGTTTGGTGCATGTTGATGGATTAGTCATGTGTTGTAGCTGCATGGAGAGAATATGTTGTTGTCTATAGTATGCATTTACATGGTCGAGAGATGATGACTTATATTTTTGCTAATGTGTTGTTGGATGGATGAGTTAAGATGATTGTTTCTCATATGTGGAGTATACATGCTTGTTTCTGGTGATATTTTGCTACTCACTTATCTTTATTTCTTATGCCTCATTTGATGATATGTTGCTACCTATGATGAGGATACGTAGTTTCTTCTTATGATGCTTTTGGTATGATGGACATGTTCTGGATATATTTTTTGCTGCTTCTATGACATTCCTATCTTGCTGCTATTAGTTTACTTTCTTGTTGATGCACATGTGGAGTATGATGGTGATGGAAAAGGTGTTGAGTGGCCATGTACTAGCATATGATGTTGTTAGTACTTCTTATTTTTGCTGCTATATATGGAGAGCTCATGTCATAGCTCATGGATGTCATGTATTGTATTTTATTGTTGCGGCCATATGCCAGTATATCTTGATGCTCATTATTTCCATGTACTCATGTCATTTCATGTTTTGGTCATGTATTGATGAGATTACCATTGTGTGTGGATGTAAAATCCATGTACTATCATTGTTTCGTTCTTTAAGAACATTGCTCATGGAGAGACCCTTGGTTTCTAGCATGTTTTGTCATTTATTATGTATAGGTCAATGGAGTCCAAGTCATGTATTATGATGTATATCATTGATGTGGCACTACTCTAGGTGCATAATGTAAACTTGAGTCCATAGATTCATTGTTGGTGATAGATGTATAGAATTCATACACCAGTCCTATGTACTTTTCATGACTATGTATATGCTCCATGAAGCATTATATGTATTGTACATATTGTCCATATTCAGTTGGAGTCATGGTACATGAGTAGTAGTCTCTTTCACTTAGTAAGGAGGCTCATTGCAACATGCATATGTGTTGCTTCAGCAGGTAGACTATGATTCCAGCTCCACTACATGCTTAGGGGGAGCCTGTTCAGTCCTTAGATTTGGTGTGGTTTTGGCTAGTGGTGATTAGTAGATCGTTTCCTTGTTCTACATGCTTATCTTGTAGGAGACATTTCTTTGGGTTGCATTAATATGTTATTGATTATGACAGGTGGAGCACTCCTCTCTTCCAAAAAATTATTGGCATTGTTCTTTAGTGTTTGATTACCCTTTTCCATTAACATCAAAGGGGGAGAGATTTTGGATTGATGAGCCAGTCTCACATGTTGTATTGAGGTCGTAATCAATGCCAAAGGGGGAGTTTGTTGGCATTGTAGTGTTTTCATTGATGTCAACAAGCTCTTGGTGTTGTTGGTCATATGCATGTGTGATCAGTGCTTGGTGTTGTTCGATTATTGATGGTATTGTTAGTTGGCATTGATATCAACATACCTATGACTAGACCTACTAGAGATGATGTTGTGGTTGCTAAGGAGATTGATTGTAGACATGTTGAGTTGATTGGAGGTGCTACTATTGTAGGTGGTTGGAGTGTTGCTCTAGGTGTTGCATATGTCTCTAGATATATTTGTAATATTCCTAATTAGCAGAAAACCAATTAGAATATTAATTTTTTCCATTTTTTCTTTTCTAAAGTTAAGTAGGAGAATAAAAGGGTAGGGACCCATAAACCTTGCAGTTAAAATAAGACCACTTTCCTAGAGCTAATGTGGATATTGCAGCTCTTGTGGGACCAATAGGCCAAGAGGGCAGCACAACATGTGTGAAAGCCAAGGGGCCAAGTAGCAGTGCAGTTAGTGAGTGGACCAGGAGGTCAAGAGGGTAGCACAACACGTGTGAAAGCCAACGGGTCAATTAGCAATGTAGTTAATGAGTGGACCCAAGGTTGTTAGGGTTTCAAAAGAATAAGAAGGGGGTGAGGGAAGCCATAGAGATAATTCATTCATTTAGAAAATTTGTTCTTGTCATTTTGACTAGAGCACACTTGAGTTGTTTAGCCAAGTCTACAGTGTTGTTTAGAACATGGTGTCTCTGAGTGGAGATCCCAACCTCATCCTCAGGGGACTTCGAGTGCCTACTTAGGAGAGGAGTTCCACCCTTTGGTGAGGGATTGAAACAAAAGGAATAGTAGGAGTGCGTAGTCCCTTCAGTACCACATAAAGGCAACAAAGAGTGTAGTGCCTTCAAGACTGCATAGAGGTAGCAGAGACTGCGCAGTGATTGCACAATACAGTGGACAGGATGTGCCAGAAGTGTGGGAGAGAAGAGGAGTTTAGCTGAAAGATTTGGAGGGGAGGCTAGCCACATATTACCAGGGATTTTGGAAAAATTTTGGGAGACATCTACCAGAAATTCCAGCCAGGATTTTGAATTTCCCAGCAGTTGGGTGAGCCAAGCCCAAGAGGGCCAATTTTTTGAAGTCAAAACTCGGGGAAGAAACTGATTCATGAAAAAATTGTGAATCAGTACATTATTGCAGCTGATGTGGAGTTATTGGGAGCAAATTGGAAGTAATACCAATCATTGGGACATAACACTCAAGCAACCCTCTCTTTTTGGGAGTTCTGCGAGCTAAAATACAAACAAAAATCAAGGGGAATTCGGTGGAATTATGGAGGAATGGTGAGATAGATTTAGGAAGAAGATGAAAGAGTAGTTGAAGGGGCCATAGTTTGCAAGGAGACAGTTGAGCATACACCTGCTGGGGAGACACCACTGATTATTGAGGTATTCATTTATTGGGTATCTCGGGTTGTGACCAAGTTCTATGATGATAACAACACATCATAGGTTGATGAGGTGTCAGGAAACAACTCCACTATTTTTGAGGAGCCGATAGGTACATAGGCCTCCAGGTTTATGAAGAATTTGTCGGATGAGAATCACATGTAGCTAACTAGTGAGCATTTCTTGCATGTTGGAGTGTATATGGAGGAGGGTGTGCAACCATCCTTTGGGCTAGCCCTTAAGGAGGCACTAGAAGATATAGAGGTACTGGACGATGATCACACACAACGGTGACATCAGCTTCAAGTTGACCTTATAGTTTTGAAAGGGAAGGCCACATTAGTACAAGAGGCTATTTTGTTGTAGAACAAAGAACTTGAGGGCATGAGAGTGGTTTGTGTCGAGTCATCATCCAAGTTGGCCGAGATTTGGGAACAACTGGATTCCTTAATGGTACAACTAGAAAGCACAGGGGAGTGTCATAGTAGCCCCCTTCAAGGATACATATATGGGTCTAGCAGCATTTTTGGCTCACTTCTTTCCATTGGAAAGAGGAAGACTGAGTCACCTAGTCAAGTCTCATATGTTGACGAGGATGGTGAGATGAGGCGACATGAGCTAGGTAGGGTGCAACACTTGTACGATGGAGGGATTGTTCTGTTTGTGGATTCTTGCATTCGATTCCTCTATCGAGGTTGGATGGCGAGAGGTACTAAGCTAGTACCCAATGGAGTAGGTTGGGAAGCTAGATACACCCATGGCCACATTTCAGTAGATTCCATGGATTACTAGAGGGAAAAGAGTGCCAGATTACTCTTGGGATGTGTTATCACCAATTTTATTTTTTTTTCAAAGCATTGTATGTCAACTCTGTTTTTGATCATGGTCTAAATAGTTTTGAAAGTAATTTTAGTATGATTAAGGGTATGTCATAGTTTTTAGAGGTTTAGTGTTCATCATATGAATTCAAATAAGGTCTTTATAGGTCCATTACATGGTAAAAAAATTCACATTTTTCATTCAAGAGTCATTTAAGTAAGTTTCGGGCTAATTTTCTGCAATTAGCTAGGAATCCACCATTAGTTCAAAAAGGGAGTTTTGCACTATGAAAGCGCTGCTACTTTCATAGCGCAAAGTGTGAAAATTACACTATGAGCGCTACGAAAGCATAGTTTCTTAGCTATTGTGTCAAATAAGCCGAGATCTATCAGTTTTAGTTGGGGAATGATATGATAGGGGTATGGTGAGTCAGTTAGTTACCAGATTTGATGTACTTACCTATCCTACAGTCATCATAGTCATGATAGGATATCAATCAAACATCATTTAGTCATGAGGTGACATCTCTAATTCGAATTTTTTTTGCCTAATTGAGTCATCTCTGTTTCATTTACCTTCACATATGTTGTCCGAGCTCTGAATCAATAAAGATAAGTTTGTGGTTGTTCTATTCAAAGACAAATTTCACCATTATCAAACAATCCCGTTCATCAAATCAATTGAGGTTGTTTTATAGGTTTTAGAGAAGCTAACGAGTTTTTTTTTATAAGAAACATGGCAGAGGAGAAGAAGGTCCACAGAGGGGGACATTGTCTAAGATACGAGCCTAAGAATGCAAATTATATTGTTGAGGATCAAATGGTAATGGAGGCTTTTAACAAAGCTAGCTGTCTCAAAATTTTTGAAAAACTACAGGGTTGCCATACTCAGGTGTCCAAAGAGTTTGCTTTACATTTCAGTGGAACCACTACCAAAATTGGAATGATAAATATGCTAGTTACACCTGAGATCATAGCTTTTGTGATAGAGATACCAAGGGGACAATAATCTTGGTTTAAAGGTTTTAGGTTCGACATGGAACTATGCAAGGAATTTATGAAACCTGAATATGTAGATATGGACCTGAACAATGCAATACCTAGAAGTTTTATCAAGGACAACTATGCAAAGATGCTATTCAATAATCATAGATATTTCACATGTGAAGGAAGGTACCATAAAGTTCACTTATCATTTCAAACTACTGTTTCATTTCACAGGTATGATATCATTAGATTTAACATTTTACTTGCATAGAAGCCTTGCCAAAATGGCTGACAAAGTCCAAGCTAAATCTGATGGCTGTGAAACATCTCTATTTCATCACGGTTTGATAAAGTTATTGGTTTTGAATGAGATTCGGAAAATAAATATGGATTGGTCTTCCTTTTTATTTATGAGTGGATTTGAAATGGAAACCCTAACCCCAGCTAGAAACCCTGAGATTAAGGGGAATCCTTCACCACCAGTAGCAGAATCCAGTCAGCTAGTGGTTACTAAAGAAAAGAGGTCTGTAAAGTTGAAACCAAGGGAACAGGTTGAATATAGAATAGATAAAAAATCAGTTCTTGTTGCAGAAACTCCATCAACTGCAAAACAGAGAGTAGAAAGGGTCAAAGAAACAAAACAAAAACAAGTGGCCAGTAAGCAGGAGATCCAGAGAAAGAAAAGAAGCCGAGCAACAACATCAAAGGGAAAAGTAGTTGTTTCAGTGACAGAGGATAGCCCAATGATGAAAGGAAACTTGGATGATATAATTAATGCAATTGATATTTAAGAATCACCCATTGTGCAAGCAGATTTCATTGAAGTCGATGAACAAAAACAGAGAAAAATGAAATTAGCAAAGAAATCAGAATTTGAAGGTGAGAATACAGCTTTTGTTTTTCAAGCTAGGAAACCTTTAACCAGGCATGAAAAGAAACTCCAAGAAGGCATTAAATATATCCAAGTAACTCTTTAAGTAGCCAGAGTCCCTAAAGAGGTGGTTGATCTCTCATCACCTATAGTGGAGCATGCAACCAGCAAGATAATGAAGGGAAAGGAACACATGACAGAGTGTCAACTACTGAAAGAAATATTGAAGCTAAAAAAACAAGAGATGGAAATGATGAGAAAGAGGGCTAGAAAGCACAACATTGAAAAGACAGAGTTCAATAGGATGAAGGCTGTTTGGGAAGGTTAAATAGTTTCTAGGTCAGAGATTCCAAGCAATGCAGAGAAATTTCTACATGGACAGTTCCAACCATTAAAGAAGCAAAATTTGTTAGAGTGATCAACACTCATTTGAGAGATATTAATAGAAAGCTAAGAGGCCAAGTGGAGTATTTGGAGCTACAATTAAAACAGTCTCAAAATGAACTAAAGAACAGAGGTACAAAATGACAAATTGAAAGCAAACTCAAATAGAAAATGAGGAATAAATTTTATGAAGGTTATGTTTTTAGTCCAAATAGATGATGGTTTTGATGAAGATAGTGATTTTATAAATTTTTGGCACCTTTTTGTTTCAAATTTTGAAGAAAATATGGTTAAAACTTCTTACACAATAGTTTCGTAGTGCACACAGTGCAAAAAGGGTGAAATGTGCTACGAAAGTGCTGTAGCAACTTTTTCACCCTTTCCTTATCAAATTTTAGAGGGAAGATCATGTGTTTTGACTTGAAATTTATAAGGAAGCTATTTCAAGTGAATATCAAAGTAAACCTAAAGGAAAGGAAGAAAATTTTTGAAGGAAAATGGGTAAAAAGACTGCGCTATGAAAAGCGATACGAAACTGTGTTAATTTGTTTTCGAAGCGCAGGTCTGTTTTCACTGTTTTGAGAAGTTTAAAGTTGATTTTACATAGTTGGCATGAGGGGATGACTTTGTACATATTCTAATCATGTTCCTAACAGCAATTAGCCTCAAATTTATGGGTTACTAGTGGTCAGAGTGTCTCAAGAAACTAAAAGAATCCTAAGCCTTAAAATAGGGAAGCAGTTTCCTGGTTTGCAGGAGATCAACATCATCAGCATTATGGTCATAACAGGTTGGAGTTCATCATCTGGATTCAACTTAATGAAAATATAGGTGGAAAATTATTTAATTAAGTTTAGAGAAGGTTGTTTGAGTAGAGTTAAAATAATTCTAATTCTATTTGTAATAGGACTCTGTATTAGGTTTACAGCTATTTTTGTAATAAATACCATGTTTTATGGAAATATAGGTGTCAAAGCATAGGAATTCGATGTATCTAGCTGTGGATAAGCTTATATTATGATTTGAATGATCTATAAAATATCAAGGAGTCGAAATAGAAGAGGTTGGACATTTGTTAGCAAAAAGAGTGTGTTTTTTGTAAGTGACTGTTTTTAGCTTAATACAGATGGAGTTCTTGTATGTTCTTGTTCTGATGGCATATTTTCAATATTCTATTGTAGTGGTGTTTGCTTATGTTACTCAGAATTCATCAATGATGCTCTGACTTCCTTCATAGACAAACTAATTGTGTGTTTCACTATTCTACATGTGTATTCCTTGACTTGAACTTTGATATGCCTTGACTTCCATGCTAGGTATATTGTTTTGGTTTTGCTAAACCTATTATGACTCCAAAATCCCAATGTACAATTTCTAATGTGATTTACAACTAGTTTATATCATTTATATGCTTTTACCCCATATAGAGTTAGCCATCTACATATTTATAAAAAATCATAAACCCTTGAGAGAGCCCTCTCAGGTTGAGGAGGCTGAGCCTTAGCCAAAATATTGGTCTGAAACAATTACATGAGATTAACTTGATTGGCAGCCTATCAGGTCTGATTTTCTGATAACAGGATCTAGGTGGGATTTCCCCTTAGATCATAGAGTCGGTAGGTGATGGTATTCTTTGCGCGATGTGTTTGATGTTTGAGTGCACACACATTTTCAGATCTCTATCCCAACCCTTGTAATATTCCTAAATTAGCATGCAGCTAATAAAATTATTATTTTTTCTTCTAAAATCTATATGGATGAATAAATGGGCAAGGAGGCTCATAATTTGCTTAAGTATGAATAAAAATCCCTCATAATGTGAAAATGGCTCATGTAATAACTAGATCAAGCATCCACATGTGTGAAAAAGGTCTAAAATGTGTGGACAAAGTAAAGTTTGACCAAGTCAACAACATTTTATATGAGGAGTGGATCCTAAATGAAGATAGCCTAATATGAATGGAAATCAATCTAGCTAGTCAAAATGAAGACACCTTGAGTGTGAAAAGGGATAGGGCATGAAGATCTATTCAAGGTTGACTAAAACAAACAACGCTATAAAAGGATGAGCAAGGCATATAGAGACAACATAATTGTGGTGGAGGAGCCTTTACATGGAAGCAACCTCATAGTTGGGTGGGACCCTTGGTGAGGAAGCTCAACAACTATATAATGGAGGATATGGCAACCATATGGGTAGATTGGAGATTATATTTTATGTGGTATGCTTAGAATTCTTGCATACTTTGACTATTTAGCTAAGTTTGCTGCACTGCTTAGTGCAAGGGTTTTCCTGGGTGGGGATTCCCTACTCTTTCTTGGAGATATTGTCTAAGGGATCTATGAGGAGATTTTTGAGCTGCATTTACCTCTACCTGGTGTTGGGCCAAGCACTTATTTTTAGAAAAAACACAGTCCCTTCATAAAACTACGTTATTTCTTAAGGTGTGCAGTGAGAGGGGTCAAAACCCCACTTTTATGAGCTAGTTTCCCAAGAGGAGGGTCAACCTTTCTTTGGGAGATCTAGGAGAAGAGTCTACAGCCATTTATTTTCATGTTAAACCATTATTATTCAAAGCTTTAGCTATATAGCATGATTCAGCCACAGATCTTCAGCAGCTCTTTCTTGTATATCTTTCCTGTCAAGAAACCATTGTCGGGTCTTCTTGGATATGTATAAAAGAGAATAGATCTTTGTTTTTATGCCTCATTGAGAAATATAATATAATATCTGATTTTTCTCTCTATTTTCTAAGTTTGATCTCCATTAGACTGCGCAGTCTCTTTATGCAGGAATTCCTATGTGTTGCAGTCTTGGGGTTTCATTGATTTTAAGCTGTTTTGAGCATGGGAGGCCTGACTAACTAGGCTAAATGCATTTGTTTCCAAAAATATTTTACATGCATCTCATATATTACATATAATAAGGGACACAACCGTTATTTTCCACTATTATAACGCTATCTTCAGAAAATAACATTTTTGGGGCCAATATTGCTGCTTTTCCCCACTTAGTGACATGGTATGAAGACATAGTTTGCTGCTGTGATTTTTATATGATGGATATGTGTTTTAATAAAATATATGAGTTGATTTCTTGTTGCTCTAAAACTTTGGAATACCTTAGGGTATTTTTATTGTTGTATAAAATCCCTGTTTTGGGATATTACAATGGTATCAGAGCTCTAATCTTGGCTCAGCCTGTGTTCTTCATTATGGAGTCTTCTCATGGGGAGGAGAAGATTTGCAAGAGAGATAAAAAAAATTCTTGCTTTCTGGAGAAAAGAGGTTCTCAAAACTTCTCTTTCCAAATTGTCAGGGTTCCCATGTTTTGGCAGATTTGGTAATACCAAAAGATGAGACAACATCAAACCACTTTGGGGCCCTAGGATCTAGCCCTCCTGGACCCGGAGAGGGATCTCTCCAATAAAACAGAGAATGATATATCTTTGAAAGCTCGCAATGAGATATTAGGCTAGTTATGAAGCACAGAGGGGGGTTTAAAATGATTTGGTTGTTTGGTTTCTGGGTTGGGCATGAGATCATGACCTGAGAAAGTAATGGGAGGAAAGGAACAAAACAACAGGATGTTTCAGCAAAGAGGATAGGTCAAGAAAGTGCCATCCATTGGGCTATGGAGTCATGAGAGGTAATTACATGCAAAAAATAGCCAAGGCTTTCAAAGGGCAAGTCATCTACACTAAAGGATATTTTTAGATAGATGATGGAATGGAACATTAAGGAAAGAAAGTGAGAGAAGGAAAGCAACCAATTTTCTATCTATAGATCAGGTCAGAGGTCATTTAACTCCAGACTCGCTTGGACATACTCAAAGGCAGCTCTCAAAGAGGGACAGAGGGGCTGCTTATAGATTGGACCAGAGGTCATTTAACTCCAGGTCTGCTTTAGCAACTCCAAGGAAAAATAAGGATAAGTTTAACAAAAGGGATCTTAGAAAGGCCAGCTGGTCGCGTAAGGATCCTAGTGGATAGGGCTAACTCTAATCCCCAGTGTTCCCAAACCTTCCAGCTTAAACCCAACAAGAACATCTAAGAAATGATCCATCCAATTCATACATCAGAGAGCAGGAAATAACATCCACTACACTGGTTAAATCGACTGAAATCAATTCTCAGATAACACATTTAGCAGAAAACATTGAAGGCAAGGAGAGCAGATAGCATAGGGCACCTAAAAAGGGTGAATCCTATACCATTATTCTGATGCAAGCCCAGAAGAACAATGAAACAATATGGAAATGCATTAAATGAAGTAAGAAGAACATCACCAATAGTAATAGACCAGGATCCTGTGAAATGTGCTTTGATTAATTGATGCAAAACCACTCATGTACAATGAGCTCAATGGCTAATATAGTCCAAACCTTCTCCTCCCAGCCTATTACATACGACTACTCTGCTACTCCCTCCCAGGACTGTTCTAACAGTCGGAATGAATCCCTTTAACAGCAAATGCCCAACAAGGCAACAACAACAACAACCCTTTCAATATGTTCTCGGGGATCTCTTATATGAGAAGAGGAATAAACAGCAGTCGATAAACAAATAAATGAGTCTCATTAAGACAGTAAGGCGGAAGTGTTCATGCCCATACCACTTAATGGCTTTCTGCGGCATTGCTTGTACTCTGTAATCTGTCTGGGGAGTCTCTGTCAGGCCGAGATCGACCTCAGATATTTCTTTGGGGTCCTTTCTGGTGCTTGGAGTTCTGCGCTAGCCTTCTGAATAAATGAACTAGATGAAAAATCTGCACGGCTTCTCCATTCCTCCATTACTGCGGCTCAGACAGTCTTTAATGAAGCTCCTGTCTGTGTATTTAATTTCTTGTGGGCTCGAGGAGGCATGGAGAACTCTGTAGGAAGGTGTACTTCTGGAGTAAACACGCTTTGCTGTTAGGTGGTGCAGTTATGGCTTGATGGTGCACTCTTAGTCTTCAAACTGAGCCTCAATTCTTTGATCACGGGATTAGCGCTTCAAATATTCAATTACGGGCTCAAATCCCTCCGATCCGTCTCTGCCGTCTCATTGGCTGCTAAATTGGCCTCTCTATACTGCCTACGCTATGAAATAAACCTGTTACAGACCCAGGTAGTGGTAGTGGAGAAATGTTGTGGAGTCGGAGGAATGGTGACAGAACACTGAAAAAAGCGGGAGCAATGAGAAGCGGCGGAAGAATTGGTTAATAGTGAAAAGCCCGACAACTAAATTTGGGCGATTATAAAGGAAATAGCCAACAAACAAAAGGGGCGGAGCCTTGGATGTGGGACCCAGCGGAGGCGGAGGGCGATTAGATCTGAAACTGTCGGATCATCTGACCTAACGGACGGTCAGGATGAAATCGGGCATCGCAATCGGAGACAGGGAGATGGGACTTGTGATTGCGATCGGAGGGGTGGGTGCGATTAATGTTGAGCCGTTGGATCGGCTGGGAGATGGAAGGTTGCGATTAAATCGGGAGGTGACACGATCGGGGATCGGAAGGCAAGACTTGCAATTGATCGGGGATCGGAGGGAAGGGCTTGCGATAAATCGCATCGTAATCACTTGCGATGGAACGATCGGAGGGTGCACACAACATGTTGCGATTGCGATTGGGCGGGGGGCTCCGATTGGCGCTCCGCCGTTAGATCTCTGCGAAAGATCAACAGTGCAGAACAGAGCGGAGGACTTGACGCTGTAACCCAATCGCATCGGGACTTTGGATTTTACAAAGGAAATGCGCCCTCTGACAGCTCCGATTGCGATAAGTGCTTTGGACTTAAGCGCTTGGTCCTGGCGCCTGGGCACATGGGGAAGTGGTTCACGGGGCTAGCGGGAAAGGGGCTTAGACCTATAATAAGGTCGGGAAGTGGGTTTTGGCCCATTTCAATGTAATTTAAAGGCCAAGGAGGGGAACGATAGAGGAGTAAGGGAGGAAAAGGGCCAACAAGATTGGGGAAAGAATTTTAAGGGGATTTTGGGGGAAATAAGAGGGTAAAAAAAAAGGGAAATAGAAGGGGAAGACAAGGGGGATGAAATAGAGGTTAATTGGGGGTGGAATAAGAGGGAAAAGGGGGCCTTTGGGCTTTTCTTCACAACAGAGAGGCTTTGTAAGGGAAATCAGCAGAGGGGATACTATCAAAGGGCAAAGGCACAAGGAGGCTTCAAGGAGACTGTGTTTTCAGAAGAAATGCATTCCTTGAAGGCTCAAAAACAATTTAGCCCCCTATTTGTTTGTCAAAAATTCCATAGGGGGGCTAACAGTGGCTCCACATGGGGATGGATTCTCCTTGGAGGAGTCAAGAATTCAGAAAATGATCTCTTGGTGTAGGCCAGATGCTTGCTGCTTGGCTCATCCCTTTCTTTCTTCGATCAGCTGCCACAAATCCTGAAGACAACATATCAGCAGTAAAATTCTCCCAAAAAACTACCTACCCACACTATAGACCTAAAATTTTTCTTCTGGGCGCATTTGGACTTGCAGACCCTTTTACATCATTAATTTTTACAAACAGGAAAAATAAACCTATTCTAATTCTACCCTTATTACTCCATGAGACTAGATTAGACTGTTGGCCTCATATGTTTCTCTACCTACACTACTACCTGCTAGGATTAGACTGTCTAGCAAGTTTCTCCTCTACATTCTAAGACAGAAATTGAAAAACAGTCAAGCCAGGATTAGAATGTCTGAATTGCTAGACTTTGCAGAAAATAAAAGCAACTAACTATGTGCTCACAGGTTGAGCTTATTTCAGACTTCCTACCTACCCTACTCTAACTGGAAATATCTGATACTTTAGGTGATACAATAATGCCAATGCAGCCAATCAAGCAGTAGTGAAAAAGGATATGAGCACTAGCTGCCTGTCAGAGATAACCACAGGGTGCTCTGCCTGTGGTCCTTCAAAACCGAGGTCACCATCAGTAGTGACCATTCTTGATGAAATTGGCCCTTGCTAAGGATCAACGCTGGAATATTTGAGCAAATCAGGGCCTCCATGTATTCTGCCACAGGATCCACGAACAGATGATGTACATTTTCTTCTTTTAGGCCTCCCAAGCTTGGTAGGTTGTCTTTATCCTGGGCTGCTTCAATTATTGCATTTTCCACTGCGTCTTCAGAGTGACTCTTGGGAGTTGGATCGTCTTCTTCTTGCACATCAAACAGTAGCGGAATATCTTCTGTTTTGGGGGGAGAGAGACTTTCCAAGAATGCTTTTGGGTCTCTGAACTCGTATGATATTTCTTGTGATCTCAAAAGTTCGAGCTCAGCTTCATATCTCTCAACCACCAAGTCGAGAAACATCTTCTTAAGCGCAGGTAGAGTATTGAGTGCTGAGTTGAGAGGGACAATCTTTGGAAGGTTCTCCCATTCAATTTCTACCAGTACACTCTCTATTCCACTCCGAAACTCTGCTATGAGGCTTGGATCTATTTCTACACATTGTTCAGAGTCCTCCATTAGCGAAGTGACTAGATCTTCGGCACGGATGATGTTGTACTGCGACATGGTCTCCCAGTGGAGTCTTGTGAAACCAGGATAATCAGTGGCCTGCTGATCACCTGTGGAGTCTTTTTATCATTCAGGAATTGTGGAGTCGCCAGGTGGATGATTTACAACTTACTGTCCACCACAATGGTTTACCAAATCAAAGCTGATTGGTCTCTTTCCCCAGCGGAGTCGCGATTATGTTGGGGTTCCCATGTTTTGGCAGATTTGGCAATACCAAAAGATGAGACAACATCAAACCACTTTGGGGCCCTAGGATCTAGCCCTCCTGGACTCGGAGAAGGATCTCTCTGAAAAGAACAAAGAATGATAAATCTTTGAAAGCTCAGATTGAAATGTTAGGCTAGTTATGAAGCACAAAAGGAGGTTTTAAAATGATTTGGTTGTTTGGTTGCTGGATTGGTTAGGAGATCATAGACTAAGAAAGTAATGGGAGAAAGGAAACAAAATAGCAGGAGGCTTCGGAAAAGAGGATAGGCCAAGACAGTGCCATCCATTTTGCTATGGAGTCATGAAAGGAAATTACATGCAACGACTAGCCAAGGCTTCCAAAGGGCAAGTCATCTACACTAAAGGATCTTTTAGGCAGATGGTGGAATGGAAAATTAAGGAGAGAAGTGAAAGAAGGAAATCAACTGAATTTCTGTCTATAGATCAGGTCAGAGGTCATTTAACTCCAGACCTTCTTGGACATACTCTAAGGCAGCTCTCAAAGAGACAAAGGGGTACACTTATAGATCGGACCGAGTCATTATCCCAGTGCTGCTTTAGCAACTCCAGAGGAAAAACAGAGATAAGTTAAACAGAAGGGATCTTAGAAGGGCCAGCTGGTCGCGCAAGGATCCTAGTGGACAGGGCTAACACTCATCCCCAGTGTTCCCAAACCTTCCAACTTAAACCCAGCAAGAACATCTAAGAGCTGATTCAACCAATTCATACATCAGAGGGCCCCGCAGTAACATCACTACTATTTGGTTAAATTGGTGGAAATAGAGTTCTCGGATAAAACATTTAGCGGCATTGAAGGCAAGGAGATCGGAGCCGACATAGGGCACCTAACAAGGGTGAATCCTATGCCAAACTTCTGATGCAAGCCCGGAAGAACGATGAAACAATATGGAAATGCGTTAAACGAAGTAGAAAAACATCACCAATAGTAATAGACCGGGATCTGTGAAATGTGCTTTGATTAATTGATGCAAAACCAGTCATGTACAATAAGCTCACTGGCTAATACAGTCCAGACTTCTCCTCCCAGCCTATTACATACAAGCTACTCTGCAACTCCCTCCCAAGACTGTTCTAACAGTAAAACTGAATCCCTCTAACAGCAACTGCCCAGCAAGGCAACAACAGCAACCTTTTCATTATGTTCTCGGGGATCTCTTATAGGAGAAGAGGAAGAAACAACAGTAGATAAAAAAATAAATGAGTCTCATTAAGACAGTAAGGCGGAAGTGTTCACACCCATACCACTTAATGGATTTCTGCGGCATTGCTTGTACTCTGTGATCTGTCTAGGGAGTCCCTGTCAGGCCGAGATCGACCTCGGATATTTCTTTGGGGTCCTTTCTGGTGCTTGGAGCTTTGCACTAGCCTTCTGAATAAATGAACTGGGTGAAAGATCTGCACGGCTTCTCCATTCCTCCATTACTGCGGCTCAGACAGTCTTTAATGGAGCTCCTGTCTGTGTATTTAATTGCTTATGGGCTCGAGGAGGCATGGTGATTTGCTGTAGGAAGGTGTACTTCTGCAGTAAACGTGTTCTGCTGTTAGGTGGCGCAGTTATGACTTGCTGTGTGCTCTTAGTCTTCAAGCGGGTCTCAATTCTTTGATCACGGGTTGGCGCTTCAAATATTCAATTACGGGCTCAAATCCTGGGTAGTCTCTGCTGTCTCATTGGTTGCTGAATTGGCCTCTCTGTATCTTGCCTACGTATGAAGCCGACTTGTGTTACGGACGAGGGCGGTGTTGGTGGAGAAATGCTATGGAGGCGGAGGAATGGTGACCAAAAAGCGAAAAAAGCGGGAGCAATGAGAAGCGGCGGAAGAATTGGTTAATAGTGAAAAGCCCGACAACTAAATTTGGGCGATTATAAAGGAAATAGCCAAAAAACAAAGGGGGTGGAGCCTTAGATGTGGGACCCAGCGGAGGCGGAGGGCGATTAGATCTGAAACCGTCGGATCATCTGACCTAATGGACGATTAGGATGAAATCGGGCATCGCAATCGGAGACAGGGAGATGGGACTTGCGATTGCGATCGGAGGGGCGGGTGTGATTAACGCTGAGCTGTTGGATCGGCTGGGAGATGGACGGCTATGATTAAATCGGGAGGTGACACGATCGGGGATCAGAAGGCAAGACTTGTGATTGATCAGGGATCGGAGGGAAGGGCTTGCGATCAATCGCATCGCAATCACTTGCGATGGACCGATCGGAGGGTGTACACAACACGTTGCGATTGCGATTGGGCGGGGGCCTGCGATTGGCGCTCCACCGTTAGATCTCTGCGGAAGATCAATGGTGCAGAACAGAGTGGAGGACTTAACACTGTAACCCAATCGCATCGGGACTTTGGATTTTACAAAGGAAACGCGCCCGCTGACAGCTCCGATTGCGATCAGCGCTTGGTCCTGGCGCCTGGGCACATGGGGAAGTGGTTCACGGGGCTATCGGGAAAGGGGCTTAGACCTATAATAAGGCCGGGAAGTGGGTTTTGGCCCATTTCAATGTAATTTAAAGGCCAAGGAGGGGAACAATAGAGGAGTAAGGGAGGAAAAGGGCCAACAAGATTGGGGAAAGAATTTTAAGGGGATTTTGGGGGAAATAAGAGGGTAAAGAAAAAGGGAAATAGAAGGGGAAGACAAGGGGGATGAAATAGAGGTTAATTGGGGGTGGAATAAGAGGGAAAAGGGGGCCTTTGGGCATTTCTTCACAACAGAGAGGCTTTATAAGGGAAATCAGCAGAGGGGATACTATCAAAGGGCAAAGGCACAAGGAGGCTTCAAGGAGACTATGTTTTCTGAAGAAATGCATTCCTTGAAGGCTCGAAAACAATTTAGCCCCCTATTTGTTTGTCAAAAATTTCATAGGGGGGCTAACACAAATCTGCAGGGCAGAAGCAAGGGCATCAAAGAAATGAGGAGGGAAAAAAATGAATATCCCTCAACAAGATCTATACAAGAGGAAGGTTCTAAGTCCTCATCTTATGGATATGAGCACTCAACCATATCATCAGATCTACCACATTCTATCAGTAACTTCTTCATGAAGAGGAGGAAAGGAGATGTGCCAAAGAGAGATACTCTTGGTGATTATTTGCAGGAGTATGAAGCTCAATCTAAGGAGTTCAATGATCACTTGAACTTCCAAGGGTTTTGAAAAATTAAGGAGGAAAGGAGCACAAGGAGAAAGAAGTGGGGTGAGGGTAGATTCTTTCTATCTACTTTTTATGGATCACCTCTATGTCCATCTGGGGCTTGGGTGGAGGAGCTAGACACCTATGTGCAACAACATCAAGTTTCAGAAAATGAGGCCATCAAAGCAGCAGCGCTACATTTTGAGGGTAAGGTTTATGCTTGGTGGTTGATTGAATATTTTTCCTTGAGAAATGAAAATACATCTACTTATGCACATTTCATTAAAAGAATAGTAGAAAGGTTTGATGGAGAATAATGTAAAACAATTTCTCTAGAAGCTATCAAACCATATCAAACAAAACTTTTGCATGGGTTGGGAGGATCTATAAATCCAACTCCATTTCTAGAAACTATTGAAGAGGATGTAAACTTCTCTGATACCTTTCCAAGGGCAAGATCTCCATTAAATGAAATGTTTTATTCTCAAGAAGAAGAAATGAAGACTCCTCTTGCAAAAGGGGACCAAGATCTAAGTTCTCTTGTTGATGGTGAGGTATTTTCAACTATTGAGGAGAAGGAAGAGAAGGCTGGGGATAAAAATGCAGTCATGACAAAAGCACATCTAGAACCTCATGGAGGGAGGTAGGAGCAATTTCTCTAAGAAAAGGAACTCTTGCACTCTTGCAAGGAGTTCCAAAAGATCTCACATATAGAGGTTGTGGCATAATCTATGTGCAGCATGTGCCATCATTATCAAATGGTGAGAATCTGAATATTGCAGAGAATAAGAGGGAGGGAAAGCATCATATGATAGGGAATATACATCTCTCTTTATCTCCAAATATTGATGCACAAAGAAGGCAGGAGGTCTATGCAAGGAAGGCCAAGACCAATCAGTCCATACATCTATACATCCTACTTTGTGCCTTGATGTCTCTTTTCAGGGAGGCATTCCACTAGGGAGACCCCCTGATTCGAAGAAATCTAAAGTGTTCTCTCAACTATATACAACAACAACATATTTTTCTAGAGAGGGAGCCTTGCAGGGAGCCACTACAGTGCTGAGAATCATTGATGGGAGGCTAAGAAATTTTCTAAAATTGACTTTGCTATCTTCCACTCATCTATTTGCATTGGAAAGGATAGATTCAGAAATATATGTTGATATGTGCATAGTATCAAAAGGCCACTCCATAGCCTTGGAGAAGAAAAGGATACTCCAATATATAATGAAAATTTCTGAATATAATAAGAAAGTATTTCCATTTTTGTATGCAGGAGCAAAACTATGGAATTTTTGGAGAAGGGGAACCTTTCAAAGGGAGGATGACTCTCCTAAACTTCAATCTTGTATTGAGCAAGATCAGTTGCAAGAGAGGTAGCAAAAGAAATTTGGGAATACTCCAACATGTAACTTTGACATCAAGCATGTCAAGGACGAGAGCCATCATATGACAGATGCATCATTTCAGACTTCTACAGCGCTGTCAAAGTTGGGGAGCCTAGACCCATATTGAAAGTTCCAACTCTTGATGGAATATTCGAAGCACCTATTCACATGTAAGGTTCTTGATGGGCAAGCAATGGATGGGAAGTATAAGGTAGTTGATGGAATCATTTATGCTCAGGATTAGATCTACTTAACTAGAGATTCCAAACTCAAGAATAAACTACTTAACACAACCTATTAGGTCTTGCTTTCAAACCCCACTGGTTTCATTAGAACATATCATACTATCTTAGATGGATTCATGTGGAAAAATTTCAAAGAGGAGATGCACTCTCATATGAGTAAGTGCATGAATCATTTTCTGGTTAAGGAGGAACATAGCTCTTGGGAAGAGTTATCATTACCACCTCCTTATTCATTGAGTATGAGAAGGAGCTCATTCATGAGCTACATTTCTGATTTAAACCAAGTATATGATAAACATTGTATTGTTGAACATCATGATATATTTATTACGTACTCGCATCTTCTTAAGACTCATGTGCAAGACTTGGCTCCAAGAGGGGTCACTCTTTCTTATGGGTCCAAGAAGGATGGAGCAGCAAACAAGTGTTGGGAAGAACACTTGTCATATTATATTCCATGGCAGTTGGGGATAGAACTACGCTGGTTGCACATGAGAAACCATTATTCTTCTCCTTTATTTCATATGGTAGCTGTCATGATTTCAATTATGATTCCATATGCTGAAGATGTTCTTTCCTTTATTGAGGACATGATTGGAGGAGAGGCACACTTGTTGAATGTGTCCTTGGGGAAAGAAATTTCCCACACCTTTTGCACTACATGCTTCAAAGGGAGCATGGGGAAAGATATGGCTACCATGGTAAATCACTTGTTTCTCCATGAGATAGGCCATATGATTGTTTGGAGCAATTGTGACATACCTCTCATGAGTATTTTTGAGGAGATTTTCTATGAATTCCCAAGCTGGGAGGTAATTCATTTCATTTGGATGATAGCATGGAGGTGGGAGACCTTCATTGATGATGGAATTCCCCATGATTATCATCACTTCTGTCTTGAGAAGGCCACAAGGAGAAGAGGGGAGATTTTGCAGCACCCTTTTAGTTGCTTGAGGACAAGAAACATTTTGGAGGGGAAGACTGTAATATTCCTAAATTTTCATTCAGCCAATAGGAATATTAATTTTTCTTCTAAAATCTAGATGGATGAATAAATGGGCAAGGAGGCTCATAAGTTTCTTAAGTATGAATAAAAATCCCTCATAATGTGAAAATAAATCATGTAATAACTAGATAAAGCATCCACATGTGTGAACAAGGTATAAAATGTGTAGACAAAGTCAATTTTGACCAAGTCAATAACATTTTATATGAGGAGTGGATCCTAAATGAAGACAACCTAATGTGAATGGAAATCAATCTAGCTAGTCCAAATGAAGACACCTTGAGTGTCAAAAGGGACAGGACATTAAGATCTATTCAAGGTTGACTAAATCAAACAACACTGTAAAAGGATGAGCAAGGCACATAGAGACAACGTAATTGTGGTGGAGGAGCCTTTGCATGGAAGCAACCTCATAGTGGGCTGGGACCATTGGTGAGGAAGCTCAACAATTATATAATGGAGGAGATGGAAACCATATGGGTAGATTGGAGATTATATTTTGTGTGGTATTTTTAGACTTCCTTCATACTTTGAATGTTTAGCTAAGTTTTCTGCTCTACTTAGTGCAACTGTTTTCCCGGTTGGGGATTCCCTACTCTTTCTTGGAGATCTTCTCTAAGGGATATAAGAGGAGATTTCTGAGTTGTATTTCCCACTACCTAGTTTTGGGCCAAACACTTACCTTCAGAAAAAATGCAGTCCCTTCAGAAAACTGTGTTATTTCTTAAGGTGTGCAGTAGGAGGGGTCAAAACCCCACTTTTATGAGCTAGTTTCCAAGAGGAGGATCAACCTTTCTTTGGGAGAGCTAGGAGAAGAGTCTACAGCCATTTCTTTTCATGTTCAGCCATTATTATGTAGAGATTCATATATACATTGTGATTCAGCCACAGATCATGATTCAGCCACAAATCTGCAACAACTCTTTCTTGTATAACTTTTCTATCAAGAAATCTTTGTCGGGTCTTCTTGGATCTATATAAAAGAGACTAGATCTATTTTCTTATGCCTCATTGAGAAATATAATAGAAGATATGATTTGTCTCTCTATTTTCTAAGTTTTATCTCCATTATACTGCGCAGTCTCTTTATGCAGCAATTCCTGTGTGTTGCAGTCTTGGGGTTTCATTGATTTCAATTTGTTTTGAGCATGGGAGGCATGTTTAACTAGGCTAAATGCATT
This sequence comes from Pinus albicaulis, assembly GCA_034641835.2. Taxonomy (NCBI): domain Eukaryota; kingdom Viridiplantae; phylum Streptophyta; class Pinopsida; order Pinales; family Pinaceae; genus Pinus; species Pinus albicaulis. The sequence goes on from CM076571.1 coordinate 313,057,984, forward strand.
TTTTTCTGAAAATATTTTGAATGCATGTCCTATATTACATATGCTAAGGGACACAACCATTATTTTCCAATGTTATAACACTATCTTCATAAAACAATGTTTTTGGGGCCAATATTGCTGCTTTTCCCCACTTAGTGACATGGTATGAAGACATAGTTTGCTGCTGCAATTGTTATATGATGGATATGTGTTTGAATGCATTATATGAGTTTATTTATTTCTTCTCTCCAACCTTGGAATACCCTAGGGTATTCTTATTGTTTTAGAAAATCCCTTTTTTGGGATATTACAACCCTGAACATCCCTAGTGATAGGATGGTTCGACAGGAGGGTACACCCTTTTCAGGAGTTATCTCAACATATCGACCATGCTTGGAGTCACAGGGTGATTAGCCTACTTTAGTAGGAGTTGGTCATAGGAGGTGGCATCGACAGGCCACTAGACAGGGCAGTACGTAGAGACAGTGCTCTCTCATGGGTATACAATACACTTGAGATATGGAGGATAGGAGCAGTGATGTCATTTCCATTGGACTGTGAGGAGTCGGATCACTCTGATCCTTTAGAGAATATAGGGAGATGTAGCCCACCTCATGGGGGGTTTACTAGTAGAGTGGTGGATATTTTGGCCCATGTAGGATATTATATGTTACAGGGTGGTACGGTAGTAGGCACTCATACATAGGACTACATAGATTTATGTCATAGGGTCGAGTGTTATGTAGAGGGATGTCGAATAATGCGTACAAATATGATGTTATGCTGTAACATCCAAGGTTGTGCAGGGCTATGAAGTGAGGAGTAGTGGTGTGTAGAGGAGCATGGAGATGCATGGGGGTGTGTTGTAGTATGTCAGACTGCATTGCGGAGTAGGAGTGCTTCACATTGTGTTGGGTACATTTGGGGAATGGCAAGTGCAGTGACACAGCAGGGATAAATGATGGTTCGGGAGGGTATAGTTGTAGCTGGTGATATCTGGTGGTGTATAGGGGCAAGTTGCAGCATACAGTGGCAAGATGAGGACTGCAGAGACAATTGGTGGTATGCAATGACCCATCATACGATGCAACGGGAACTTGGAGCATTGCCTCCAAGGGTACTTATTGATCTCAATCTGAATGTTAGTTTTGTTGTGCTAATTTAATCTTCATATTTATAATGAAATTGTTGATCACTTGCTTTATGTGCATAGGTAACAAGAACATGTACAAAAGACCATAAAAATGATCCATTAACAGAGTGTTTTGATGAAGGATTTCACCCCTCCTGGGGTACATCTCCTTGGTCCAGCTTCCATGGCTTGAAACTTTGTATTAGCTCAAATGTGCAAAAAGTGCTATTTACATTCACCTACTACTCCTATGACCTCCTTCAATGTTTTCAAAATGTCCAAATCATTCATAAATGACTCTTTTTGCTCCAAATTTGGTCTAATTTTACCAAATTTATGGCCAAAGCAGTTTGGCCTAGGAATTCTCCACTAAATCTGGAGATTACTCAAGTTAAGGCCGCCAAATTTGGGGGCAAATCCGAATTTTGTGGCTCTGTCGAATATGCTGCCAACTTAAACTATAGTTTAATTAAGTGTAAGCGGGATTAACTTAAGATAATTGTGATTTTAGCGCCATAGGCATGTTTTAATAAAATATGCATTAGTAATATGATTAGCGCTTAATTAACACAGTTTATGGTAATTAAACACGCATTAACACTAATTCTGATTAACTGTATTCCGCTCTGCTGTAGGTTATGAAGTATGGTCATGTGGGGAGGGGGCTAGCTCGCAGGGCTGGCCCCCTCCATTCCCCCTTCAGTTGAAATTTATGTCTTAAAATATAACTTGTGCACATAACTTTTTAAGAACCAAATTTGTGAGCTATTGGTAAGCTGCTTTTCTTGCTTGGGGGAGGTTGTGGGGTCGAGCCTCGACCTCCACCCTTCCTCTGTTGTATAATTTTTTCCACACCAATATATTATCAAACCTTTGATATGAAATTGAATTCAGGCTTTAATAAAACCCGACCCCTTTGGTATATTTCGACATTCGGACTATGGTATAATAAATATATTTCGGCCTTTCATTATTAATAATTTAGCCCATAATATACAATGCGTCGGCCTTTGATTATTAATAATTCATCCCATAATTTAAAAAGTGCCCACATAATATATAGTTCAACCATAAAATGAAATATGAGTTCAAACCATAATTCGACCTTCAACCTTGGTCCATAAGAGGGGGCACGTGGCAGCCCTTGGATGCACCACATGTTAGCCTTTGGTTGGATTTTCCCCAACCTTAAAAAAAAATCAAATTCGACCTTATGAGACACATAAAAAAATTTCACGTTCAAACCTTTCTGGGAAATCCTGCTATGACACTTGTCACAGTGTCATTGGGAGAAAATGACAGAATATTCCCATAATATTCCCATTCTGGTGACTGGACTGCCATGTCACCATTTTATCCTGTTCTGCAATTTTTTTAGTGCTTGGGAAAATGAACAACAAGCTTTATCTTCCTCATCCGGACTCCTTTTGCGATGAAATAGATTGCGTCGGATTCCTGGCGACAATCTCTTCATTGTCGTTCAATTTCCATTCGATTTCGAACACTTTCAATTTTGAGCTTTTACATTGAACACCTGATCATTCCTCCCCACTAGAAGACTTTTGGACCCTAGAATCTCTTTGATTAATAATCATGTGGATGAGGGTACAGTCGCCTCACCCTTCTAGTATCAATCCACTAAAATTTTCCCTTTTTCATCAATTGGATATTTTCATAAAAACTTAGTTTTTTCCTTGACTCCTGCGACCCTCTCTTGTTTTAATGACACCGTCGTGATGCAATTTCCATGAATTTGCAGAGAAGAAAGCTATTCTTGCAGAAAAAAAATTGTTCCTACCTTGTTCATTAATCAAAGTAAACTTAAACATTGTCTCACCTCGCACATTGTCCTCATGGTGATTCTTAGTTTCTCTTGATTTGTAGTTGTGTCGACTCTTGGCTAGGTTTTTTTTCCATTGCTAGGTATCCTTTGGAAACCAAAAACAAGCACTTGTGAAACCTATGCCTTCTTTGTCAAACTTCTTTTTCACTTTCTCTTTTACCTTTGCACTCTCTTGCACTGACATCTTGTTTCCAACACTGCTAAACACTGATGTTGACTGCTGAAAATATGTCACATCCTGTTTACCTCCTTTCAAAGGAAACCTGTTAGAGTCTTGAAACATCTCATTACAAGAATAAGCAACTTATATGAAATAAAATTGTTGATTAGATGCATATTTTTGAAAGTTTTGATTCAAAACATCTCTATGTTTGATCATTAACAATTTCAAATTTTTACTGGCATTCACTACCCTCTTCATTTCTCCTACATGTATAAGAGACAAACTTGTCTTCTTATTATGCCCTTTAACTATGTACTCAATTACATCTTTAAACAAGTGATACTTATTCTCATGGCGATGAAATACCACTTTCCTATCATAAATATAAGAACTTCCCAAAACAATACTTGATATTTCAAGCGGTACCACATCAAGTTCAACTTCATCAAGAAAGTGTGAATTGATGGTGAATCTTAGTATGCACTTCCTTGTAACCTGCAAGTTTTCATTCTTGAATATCCACCCTAAACGATAAGGTCTTGGATGTCTAACAGTTTCAAGGTTTATCTTCTTAACTAAGTCTTCATAAATCAAATTAGCTTGAGAGCCACTATCAAAAAGTGTGTCAATCTTGGTATGTTAAGAAATGACTCTAATTTGGAAAAGTTCAACTCTTGTATCTTCATCTTGAGTGACATTGGAACAATTTGAAGAACTAGTGCTTGCTATGTTCTTACCTTCAAAACCATGTATGTAATCTTTGTTTCATCTCTTGAATCTGAACCTAAGTCATGTTCAATGATAACAACAATTTTACTCTTTTCTTTGGCTTTCAATTTGTTTGGCTTCAACTCTGGATGAAGCTGCCAACAATGGTCTTCATCATGGCCATTATTTGAACAATGTTTACATGTGAGTTTCTCTTTCTCTCTTTTGATGGAGCCATTTCTCTTTCCTCTCCCATAAAACTTGCCCTTTCCTTTACCCTCACTATCACTTTTCTCATCTATATTTTGTTTGCCTCTTGCTTCTAAATGTGTGTCTTGAACACAAAAATCATCTTAGTTTGTGGGATTGAACATGAGAATGGTGTGCCTAAGGTAACTGTGCAAACCCCCAATATACTTTAACAAAGTTTCTTGAGAATACAAAATAATACCCAAAAATAAGAGCTCTTCTCCTAAATTCATGAGTATAATCTTGCACACTTTGCCCTTTCAATTGTCTAAAAATTTTCCATTCCATAATGGCCTTTTGCATGTAATCTAGAGGATAAAATTTCCTTTTAATGGCAGCAATAAATTTTGACCAAGACATTGAGATCTTACCATAGTTTTTAATCTCTTCTTGAGTCCTTGCTTCCCACCATACAAGTGCAAATACTTCCATCCTTAAAGAAGCCAATTGAATCTTTATGTCACCCTAATGAAGGCTCTGAATTCTGCAATACACCTCCAATTGTCTATTGTCTCTAAATTTACCACGCCATTATACATTGGAAGCTCAAATTTGACATCAAGTTTGAGTAAGGGAGTGTTTCATTTTTGGTTTTTGAGTGAGCATGGGTGGTTTTTGTGGTGGAATTGGAAGATGATGCTGATGGAGATGATGATGATGATGATGAATATGGTGGAGATGAAGGAGGCTTTCCTCCACTGCCTCATATTAGTGCTTAATTAACACAATTTATGGTAATTAAACATGCATTAACACTAATTCTTCTTAACTATATTCCACTCCACCATAGGTTATGAAGTATGGTCATGTGGGGAGGGGGCTAGCCCATGGGGATGGTCCCCTCCATTACCCCGCTAATTGAACTTCATGTATTGAAATATAACTTGTGCACATCACTTGTTAAGAACCAAAGTTGTGGGCTATTGGTTAGCCTCTTCGCTCGCTTGGGGGAGGTCGTGGGGTCAAGCCCCGACCTCCACCCTTCCGTCGTTGTATATGTTTTTCCACACCAAAATTTTATCAAACCTTTGATATGAAATTGAATTCGGACTTTAATAAAACTTGACCCCTTTGGTATATTTCAACATTCAAACTATGGTATAGTAAAAAAAAAATTGGCCTTTGATTATTAATAATTCAGCCCATAATATAAAATGCACCCACATAATATATAGTTAAAACACATCATGAAATATGAATTCGAACCATAATTTGGCCTTCAACCTTGGTCCACTAGAGGGGGCATGTGGCAGCCCCTGGCTACACCATGTGTCAGCCTCTAGTTGGACTGTCCCCAACCTTGAAAAAAATTCAAATTCCACCTTAGGAGACACATAAAAAAAATTCACCTTCAAACCTTTCTGGCGAATCCTGTAGTGACACTTGACATAGTGTCATTGGGAGAAAATGAAAAAATATTCATGTTCTACTGACTAGGTTTCCATGTCACCATTCTATCCTGTTCTACAATTTTTTTAACTATTTAGGAAAATGAACAATAGGCTTTATATTCCTCATCTAGACTCCATTTTCAACAAAACGAATTGCGTCGGATTCCTGGGGACGAGCTCTTTTTGGTGTTCAGTTTCCATTCAATTTCGAACACTTTCATTTTTTAGCTTTTACACTGAGCACCTGATCACTTATGGACATCAGCATTAGGTGTACCCTGGGATGCAACTCACCTATGATTGATGAGGATATTGTTGAGCATCTAGAGACACCACGTTTAGTAGAGATAAGGCTATGAGGGTTTTATTGAAAGATTCGAGGCAGAGGGAGTTTCGTCCGAAGGATTACTCTTGAGCATTGAGGTATACTCTTGATCACACCCTTTGGGACATACCCACCCTTCATCTTCAAGTGTGGTTTTCGGGCATGAAGTGTTTGGTTTCCGCCCCTTGACACTCTCTAATCATGTAGCAGGGCAAGGGAGGCTAACCGTAGGAATTCAGAGGAGATATTGTTTGTCATGATCCAGAAGGAGACTCTTTAATTAAGACACGTGGTAGGTGCATGAGTTGGAAAATATTGGCTTAGGTATGGCGTGGTTGATTGCCAAGGTCACATATGTTCCACCCCTAGGCTCACATTTGAGGGACATTGGATGGTAGAATTCATCTACAAGAGGGTATCCAAACTCCGAGCAGTTTCCAGATGTATCAACAGGAGTTGGGACAACAGATTTTACTACAAGTTCTGGTAGGAGTAGGGCAGGTACGCATATGTGGGATAGACTCTTGATACTTGGAGTCCACCCATAGGATACAAATGGGGGTCAAAGATGAGGTTCAGATGGGTTCTAGTGGGTAACAGAGCTACATAATGACATCCTGAGAGGAGTTAGAATTGGGAGCTCCTAGTATGGTTGGGGGATCCAGGGATCTGTTGGGCAGGTGGATCACTCCAATTTGTGATGAGCAAGGATTGAGAAGATGATGATCCATTCCACTCGGGGTTTGACACATGGGGGAGCACTAACATGGCAAGGGATACTTACCATGTTTTTGGTTAGGGTCATGATCAGTAGTGGACGGGTAGATATCAGCATGATGGGGATGCTCGGGCAGGATGAGCTTGGCCTACACATATTTTTCACCACAAGGCCCCAGGAGAAAGGGATACAGTCTGTACTTGATTGGGGGTATCTCATAGTTAGAGTGGCGCATCGTCAACATGGTGGTAGCTCTATGAGACTCGGAGGGTACCCAAGCATTACAACTATACACATCTCGATAACCTTTAGGGGTGAGCTGCATATTACATGGGGGGATCATGTAGATCTTCCATTGGGCTTTAGCGAGTCACTGATGGAGTGGGAGCCTTCATTAGTATGGCAGGTTGGTCAGTAGGGTGATAGCAGGAGGAGCTCATGTGAGCGAGGCACTACCTCTACAAGGATTAGGTGGTATCTTCGAGATTTTACTCTTGGAGTGTGTGGGATGGAGTACTTGGTAGGGATACTGCATGTGGAGTTGGGCATGATGCCATATTATCTCGATTCCCTGCTCACTGATGATAACTAGAATGCTTCTGCTACTTGTTCTTGTTAGGATGGTGAGAAGAGCCGGTGGAGCTTCATATTGGGCGGTATGGATTGGGATCCTCACATTGAAGGATCCCTTCATATTAGAGTGATGTATAGGTCAACGAAGATTTAGTGGCGCATCTCAGACCTAGGCAAATTTTGCAGTGATAGTGGGGGAGCGTCAACTAGAGATGAGGCTTGTTTAGGCATTGCTTGAAAACAAGCAATGTTTTGGTGGGGAGGACTGTAATATTCCTAATTAACAAACAACTAATTATAATATTAAAGCTTTCCAATTTTGCTTTTCTAAAGTTCATTAGGATAATAAAAGGGTGAAGGGACCCATAAACCTAGCAGTTAGAATAAAACTACTTTCCTAGACCTAATGTGGACAACGCAACTCTTGTGGGACAAATAGGCCAAGAGGGAAGTGCAACATGTGTGAAATCCAAGGGGCCAAGTAGCAGCGCAGTTAATGAGTATACGAACAGACCAAGAGGGTAGCACACCATGTGTGAATGCCAAGGGGCCAAGTAGCAAGGTAGTTAATGAGTGGACCCAAGGTTGTTAGGGTTTCACAAGAATAATAAGGGGGTGAGGGCAGCCATAGAGATCATTCATTCATTAAAGAAATTTATTCTTATAATTTTTACTAGAGCATGCTTGAGTTATTTAGCCAAGTCTGTAGTGTTGTTTAGCACATGGGTGTCTCCGAGCGGAGATCCCAACCTCATCCTCGGGGGCCTTTGAGTGCCCACTCAGGAGAGTCGTTCCACCCTTTGGTGAGGGATTGAAACACTAGTAGCAACAAGAGTGCATATTCCCTTCAACACTACGTAAAGGAAGCAGAGAGCATAGTCCCTCTAGGACTGCGTAGAGGCAGCAGAGACTACGCAGTGATTGTGCAGTATAATGGAGAGGAAGTGTCGAAAGAGTGTGAGAGAAGAGGAGTTCAACCAGAATATTTGGGGGGGATTCTAGCCACCTCTTACTAGGGATTTTGGAAGAATTTTGGGAGACATCTACTATCTGTTCCACCCATAATTTCAAATTTTCTAGTAGTTGGGTGAGCCAAGCCCAAGAGGGCCAATTTTTCGAAGTAAAAACTAGGATGAACACTTTCTGGGTATTTTTAGTAGAGACTATATTTAAAATCCTACAATTTTCTAAGCATCATATCAGCTCATTTACACAGTCCCTACTAAGCCAAGACCGAGAGGCATTAGGTGGAAAAGGGTTAGATTTTGAAGGTTGGAATTAGAGGAAACCATTTCTAGTTTTTTCTGGGTTTTGGACAAGGATCACCTTCCCAAATTCCTATATTTTTTTGAGCAGTAGAAGCATCCGAACCGACAGTCCAAATTCAACTAGCAACAACATTTCTAGCAGGGCAGCGTAGAGGGAGAGTCCAACAGAGCAGCAATAGAGCAATGTTTTGGGTGGGAGAATCTGAGGGCCATTCTAGCCAGCTTATCTAGCTAGAGTGCTACCCGTTTTAGCATTGTTGTACTTATTTTCATCTCTAGTATTTCTATAAAATGGCTTAGCAGTTGTTTTTGGCTCCAGTTTGCATGTTTTGATGATGTATTTTATGTTTTTGTAGTTTTTTGTCTAGTTTCAATACTATTAATCCCAATTTGGGATATTACAGTCTTGGAGACATTATATTGTTGTTACATGTGTTTGGTTGTGCCTCCCTGTATTGGAGGTTCTTCTACCAGTGTTGGAGACACTAGGATTCCTTGATGCTACTACTGTAAGTGTTGAGGTTGTTGTCAAAGGAGATGGCTATGATACTACAGGTGATGGAGATATTGTTTTAGGTGTCAGAGGTGTTATGGTAGCTTCTTGAGGATATGGAGGTCTTGGTCTTGGTGATAAAGTTGGCATAATAGGTCCATCACGTCATTGAATTGTTCTTAGCTTATTTCATTAGTTAAATACCTATTGCAGAGGCTTGGAGGAATGTTCCAGAGCTAAATAAGATGGTCCATCAGTTTTTAGAGGTTTTGGAGTAAAGAAATGAAGTTTTTACTCAGTTTTAGCCCTAGTGACATGCATGATGGGTAAAGGGAGAGGTTTTAGGCTCCAGTCATTGACAGGGTAGACCCAAGGGAGTGGTTATAGATCTAGTTGCATGCAGGAAAGTGATAAGGAATAGACTAAGGATTTTTCACTAAAATTTATCTACATTTCTCACATTGTTACGCTAATTTTTGTGATGTGGCGACATCCTTGATCATAAATTTTAGGTTTATGATTGGAAAGGTTTGTGGGGCCTCTAGAAGCTAATTAAAGTTGAAAATATCAAGAAGGATAATGGAGTTAGATGTTTATGAAGTCAATGTGTTGAATCTGGATCCAATCAAGCATATGAAAAGAGTTGTGATGCCCAGTAGTTCTAAGTAATTATTGAGTTGATAACTTGAGTTCATCTACATATTGGAGGAATCTCATTGTGAGTTGGTTGATTTTTTAGTTTTTGTGTGGAGTGAGTGAGAGCTTTGAGAACACTCTGAAATTTATGTGAGATTTATTATGTATAATTTCTAAGCAGTTTGAATTTGTAGCAGTAGTGAGCTGAAGTATGTTTCGAACATAATATTATGCAGTGAGTGAGAATATGGATTGTTGATTGCAGAAGTGATTATTGAGATTGTGTGGGAGCTAGTGGAGATTGTATTCTCCTGTTTTATTCATCATATTTTTTGACCTATGATGCTATGTTGTTGTAATGCTAATGTTGAACAAGTTTTAGGCGTCCAGTTTGAAAATATATGAAACATGGTTCACATGGAGGAAGTAAAGGCATGGAGGCTTTCATTATACAGTGATTGGCGAATTTAGAAAAAGGAAGAGTTCTCTCTATCCAATAGGAGTTGGATAGTATAATGGCATTTAGGTGTGGATCATTGATTGTTGTGGCCCTTATTGGATGGTAGTTCGTGGGTCTAAGAGAGAAACAAGTTTCTGTCTGAAAGGACTAACATACTATGAAAGAAGTCGAGTCTTCCAACTCATGGGAGTGAGATGATACCTGTATAATTTGTTCAAGCATATAATAAAAGAATTGAGCAGTGTAGCAGCAACAAGGTGGTTTTTTTCCCAAGGAGTGTTTCTCCACCATAAAAACTTGTGTCCATTATGTAATTTCTTTTTATGGTTGCATTTTTATTTTTGGTGCTCTAGTATATGATTTTTTGTTTCATTTCATGTATTCTTAAAGTTTAATTACTTGGAGAAAAAGTTTAAAGTGTCACACTGATGATTCACCCCCCGAGTAGCGATCTAGTTTCCAAAGATATGCTTACATCCACCTAATACAATCGATGATAAAACATCTAATGCATCATATTTTTCGCACTTTCTCGAATAGATTTCACAGGGGGAGGGCCAATTGATATACATCTCTCAAATGGGTTTGATTTCATCGATTACAACTTTTTGATGTGTTTGTGGGCCCTGCATCGCTCATATTCAACAAAAATGATAGTGAGCTCTGGTCAAAAACTTGCTTGTCCTTTGGCCTTGAAGAGCTTCCTCTTGTGCTTGTCTGATAACCATAAATGAAAATTTTAGAGCTTACGTGAAATGGGCAGAGTGGAAGATCGGTTTATGATTGAGAAACTTACCTAAGGTTATAATAAAAAAAAAATTATAATAGTGTTTTACAGGTAATTATTTGATTGATTCACTGGTAATAATAATGTTATTACTGGTAATTATAATGATTCTGTTTTCTATTTATTATAATTATTTCCTTGTCTTATATTGCGAGATTTTATTTATTTATTTATCTTTTCAAGATTTTCTAGTGTGAGACTTTAAATTTATGATGGATGAATTTTAATCACCACTTCCAACTTCAAATATAGTTGTGAACTTTCCAAAAGTACAATGTCCCCAACCCTTCTCATAACATCCCATTGCTCCAAAAGTCCAATTTTTTAGCATTTACTTTGATTCCTTCAGTTGGAATATAGTGTAATTGTGGATAAAACATCAAAATTCAGTGAATCGTATTGCATTGGTTTCTCAATATGTGTGCCATACTGATAGCCAATAACACTATGTAAATTGGTAAAACTGTTCTTATTGTACATACTCATTAACTTTCACAAGGAAATACAAAATCCCATACAAACAAATCCTTCGCCAAATATCTCTCTACATAACCATGGGAATAGCTACGATGAAAAATTATGCAGCATGAACGTGCTAAAACTCCATAATTGATTTTTTATTTACTACTCCATTATCTTGGTTTATAGAAAACACCTTTCAGATAATTGATTTTCAAATATATTGCAGTTGACTTGCCTTTTCTCTGCAACTGAAATATAATTTTTAGTTCATAATGTATCAATTTTTCTCCTCCCCCCCTTCCCACATAAGGGACTAGCAACATTGGGCAGAGCATTAGTATTTTTAGGCATAGCAGTGTTAGGCATAATAGTGCCAGTGTCAGAGCACTCACTCACATAATGGCCACTCACAATTTTTTTTCCTAATGAATTGTGAGGCATTGACAAATACCAAAAATAAAATTCCCTCAACTAGGGGAATTATCTCCCATCAGAGCTCTCAAAACCAATCCTAAATTAGAAATGAGATTTCTAGGAATTTCAAAAATTAATTTTGAATTTTTGAAAAATAAAAATATTTGGCATTTCATGAAAGTTTGGTTAAAATTGGAAAAAAAAAATAGAGAAATAATGCAGATTCAATGCATTTTAAACGTGAGGCGAATGTTATAGTCCTTCGTGAGGTAGGGACTAAAAAGTGTTGTTGATTTGTGAAAAGTGATTTTTATAAAGTATGGCAGTTTTTTTAAAAGTTTTGTTATTATTAAAAAAAAAATGAAAACAATGACAGAATAGGGAGACATAAATGGGTAAAAGTGGTTTATTTCTTTTAATAAAATGTTTTCTTTTATAATTGATTTTCAAAGGCAATTGAGCTAATTGAGAACTAATATATTGGATTCTTTGGTGATTCTTACCTGCCATTGCTTATCGATATGGATATGATCAGTTTCTTATTTATGACCACCTATTTTCATTAGAAAAATTAATAATTTTGGGCCATTAAAATGAGAACTAGGTTACAAATATATTATTTGTGGAATATTGTTTTGAACAGGTTTTTGGAACCCTGAAATTAGGTAGCCTATGAGGCTATGACACAAAATCAATAGGATCAACTCTTTGGGAACAAAAAAATATAATGCAATTTTTTTTCTCATTCTAAAAGGTTTGGATGTCAATATTCTTGCCAATATTGTAGCAACAACCATGTCTAAAGAAGCTTGGAATAGTGATTCACATAGCAAAGTCATGATTTCATAGAAAACATTTCAAGCCATACACTTCTTCATATTGTCCTTGATATGTCATTAGAGATATAGCTTGGAATTATGTTTTTGATAATATAATATTTATGTGGATTTTTTTTTTTCAACTTAAGGATTTTCATAAGAATTTCTAGACACATTAGAAGTGCATTTAGCCCTAAGTTGAGAGTAACGTTTTCTCAATATCTAAATATATAGCCCATTTTTCATCCACATATCCTTCAAGAAACCTTAAGGCACTTTTCGTATTTCTTATGATTCCATCTCAGGCCTTTGGATATTATATTTTGCATGGAAAAATATAAGGCCATTTTCATGAAGCATGTGAGTGAGCCTTCTAAGACAAAATGGTTTTATCATTAAGGTATTTCTTGGAGAAAGGATGATCCATCATTTTTATATTTCAAACCCATTTAAATATGGATACAACAAGATTATAGACACACATTTCAACCTTGGAATGATTTTGTTGTTCTTGTCTACATTTATGAGTTAAATTTTATGTATTTTCATTATGTAGTGTTTGTAGCATCTCATGATCACTTTGTACTTGATATATCCTTTTCCTGGTTCATAACTAATCACAAGGGTAGAATGTTTTACCTAAATAATATACTAGAGTGGTTTCATTGGTTGTATGATTATACCTAACACATTATTGTAAAGAAGGTTAGACTAGCATAGTTGTAGTTCCTGAACATTTTCTTTCAAATATTGTTTTACTTTACGCGTATGTTTAGTTGCAATTTTGATATAGTCTTGTACATAGAAAATGATGATATATAATAAAATAAATATTTCTTTTCAGTTACTTTATGGTTTCATATACCATGGGGATTTCTTTCTCACCTTACTAATGGTTTTATGTTGGAATTTGATAGAATGTTTTATAATGTTGTAGAGTGTAGGACTTTGGGTTCTAGAGATGTGTATATTATCATGCACTTTATGTCTAGCACATGTCCCATGTTGGGGTCAAATGATAACCCTCAATTTTAGGGGTAACTATACAAGATTTTTCTTTGATGATACACATCACTAATAGTGGTTCCAATGATGACATTCAAGAATCTCCATAGATGGTTTGTCATAGACATCACTTACATCATCCTCAATTCACATGCTTGAAAATTATGGCGCATACAGACATGGGTTACATTTTTCCATTTTTATTGAGTGTTTATGCCTAATTTATTTTACATGAGTAGGGATAATGAATCATTATAGTTGAAATTTATTCCTTTTCCTTGTTCCACCTTGGTGGCCATCATCAATCTCTTAATCAAGAGTTTTCACTCTTTAATACAACAATATTACCAAGGTGATGTTTCCATGTCCTTTTCCATACTAACATACTCCATCTATCCATTCTCTATTGTCCATTATTTTGGATTAGATGTTACATGTATCCAAAAAAAATTCATGCTTCACAATCTCATGAGAGGAAAGAGATTGGATGCTAGAGGTGGATGTAACCTTATTTAAAAGAAAGTGAATAAACAAACAAACCATAAATAAGTTAGGAGAGAAAAGTAAATATTTATCTCTACACCCTCACTATGAGAGCATTTCCATAGGTCATATGCAATTAAACACATAAAATAAATGGACATTTTGAATTATTTCAAGTCATGATGAAATGCATATACAGGAAAAGGATACTTTGTGAAATAAAGTAAAATAAAAGATAAAAAAAGGAAATAAATCAAGAAATAAAAGATAGTGATTGGGAAAGAATATTTCAATGTATGTGTTACTTCTCTATAAAATCACTCATGTGGATTAATATCTTATGAAACCTTGAATGAAAATGACACCATCACATTAAGTAAACCCCAAACCATATCATAGTTCATGTACACTAACTACTTCATGGGTATTATCGGTTTCCCATGATTTGGCACATTGGTATACCAAATGACAAGGCAACATGGAACCAATATTTAGAATCCTAGGACCTAGCCTTCTTAGACTCAAAGAGGGATCTCTTTATTTGTTTTCAAAGGATATGAACTTGTTTGCTTTATATGGTTGATTTTAGGCTAGTTATTAAGTACAAGGTTTGTTTGATTTCTTTTGGTTGGGTATAATGATCAAAAGCATAGATAGAATGAGGAAATCTCTAATTCATTGGGCAATGGAGTCTAATTAAATTCATGATAAGTTCATCAATGTATTGGGGAGTATCATAGGGAAAATTTAACTTGGCCAGTGGATTTTCAAGTTTTAAAGAGGTTTTATGAGATTGACATCAATTGTAAGAATGAAAAGTAGGGTAAAGGGCAATTAAGAATCCTTTATCATATGTACTTCTCAACAAAGGGACTTAAAATATCACAATAACATAAAGAGGCAATCAATAGACAAGGCAAACCATATATTCTACAATCTACACTTCATCAATTAATAATTCAAGGAAAACTTTTACAATGAAATATAGAAGGCAAAAAACTCCTTTAACTTCTAGTGATTTCATCTTGAAGGACAAAAAACACTTAAGGGACACATATAATTGTAATCAGAGAAGAGGGAACTCCTAAACATCCTTTATTATAATTATGAAGGTCTCTAAAAAAATTAATTAAGAAAGTAAAAAGGGTATGATCAAAATGAAACCTCTTTGGCAGACTTTAAAGAATGGTACTTTAGAGAGAGACTTCAAAAAACAATGTTTAAGTGGCAACAAGTAAGTAGGTAAAACCATAAATCATGCTTGAAACCAACTGTATTCAACTATTTATGAAATAAACAGGCTTAGGGGGTGGAGAGAGCAATTAAGAATTCTCTGAAATGTCCTAGCAGAGGAAAAAATTAAGGCATTGAAGAATAAACAGAACTAAGGTGCTTTCAAAAGACATTTCTTAGCCTAAAACCTTTATTCTACTGCAACACGGAAAAGTGGAAACATAATGGAAACATGAAATAACAATAACAGATTAGAAGCACTTCACCAAAAACCAAGCTTAGGGATCCAGTGATCTAGCCTCCCCCATCAAACAAAACCAAGACATCCACAAGTTCCAAGACTCCAATTTTCTTTCAACTTCCAAGAGACTATCTATTACTTCAAAGAATTATCAAATGCCAACAATATAATGAGTTTAGATGTAGTATTTATGCTGCAAATGAGGAGGTGAAGCCTAAGATAGGGTTTGAGTATCATTTATTACAGAGTAAGTGCATTCCTAATCTTGAAGACCATGCAAGGCTCAAGGTAGGAATATCTATAGCTGCTTCTCTATTTTAATAGCTTCTATCTTAACTTCTAAGAAAAAATAGGTGAATGTGCTGAATTTAAGGTTTATTCATAATTTTTACAATAACTGCTTGACAGATAAAATATCTTTGACTCAACTCAATAACTGCCTAATGCTTTGTTGAAGAAAATAAAGCACTTACGTGGCTAAAACTATATTTGAGAGGAATAATTTTTGTGAACTGAGTTATTCGAATTTGTCTTAGTTTAATCTGTCCTTTGTTTTATCCTTAATTTCTGCCTTAAGCCTTAGACTCTGGTTTTATGCTTTGTTGTCTGTTCTTTATCACTTTCTTTAATCTGTTTGATTTTTGTTCTGTTCCTTTGATCTTTTGATTATTTCTTTTGATCCTTGCCTTTATCTCTTTAATCACTGTTTTCCTGGCTAATATTCTATTTTTATCCTTTAATCAAGATTAGTTCTTAATCCTTCCGATCTTCATTTCTTCATTGCTTATTTGACTGTCTATGTTTTTCCTTTGTGTAGGGACGCGTTCTTTATGTGCTGGAGGGTTTACGATCTATTGATGAGCATGCTTTAATCATCGGTCAAACCCTGAGAGGGCCTTTGATCTTCATAATTTTGGATTTTAAGATGCGTGGATCTTCATCCAGGGGTTTCATTCTTCCTTTATGGATTGCAGGAGGGCATCTGGAATTATCCACCATTAAAACCTGCACAAACACAAACCATTAGTTTAAAACCATGCAGGGTGGGCTTGACTGCATTTTCATGGGTTTCGGGTAGTCAAAAGGCGTTAACAGAGGGAGGAATGGAGCAGGAGGCGAGGTTCTAGAGGTGGAATTGGGAAGAAATTGAATTTTGGCGCAAGGAGAGGAAAAGCGATTTTGAAAACCATAGGTGGTTTATCGTGCGCGAAAAGGGTGGTAAGTGGTTTAGGGCCGAACGCACGCAATTCCATTAGGCAATTGAAACGTTTCCAGAGGAAAACCGCCTATTTCACACAAGTTAGGGGTTTTAAATGCATCACAATTTTCTACGCAATATGGAATCTAGGCTGTCAGATCTCAAGGAGGGAGATTGATGGTGCGAAACAATCTAGGGAGCGGCACACAAGTTTGGAGGGTGGAGCCTGGGGGCAGGTGGCGTGATATGAATGGTTGGTAGGGTTTTAGTGGAAGGCGGGCTCAGGCGTGATGATGTGGTAGAGCTTTGTTGGGTAGCGTGGGGTTGTATCAATGTAGGATAAGGGACGGGGATGCGATAGCCATCAGATCGGGCCCAGGGCTCCAGATTGACGGTGGAGGTGGCTCGATGAATAGATAAGGTGGGGCGAGGGAAAGCGGGCCCGCTTTGATATTTTCAAAGGTTTAAAGGGGTTTAAATAAATAAAGGTGGAGGTGTACAAAAGAGAAAAGGGTGGAGGTATAGTCAATATGGGGGAGGGCCCGCAAATAGCAGAAGGTCAGGGCTATATTGGTAGAAGGGGCTAGGGTTTTAAGAAAAAAGGGCCTTAAGCCCTATTTGTATAAAAAAGGAGGGTTTAGTATAAAAACAGGGTTTTTATAAGGTTTTTAGAAGGTACAATAGGCTTAAAAGTTATATTTAAACAATGTAAAAAGGGATTTTTACATTGTTTAAGGTTTTTAGAGGAAAAATGATGAATGAGGGTGAAAATGAGGTGATGAAATGAGGCAAACAGGTCTAAAAAAGATGAAGTCTTTCTTTGTAGCAGAAGGGTATAATTTTAAGAGACATAGATGAAAATATAGTGAAAAATAGTTAAACTTAGGATGATGAAGGCAGTGAGATTTCTAGAACTCACAACATTTCTCAAATGTTGTTTCTAGGAATCTAGGATTATAACTTAGTCATCTTTTGATATCAGCAAAAAATACTGATGACTAACAGTGGCTCCACTTGGGGAGGTCAGATTTCCTTTCAAGGTGTCCAGAGGTCTAGTTTATCAAATCTCTGAGTTTCAGCAGACCAGTGTCTTTTCCATTGGGCAGATTTCGCCTTCTTTTCACTTGCTGATATTTCTTCGAAGTGGAAATCTTAACAATATGCAACATATGATTTATTTCAAACAACATTTCTACCTACCCAATCCTATTTTTCCTAACATTTTTTCTTATTTGAGTGCAATTGGATTGGAAAAATCTTTGACATTATATTTTTGAAAAGAGAAATAAACTATCTACTTCTATCCTTATCTCTTCCAAGAGTTCAAATTAAACTAGTGAACTCTTTTTATTCTCTACCTAAACTATTTGACTACCAATGATTAAAATTTTTAGCAATCTTGATTATCTAAACTATTGACATGAAATTTAAAACATGGTTCAAATTAGGATTAAGCAGTATTACCATGGTTGTGGCATTGGAAAAAGTTGCACACAATCATTATTTCACATAGAAAGTAATTTAGAAAGATAAGGCTGTGATCTATCATTTCTAATGCATCCGTATCTTCCTCTTTTGGTTATGTTTTGAGCATGTGGAACCAGTATCTTATATTCCCTAATCTATCTTTCTTGACAAGTCAAGTTTTTTGAAATAATATTGACAATCATTGTTTTCACTAACTTATCAACATAAATTTAAAGCATGTTCAGCCATGATTAGGCTAAATGATTGAACAAGATATCTTTTTTGAATCAGTAGTGGCATT
This sequence comes from Pinus albicaulis, assembly GCA_034641835.2. NCBI lineage: Eukaryota > Viridiplantae > Streptophyta > Pinopsida > Pinales > Pinaceae > Pinus > Pinus albicaulis. The sequence continues at coordinate 313,076,331 of CM076571.1, forward strand.
TAGGCTTGCACACTTTTAGTAGTATTGTTTTTTGGGTATGGGGTTGTACCTCTTTTGAATATGCCATCTTTTTCCTTTCCTTTATTGTTTTTGTGTTTTTCCTCTCAAGATTTTCTCATGCAATGTTTATATACAATGAATGAAAGCTTTGAAGTTAAGACTCTTGACAAAAATAGTGTTTGAGCATCCTGCCATTGACAAGACCTTCAAATAATTCTTCCCCATTCAACCCTTGTAAAAATAAAGCATTATGACCCCTAATTTAATGAATGATATAAGGCCCTTTCCAAAATTTTCAATTTTACCATGTTTGCCTTTGTCTTCCCTCCTGGAATCCCATTTCAAAACTGTATCTCCAATTTAGAAATTGTTTGATTTAGTTCTTCTGTCAAAGATCTTCTTGATGTTCTTTTGAACTTCCTGTGTCTTTTTGTACACTCCCTCTCTTGATTTTTGTAAATGAATGGTTTGATTCAGCCTTCTCTGCATGTCATTTTCTTCTGTTTGTATTTCTTGGAGAAGTTTTATGACTGGAACTCCCAAAGATGTAGGGAAAACTACATATAGGCCATATACCAGTCGATAGGGGCACATATTTATTGATTTCTTGGTGGTTAACCTATCAACCCATAATGCATGAACCATCTTACTATGCCATGATTTCTGATTTTGATCCAACAGTCTTTTGATAATGTTGATCAAGATTTTATTGTAGGATTTAGCAAGTCCATTTCCCTGAGGGTAGTAAGTTATGGAGTTCCCTAAGGTAATATGGTATTTATAGAAAAAGTCAACAATTGTTTTGGATTTTAAGGCAACAACATTGTCTGTAATGATTTTTCTAGGACAACCAAATCGGCATAGTATGTTGGTTTCAAGGATCTTGATAATAACTAAGTCGGTAGCATTCCTAGAAGGGATAGCTTCTATCCATTTGGTAAAATAATCAGTGGTAGTAAGGATCCACTTATGTTGCGCAGATGAGGTTGGGTGAATTTCTCCAATAAATTCCAAACCCCATTGCTGAAAGGGAGCCTCAACACTGATGGGATGCAATGGTAAAGGTAAGAGTTTTCTCTTGCCATAAAACATTTGACACTTATGGCAAGTCATGACTAGTTTTTTAGTATCAGGGAAAAGGGTGGGCCAATAATAGCTAGCTCTAAGGATATTTTTTACTGTGGTTTTCCAGTAAAGGTGGCCTCCACATTTTCCCTCATCCAGCTCATGCATGATTTTTCCTGCATCATCCTCAAGCAAACATTTAAGAAATATGCCAACAGAATTTTTCCAATATAATACTCCATCTCGAATGCATTAATTTAAAGCTTTCCGTTTCAAGAATCTAAATTTAGTCTTTGATAAAGAAGGAGTATTAAGATAGAAAATAACATAATTGATATTATCATATCAATATGAATTTAGAAAATTTTCTTCAATGTATGGAGCTGTGAATTCTTCCTGTTCTTCTAAAACATCAACCATATTCATATCTAATGCCTAGAAATTTGATTTTGCCATGAGTTTTGCTAATCCTTGTCCCTTAATCAGCTTGGTAGGCCTGATTTCTAAATCATATTCTAAGATAATAGTAATCCATTTTCCCCTTTTACCATCAAGTTTTTAATTTAGAATGTCCTTGACAATTGTATGTGGAACAAAATCAATGATATGTCAGTGTAAAACATAGACTCGAAAATCTTTCAATGCTTTTATCAAGGCTAAGGCTTGTTTCTCCATGATATTATATTTGAGTGGAGCATCTCTTAAGGCTCTACTGAAGAAGGATATTGGTTTTTCTTGGCCCATGTTATTATTTTGCAACAACACTGCAACAATGGTGTGTTCAGATGCAAATGAAAAAATGTAGAAATTCTTGGTGAAATTGGGACTGATAAGAATAGGTGTTTGAGTGAAAGATTGTTTCAATAGTTCAAATGATTGTTTGGATTATAATTTCCATTTAACTCATGTTTCCTTTTTGATCATGTTTGTGATATTTCTCAAAATTTCAGCAAGGTTAGGGATGAACCTTCTCAAAAATTTGATCTTCCTAATGAAATATTGCAATTCTTTGAGGTTTCTAGGATGGCTGATTTTCAATATACCTTCAATCCTTTTGGGATCTAATTTTATTCCTTATTCATAAATTATGTGGCCTAGGAGTTTTCCTTTATGGAGTCCAAAGAGTGTTTTCTTGGGATTCAAAGACAAGCCATATTTCGTACATTTCTCAAAAACGTTTCTTAAATGGACTAAGTGTTCTTTATCAGTTTTGGAGAAAACAGTGATGTCATCAAGGTAAATGATTATGAAATAGCTTATGTTTTCTGAGAAAGCTATGCCCATGGAATTTTGGAAGGTGGCCCCTAAATTCATCAAACCAAATGGCATTTTAACATACATGAATGTACCCCAAGGTGGGATGAAAGCAGTTTTGTGTTGATCACTTGGGAGTACTAGCACTTGGTTGTAGCCTGAAAAACCATCCAAGAGTGAAATTATCCTAGATCCAACCACCTTTTGGAGTATATGATCCATTTTAGGCAATGGATAATTGTCTTTTAGGGAGGCTTTGTTCATATTTCTAAAGTCAATGCAAAGCCTAATTTCCCCAGTCTTCTTCCTAACAGATACAAGGTTGGAAACCCATTGTGAATATCTAAGAGGGACTATAATCCCAACATCATACATCTTTTTTATCTCTTTCTCAACAAATGGTAGTAAAACAAGGTTTATCCTTATTATTTTTTGTTTGAAAGGTTTTCGATTTTCCTTAAGAGGAATTTTGTGTTGAATATGTTAGCCACCTATAAAATTTGTTATATCAAAAGGTGGCTAAATCATTTTTTGGAGTCTTCAAGAAACATGTTTTATTGAAAAATTTTTTTATCTCTTGAAGACTCATGAAGACATCATGCCCTTTGTTTAAATCTTCACTACTGTTTCCATTTTAAACTCTGAAATTCTGCTATCTTCCATGAAGAAAAGACTGCTGCAAAACTTCATTTTCTCCCCTTCCTTCACTCAAAAATAACCTTCATTTATTCCTTCTTCCCCCCCATGAAATTCCTCTATTTCCATTTATTCCCCTTTATACTTCATAAAAATCCTTTTACAAGGTTTAAAAATCATTTTTAAACTTTGCTGAAACCCCCAAATCCATCAGAAAAACTTGAAAAAATCATGAAAAATAAGTTTTGTAACTATAGGCTTAAGCCCCTTTGGGCTAATTCCTAAACCACTTCCCCATCACATGCCCAGGCCCTAGAACCAGGCACTAACCCAGTCGGGCGCTTATTGCATCGAAAATGATTGAAGCGCACAAGTCTGTTTGTTTGTGTTAACAAAAGTTTCGATGCGATTGGCCCTTCATATATAGGCCCTGTATCTTCTATTGCTTCATGTAACCTTCATAGCCTGCAATCGGGTGCTAAACAATGAAAAAAACCATTCCCGATTTCTATTTTCCTTTGTAAAACATAAAAACCCCTTTTTTCCTATGTTTTACACTAAACGCGCTGGTTCATGTTTTTAATGTAAAAACCATTGATCTTTTTCCCGATCGACGATTCGTGCGATCTCGCATCAGATATTTTACAATGGGTAGATTGAAAAGTCACGCATCACCGCTCCAATGTGATTGGCGCTTTGAATGTTTTAACCCTGGTCCCTTTATCATTTACATATAACCCAAGGCCCCGCAATCGGGTGCCAAGCCTTATATATAACCCACCCCGACACCATAAAACCTTTGCATTTCATTAATTTTTTATTTTCATATGTTATAAAGGGTTGCACCGATCATTCGTTAAACCCATCTCCGCTGTTGATCTTAGACCAATCTGATGGCCCGCAAAATCTTGCATCGGCAAATGTCATTGGGCGCATTAATATTTTTCACCGTCTATGATTGGCAATTCCCCGATGAGTTCTCCGATGTCGATCTGATCTGCAGATCGATGGCCCACAGTTAATCACTTCGGTGCCCCCCATGTTCATTGCCCAGCCGATTTCCAATGTCCCGATTGCATCTGGGCCATCCACGTGTCAAGATCGGATGGTCCAGATTGATCCTCCTAACTTTGGTTAAATTGTATACACCCCGCTTCATAATTTTTTTTGGCCAATCACATCCGTTGATCTCTGCAGATCAACGGTCCCTATTAAAACCTTTCTCCACCTTTGTATTATTTCATTCAACCCATAGATCACATCTGAGCCATTGATTTGTTCTATCTAACAACTCATATTAACCTCAACAGGCCTGACTCCTGTGGGTCCTTCCTTCCTTAGATTTAATCTTAGCCGTCCAATCCTTAATCCAACGGCTTAGATTGAAACCGCCCTTCCTGCTTCTACCCGCGCATCTTGCCAATTTCGCGCTCACTCTCCATCGTTCGATCTAAGGGCCCAGATTTGACGGCTGACACGTAGTTTCACGTAACTTTTAGCATGCTTGTTAATCCCCAAAAATTATGCAATATAAGATGTTTTGAAATGCCATGTGTCAGGTGGGAACGTATATCGCGTTCAAAAAGGAAAAACCGCCTACCTGCCCTTTCACTACGCGAAACCCGTGGTTTTCTCCTCTGAAACCACTTTTCCCCTTTTCCATCGTATTTCTTCGTATTCTCTCCCCACTGTTGATCTCTGTAGATCAACGGATCAGATCTAATTTGGCCATATACTATCACCCTCCGCCTTCACCAAAAGGATTTCAATGAGCAATCTTCACCATTGATCCTGGGGTCCAATATGATTTGATGGTCTACGATCGTTCGGAAACCCCAATTTCCATTTTAACACAGATTTCTTCCGCTAAGGGATTTTTCCCTGTTTTCTTTGTATTTATTCACATTTTATGCCATTTCATAGTAATGTGACCCATTCACATTATTTTTCCCCGATTGATCTAAACCATCAATCAAAACATATCTACGGTCTGGACTTAATCCTATGCACCATTTCTTCAACCACCTTCTATCTGACCCCCGCAAGCGAATATCCACTGTCAGATGCTCTCATCCAACAGCTGCGACCTAATACGCAACCTCTGAAGCAATTTTTTACCCAATACGTAGGATTTTATAACATTTGTGTGTATTTTGCAAGTTTCAAAGGATTTTTCCCATTATAATAAAGGAGAATGAAAGCCAAGGATGACAATCCTCCAGACTTTCATTTATCAAAGGAAGATTACTACGAAGGGTTCAAATTCATGTTTCATCAGTGCATCATGAGCATTGATGCCATACAAACCCTCTGTGGCACCTACACATCAACAAGACATAGTGAAACATGAAGAAAACAAAGAGTATCAGTGTTGAAGACCCAAATGAACCAGAGATGAAGAATTGAAGATTAATTACACAGTTTGGGTGGATTACGGCTAAAAATAGAAAATCAGAAGCCTAATCCACTAAAATCAAACACAATCAAAGAACAAAAGACAAATTTTAGGCCTGATTAAGCCTAATACACAGAATCAAAACAATTTAACAGTGATTAAGGAAAAATAAAAAATATCTATCATAGAGAGATGCCTCCACTACCACATCAGAGGCTAATTTATTCCTCTCAGCTACCTTATGCCACCTGTAGCCTCACAACATTCAACAGAGGGCCGAGTAATGACCAAAACAGAGGATATTTTCCTCACGACAGCCGAACAGTGAATTCAGATGAAAGAACTTATTGTAAAATATCTACTGAGTTACTACAGAGATGACACAAAGCCTTAAAGTCAACAAAATCATCCCACCGAGCTTAAATACTTAATGTAAACCAATTAATACAGAAAAATATCTGTAAACTTCTCCATTGAGCCCCTCAAAGGCCGAGAAGTATTAATCCGTACTAATTGAACCCTTAGATATTTTCTCTTTCGACCTCCTCATCCTTCTATAAAATCTCATTGAGGAGTTCATTGTAAATGTTGGTTGCAGAAATTTGAAATATACTTGTGCTCGAAACTCCTACTTGTAAATAGTGTTCAAAGGATCCTGAAGCTCTATTTGTGATTAGATAAGTTAGGCTGAGAAGTGAAGATGATTGCTGAACTGAAACACTGGACTTGAAGATTGTAACTGGTTTGAAGCATCGATACAAGCTGACTTATAGGATCCTGGTCTATGTCAACGGTGATGTTATTTCTTATTGTAAATTGTCATTTTATTTCTATTTTTTCTTTATACATCTTCTTTGATAAATAAAAACAAGCATAAGGTTAGGATTTATTGTTTATCAGTACCCTTATCTGACTAATAAGCTTTATCTACATGTTTTCTTCCGAATTATGTTGTTTAGGAATGATTTAATTCAATTTAAGCAGTTAGGAATGCTAGCGTTCCCTCATCCTAATGTCTAAACTGAATGTTGTTCTTGAATGTTATTTTCATTTTATGTTAAGTAGAGATGAACTAAGGAAGTGATGGTGAGCCCTGTCCTTTAGTTTTATCCCCAAAAACTATCTGAAAGTTTCCCTAAGAATGTGTTGAAAGTAAGCTAGGTTGAAAGTCCTTACCTGATATTAGACTTTTCTTCGTTATCTTATGTGTTTGTCTTTAAATTTTACTAAGTAAAGTAGAGCTAGGGAAGTTTATGGTGAGCCCTATCCTATAGTCTCTTCTCCAAAAGTTGCTTTTAAAGTTTCCCTTTGTGTTTAAAATGTTTTCTATTGAAAGTGCATCAAAAGATGGTTAGTTTCGAAGTACTTACCAGATCTTAGATTACTTTTATGTCTTTCTTAAGTGTATGCAGAAAGTAGGATAGTTTAAAAGTACTTACTTGATCTTAGGCTGCTCTTTTTTCTTCATTTGTTCAATTCCCCTTTCTTGTTGTATCATTTCATTCCATAAAATCAACTTTAAAGAGACCCTTAGACATATATGACTTGCCCCATGGACCATTATTGAACCTTGTTGTTTCAATTAAACCCTATTATGACTCCATAGCCCAGTGGACTAAAAACTAGCGTTATATCTATCTTTTCAGTCAAAGATTGTTATGATTGCTTGCAACTTCACACCTTTGAAACTCTTTTCATTTAGGAATTTCCACCCAAGTAATAATCATGCTAAACCATCCAAAACAAACAAAAACCCTCGATATTCATAACTAGACTAATATCATTACCCAAAATCTTTACAGATAAATCAATCTTTGCATTTTATTAGAGAGATCCCTCTCCGGATTCAGGAGGGTTAGATCCTAGAATCCCAAGGTGGTTGAAACAATGTTGTCTCTGCAGTTTTAGTCTCACCAATCTGCTAAAATCGTAGATTCCTAACATTTCTGGTGACTTCGTTGGGGAACTGAGTCAAATTTTGTCTTAGGTACCCTTAAGATATTTTAAAAACCCCTTGAGTACAAGAAGCCTCTTCAAGCACTACCAAGAAAATGGTAATCATGATGAAACTTGTTTGAATCAGTGACAAACAAGGAAAACCCTAGGATTCTCATAAGATTTTATCTAACCTTGAAAGATCAGCTAGCTTAGCCATAAGAGCAGACTGTCTTTGTCTCATAACCATAGCTAAGTTTTGAAACAAATTTAGGACACTCTTAAGAACCAATAGGGCTGAAAAATAACTCATAAAACCCAAAATATTTTAGATTGGTATTTAATAAACATGGTGGTGGACCATAAAACCTTTTACCTCCAAAAGAGCTAAAAAATTCCAGTTGGCGACTCCACAATCCTAAACAGAGCTTGAGACTCCACTGGGAAGAACCCTTATCATTATAACATCTTTCAAATTCAGTTAGAGGAATTTAGGATTAAAGTTTCTTATTTAAAACAGATCAGTTAACCTCTTAAATATTTTCATATCAGGTTAAACTGTTATTGTTTAGTTGGGTCTGAAAAAACATAGCATAGTGGCTCCTAGAAAGATCCATACTAGAGCCTACCCTGACCCAAACCCACCTGAGATAGTTGATAACCCGGATAATATCCTTAGGAAGTCTCCTAAGATAAAATTTTCAATTGTTTTCAGATCACCCTTGAGAGCTAATTCAGTTCCTGAAAATCTTGCAACTCTACAACAATCACAAGCAGACTTAAGAAATCCATTTAGAACTAGGTCTCTTGATGATTTAGATCAGCTAGATTCCAAGTCTTCACTTTCAACCCCGGAAACAAGTGAACATTATGGTAGTAGAGAAACAACACCACCTGGTTTACATTTCCTTCACAATTTAGGTGTCTCTCATCCAAGATCAGCTCAGCAATCTATTCCTGGTCCATCCACACCGATTCATCCTACATCCACTATCCAAACCACTCCACACCAACCCACTTTCCCTCTTGTTAATCCACCCCTTGTAAATCCACCCCCACCACATATCATGGTAGCATGGTATGCTCCCTTAGTCCTTCATGTTCCCTTGGTAAATCTTCCACAGGACTACCAGTTCAAAATACGATTGTATGATTCCAGTAATACTACAACTGCATCATAACATGTGGATAAGATGAATGACTACTTTGACAGAAATGAAATTGATGATGATTCTGTCAAACTTAGACTATTTGCTCAGAGTTTGAGGGGAGAAGTAAGAAAATGGTTTAAAGGCTTAACCCCCCATAGTATAAATGATCTCCAAGCCTTCCATCAAACATTCTTAAATAAATGGGAAGTAAGGAAAAACCCTCTTCAAATACTCTCTGATTACAAAAATCTCCACAGAAACATTGGGGAAATTGTACAAACTTACTGCACTAGATTTAATAGTGTGTATAATGCCCTTCCCCCAGATTTAAAACTTCCACAAGGCTCAGTGTTGAACACGTTTCCTGAAGGGTTTGACCCTAAAATGGCCTATCAGCTGAGAGAAAGAGATCCTCTAACCCTTGAAGATATGCAAAAAGGGGCTCTTGCTATGGAAGTTAACTTAATGGAGAAAAGAGAAAGAATGAAGAATGAGAAGAGAGTGTCCCTTAGAGAAGAATCAACACCTTCCACATCCAGCTCAAAGATGGAAAGAATGATGGAGGAGATGATGAAGAAAATGAGCATCCTTGAGAGAGCACGAGCAAGTCAAAACCAAACTTCTCCTCAAAACAAAAATCAAAACCAAAATCATAATTTTAGGAGAAACCGGCCTCAAAATAGATCGAGGGAGGATGATCAACATATCACTCCTCCTTTTCATCAAAAATATGTAAGCGAGGTTGAAGAAACATATGAGCAAATAGAGGATGATGATATCAATATTTTGGGAGTAGATACTGATGAATTTGAAGTTCATTATGATAGAAAACAAGGTCTTTATACACCTTACGATGACAAAAGAGATAATGATGAAAGTTATTATCAAGACATGGAAAATGTCATCATAGAGTCTCAAAGGTAATATGACCTTAGAAGTAAAAGCAATCAACAAGCCCCCAACAAAAAAACCTCTGATAAATCTTCACAAAACAACACTGTAAATGAACCCAAAATTTCAAAACAGAAAGACAAAGCAATGGTTGGAAATTCTGCTAAAGGTAAAGAGAAAGGCACTCAAAACAATGCAAAATAAAGTGCAGACCATAGTAGTGTTAGCAACTCAGCTAATACTCCTGTTAAAATGATTTTGTCAAATGTAAATAGAACAAATCAGCAAACAGATTTTTCTGACAGAGTGGCAGTTAATAAGGCTGAGACAAGTTCTTCCAAGAATCAGATGCCTTTTAGTTTGGAGCAGGAAATTTCCAAAATTAAAATCTTCATTCCTCTCTCCGAACTAGCTGCCCAAAATGTATATAGGGCCCAAATTTTGAAGGCTTTGAACATAGAGGATAATAATGACATAGTCAATCTTAATGATGACCAACCAGGGCTTATTTTTTGTCCTAATATTGAAGGTAGATATCAAGAGGGGCCTGTTCCTCCCTTTTATGTAAGTTTAAACGTTCATGACAAGATTTTACATAATGCTATGCATGATTCTGCGGCCTCTCACAATTTAATGCCAAAAGCTGTAATGGAGAGCCTGGGTCTAGAAATCTCCAAACCTTATAAAGACCTTTACTCCTTTGACTCAAGTAGAGTAAAATGTTTAGGTTTAATTAAAGACCTCTACGTTAACTTAGCACAGATCCTAGCCAAATGTCTAGTCATGGATATTGTTGTGGCTAATGTGCCCCCAAAGTATGGAATGTTTCTATCTAGGTCTTGGGGGGCTAAGTTACAAGGAAATATTCAGATGGACATGACCTATGCAACCATCCCTGTGTTTAATCAATCAAGAAGACTTTACAGGAGTCCCATATGCAGTACATGGTGACTATTCAAGACAGACCGCAAAAATCTCCTCTGTATTCTATAAATACATGCCTCGATTCATTTATCCTATTTAATGATGAAACATTCAGTGAAAAAGTCACTTTAACTGAATTAATGGCCGATAGAGAGGAGGAGGAAGACACCATAGAAGTGTCAAAACAGTTTGTTGAACCCGTAAACTGCAACAAACAACACACCGGTCTTGAACTACAAATCATGCGTCCATTGATTTTTAACCTTGACAGTTAAGAAAGCATTCCTCAACTTAACGAAAAACTTGAGGAATTAAAACAAATAAAACAGAGTGTTGATATTATAGAAGGAGTTGAAAGCACACTTGTTGAAGAGGATAGCAATCAAACGAAAGAACCTGAAACTAGTCCTCTGTGGAGTATCTACTTTGATGGGTCCTACACTAGGAGCAACGTTGGTGCAGGTGTTTGGATACGAGACACTAAAAACAACCACAAAGAAAGCCTTTCCTATAGATTAAACTTCTAGTGTTCGAATAACATAACAGAGTATGAATCCCTTATTTTAGGCTTGCATTTGTTGAAGAAGTTAGGAGCCAAGAGAATTAAAGTTTATGGGGATTCAGAACTAATCATTAGGAAGGTCAACGGGGAATACAACACTAATCACTCCAGACTTAGGGCCTACCGAAACGATGTTGTGGATCTGTTAAAAACTTTTGAGGAATCCCAATTGATTTTTGTCCCAAGAAGAAAAAATATCATGGCCCACAGTTTGGCCTTTGCAGCTATAACATGCTTAACGCCATATAAAACCAAATAATGCACAACTCAGATTAAATTCAAACCAGCCATTCCTGACAACGAGAAATATTGGCAACTGTTCGATGGGGAAAAACAAATAGAGGACTTCATGCAGTTCAGAAATGAATTTGAACTTCACAGTTCAGATTCAGACTATGAAATAGACTTCCCTAGTGACGAAAATTTTCTTGGTGAAGAGGAACTGTCTCCTGATCTTGCTGATATAAATCTGTTGTCAAGCAAACCTGAAAACAAAACAGAAATGATTGCAGGGATAGAAACAGAGGACTTAAAAACTCTGCAGTCTAATGATGAAAGTTTGCCAAAGAGTCTGTCTCCTTTAGAAGAGTTGTTCAATTTCAACGATGTGGCCAAGAAGCCAAAACTGGAGCCTGTAGAGACTGAAGTTTAAGAGTGTAATATAGGCAGTGAACTTAAACCTAAAATGATCAAACTATCTAAGACTCTACCAACTCGCATTCAACTCAAATACATAGAGCTGTTTAAAGAATTTTCTGATGTTTTTGCGTGTAGTTAAGAGGATCTAAAATCCTATGACACTGAAATAATTCAACACAAAATTCCTCTCAAGGAAAACCAAACAGCATTTAAACAAAAGCTGCATAGAATAAACCCTGTTCAGTTACCTTTGGTTGAGAAGGAGATTAAGAAAATGTATGAAGCTAGTATTATTGTCCCTATTAGATATTCTGAGTGGGTGTCTAATATGGTGTCAGTTAGGAAGAAAACATGAGAGATTAGGCTTTGTATAGACTTTAGAGACTTAAACAAAGCTTCACTTAAGGAAAACTACCCTTTAGCCAAGATGGATCATATATTACAAAGGGTAGTTGGTTCAAAAAGAATGTATTTGCTTGATGGCTATTCAGGGTACAATTAGATTTTATTCCACCCTGATGATCAACTAAAGACATCGTTTACTACACCTTGGGGCACTTTCATGTATGTGAAAATGCCCTTTGGTCTAATGAATGCTGGTGCAACTTTTCAGAGAGCCATGGACATAGCATTCTCGAAAGAATTGGGCTACTTCATCATTATTTATCTTGATGATGTCACTGTGTTTTAAAAAACAGATGAAGAGCACTTGGAACATTTGAGAAAAGTATTCGAGAAATGCAGAAAGTTTGGGATATTAAACCCTAATAAAACACTATTCGGGCTCCAAGAAGGTAAATTTCTTGGTCACATTATTTCGGAAGAGGGTATAAAGATAGATCCAAAAAGGATTGAGGCCATATTGCAAATATCTCATCCTCAAAACATCAAGGAACTACAATCTTTCATCGGAAAGATTAATTTCTTGAGAAGGTTCATACCCAACTTAGCTGAGCTCCTTAGGAATATAACAAACATGTTGAAGAAGGAGCAGGGGGTTAAATGGAGCTTGGAAGCAAAGAAGTCCTTTGAGCTAGTGAAACAAGCGTTAACCAAAACACCGGTTCTAATAAGTCCTAATTTTTCAAAATATTTTTATATTTTTTCATTTGCATCAGAACATACAATAGTTGTTGTATTTTTACAAAAAAATCCACAAGGACAAGAGCAGCCTATTGCATTCTTTAGCAAGGAATTGAGAGATGCTTTTTTGAAGTATAACATTATGGAGAAGCAAGCTCTTGCTTTGGTCAAAGCTTTAAAGGACTTCAGAGTATACATCCTTCACTCACACATCATTGCCTTTGTCCCAAATTCAGTCATGAAAGACATTCTAACACAGGACCCAGATGGTAAAAGAGGTAAGTAGATAGCTGTTATTCTTGAGTATGATTTAGAGATCAAGCCCACTAAGCTCATCAAAGGCCAAGGTCTAGCTAGATTATTGGCTGAATCCGATTTTGAAGTTCTTGATATTAATATGATAAATGCTTTAGATGAACAAGAGGAATTCTCAACTCCCATTGTTGAAGACCATTTTATGAATTCCTCTTGGCCGTATGCTAATATTATTTATGTTTTGCTTAATTTGAACACACCTCTTGGTTTATCAAAAACAAAGGCAAGGTTTTTGAAGTTAAAATTTGTAAACTATTGCATTATAGATAAATGTCTTTATTGGAAAAATGCAAGTGGAATATTGCTTAAATGTTTGCCTAAGTTTTATGCAGAGAAGTTTAAGCACGAGTTCCATAAAGGAGAATGTGGAGGCCACCTCTACTGGAAGACAACAGCCAAAAAAATCCTAAGGGCTGGTTACTATTGGCCCACTCATTTTCTAGATGTCCATAAGATGATAATTTCTTGTCATAAATGCCAACTATTTGAAGGCAAAAGGAAGTTGCTACCCCTACCTCTGCATCCAATAATTGTTGAAGCTCCTTTTCAACAATGGGGACTTGACTTCATAGGAGAAATCCATCCATCCTCATCTGCCAACATAAATGGATTCTCACTGCAACAGACTATTTCACCAAATAAATAGAAGCCATCCCTTCTAGGCAAGCCAATGACTCAGTCATCATAAAATTCGTTGAGACCCATATTCTTTCTAGATTTGGCTGTCCTAGGAAGATCATCATTGATAATGCAACAAAATTTGGATCAAATAAGATGGTTGAATTCTATCACAAATATCAGATTACATTGGGTCATTCCACGGCCTATTACCCTCAAGGTAATGGACTAGAAGAATCCTCAAACAAGTGTTTGGTGAACGTAATCAAGAAGTTGTTGGAGGACAACAAGAAGTCTTGGCACACAAAGCTAGTGCATGCACTCTGGGCTGACAGATTGATATTGAATAAATCTATTGGTATGTCACCCTTCTAGCTTGTGTATGGTACTAATGCAATTTTTCCAACCAGCCTTGGTGTGCCAGTTATGAAGTTGATTAAAGAGTTTCAAATTGAAGATAATGACATGATTAGAAGAATTAATCAGACCATTCGCCTTCAGCAAACCAGAGAGGATGTTTATAACAAAGCATTACAAAAGAAAGACAACATTAAGAAAATTTTTGATAGGAGAACAAAGGCCAGCAATTTCAAGGTTGGGGACAAAGTGTTAAAGTGGGATTCAAGGAGAGAAGACAAGGGCAAGCATGGCAAATTTTATTACTTATGGCTTGACCCTTATCTTATTCATTCTGCTGCTGGTAACAATGCCTTTTTCTTATAGGAGCTGAATGGAGTTGAAATGTTTTGGGGTCCTGTCAATGGCAGGATGCTTAAACATTACTTCTGTTGATCCATGCCATGTTTTGAAGCCTTTTTATCTGTTTTCTCATTAAAAATATTTCATCCACCATTGCATTGAAAGTTAGAAAAAAAAATACAAAAACAATAGAAGAAAGAAAAGAGGGCAGATTGTAAAAACAATAAAGGTACAACCCCATACCAAAAAAGAGAAATAAATCTTGAAAGTGTGCAAGCTTAAATGCCACTCCTGAAAAACACACTTATAGTTAGTCATATAGCCTAATCATGGCTAAATAGTTTTAAATTTACGGATGATAGGTTAGTGAATTAGATTTGCCAAACATCTTAATCTTGGCTTATCAGTTAGATAGATTAGGATAGAAATTAAAGGTTCAAACAAGCTTAAAATCCAAACCTAAGTTTTCAAGAAAAGAATGCCTCTGAACTATTTTATTTTATGAGTAAAAAAACAGAGGTAAAACTAGTTCTAATCAGCTCAAAAAATGAACCAGATAACAAGCAAAAATAGCTCGAATAAACTCAAAAACAGAGCTGTGGAAAAGAGAAGGCTGTGCTGAGAAATTTTCAGATCTTAAGCCTTCCATTTTGATTTAATTCTCTGTAAAATAACATCTATGTGTAGCTTGTTTTTATACCATAGATCAGCAACAAGTTGGAATATTTAATCTTGACTTGTATGATTTTAAATTTCTGTTTTAGAAGTTAGAGAATGAAAATATGTTAGACTGTTTAATCCTAACAAATTAGTAGATTAGGTAGAGAAGCATATGAACTCAACTATATAATCTGAGTTCATGGAGAAATAAGAAGTAGAATTAGATTAGATTTTTTGCTTTCAAAAGAATAAAATATTGTAAGAGGATTTGTAATTGGCCCTTCATATATAGGTCCCGTGTCTTCTACCACTTCATGTAACCTTCATAGCCCACAATCGGGTGCTAAACAATGCAAAAAACCATTCCCGATTTCTATTTTCCTTTTTAAAACATAAAAACCCCTTTTTTCCTATGTTTTACACTAAACACGCCGTTTTGTGTTTTTAATGTAAAAACCATTGATATTTTTCCCGATCGACGATTCGGGCGATCTTGCATCAGAGATTTTACAATGGGTAGATTGAAAAGTCCCGCATCACTGCTCCGATGCGATTGGCCCATTGAATGTTTTAACCCCAGTCCCTTTATCATTTGCATATAACCCAAGGCCCCACAGTTGGGTGCCAAGCCTTATATATAACCCGCCCTGACACCATAAAGCCTTTGTATTTCGTTAATTTTTTATTTTCATATGTTATAAAAGGTTGTGCTGATCATTGGTTAAACCCATCACCGCCGTTGATCTTAGACCAATCCAATGGCCCGTGAAATCTGGCATCGGCAAATCTCATTGGGTGTGTTAATATTTTTCAGCATCTCCGATTGGCAATTCCCCAATGAGTTCTCTGTTGTCGATATGATCTGCAGATCGAAGACCCACAGTTAATCGCTTTGACGCCCCCCATGTTCATTACCCCATCGATTGCCAATGTCTAGATTGCCTCTGAGCTGTCCACGTGTCAAGATCGATCCTCCTGAATTTGGTTAAATTGTATACACCCTGCTTCATAATGTTTTTCGGAAAATCACAACCGGTGATCTCTGCAGATCAATGGTCCCTATTAAAACCTTTCTCCGCCTTTGTATTATTTCATTCAACCCACAGATCACATCTGAGCCATTGATTTTTTCTATCTAATGGCTCATATTAACCCTGACAGGCCTGACTCCTGTGGGTCTTGCCTTCCTTAGATTTAATCTCAGTCATCCAATCCTTGATCCAACGGCTCAGATTGAAATTTCCCTTCCTACTTCTACCCGCGCATATATCCGATTTCGCGCTCACTCTCCACCATTCAATCTGAGGGCCTAGATTTGACGGCTAACATGTAGTTTCGCGTAACTTTCGGCACGCTCGTTAATCCCCAAAAATTATGCAATATAAGCTGTTTTGAAATGCCACGTGTCGGGTGGGAACGCATATCGCATTAAAAAAGGAAAACCGCCTACCTTCCCTTTCACTATGTGAAACCCGTGGTTTTCTCCTCTGAAACCACTTTTCCCCTTTTCCATCACATTTCTTCATATTCGCTCCTCACCATTGATCTCTGTAGATCAATGGCTCAGATACAATCTGGCCATATACTATTTCCCTCTGCCTTCACCAAAGGATTTCAACGAGCAATCTCCGCCATTGATCTCGAGGTCCAATATGATCCAACGATCTACGATCGTTCGGAAACCCCAATTTCCATTTTAACACAGATTTCTTCCGCCAAGGGATTTTTCCCCTTTTTCTTTGTATTTCTTCACATTTTCTACCATTTCATAGTAATGTGACCCATTCACATTATTTTTCCCCAATTGATCTAGTTCGACTTAATCCTATGCACCATTTCTTCAACCACCTTCTATCTAACCCCCGCAAGCGAATCTCCACCGTCGGATGTTCTCATCCAATGGCTGCGACCTAATACGCAACCTCTGAAGTAGTTTTTTACCCAATACATAGGATTTTATAACATTTGTGTGTATTTTACAGGTTTCAAAGGTTTTTTCCCATTATAATAAAGGAGAATGAAAGCCTAGGATGAAGATCCTCCAGACTTTCGTTTATCAAAGGAAGATTACTACGGATGGTTCAAAGTCACATTTCGTCAGCGCATCATGAGCACTAATGCCATACGAGCCCTCTGTGGCACGTGCACATCAACAAGACACAATGAAACATGAAGAAAACAATGAGTATCAATGTTGAAGACCCAAACGAACCAGAGATGAAGAACTGAAGATTAATTGCACAGTTTGGGTGGATTACGGCTAAAAATTAAAAATCAAAAGCCTAATCCACTAAAATCAAACACAGTCAAACAACAAAAGACAGAGTTTAGGCTTGATTAAGCCTAATACATAGAATCAAAACAATTTAACAGTGATTAAGGAAAAATAAAAAATATCTATCACACAAAGATGCCTCCATTGCCACATTAGAGGCTAATTGATTCCTCTTAGCTACCTTATGCCACTTGTAGCCTCAAAGCATTCAACAGAGGGCCGAGTAATGACCAAAACAGAGGATATTTTCCTCATGACAGCCGAACCGTGAATTCAGCCGGAGAACTTATTGCAAAATATCTGCTGAGTTACTACATTGATGACATGGAGCCTTAAAGTCAACAAAATCATCCCACTGAGCTTAAACACTTAATGTAAACCAATTAATACAGGAAAATATCTGTAAACTTCTCCATTGAACCCCTCAAACGCTGAGAAGTATTAATTCATATTAATTGAACCCTTAGATCTTTTCTCTTTCGACCTCCTCATCCTTCTGTAAAATTTCATTGAGGAGTTCATTGTAAATGTTGGTTGCAAAACTTTGAAATATAATTGTGCTCGAAAATCCTACTTGTAAATAGTATTCAAAGGCTCCTGAAGCTCTGTTTGTGATTAGATAAGTTAGGCTGAGAAGTGAAGATGATTGCTGAACTGAAAAACTGGACTTGAAGATTGTAACTGGTTTGAAGCATCAATACAAGCTGATTTATGGGATCCTGGTCTACATCAACGGTGACGTTATTTCTTATTGTAAATTGTTATTTTATTTTATTTTTTGCTTTGTCCATCTTCTTTGATAAAGAAAAGAAAGCATAGAGTTAGGATTTACTGTTTATCAGTACCCTTCTCTGACTGATAAGCTTTATCTACACGTTTTCTTCCGAATTATGTTGTTTAGGAATGATTTAATTCAATTTAAGAAGTTAGGAATGTTGGCATTCCCTCATCCCACTGTCTAAACTAAATGTTGTTCTTGAATGTTATTTTCAGTTTATGTTAAGTAGAGATGAACTAAGGAAGTGATGGTGAGCCCTGTCCTTTAGTTTTATCCCCAAAAACTATCTGAAAGTTTCCCTAAGAATGTGTTGAAAGCAGGCTAGGTTGAAAGTCCTTACCTGATCTTAGAATTTTCCTCGTTATATTATGTGTTTTTCTTGAAATTTTACTAAGTAAAGCAGAGCTAGGGAAGTTTATGGTGAGCCCTGTCTTCTAGTCTCTTCTCCAAAAGTTTCTTTTAAAGTTTTGCTTTGTGTTTAAAATGTTTTCTATTGAAAGTGCATCAAAATCTGGTTACTTTCGAAGTACTTACTAGATCTTATATTACTTTTATGTCTTTCTTAAGTGTACGTCGAAAGCAGGAAAGTTTCAAAGTACTTACTTGATCTTAGGCTACTCTTTGTTCTTCATTTGTTTAATTCCCCTTTCTTGTTGTATCATTTCATCCCATAAAATCAACTTTAAAGAGATCCTTAGACATACATGACTTGCCCCATGGACCACTCTTGAACCTTGTTGTTTCAATTAAACCCTATTATGACTCCATAGCCCAGTGGACTAAAAACCAGCGTTATATCTATCTTTTTAGTCAAAGCTTGTTTTGATTCCTTGCAACTTCACACCTTTGAAACTATTTTCATTTAGGACTTTCCACCCAAGTAATAATCATGATCAACCATCCAAAAAAAAAAAAACCCTCGATCTTCATAACTAGCCTAATATCATTACCCAAAAGCTTTAAAGATAAATCAATCTTTGTACTTTATTGGAGAGATCCCTCTCCGGATTCAGGAGGGCTAGATCCTAGAATCCTAAAGTGGTTGAAACAATGTCGTCTCTGCAGTTTTAGTCTCACCAATCTGCTAAAATCACAGATTCATAACAGAATAATGCTAATATCATATGATTTCAGATCTTTGTATCCCCATGCAAACACATCTCCAAACTCTTTGAAAATTTCAATGTATTCTTGTTTAATATGAGCAGGAAGAGTGCTAGATAGCTTGATCATTTTGGGTTCATTCATGATTCCTATGTTATGTTCTTCTACATTAGCTTTTGTGGGCTCCATCTTTGGTTTTTTAGCTACATCATTGAAGTCAAAAAGCTCTTCTAATGGTGTAATACCCCTTGGTATTGAATCATTTTTGCATTGTAAAACTTCAAGGTCCTTTTGATCTGGTTTGTTAAATAATTTTGCCTTATAAAGATGTTCAAATTCGTTTATATCAACAGTAGAGGACATCTTTGTTTTAGGGGTTTGTTTTTCATCAAAACATTCTTCTTCATGGCCTAGTCTAAGTGTTGGTATAGAAAAATCATTTTCAGATTGCAGAAAATCATCAATGTGTTTATCTCTCTCAAACACTTGCCAATAGTTTTCATTGTCAGGGATTGTAGGCCTATTCTTTACTTTAATAGTGAATAGTTCATTTACCAGAGGTATCTGAAAATTCTTGGTAGAAAAGGAAAGTTCATTTGCAAGGTTATTTTGAGCTCTAGGGATGAAAGTGAGTTCATATTTTTCAAAAAATTTCAGGAGATCAAGGGCAACATTCCTATATTCTCTTAATCTTGGGTTTTTGGCTGAATATTCCCCTTTTATTTGCCTAATAATTAGCTCTAAATCTCCTTAGACTGATATTTTTTTGGCTCCTATATCTTTGAGAAAATGTAGGCCTAGGAGGAGAGCTTCATATTCTGAAATGTTATTTGTGCATGGGAAAACAAGTTTGTAGGAATATCCTTTGTTTATATTATGTATCCATACACCAGGTCCAGAACCTACTTTGCTACAAGAGCCATCAAAGCTCATTGTCCAAAGTGTTTCTATCTACTGCTCACTATCATTTTTCTTTTTAAGGCTGCTAAAGTTTGAGTTGTTATGTTTTTCATTTGAGGGAAGATTTGGCTGTTTAAGTGGGCTTAACTCTTTTTCACTTTCATTTTCTTGTGTGTTGATTTCCTTTTCATTGAACAAGATAAATGAATCAAGATCTGAATGAATGGAATAAACAGGAATGTTGTTTGGCCTATCTATGTTTCTTACCATATATTTCATATGAGATTCCCTATATAACCTCCTTGTCTGGTTAAATACTAGAATGGTAGCATAGGACATGTCCATTTGAAGGTTCCCCTGAAGTTTGTCTCTCCATGATCTGGATAAAAGCATACCATACTTTGGGGGAATGTGAGCAACAACTATGTCATAACTAGACCTTTAGCCGGAATTTTTGCCAAATTGACACATAAATCCTTGATTAGGCCTAAAAATTTGACTCTGCTTTAATCAAAGGAATACAGGTCTTTATAAGGGTTAGTAATTTCTAGGCCTAATATCTCCATCACTACTTTTGGCTTGAGATTGTGAGAGGCACCAGAGTCTAGCATGGCATTGTGTAAGATCTTATTATGTATATTTAAGCTGACATAAAATGGAGGAATGGTTCCTTCTTGGTATTTTCCTTCTACTTTAGGACCAAACAACAATTTTGGTTTATCAACTATCAAGTTTAAAGTATCAATATCATTTCCTATATTCAGAGCTTTCAAAAATTGATTTTTATATACATCCTGGGTTACTAGTTCAACTAAAGGTATGCTAATTTTGATCTTGGCAATTTCTCCCTCAAGGATGAATGGGACTAATGTTTTTGACATATTTACATCTGTTTAGTCAATCATAGTCTTTTCAAAAATTCTAATTTGCCGAGTTTTATTGGGACTATTATTTTCGACAGATTTCTCAGGGCCACTAGCAGAAGTACTAGGGCAGCTTGGGTCAACACTTGGCTGGCTGGTTTTGTCTTTGTTTAAGTCAGTTTTCCTAGCCATAGTGTTAGAATTGTTTGCTGTCTGGGAAGATTTTATGAGGTATTCCGAACAACAGTTTCTGTGTTTTTATTCTTGGAGGTATCTTGGTTCCTTTTGCTTCTAAGATCATATTGTCTATGAACCTCCATTATAGCATTTTCAAACCCCAATTGGTAGTCTTTAGAATCGTCATGATTGTTTTCAGTTTGTTCTGAGGACAAGAATCATTGTTCTTCTTCAGTGAGGAAAGAATCACCCTCACTATCAGATCCTATTAAATTCATATGATTTTCTTCCAACCTTTCTGTCTCCCTTTCTTCTTCTTGATCTACACAGTTTTCCTGAAAAAGAGGCCTAATTTGTTGGTCATTATCTCTTTGTCTATTTTGAAGAGGGTCTCTTCTAAAATTGGAATCTCTATTTTTGTTTTGGGGATTGATTTGGTTCGCTGTAGGAGGCACTCTATCATTTAATTTTATCTTTTCTATCATTCTTTCCATTACCCTCACTAAGTTATCAATTTTGGCATCAGATAATGCAGTTGATGCCATTGTTTCATCTTTATATGTAACTCTTTTTTCTAATTTCAACCTAGCTCTTTTATCAATCAAATTTTCTTCTACACTTATAGCTCCTCTCTGCATATCTTCTAAATTCAAGGGGTATCTTTCTCTTAGCTGGTAGTCCATGTATGGGTCAAAGCCTTTAGAAAATTTTTCTAAGGCTAAGCCTAGTGGAGGTTTCATGTTTGGACGAAGTGCATTGTAGACACTATTGAATCTAGTGAAATGATCTTGGACACTTTCCCCATCATTTCTTTTAAGGTTTCTATATTCTGAAAGGATTTGGAGAGGGTTCGTTTTAATTTCCCATTTTTTTATGAATGTTTGCTATAAAGAAGGGATATCATTTATGCTATTAGGAGTTAAGATTTTAAACCATTTTTTGGCTTATCCTCCTAAACTTTGGGCAAATATTCTCATCTTAATGGTCTCTTCTTATATTTCCATGATATCAAAAGCATCATCCATTTTATCTACATGATGTCGGGTAGTAGTAGAATCAGTTCCAGTGAAATGGGGAATTCTTGATTGATAATCATTTGGAAAAGGAACCAAAGGTTGTGGTAACACTAATGGGGCATACCATGCTGCCATGGTGGGAGAAAATGGAGGATTTACAAGAGGTGGGTTTTTGGAAGTGAAAGTGGGATGAAATGGAGTGTTTTGAACAGTGGATGTGTGGATGGGAGTGGTGGAAGTATTTGGACCAGCAATCTGATTATGAACATTTTTGCTATGGAAAGAACTGAAGTGGTGGAGAAGCTGAAAATCAGGAGGAGTGGAAGGAGATGCTTCTTTGCTAAAATTTTGTTGCAAATTTGTGGGCTCAAGGTCATATTGGTCAATATCGCTGTGTGAATTAGTTCTAAATAATTTCTTTGAATGATATAAGTCAAAGTGAGGATCTTTCAAGACTGTAAGGTTTTCTGGGACAAATCTTGTTCTTTGGATAGTCCTATTAGCAATTAAATTTCCAACTCTAGAAGTTTTCCACAAAATATTTTCTGGATAATCAACAATTGTAGGAGGATTAGGGTCTGGATGAGATTTGGTATTGATCCTATGTGAAGCCATATTTCAAGTTCAAAATTTTGGAGATGCTGAAAGTTTTTAGGACTGTTTTTAGAAGGTTAACCTCTCACAGTGTTTAGTAAATTTCTAAAATATGGTACCAGGCTTATAAAATACTTTAGGGCTAGTTTAATACAATCCAAAGGAAATCTAAAAGTACTAGTGTATTAATAGGCCTACACTAGGGCTAGTGGAGTCACCAGGTGGAAATTTTTAGCTGTTTTGAAGGTAAATGTGTGTGGTCCACCACCAATAATTGACCAAAAAAAAAACAATATAAGGTGGTTTTTTTGGGGTTTTCTAAGTTTCCTTTATGTAGTTCTAAGCTTTGTATGAGTATTCTATACCTGAATCATCATTTAGCTATGATGGTGAAACAAACAAAGTCTACTCTATGGCCATCAGCTGAGTTTTATATGATTAATAATGGTTTCTGGAGTCCTAAGGTATACTTAGTTTGTCACTGACTCAGAAGGTCCCACCGTGATCGCCAAAATGTTGGTTCTGGGGATAAGGTGGAAGATGAATCACCAGCTACTATCATTCAAGGGTTTCTAAACCTTTTTAAGGGATATTCAAGCGTGAATGTTCTTAGAAGGTCCCACTGCGATCGCCAGAATGTTGGCATCCCGTGATTTGGCAGATTGGTATACCAAATGACAAGGCAACAAAGAACCAGTATTTAGAATCCTAAGACCTAGACTTTCTAGACTCAGGGAGGGATCTCTCTATTTGTTTGCAAAGGATATGAACTTTTTTGCTTTATATGGTTGATTTTAGGCTAGTTATTAAGTACAAGGTTTGTTTGATTTGTTTTGGTTGGGTATAATGATCAAAAGCATAGATAGAATGAGGAAATCTCCAAGTCATTGGGAAATGGAGTCTAATGAAAGTCGTGATAAGCTCATCAATGGATCGGGGAGTATCATAGGGCAAATCTAACTTGGCCATTGGATTTTCAAGTTTTAAAGAGGGTTTATGATATGGACATCAATTGTAAGAATGAAAAGTAGGGTAAAGGGCAATTAAGAATCCTTTATCATATGCACTTTTCAACAAAGGGACTTAAAATATCACAAGAACATAAAGAGGAAATCAATAGATAGGGCAAACCATAAATTCTACAATCCACACTTCAACAAGTAATAATTCAAGGGAAACTTTTACAATGAAATATAGAAGTGAGAAACTCATTTAACTTCTAGCGATTTCATCTTCAAGGACATAAAACACTTAAGGGACACATATAATTGTAATCAGAGAAGAGGGAACTCCTAAAAATCCTTGATTATAATTATAAAGATCTCTAAAACAATTAGTTAAGCAAGTACAAAGGGTATGATTGAAACAAAACCTCTTTGGCAGACTTTAAATAATGGTACTTTAGAGAGAGACTTCAAAAAACAGTGTTTAAGTGGCAACAAGTAAGCAGGGAAAACCATAAATCATGCTTGAAACCAATTGTATTCAACTATTTATGAAATAAATAGGATTAGGTGGTCCAAAGAGCAATTAATAATTATCTGAAATGTCCTAGCAGAGAAAAACATTAAGGCAATGAAGAATAAATAGAACAAAGGTTCTTTCAAAAGGCATTTCTTAGCCTAAAACCTTTATTCTACTGCAACACAGAAAAGTGGAAACATAATGGAAAGAAGAAATAACTATAACAGATTAGAATCAATTCACCAACAACAAAGCTCAGGGATCCAGTGATCTAGCCTCCTCCATTAATAAACAAAACCAAGACATCCACAAGTTCCAATACTTCAATTTTCTTTCAACTTATAAGAGACTACGTATTACTTCAAAGAGTCATCAAATGCCAACAAGATAATGAGTTTAGATGCAGTATTTATGCTGCAAATGAGGAGGTGAAGCCTAAGATAGGGTTTGAGTATAATTTATTATAGAGTAAGTGCATTCCTAATCTTGAAGACCATGCAAGGCTCAAGGCAGGAATATCTGCAACTACTTCTCTGTTTTAATAACTTCTACCTTAACTTCTAAGGAAAAATAGGTGAATGTGCTGACTTTAAGGTTTATTCATAATTTTTAAAATAACTGCGTGACAAATAAATATCTTTAACTCAACTCAATAACTGCCTAATGCTTTCTTGAAGGAAACAAAGCACTTAGGTGGCTAAAAATATATTTGAGAGGAATAATTGTTGTGAACTAAGTCATTCGAATTTGTCTTAGTTTAATCTGTTTTTTGTTTTATCCTTAATTTCTGCCTTAAGCCTTATACTCCATTTTTATGCTTTGTTGTCTGTTCTTTATCACTTTTCTTTAATATGTTTGATTTCATTCTGTTCCTTTAATTTTCTGATTATTTCTTTTGATCCTTGCCTTTATCCCTTGAATCACTGTCTCCCTCGCTAATCTTCTGTTTTTATCCTTTCATTAAGATTAGCTCTTAATCCTTTTGATCTTCATTTCTTCACTACTTCTTTAACTGTTTGTATTTGTCCTTTGTGTAGGGACGCGTTCTTTATGTGCTGGAGGGTTTATGATCTATTGATGAGCATGATTTCATCATCGGTGAAACCCTGAGAGGGCCTCTGATCTTAATAATTTTGGATTTTAAGACCCCTAGATCATCATCCAGGGGTTTCATTCTTCCTTTATGGATTGTAGGAGGGCATATGGAATTCTCCGCTATTAAAACCTACAAAAACATAAACCATAGTTTAAAACCATGCGAGGTCAGCTCCACTGCATTTTCATGGGTTTCGGGTGGTTGGAAGGCGTTAATAGAGGGATGAATGGAGCAGAAGGCGAGGTTCCAGAGGTGGAACTGGAAATAAATTGAATTTTGGCGAGAGGAGAGGAGAAGTAGTTTTAAAAACCACAAGTGGTTTATCGCACACGAAAAGGGCAGTAATTGGTTTAGGGCCGAATGCACGCGATTCCATTGGGAAATTGACGCGTGTCTAGCAGAAAACCACCTATTTTGCGCAGGTTAGGGGTTTTAAACCCTGTTGGGGTTCCTGTGTTTTGGCAGGTTTGGCTTGACCAAAAGACAAGACAACATCAAAACCACTTTGGGACCTCAGGATCTAGCCCTCCTAGGTGCAGAGAGGAATCTCTCTATAAGGAAAATAAATATAAATCTTTGAGGTTCAGTTTTAAGGTATTAGGGTTGTTGTTTTGTTTTGTTTGTTTGTTTGGTTATTGGGACACATGAAAGAAGGGTTAAATACGAGACAAAGGATGAGCAAAGAGGATTTTGGCGATGGGAGGTAATTTCAAAGAACTCTCGAAACTATTGGGAAATGGAGTCATAAAAGGGTTTACTTGCTATTTAATATCCAAGGCTTTCAATTGGGCTATTCATCTAAAACAAAGGATCTTTAAAGATGACAGTGTGGTATGAAATGGTAAGGAAAGAAGGTGAATGACAAGGAAACCTCCAAGGTGACCACTTAGGAAGCAACTCTAGGGACAGGGCATGCCTTAAACACCTATGATCAAACTCCTAAGAAGGCTATCTCTTCAGGCAAGGGAAAACATTAAAGATTTAAACACAAAGGTGAAGCCTGAGATCAAAGAAAGGCTTTGAACTTTCAATGCTTTGAAATTCAACTTAAGGGAACTTAGAAAGGTTTAACAGTTAGAAAAGGACCCTAGTGAGACAGAATCGGCTTCTAATCTCCCAGTATCCCAATTCTTTCAATTAAAACCAGACAAGCACATCTAAGAACATTTTCTAAATTTATGCATCAGTAAGCAGGGAAAAAATCTACTATACTGGCTAAATTATCTTGAACATATTCTAAGATAGCACATTTAGTATAAAACATCAAAGATAATAAGAGCAGGAGCATTAGGGTACCATGCAAGGGTATATCCTAAGCCAGATTTGTGATTCTTACCAGAGGAATGAAATGTAATGAATTACAGAAGGAAAATAGAGACAAACGAAGAACACATCACTGTTGCTTTAGATCAGGATCCAAAGAAATGTGCTTGTCATATTAAAGAGCAACACCAATCATATACAACATTTTCCAACAACTTGATATTCAGTCTGAAATCATCTCCTCAGCCTATTTTAAAACTAATACACAGAACTCTATTTCAACGGAACAAGTTACAATTCATAGTTATCCGATCAACAGCCTTTACAATGTGTTTTTTCATGAGTTTTACAGCTAAAGAGAGGAAGAGGAGGTAGATAGAACTTTAAATGAAACATGAAAATAGAATTAGAATAAGAGGGCTCGAGGCCCATTCTGTCTTAATATCTATGCATTGATCTTCAATACTCTTTGGGTGAAAGAGTGGTCTTCGACAGGCTGATAGTAATTTCATAGGCATGTTCTTTGATGTAATTTGCGGCAGCAGTACTTTGTAGTACTCTGGGACTAGTAAGGCAGTTAAATGAATTTTAGGCCTGCCATATTGTATAAAAAATTCTCTGGCAACATTAGGACTTTCTGTCAGGGTGTAGATCTTCTCGGGAACATTGATGAAGAGTAAAAACATTATGGAGACTTTGTCCTTTCTCGGGAAAGAACCTTCTACCGATGTGAAACAATGATAAGGATTATTTCTTATGCTTTAGGCCTCATAAGTCCCTCTGGGTTATTCATAAGGTCTTCAATCTGGTACACTCGCCATTTAAACACTGAATTAAAGCTCAAAATCTTCAATTACAGGCTTTAAAACTCTTTAATCCTTCATTGATACTCTTTGTGGCTTCTTTGAATGTCTTTTTCTACGAATTTGTAGGGATTATGTTGTTGGAGGTTTATAACAGAGTTAATAACTCTGATTAAAATTAAACATGTGTTTAAAACACCCCTGGAGTCCTTCCCTGCGATCTCTAGCTCGGAAAGTGGCCTTCTCTTCGCTCTGTGTCACTATGACAGTGACATTTTTCACCATCTGCAACCCTGCAAAACAAATAACATGTTAAGAAAATCCATGCGGGAGTGATGGTGGATGCCGTGGAGGACTGTGGGAATGGCAGCGCAACAATGGTGGAAGCAGTGGTTGTAGTGAAAAAAATGGTGGAAATAGCTGTGTAATGGTGGAATACTGATCTGATGATGGCCTGGTGAAGAAACGGTTTTGGACTATTCGATTAGATCAGGTAGTGGGAATAGATGGTCAGATTCCACCGGGGGGTGCCTTTAGAAGGTTAGGCGATATAAATAAACCTTTAGTGTAAAAAACTAAAGTTTTACCTTTGGGCGGTTTACAAAGAAAAATACATAAAATGAATGAAATCGGGTGTGATTATATGGTGGGACTGGCATGGGCGGAGGGCGCTTGATTGTGGACTGTTGGATCTCAGGAGGAGATCAACAATGGAGATTACTCCGATGAACTCTGTGGAAGTTCGATGGAAAAATATGAATGAAATACGCGATAGAATGAGGGTCGTTGATCCATACAGATCAATAGTCGAGATTGCATGGAAGAACTTTCGGAGGAAGAAGAGGGGAAGTGGTTTCCATGAGTAAACAACTGTTTTCACATTGAAATGGAGTGGTTTTGAAATTTTCCCAAAATAACGTGATATGGATTGCCGCCCAACACGTGGCGAAATGAAACCGCCCATATCACGCGATTTCAAATTGTTAAAGTTAGGATGCGAAAGTTACACGATATGCTTCCTGACCGTTGGATGTGGGGTGATGAGATCTGACGGTGCAGGATGGAGTGCGAAACGGGGAGATGCATGGTCGGAAGGTGGGGGGCCAAGTCAACAGTGGTTTGAATGTAGGCCGTCAAATCCATGGAATGAATGGTTGAGCTCTAGAGGACACGAAGGCAGAGGAGCAGGTGAGTGGGCGGGAAGAATAGGAAATGTTGGATCTCAGGGGGTCAACGGTGGAGATTTAAAGATGGGGTGGAGGCAAAAGGTCAAATGAAACAAGCGAGAGAAAAGAGGGCCATCGAATCAGATGGGATAGAAGGTTGCGATCTAATCGCACCGGAGGACGGCAGGGGCCAAAAACTCTGATGGTTTGAACTTGCAATTACATGTGGACCGTCGGATCAAGGCAAGATCGATGATGGAGATCTGATCAGAGGGAGAGCGATGAAGGGAAAATGAGCAGAGTGTGATTGAATCTGGACCGTTGGTTCTTGTGGATTCAACGGTCCAGATCAACCAGCGGAGCGATGATGTTGGGTTGTCGGGATCACCTCCAACCGTCGGATCTACACAAATGGACAGTCAAGATTTAATTGAAGATCGGCAATCGGAGGAAACAAAGTGACACTCAAAACTTCTTGCAACTGGCGATTATGCGAGTTAGCGCAGGTCGTCGGATCATTGAGGGATCAACGATGGGGATCGCAATCAGAGGTTGACAAGAGATGAGGTGGTGCGCGATAAGACCTTGGTGTTGGCCGTTAGATCTATATAGATCAATGGCTCACATTGCATCAGAGGCCAATATACCAAAATACAATCGCATCAGAAAATTTTAATTAACAAAGGAAATAACGCTCCCGACAAATCTTCCGATTGCGATTAGCACTATATGGCTTAGCATTGGGTCTTAGCGCCTAATTATATGTGGAGAAGGGTTCGGGGCTTAGTTGAAGGGGCTTAGGCCTATCATTTGGTAGAAAATGAGTTTTTGGGGCTTAGAAAGGGGTTCCGGTAGGGAAACAAAGGGATTTTTTCATCACATGAAGGGATTCGCATGGTTTTTAAAGGGGAATTGGGTGATTTAGATGACTTAGGAATGGATTTTGAGGGTTAATAGGGAAATTTTGAGAAGGAAAAAAAGGGGTTAAAATGCGGAATTTGTAGGGGTAAAAAGGAAGTAGATGGAGGCTTTCTAAGCGTAATTTTTCACAGACAATGAGGCTTTTTTGATGGAACAGCAGTGAAGATCTTTTCAAGGGGAAAAAGGCACATAGAGGCTTCAAGAATGAGAGATTTTTGGAGGAAATGTATCTCTTGAAGGCTCAGAAAAATAATAGCCACTTGTTTGCGTGACAAAAATTTATAGGTGGCTAACAGTTGCTCCACATGGGGATGGCATCTTCTTGAAGATGTCAATAAATTCAGAAATATTCTTTGGGAAGTGGGCCATATGCCTTGTTAGCCACCCATATTTTTCAATTATACCAGCTGGTGGCTAAATATTCTTTGCAGCCTTCAAGAAAAAAATTCAGGCCTGAAATTGTTGGTGCTTGAAGTCTGTTGGTAAGATCAAAAACTACTGGTTGGTTCTTCATACCTTTCCTCCTCTCTGCCTCTGATATTCAATGAAAATCTTTGTCAGGTATTGCTGCACCCTCCTCCTTTTTCCCCTCCCCTGCTTCCATCCTACCTTCATTTCTTCAGTTTCCTTTCATCCATAAAAACCCCACCAAACCCTGTTATATTCCTTACCCCTTCAATAATATCATTTCCTAAGGTTGAAAACCTATTTTTTAGCCTATCAGAACCTTTTTCTTCTTCAAAAAATCATTGAAAATCATATAAAAACGCCTATTTTCTATGTGCCAGTTCTTCAGCCCCCTCGGGCTAAGCCCATGCCCGTCTTTCTCCACATATTCGAGCGCTGGAACCAACGGTCAAGCCTTTAGGCGCTTAATCAAAAAATAACCCCTCTCCGCCACATTTTTCCTTTGAAAAACCAAAAACCCACATTTCTAAAGTTTCAGCTAGGAAATTTTAAATCACGTGTTTACATTTCGCAATCAACCAGAGCTGTCGATCTGCTCCCCAGATCCGACGGAGCGGAACGAGCCCCCACCTGGTGGACCCCCCTTCCCGCGCGGTTTCCTGTTTCCACCGGTTTCATCCTGCACCGCTTTCTGCGTAAAGCAGGTTTTCCCCATCGGCCAACGATTCCACACACTGGCCGATGCGTTTCCTCCACCTCATTCCCAAAACCGCCTTCCTTCCACTTTGCCCGCGTGTTATCTGTCGCCCCATCACCCCGCAGCGGGATTAATCACTGCCGTCGGATCCGGGCCTTCCCATCCGACGGTTGCGAATCGCCTTCTCTGCTCGACTTTTAATGGATTTCCCCACCTGTTGAATCTTCCCCCAACGCGTCCAAAAGTCGATCTCCGCCGTCGATCTCCGAAGATCGACGGCTCTCATTCATTCTCTCGATTCTATGGTACAAGTTCACTTTTTCTCCGCTGACTTTTCAGAAATGCTCCCGGCCATTGATCACAATACGATCAACGGCTCAGATTGCTCCATTTTCTCGCACGTCCTTCGATGCAGTCTATCCATATAACGCAGGATTTTCTCATTTTTCTTGTATTTTGTAGGTTTTAAGGTTCTTTCGTCGTGTTTTAATAAAAAACTGAAGAATGAGGGTGACGACTCCCGTCCTTCTGGTTAATCCAGAGAATCAACCGCAGGGTGAAGAATAAACATATCAACAAGGTTTCATGAGCCTTGGTTGCTACGTGTCCCTGTAAAGCCTAAAGAATGCAGTCAACATCGACGCGGGGAAGAGTATCAGATTTTGAAGACAGAATGAACCAGAGCAGCAGTTTTATAGATAGATTGGCGGGGATTACGGCTAAGACGGTTATCAAAAGCCTAATCCCCGTCTTCGAGCATAGATTAAAGCAAGACCTAAAGGTGTTCATCAGACGTTGCCTCCACCGCCATACTTTGGGGCAAATTGATTCCTCAACCACCGCAGTGCCACCTATTGCCTCAGAATGCTCAATCAGAGGATGAATTTATTGAACAAGATCAGATATTATGCCTCAGAACAACCAAAGGAGTTATTTTTGCGCCAGATTTAATGACAGAATGTTTGCAGAGTAACCCTAATAGTACGCAGAGCCTCAAATGTCAAAAAAAGCTCCTTCCGAGCTTACTTCATAAGCGCAAGCTCATGAATGCAGTAGAACACCTGTATAAATTCTTCATCGAGCCTCCCAGGCCTGGAAGACATTAATTCTGCATTAATTGTATTTGAGATCTTTTTATTAGATCTCACCTCCTCATCCTTCTATAAATACTCTAGAAGAAGATGAGTGAGGGGTTGGATTAGTTGGTTGTTAATGTAATTGCTGAAGTGTTGTAGTTGTTTCTGAGTGGGAAACTCTTGACTGTAAATAGTGGTTTCATGGGCTCTTGGGGCTCTGCTTGTGACAGATAGGTTAGATTGTGAAAAGAGATGGATTAAAACATTGGATTTGAAGATTGTAACCGGTTTGAAGCAATCAATACAAGCTGATTTATGGGATCCTGGTCTATGCTGATGGTGATGTTATTCTCACTGTAACTTGTCATTTTATTTTTGTTTTCAATTTGTTTCATTTTCGACTGTAAAGAACAGTTTAAACAATGTTAGGATTTGCTGCATATCAGTGACCTTCTCTGGCTGAAAAATCTTTATCCCAATGTTTTCTTCTAATTGTGTTATTTAGAAATGATTTAATTCAGTCTAAGCACAGAGATGATGGCGTTCCCTCATCTTTTCGTCACTGCTGAATGTTATTTTTAAATGTTACTTTCATGTATGTTGTGTAAGGAATGAATTGAGGAAATCAAAGGTTAGCCCTGAGTCCCTTTCTTGTTTGCTCAACTATTTGTCTGTTTCCCTTAGGATGTGTCAAAAGGTGACTAGTTTCAAAGTACTTATCAGATCTTAGGCCATTCTTTGTTATCTTGGTGATTGTCTTGGAAGTAACTAAGTAAAGAAGAACTAGGAGAGGATTAGGGTGAGTCCCAGCCCACTAGCTTCTGCTCCAAAGGTTGCCTCCAAGTTTCCCTTTGTTTTTAATCTGTGTTCTATCAGAAGTGTATCAAAGGCTGACTAGTTTCAAAGTACTTACCAGATCCTAGTTTGCTTCTATGTTTTTCTTAAGTGCCTGGTCAAAGGCTGGCTAGTTTCAAAGTACTTACCAGATCCTGGGCTGCTCTTTGTTCTGCATCTGTTAATTCCCTTTCTTTTGTATCACCCCATTCCATAAATCAAACTTCAAAGAGATCCTTAGGCCTAGATGACTTGCCCCATAGATTACTCTTGAACCTGGATGTTTCAATTAAATTCTCTTATGACTCCATAGCCCAATGGATTGAAAACTTGCCATCATCTTTCTTTAGAATCAAAGCTTATTTTGTTCGCTTGCAACTTCTCACCTTTGAACCTATTTGCATAGAGATCTTTCCTCTTCAGACATCAACTATGTTCAACCATCCGAAAAAACCAGACAAAACCCTTGGCCTTCATAACTAGCCTAATATCATCATCCCAAACTTCAAAGACAATATCCATCTTTGTACATATTGGAGAGATCCCTCTCCGGATTCAGGAGGGCTAGATCCTAGAATCCCAAAGTTGGTTGAAATGATGTTAACTCTGTGATCAGACTTTGCCAATCTTGCTTGTTACAGAGACCTAACATTTCTAGCGACTCCATTGGGGACTCAAACCCAGAAAATTCCTAACATCTTGAGAGTCATAAGCAGCCTTTTCAAGAACTACCAAGAAAATGGTAATTAAGATGAAGATCAATTGAATCAGTGACAAACTAGGTCAATCCTAGGATTCTTTTAAGTTTTTATCTAACCTTGGAAAATCAGCTAGCTTATCCATAAGGATAGACTGTCTTTGTTTCATAACCGTAGCTAATTTTTGAGGCAAAGTTAGGACATTCTTTCAAACCACAAATATAAACAATTCAGAAAATACCAAAAACATTTCAGATTGGTAGTAAAACACTAGTTTTGATATCTTGTATACGTCTTTGATGTGTTTTACCCTATACTCTTAGACAGAGTCTGGAAAGGGCCAAGTAGCCTCTGGATCTCATCCTCTTTTAGGGGTGACATATCTGGTGAATGCCCTCCCAGTCAATCTCTGGTTAGAGTTTGTTGTGTTTTGAGATATCCTTGAAAAGGAATGTTTCACAAACACTATGGTGGACAGTGTACTCCTTTGAAAACACTCTGAACCTTCCACCTGGCGACTCCACCATCCTGAACAGACCTTAAGACTCCACTGGGAAGAACCCTTATCATTATAAAATCATTCAAACTCAGTTAGAGGACTGCAGGATTCGAATTGAGAAAACAGGTTAGTTAACCGTCTAGAGATTGTCGTATCTGGTTGAACCTTTCCTGTTTAGTTGGGTCTAAACATATAAAAATTGTGGCTCCTAAAAAGATTCACACTAGAGCCCATCCTGACCCAGATCCTCCTGAAATAGTTGATAACCCAGAAATAATTCTTAAGAAGTCTCCTAGGATACAATCTTCAACTATTTTCAGACCACCCCTAAGAGCTAATTCAGTCCCTGAAAACCTTTCATCTCTTCATGAACCACAAACTGACTTATTAAACCCATTCAGAACTAGGTCATTTGGTGTTTTAGATCAATTAGATTTGGAGCCTACACTTTCATCTCCCAAAACAAGTGAGACTCTTGGAAATAGAGAATCAACACCTCCTGATTTACATTTCTTACATAGTCTAGGTGTCTCTCATCCGAGATCAGCTCAGAGATCTACTGTTGTTCCATCCACTTCCGTTCATCTTTTATCCACTGTTCAAACCACTCCACTTCAACCCACACCTCCACTTGTAAATCCACCCCCACCACATATCATGGAAGCATGGTATGCTCCCTTAGTCCTTCCTGTACCATTAGTCAATCTTCCACAAGATTATCAGTCCAAAATTCCATTATATGATGCTAATAATACCATAACAGCATCTCAGCATGTGGACAAGATGAATGACTACTTTGACAGAAATGAAATTGATAATGAATCTGTCAAAATCAGATTGTTTGCTCAAAGTTTGGGGGGAGAAGTGAGAAAATGGTTTAAAGGTTTAACCCCCCATAGTATTAACGACCTTCAAGCCTTCCATCAAACATTCTTAAACAAATGGGAAGTAAGAAAAAACCCTCTCCAAGTCCTTGCCGACTATAACAATCTCCATAGGAACCCTGGGGAAAGTGTACAAGCTTATTGTACCAGATTCAACAGTGTGTATAATGCACTTTCCCCTGAACTGAAACCTCCTCAGGGATCAGCCTTAAACAAATTTCCGGAAGGGTTTGATCCAGACATGACATAGTCACTCAGAGAAAGAGTCTTTGCAACCCTTGAAGATATGCAAAGAGGTTCTCTTTCTGTGGAAGTTAACCTCATGGAGAAGAGAGCAAGGATGAAAGCTGAAAAGAGAGTATCTTTTAGAGAGGAATCCACCCCTTCCACCTCAAGCTCAAAGATGGAGAGAATGATGGAAGAAATGATGAAGAAAATGAGCATTCTAGAGAGGGTGCAAGCAAGTTTAAATCAGAGCGCTCCTCAAAACAGAAACCAAAACCAGAATCAGAATCTTAGAAGAAAACAGCCTCCAAACAGACCCAGGGAAGATGATCAGCAGGTCATTCCTCCCTTTCATCAGAACTTTTTAAGTGAGGTTGAACAAACTGATCAAATAATAGAGGAAGATGATATAAACTTATTTGGGGTAGATGATGATGACTTTGAGGTTCATTCTGATGAAAAACAAGGTCTTTATACACCTTGTGATGACAGAAGAGATGATAATCAGAATTACTATCAAAATCTGGAAAATGTTGTCATATAGCCTTTAAAGGAATATGAACTCAGAAGTAGATCTAATCAACAAACCCCCAACAATAGAACATCTGACAAACCTTCTCAAAACAACACTGCAATCAAATCTAAAAAAATCAAACAAAAGGACAAAACAATGGCTGTTAATTCTGGTAATGGTAAAGAGAAAGACACTCAAAATGTTGAAAAACAGAGTGCAAACATTAGTAGCACTAGCACCCCAGTTAGTACTCCTGGAAAGACAATTGTTTCAACTGTAAATAAACCAAATCAGCAAGTTGTTATTACTAATAAAGTGGCAGTAAACAAGGCTGAAGTCAATGCTTTGAAGAATCAAAACCTTTTCAGCCTAGAACAGGAAATCTCAAAGATCAAAATCTCTATTCCTCTGACTGAGTTAGCTGCCCAACATGTATATAGGTCCAAAATTTTGAAGGCTTTGAACTTAGAAGATAACGAAGATACTCTCAATCTTAATTATGACCAACCAGAGCTTATTTTTGGTCCAAAGATTGAAGGAAAGTTCCAAGAAGGTCTTGTCCCTCCCTTTTATGTAAGCTTAAACATTCATGACAAAATTCTGCATAATGCTATGCATGACTCAGGCACTTCCCATAATTTAATGCCAAAAGCTGTAATGGAAAGCCTGGGTCTTGAAATTACCAGACCTTACAAAGATCTGTACTCCTTTGACTCAAGCAGAGCTAAGTGTCTGGGATTGATTAAAGATCTCTGTGTTAATTTAGCCCAAATTCCAGCCAAATGTTTAGTCATGGATGTTGTTGTGGCTGATGTCCCCCCAAAGTATGGAATGCTTTTATCACGATCTTGGGGGGCTAAGTTACAGGGGACTATGCAAATGGACATGACCTATGCAACTATCCCTGTTTTCAATCAGACTAGGAAGCTTTATAGGGAATCCCACATGCAGTACACAGTAACAAGTCAGGATCAGCCTCAAAACTCCCCTCTCTATTCTATAAACACGAGTCTCGATTATTTTATCATGTTTAATAATGGAGCACTCACAGAACAAATTATTTCAACAGAATCCATGGCTGAGATGCAAGAGGAGGAAAACAACGCTAAATTGCCGAAACAGTTCATTGTGTCTGAAGATCCTAGCAAACTAAACTTAGATCTTGAAATGAAAGTTATCAATCCTCTGGAAGACAGTCCTCAACCCGATGAGAAACTTGGGGAATCAAACGATGCAAAGTCCATACACCAAGCTGAAAATCTGCCTCTCTGGACTATGTATTTTGATAGGTCATGCACCAAAACAAATGCTGGTGCAGGTGTCTGGATCACTAACACTGAAAATAATCATACAGAATGTATCTCATGCAAATTAAACTTTCAGTGTTCCAACAACATAGCAGAATATGAATCCCTTCTCTTAGGCTTGCATCTTTTTAAAAAATTAGGTGCCAAGAGAATCGATGTATATGGGGATTCTGAATTAATCATTACGCAAGTTAATGGGGAGTATAATGCAAATCACCCAAGACTTAGGGCTTACAAGAATGATGTCATTGATCTTTTGAAAACATTTGAGGAGTCCACCTTATCTTTTGTCCCAAGAAAAAGAAATATTGCAGCCCACAATTTAGCCTTTGCTGCTAGAACCTGCCCAATGCTGTATGATGACACCTCTCAGATAAAATTCAGACCAGCTATCCCAGATAACAAGAAATATTGGCAGGTATTTGAGGGAGATAAACAAATAGAAGACTTCATGCAATTCAGAAATGAGTTTGAACCCCATAGTTCAGATTCTGACTATGATACAGACTGCAGTGAAGGAAATTTTCTTGGTGAAGAAGAACCATCTCCACAACTGGTAGATGTAAACCTTCAGACTATCATATCTAGACACCAAACAGAATTAAGTGCAAAACCTGAAACAAAAGAAATGGAAACTCTGCATTCTAATAGTGATAGTCTGCCCAAGGGTTTGGCCCCTCTAGAAGAACTGTTTGATTTTGATGATGTGGCCAACAAACCGAAACTGGAACCTGTAGAAACTGAAGTAGAGGAATGTAATATAGGCAGTGAGGAGAAACCGAGATTGATCAAACTGTCTAAAACTTTACCAGCTCACATTAAACTCAAATACTTAGAGTTGTTTAAAGAATTTTTCGATGTTTTTGCATGGAGTTACGAAGATCTTAAATCCTATGACACTGAAATAATACATCACAAAATCCCTCTTAAAGAAAACCAAAAACCATTCAAACAGAAACTGCGCAGAATCAACCCTGTCTAGTTGCCATTAGTTAAGAAGGAAATTATGAAGATGCACGATGCTGGTATTATTGTCCCTATTAGATATTCTGAATGGGTATCTAATCTGGTGTCTGTTAGGAAAAAGACTGGAAAAATCAGGCTTTGTATAGACTTCAGGAATTTAAACAAAGCTTCATTGAAAGACAACTACCCTTTGCCAAAGATGGACCATATTTTGCAAAGAGTGGTGGGGTCTAAAAGAATTTCTTTGCTGGATGGCTATTCAGGGTATAATCAAGTCCCAGTCCACCCTGATGATCAATTAAAGACAGCTTTTACTACACCATGGGGCACTTTCATGTATGTAAAAATGCCTTTTGGTCTAATGAATGCTGGAGAAACCTTTCAGAGAGCCATGGACATAGCGTTCTCGGAAGAATTGGGCTTCTTCATCATTATCTATCTTGATGATGTAACTGTGTTTTCAAAAACAGATGAAGAACACTTAGAACATTTGTGGAAAGTTTTCGAGAAGTGCAGAAGGTTTGGGATATCTTTGAACCCCAAGAAGACTTTGTTTGGTCTCCAAGAAGGTAAGCTTCTTGGACATATCATTTCAGAGCAGGGCATAAAAATATATCCCATGAGGATTGAGGCCATATTGCAAATCTCTCATCCTTGAAATATCAAAGAGTTGCAGTCTTTCATAGGGAAGATTAACTTTTTGAGAAGGTTCATCCCCAACTTGGCGGAGCTCCTTAGAAATATCACAAACATGTTGAAGAAGGAGCAAGGGGTAAAATGGACCTCAGAAGCAAAGACATCCTTTGAACTGGTGAAACAAGCGTTAACCAAAACACCGGTTCTCATAAGTCCTGATTTTTCAAAAGATTTTTATATCTTCTCATTTGCATCAGAACATACTATAGCTGCTGTCCTTTTACAGAAAAATCCACAAGGACAAGAGCAGCCCATTGCATTATTTAGCAAGGCATTGAGGGATGCCCCTTTGAGGTATAACATTATGGAAAAATAGGCTTTTGCTTTGGTAAAAGCTTTAAAAGACTTCAGGGTATACATCCTTCACTCACACATTATTGCCTTTGTCCCAAATTAGGTTGTCAAAGACATTCTAACCCAGGATCCAGATGGTAAGAGAGGCAAGTGGATTTCTGTTATTCTTGAGTATGATTTAGAGATTAAACCCACTAAGCTCATCAAAGGTCAGGGTCTAGCTAGGTTAATGGCTGAATCAAATTGTGAAGTTCTTGATATCAATATGATTAATGCTTTGGATAACCAAGAAGAATTCTCAACTCCCATTGTTGAAGATCATTTTGCGAATTCTCCTTGGTACATTGATATTGTCTATGTTTTGCTTAATTTAAACACACCTCCTGGTTTATCCAAAACAAAGGCAAGGTTCCTAAAGTTAAAAGCTGTAAGCTATTGCATTATTGATAAATGTCTTTATTGGAAAAATGCTAGTGGTATATTGCTTAAATGTTTGCATAAGTTTGATGCAGAAAAGATTAAGCAGGAATTCCATGAAGGGGAGTGTGGAGGCCATCTGTACTGGAAGTCAACAGCCAACAAAATTTTGAGGGCTAGTTTCTATTGGCCTACTCTTTTTCCTGATGTACACAAACTGACAACCACTTGCCATAAATGCCAATTGTTCGAGGGCAAGAGAAAATTACTACCCCTTCCTCTACATCCAATTACTGTTGAAGCCCCTTTTCAACAGTGGGGACTTGACTTCATAGGAGAAATCCACCCATCATATTCTGCCCAACACAGGTGGATCCTTACTACCACAGACTATTTCACTAAGTGGATAGAAGCCATTCCTTGTAGACAGGCCAATGATTCAGTTATCATTAAATTCATAGAAACCAACATCCTCTCCAGATTTGGCTGTCCTACCAATATCATTACAGATAATGCAGCATCCTTTGGATCAAAGAGAATGGTAGAATTTTGTCACAAATACCAGATAACATTGGGGCACTCCACAGCCTATTACCCTCAAGGTAATGGACTTGTAGAGTCTTCCAACAAAAGCCTAGTGAACATAATAAAGAAACTGTTGGAAGACAACAAGAATTCTTGGCACACAAAGCTGAACCATGCACTCTGGGCTGACAGATTAACATTGAAGAAGTCCATTGGTATGTCACCCTTCCAGCTTGTGTATGGTACAGATGCAATTTTTCCTAACAGTCTCGGTGTACCAGTTATGAAGTTAATTCAAGAGTTACAGACTGAAGAAAATGACATAATCAGAAGAATAAATCAGACCATTCATCTTCAGCAAACCAGAGAGGAAGTGTACAACAAAGCATTGCAGAAGCAAGACAATATCAAGAAAATATTTGACAGGAGAACAAAGGCCAGCAATTTCAGAATTGGGGACAAAGTTTTAAAGTGGGACTCAAAGAGGGAAGACAAGGGAAAGCATGGTAAATTTGATAATCTATGGCTTGGCCCTTACTCCATTCATTCAGTTGCTGGAAACAATGCATTCTTCTTACAAGAGCTGGATGGAACAGAATTGTTTGGGGGTCCTGTCAATGGCAGGATGCTTAAACATTACCTTTCTTAAAACTATTTCATGTTTAAAGCCGTTTTACCTTTTTTCCGCTGTAAATATTTCATCCACCATTGCATTTAAAGTTATGAAAAATCAAAAAATGAAAAAAACAAAGAAAGAAAGAAAAGAGGGCAGAAATGAAAATAAAAAAGGAAAGGCCCCATGCCAAGAAGAAAAATAAATCGAAAAGTGTGCAAGCTTAAATGCCACTCCTTGAAACACACTTCTAATTGGTCAAATTGTTTAATCTTGACTAATTAGCTTTCAATTTTCTGTTGATAGGGTAGAAAATTTGATTTGCCAAACTGTTTAATCTTGGCTTATCAGTAGATAGATTAAGATAGAAATTAAGGTTCAAAGAAACTCAAAATCTGAACCAAAGTTTCCAAAGAGATGGCTCAAAACTACTCCAATTTCTGAGTCAAAGAGAAAAGACCTGGTTCTAATTCGCTCAAAACTTGAACCAGAGGAAACATAATGATAGCTCACCAAAAAGGAAAAACAGAGCTGTGAAAATAAGAGAAGGCCATAATGAGAAATTTCCAGATCTTAAGCCTTCTGTTTTGATTTAAAATTTTCTACAAATAATAATCTATGTGCAGCTTGTCTTTATGCCATAGCAAGTCGAACAGCTCAATCTTGACTTGACTATTTTTAAATTTCTGTTCTAGAATTTAGTGAATGAAAGTTTGTTGGACTGTTTAATCCCAACAGACAGTAGAATAGGTAGAGAAACATCTGAGCTCAACTGTTTAATCTGAGTTCAGGAAGAAATAAGGAGCATAAATAGATTAGATTTCCTGTTTTCAAAAGAATAAAATATGTGTAAAGAGTTTGCCAATCCAAGTGCACTCTGATGAAGAAAAAATGTTAGATCAGTAGGATTGGGGTAGGTAGAAGTTGTATCGATGAAATCCATCTTTCCTTCATAAACTGATTTTATTTTGTCCAAGGAAAAGCAAGAGAAAGCAATAGTTCAAGCACCAGTCAGCATCCCAGAGAAGTCAGGTCTGAATTCTTGATGCCTTCAAGAAGGCACCATCCCCTAGTGGAGCCATTGTTAGCCACCCATATTTTTCAATTATACCAGCTGGTGGCTAAATATTCTTTGCAGCCTTCAAGAAACAAATTCAGGCTTGAAATTGTTGGTGGTTGAAGTCTGTTGGTAAGATCAAAAACTACTGGTTGGTTCTTCATACCTTTCCTCCTCTCTGCCTCTGATATTCAATGAAAATCTTTGTCAGGTATTGCTGCACCCTCCTCCTTTTTCCCCTCCCCTGCTTCCATCCTACCTTCATTTCTTTAGTTTCCTTTCATCCATAAAAACCCCACCAAACCCTGTTATATTCCTTACCCCTTCAATAATCTCATTTCCTAAGGTTGAAAACCTATTTTTTAGCATATCGGAACCTTTTTCTTCTTCAAAAAATCATTGAAAATCATATAAAAACACCTATTTTCTATGTGCCGGTTCTTCAGCCCCCTCGGGCTAAGCCCATGCCCGTCTTTCTCCACATATTCGAGCGCTGGAACCAACGGTCAAGCCTTTAGGCGCTTAGTCAAAAAATAACCCCTCTCCGCCACATTTTTCCTTTGAAAAACCAAAAACCCACATTTCTAAAGTTTCAGCTAGGAAATTTTAAATCACGTGTTTACATTTCGCAATCAACCAGAGCCGTCGATCTGCTCCCCAGATCCGATGGAGCGGAACGAGCCCCCACCTGGTGGACCCCCCTTCCCGCGCGGTTTCCTGTTTCCACCGGTTTCATCCCGCACCGCTTTCTGCGTAAAGCTGGTTTTCCCCGTCGGCCAGCGATTCCACACGCTGGCCGACGCGTGTCCTCCACCTCATTCCCAAAACCGCCTTCCTTCCACTTTGCCCACGCGTTATCTGTTGCCCCATCACCCCGCAGCGGGATTAATCACTTCCGTCGGATCCAGGCCTTCCCATCCGACGGTTGCGAATCGCCTTCTCTGCTTGACTTTTAATGGATTTCCCCACCTGTTGAATCTTCCCCCGGCGCGTCCAAAAGTCGATTTCCGCTGTCGATCTCCGCAGATCGACGGCTCTCATTCATTCTACCGATTCCATGGTACAAGTTCACTTTTTCTCCGCTGACTTTTCAGAAATGCTCCCTGCCATTGATCGCAATACGATCAATGGCTCAGATTGCTCCATTTTCTCGCACGTCCTCCGATGCAGTCTATCCATATAACGCAGGATTTTCTCATTTTTCTTGTATTTTGCAGGTTTTAAGGTTCTTTCGTTGTGTTTTAATAAAAAACTGAAGAATGAGGGTGACGACTCCCATCCTTCTGGTTAATCCAGAGAATCGACCGCAGGGTGAAGAATAAATATATCAACAAGGTTTCATGAGCCTTGGTTGCTACGTGTACCTGTAAAGCCTGAAGAATGCAGTCAACATCGACGCGGGGAAGAGTATCAGATTTTGAAGACAGAATGAACCAGAGCAGCAGTTTTATAGATAGATTGGCGGGGATTATGGCTAAGACGGTTATCAAAAGCCTAATCCCCGGCTTCGAGCACAGATTAAAGCAAGACCTAAAGGTCTTCATCAGACGTTGCCTCCGCCGCCATAATTTGGGGCAAATTGATTCCTCAACCACCGTAGTGCCACCTATTGCCTCAGAATGCTCAATCAGAGGATGAATTTATTGAACAAGATCAGATATTATGCCTCGAAACAACCAAAGGAGTTATTTTTGCGCCAGATTTAATGACAGAATGTTTGCAGAGTAACCCTAATAGTACGCAGAGCCTCAAATGTCAAAAAAAGCTCCTTCCGAGCTTACTTCATAAGCACAAGCTCATGAATGCAGTAGAACACCTGTATAAATTCTTCATCGTGCCTCCCAGGCCCGGAAGACATTAATTCTGCATTAATTGTATTTGAGATATTTTTATTAGATCTCACCTCCTCATCCTTCTATAAATACTCCAGAAGAAGATGAGTGAGGGGTTGGATTAGTTGGTTGTTAATGTAATTGCTGAAGTGTTGTAGCTGTTTCTGAGTGGGAAACTCTTGACTGTAAATAGTGGTTTCATGGGCTCTTGGGGCTCTGCTTGTGACAGATAGGTTAGATTGTGAAACGAGATGGATTAAAACATTGGATTTGAAGATTGTAACCGGTTTGAAGCAATCAATACAAGCTGATTTATGGGATCCTGGTCTATGCTGATGGTGATGTTATTCTCACTGTAACTTGTCATTTTATTTCTATTTTCAATTTGTTTCATTTTCCACTGTAAAGAACAGTTTAAACAGTGTTAGAGCTTGCTGTGTATCAGTGACCTTCTCTGGCTGAAAAATCTTTATCCCAATGTTTTCTTCTAATTGTGTTATTTAGAAATGATTTAATTCAGTCCAAGTACAGAGATGCTGGCGTTCCCTCATCTTTTCGTCACTGCTGAATGTTATTTTTAAATGTTACTTTCATGTATGTTGTGTAAGGAATGAACTGAGGAAATCAAAGGTTAGCCCTGAGTCCCTTTCTTGTTTGCTCAAACTATTTGACTGTTTCCCTTAGGATGTGCCAAAAGCTAACTAGTTTCAAAGTACTTATCAGATCTCGGGCCATTCTGTGTTATCTTGGTGATTGTCTTGGAAGTAATTAAGTAAATAAGAACTAGGAGAGGATCAGGGTGAGTCCCAGCCCACTAGCTTCTACTCTAAAGGTTGCCTTCAAGTTTCCCTTTGTTTTTAATCTGTGTTCTATTAGAAGTGTATCAAAGGCTGGATAGTTTCAAAGTACTTACTAGATCCTAGTTTGCTTCTATGTTTTTCTTAAGTGCCTGGTCAAAGGCTAGCTAGTTTCAAAGTACTTACCAGATCCTGAGATGCTCTTTGTTCTGCATCTGTTAATTTCCTTTCTTTTTTTATCACACCATTCCATAAATCCAACTTTAAAAGAGATCCTTAGGCCTAGATGACTTGCCCCATAGATTACTCTTGAACCTGGATGTTTCAATTAAATTCTCTTATGACTCCATAGCCCAATGGATTGAAAACTTGCCATCATATTTCTTTAGAATAAAGGATTATTCTGTTCGCTTGCAACTTCTCACCTTTGAACCTATTTGCATATAGATCTTTCCGCTTCAGACAGCAACTATGTTCAACCATCCGAAAAAACCAGACAAAACCCTTGGCCTTCATAACTAGCCTAATATCATCATCCCAAACTTCAAAGACAATATCCATCTGTATACATATTGGAGAGATCCCTCTCCGGATTCAGGAGGGCTAGATCCTAGAATCCCAAAGTTGGTTGAAATGATGTTAACTCTGTGATCGGACTTTGCCAATCTTGCTTGTTACAGAGACCTAGCATGCCTGATCTTTAAATCTTACTTTCTTCTTTGATTCAGTTGCTACAAACATGATGAATATTAAGTCATCATAAAACATTCCCCGAACAATCTACCTACCCATCCTACAGTC
Organism: Pinus albicaulis; assembly: GCA_034641835.2. Lineage (NCBI taxonomy): Eukaryota > Viridiplantae > Streptophyta > Pinopsida > Pinales > Pinaceae > Pinus > Pinus albicaulis. The sequence continues at coordinate 313,120,718 of CM076571.1, forward strand.
CTAACATTTTTTTCTTCAAGGTGAATTTGAATTTGCAGACCTTCTTCATAATTTTTATTGAAAGCAGGGACAAACTAATCAAATTATACCCTTATTCCTCCATGAGACCAGATTAAATAGTTGGCCTCATAGCTTCCCTACCTACACTAATATCTGCTACGATTAAACTGTCTAACCGATTTCTTTCTCTACATTCTACAATAGAAATTTAAAAAACAGTCAAACCAGGATTAGACAGTCTGGTTTGCTGTGGATCCATGGAATAAAACAAGCCGCACATGAACTGAGATTGCAGAAACTTGAAAACAAAATTTTGAAGGCTTGAAATTTTGAAACTTTGAAGCATCCTTCTTTTCTTTGTGACTCAATTTTTGAGCTTGTTAGAGTCACTTTCTATTCTTCCTTTCAGCTCTGGTTTTGGGCTTGTTAGAGCTGATTCTTCTTTCTTCTTTGCTGGTTCAGATTTTGGGCATATTAGAACCAGCCCTTTCCTTTCCTTGGCTCATGTTTTAAGCTTGTTTGAGCCATTATTTTTGGAACTTCAGAGGTTCATGTTTTGGGAATGTCTGAACCTCTCTCTCTCTCTTTTTTGAGACATTTTTCTCTTTTTCTTTGAAAACAAAACACAACAATGGTACTTAAAATGGAAATGAAATTTGTAAACTTGGAAATCAGTAGTAGTAATGCTTGAGAATCCTACCATTGACAGGACCCCCAAATAGATCTGTACCATCTAGCTCTTGCAGAAAAAAGGCATTTTGAACAATGGTGGATTGGATGATGTAAGGACCCTACCACAAACTGTCAAATTTGCCATGCTTTCCTTTGTCTTCTCTCCTAGAGTCCCATTTTATAACCTTATGTCCAATTTTTAAGTCACAGTCTTTTGTTCTCTTATCAAACAACCTTTTTATATTTTCTTGTACTTTCAGAGCTTTGTTATAGACTTCTTCTCTTGTTTTTTGGAGATGTATTGTTTGATTTATCCTCCTTACCATGTTGTCCTCTTCTGACTGAATCTTTTGGACTATTTTAATCATTGGTACCCCTAGGCTGGTCGGAAACACTGCCTTTGTTCCATAAACAAGCTGATATGGTGACATTCTGATGGATTTCTTTTTAGTCAGTCTGTCTTCCCACAAAGCATGCACTAACTTGTTATGCCATGATTTATTATTATCCTCAAGCAACTTTTTGATAATGGTCACCAAAATCTTGTTTGATGATTCATCTAACCCATTACCTTGTGGGTAATAAGAAGTTGAATGACCGAGTGCTATCCAATACCTGTGACAAAAAATCAATCATTTTCTTGGATCCAAAAGTAGCAGCATTATCAGTGATTATCTTCCTTGGGCAGCCAAACCTAGAGAGGATATGATCTTCAAGCAATTTAATGATGAAATAATATGTGGCATTCCTAGAAGGGACAACCTCTATCCATTTTGTGAAATAGTCTGTGGCTGTGAGAATCCATTTGCATTGTGCAGAAGAAGCAGGGTGTATTTCCCCTATGAAATCTAGGCCCCACTGTTGCAAGGGAGCCTCAACAGTAATAGGTTGTAATGATAAAGGGAAAAGTTGTCTTTTGCCTTCGAAAATTTGGCACTTATGGCAGGAAATTATCATTTTATGGATGTCATTGAAAAGGGTAGGCCAGTAATAGCCAGCCCTGAGTATTTTGTTAGCAATGGATTTCTAGTTTAAATGACCTCCACACTCTCCTGCATGGAAATGATTTTACCCTCTCTGCTTCAATTTCAGTCAGACATTTAAGCAACATACCATTTTCATTCTTCTAGTATAAACATTCATTCAAAATGCAATAGTTTCTAGCCTTTAACTTCAGAAATCTAGCCTTAGTCTTTGATAAATCGGGTGGGGCATTCAGGTTTGTAAGCACATACAAGATGTCAGAATACCAAGGAGAGTTCTGAAATTGTTCTTCAACTATAGGATGAGAAAATCCTTCATGTTCATCCAAGGCATCTACCACGTTTATGTCAAGGGTTTGCAGGTTAGATTCAATCATTAGTTGAGCCAAGCCCTGACCTTTGATTAGTTTTGTGGGTTTTATTTCCAGGTCATACTCTAATATTACAGCAATCCATTTTCCCCTCTTTCCATCCGGATCTTGGGACAAAATGTCTTTTACCACTATGTTTGGCACATAGGAAATGATGTGAGAATGCAAAATATACACCCTAAAGTCTTTCAAGGCCTTTACCAAGGCATAGGCCTATTTTTCCATTATGTTATATTTCAAGGGTGCATCCCTTAGAGCCTTGCTGAAGAAAGCAATGGGTTGTTCCTATCCCTCTGGATTTTTCTGCAGCAGGACTGCAACCACTGTATGCTTGGAGGCAAAGGAGAATATAAGGAAATTTTTTGAGAAATCTGGGCTGATTAGGACAGGTGCCTAGGTGAGCGCAAGTTTAACTAACTAAAAATACCTTTTAGCCTCTAAAGTCCATTTAACCCCTAAATATTTTTTCAGCATGTTTTTCATATCCCTGAGGTGCTCAGCTAAGTTGGGAATAAAACTCCTTAAGAAGTTGATTTTCACAATAAAGGACTACAATTATTTTATGTTTCTCGGGTGACTAATCTGTAGTATTCCCTCAACTCTTTTCAGGTCTATTTTAATCCCCTTTTCGGATATAATACGGCCTAGCACCTTACCTTCTTGAAGGCCAAACACAGTCTTCTTGGGATTCAAAGACAGACCAAACCTTCTACATTTCTCAAACACTCTTCTCATATGTTTGAGGTGCTCTTCATCAGTATTTGAATAGACTGTTATGTCATCAAGATAGATAACAATGAAGTGCCCTATTTCCTCTGAAAATGCTATGTCCATAGCTCGTTGGAAGGTTGCACCAGCGTTCATTAGTCCAAATGGAATTTTTACATACATAAAGGTGCCCCATGGAGTGGTGAAAGTTGTCTTGAGCTGATCTTATAGGAGTACTAAAACTTGGTTATAGCCTAAAAAACCATCTAACAGGGAGATCCTTTTTGAGCCAACTACCCTCTGCAGGATGTGTTCCTTCTTTGCTAAGGGGTAATTATCTTTAAGTGAAGCTCTGTTAAGGTTTCTAAAATTGATGCACAATCTGATCTCATCGGTCTTCTTCCTCACAACTACAAGGTTTGAGACCCAATCGGAAAACCTCACCGACACTATAATTCCTGCCTCGTATATCTTCTTGATTTTCTTTTCGACTAGAGGCAGTTGCTTAGGGTTGATTCTATGCAATTATTTCCTAAAGGGCTTTTGGTTTTCTTTCAAAGGGATCTTGTGCTGGATAATCTTCATATCATAAGCCTTTAAGTCCTTGTAGCTCTAGGAAAACACATCGATGAATTATTTAAATAATTCAATGTATTTCTTCTTCATGTCCACTGGCAAGGACTTAGCCAATCTAATCATCTTAGGTTTATCCTCAGTGCCTATGTTGCACTCCTCGACATTAGAGTCTGAGTGTTCTATAGTGGGTTTCTTCGCTATGTCGTTAAAATAAAAAAGGTCCTCTAAAGGTGCCAGTCCTCTCGGTATATTCTTATATTTGGACTACAACACCTCTATTTCTTATTTTTCTGCATTTTTATACTCTTCGGTTTGAGTTCCAAGTTTTTTAGTTAACATGTTTATTTCTATGTTATGGGGTGATTTTTCTTCAATGGGGGGCTCTTCACTCATCCAGTTTTTGTCAGATTTAGAGTCCGAATCATAGAATTCAAACTCATTCCTACCAAGCAGGAAATCCTCTATCTACTTGTCGCTCTCAAAGACCTGCCAATATTTCTCATTATTAGGCACTGCAGGTCTATATTTTGTCTAAATGATGATTTGTTTGTCACTAGGAGATTTATGATATGAACTAGCAACACAGGCTAATCCATTTGAGATTATATTCTGACTCCTAGGAACAAACACAAGTTCATACTCTACAAAGGTTTTCAGTAAATCCATAGCATCATTTGTGTATGCTCTCAATCTAGGGTGCTTTGTTGTATACTCTTTGTTCACTTGTTTAATGACTAACTCAGAGTCTCCATGTACCGCTATCCTTCAGGCTCCTAGTTTTCTCAATAGATTCAAGCCTAGGATGAGACCTTCATACTCCGCGATATTGTTGGTACATTTGAAGTCCAATTTGAAGGCATGAATCTCGGCATAGTCACTCTCAGTATTATGTACCCACACCCCAGCTCCTGCGTTCTTCCTACTGCAGGACCCATCGAAGTTCATCTTCCATAAGGGATTGTTTTCGGGTTTATCATCATTTTCCTCCCTAATGTTGGGTTCGCTATCATGGTGTATTGTGGGGTCTGCACCATGGTGTGGAGTGTTTTTCTCTTCATGATGTGTACGGAGTTTAGAGAGATGACTAGTCAACTGTTTGTAGTCTTGCTTTTTTTTATTCCGAGTTTCTGATTCAGTGCACTGTCCAAAGGTTTCTTCTTCATTTTCCTCTATATCTAGAGTGGCCATTATGTTAAAATCTGTGGGCTCTACTCTATTGTTTGCATCTATGTCTTCTAGCTCTAGTTCATCTATGGATTCATCATTGAAAAGGATAAATTAGTCTAGATTTGTATGGACAGAGTATAGAGGTGAATTTTCAGGTTTTTTCAGGGCTGCTAACCATGAACTTCATTTGTGCGTCTCTGTATAGTCTCCTAATCTGGCTAAAGACAAGGATTGTGGCATATGACCCATCCATCTGCATTGTGCCCTGCAGCTTGGCTCCCCATGACCTTGACAATAACATGCCATACTTAGGTGGCACATCTGCCACCACAACATCCATAGCCATACATTTGGCTGGAATCTAGGTCAGGTTCACACAAAGATCTTTGATTATGCCAAGGCACTTCAATCTGCTAGAGTCAAATGAATATAAATCCTTGTAGGGTCGGGTTATCTCTAGGCCTAACTTCTCCATAATTACCTTAGGAATTAGGTTGTGTGATGCCCCAGAGTCATGCATTGCGTTGTGAAGTATCTTGTCATGGATATTGAGGCTGATATAAAAAGGAGTTACTACCCCTTCCTGAAACTTTCCTTCTATCTTTGGACCAAATAGAAGGGTTGGTTGATCATCACTTAGATTGACAATGTCGTTGTTCTCACCTAGATTCAAAGCTTTCAAAATTTTTCCTTTATATACATCTTCAGTGGCCAGCTCAGAGAGTCGGACATAAATTTTAATTTTAGCAATCTCACTTTCCAAATTGAAGGGAGATTGTTTCTTTGTAAGACTCAACTCTATTTTGTTAGCCACTACTTTAGTGGAAGAATCAGTGTGTTGATTTTCACTATGTACAATGTTTGTAGCTATTTTATCAGGAGCATTAGCTGCAGTGCTAGTGTTGCTAGTTTGTTGACTTTGTTTATCAGTGTGTTGGCTGTCTTTTTCTTTGTTCTTCCCAGAACTCTCAGTTGTTGATTTTTTACTTTCAGTAGTCACCTTAGGAGCTTTCTCAGGTTTTTTCTTAATTGTAATCTCAGAAGATTTGGGTTTGGAAGTGCCTAAGCTATTTTTGCTTCTAATTTCATACTGTTCTCTGACCTGCATGATGGCATTCTCAAATCCCAACCTATAATCCTCAGATTGTAATCCTTCCTTATCCCAATGTGAGTATGATATTTGATTATCTTCTATGGAGTAGGTGTGCATTGAGTTGTCTACTTCCACCATGTTTATTGTGGTTCCATTGGACTCTTCTATTATCCCCTCATCTTCATCAAGGAAGTTCTCTTGAAATGGGGGTATGACTTGTTGATTAGAGTCTCTCTGTCTATTTTGGGGATTGTTTCTCCTAAATTTTTGGTTTTGATTTTGGTTTTTGTTCTGGTTATTGACTGTGACAACCATTTTCTCCACCATTTTATCTAGATTTTCCATGTTTTTGGCTAGAATGTCATACTTGGGATCAGATGTGGAAGCTGATGTGTCATCCCCATAGGTTACCTTTTTCTTAGACCTCATTCTAGCTCTCTTTTCAATCAGGTTAGCTTCTGCACTCACTACTCCTTTTTTCATATCTTCCAATGTGGTGTAATCTATCTCCCTAAGCTGATAGGCCATGTCAGCATCAAAACCTTTAGGATAATTCACCAAGGCCATTCCTTGGGGAGGTTTCATGTGTGGAGGAAGAGTGTTGTAAACAATTTTAAACCTTATAGCATAGTCATGGACACTCTCTCCTACATTCCTTTTCAAATTCTTGTATTATGCTAGTATTTGGAGAGGGTTGGTCTTGAATTTCCATTTTTTTATAAAGGTTTGGTGCAATGAGGGAAGATCATGGATGGTATTAGGAGGCAAGACTTTAAACCATTTCTTCACCTCTCCTCCTAAACTCTGTGCAAAGATCCTCATCTTAATGGTTTCATCTTCAATTTCCATGTAGTCAAAGGCATCTTCCATCCTGTCCACATGGTGTTGAGAAGTGGTGGACTCTTTTCCAATGAAGTGAGGGATTTTTGATTGATAATCAATGGGTAGTGGAGCCAAAGGCTATGGTAACACTAGAGGTGCAACCAAGTTGCCATGATGATGTTTTGAGGAGGTAAAGGATTGGCTTGAGCAGCAGGTATATGGATGACATAAATGCTAGGACCAGCCACACACTGTTGAGCTGATTTAGGGTGATAGAGGCCCAAGTTTTGAATGAAATGTAAGTTAGGAGGTGTAGATGGGGGAGTCTCTCTATCCCTAATGTGTTGACCACTGTGAGATGGTGAACTAGAAGGCTCAAAGTCTGCCTAGTCTAAAGCACTGAATGAATTAGTTCTAGGTAAACTACGTTGTAAGTCTAAGTCAAAAAGAGTGTGTGATAGAGTTGTAAAGTCTTCTTGTGTTGAGTTAGCTCTATGGATGTGTCTGGAAATAGTTGGCTTTTCAGGGGTGGGAGATTTCCTAACAATGTTCTCTGGGTTGTCAACTATTTTAGGTGGGTTTGGGTTAGGATAAGCTCTTGTATAGACTGTTCTTGAATCCAGTATGTCTATCTCTTAACCAAGAAGATTAATCCTACTCGTTTCTTCTAATATGGTTGATGTTGTAATGCAATCTGGTCTCCCAGTGGAGTCTTGTGAAAACCAAGATAATCAACAAGCCTACTGATCACCAGTGGAGTCTTTAATCATTGAGGGACTATGGAGCCACCAGGTGGAAGGTTTAGAATGTTTCAGGAAGGTATACTATCCACCGTGGTGATTAACCACCAAACTCAGGCTACTATGGTCTTCCTTGAGTTCTTAGAAGTGTTTAAAGGTGTGTTTTACTCAAAGTCTCCAGTGGAGTCGCCATTATGTTGGGGTTACTGTGTTTTGGTAGGTTTGGCTCTACCAAAAGACAAGACAACATCAGAACCACTTTGGGACCTCAGGATCTAGCCCTCCTAGGTCTAGAGAGGGATCTCTCTATAAGGCAAAGAAATATAAATCTTTGAGGTTCAGTTTTAAGGTATTAGGCTAGTTGTAGGCATAAGGGTTTTTGTTTTGTTTTGTTTGTTTATTTGGTTGTTGGGACACATGAAAGAAGGGTTCAATATGAGACAAAGGATGAGAAAAGAGGATTTTGGCGATGGGAGGTAATTTCAAAGAACTCTTGAGACCATTGGGCAATGGAGTCATAAAAGGGTTTACTTGCTATTCAATATTCAAGGCTTTCAATTGGGCTAGTCATCTAAAACAGAGGATCTTTAAAGATGATAGTGTGGTATGAAATGGTAAGGAAAGAAGGTGAATGACAAGGAAACATCTAAGGTGACCACTTAGGAAGCAAATCTAGGGACATGGCATGCCTTAACCACCTATGATCAAACTCCTAGGAAGGCTAGCTCTTTGGACAAGGGAAAACATTAAAGATTTAAACACAAAGGTGAAGCCTGAGATCAAAGAAAGGCTTTGAACTTTCAATGCTCTGACATTCAACTTAAGGGAACTTAGAAAGGTTTAACAGTTAGAAAAGGACCCTAGTGAGACAAAATCAACTTCTAATCTCCCAGTATCCCAATTCTTTCAATTAAAACCAGACAAGAACATCTAAGAACATATTCTAAATTTATGCATCAGTAAGCAGGGAAACCATCTACTATACTGGCTAAATTATCTTGAACATATTCTCAGATAGAACATTTAGTAGAAAACATCAAAGATAAGAAGAGTAGGAAAATTAGGGTACTATGCAAGGTTATATCCTAAGCCATATTTGTGATTCTTACCAGAGGAATGAAATGTAATGAATTACATAAGGAAAACTGAGACAAAGGTAGAGCACATCACCGCTGCTTTAGATCAGGATCCAAAGAAATGTGCTTGTCATATTAAAGAGAAAAACCAGTCATATACAACATTTTCCAACAGCTTTATATTCAATTTGAAATCATCTCCTCAGCCTATTTTACAACTAATACACAGAACTCTATCTCAACGGAACAACTTACAATTCACAGTTATCTGATGAACAACCTTTACAATGTGTTTTTTCATTAGTTTTATAGCTAAAGAGAGAAAGAGGAGGTAGATAGAACATTAAATGAAACATTAAAACAGAATTAGAAGAAGAGGGCTCGAGGCCCATTCTGTCTTAATATCTATGCATTGATCTTCAGTACTATTTGGGTGAAAGAGTGGTATTCGACATGCTGATAGTAATTTCATAGGTATGTTCTTTGATGTAATTTTCGGCAGTAGTACTCTGTAGTACTCTGGGACCATTAAGGCAATTAAATGAATTCTATGCCTACCATACTACATAAAAAATTCTTTGGCAAAATTAGGACTTTCTGTCAGGGTGTAGATCTTCTCGGGAACATTGATGAAGAGTAAAAACATTATGGAGACTTTGTCCTTTCTCAGGAAAGAACCTTCTGCCAATGTGAAACACTGATAAGGATTATTTCTTGTGCTTTAGGCCTCATTTGGCCCTCTGGGTTAATCATAAAGTCTTCAGTCTGGTACACTCGCCCTTTAAACACTAAATTAAAGCTCAAAATATTCAATTACAGGCTTTAAAACTCTTTAATCCTTCACTGATACTCTTCGCTTCTTCTTTGACTGTCTTTGTTTGCAATTTTGTAGGGCTTATGGTGTTGGAAGTTTATAACAGATTTAATAACTCTGATTAAAATGAAACATGCATTTAAAACCCCCCTAGAGTATTTCCCTGTGATCTCTAGCTCGGAAAGTGGCCTTCTCTGCGCTCTGTGTCACTATGACAGTGACGGTTTTCACCGTCTACAACCCTGCAAAAATAACAACATGTTAAGAAAATCCATGCGGGAGTGGTGGTGGATGCCGTGGAGGACTGTTGGAATGGCAGTGTAGCAATGGTGGAAGCAGTCGTTGCAGTGAAAAAAATGGTGGAAATAGCTGTGTAATGGTGGAAAACTGATCTAATGGTGGCCTGGTGAAGAAATGGTTCTAGACCGTCCGATTAGATTAGGTGGTGGGAATAGATGGTCAAATTCCACCGGGGGGTGCCTTTAGAAGGTTAGGCGATATAAATAAACCTTTAGTGTAAAACACTAAAGTTTTACCTTTGGGTGGTTTACAAAGAAAAATACATAAAATGAATGAAATCAGGCGTGATTATATGGTGGGACCGGCATGAGTGGAGGGCGATTGATTATGGACCATTGGATCTCAAGACGAGATCAATGGTGGAGATTACTCTGATGAAATCTGTTGAAGTCCGATGGAAAAATATGAATGAAATACGCGATAGAATGAGGGCCTTTAATCCATAAAGATCAACGGTTGAGATTGCATGGAAGAACTTTCGGAGGCAGAAGAGGGGAAGTGGTTTCCATGAGAAAAAAACTATTTTCACGTTGAAATGGAGTGGTTTTGAAATTTTCCCAAAATAACGCGATATAGCTCGCCGCCCGACACGTGGCGAAATAAAACCACCCATATCGCATGATTTCAAACTGTTAAAGTTAGGATGCCAAAGTTATGCGATATGCTTCCTGACCATTGGATGTGGGGCGATGAGATCTGACGGTGCAGGATGGAGCGCGATATGGGGAGATGCGCGATCAGAAGGTGGGGGGCCAAGTCAAAGGTGGTTTGAATGTGGACCGTCAGATCCATGGAATGAACAGCTGAGCTCTAAAAAGAGGACGCGAAGGCAGAGGAGCAGGTGAGTGGGCGGGAAGAATAGGAGCTATTGGATCTCAAGGGATCAATGATGGAGATTTAAATATGGGGCGGAGGCAAAAGGTCAAACGAAATGAGCGGGAGAATGGAGGGCCATCGGATCAGATGGGATGGATGGCTGCAATCTAATTGCACCAGAGGATGGTAGGGGCGAAAAACTCTGATGGTTTGAACTTGCAATTACATGTGGACCATCGGATCAAGGCGAGATCGACGGTGGATATCTAATCGGAGGTAGAGTGATGAAGGGAAAATGAGCAGAGCATGATTGAATCTGGGCCATTGGTTCTTGTGGATTCAACGGTCCGGATCAACCGACGTAGCGATGATGTTGGGCTGTCGGGATCACCTCCAACCGTCGGATCTACACAAATAGACGGTCGAGATTTAATCAGAGATCGCCAATCGGAGGGAACAAAGTGACTCTCAAAACTTCTTTCGATTGGCGATTATGCGAGTTAGCACAGGCCGTCGGATCATTGAGTGAACAATAGTGGGGATCGCAATCAGAGGTTGACAAGAGATGAGGTGGGGTGCGATAAGACCTTGGCGCTGGCCATTAGATCTATATATATCAACGGCTCACATTGCATTGGAGGCCAATAGACACAATACAATCGCATCCGAAAATTTTAATTAATAAAGGAAATAATGCTCCCGACCAATCTTCCGATTGCGATTAGCACTATATGGCTTAGCGAGGGGTCTTAGCACCTGATTATATGCGGACAAGGGGCCGGGGCTTAGCCGAAAGGGCTTAGGCCTATCATATGGTATAAAATGAGTTTTTGGGGCTTAGAAAGGGGTTTTGGTAGGGAAACAAAGGGATTTGTTCATCACATGAAGGGATTCACATGGTTTTTAAAGGGGAATTGGGTGATTTAGATGACTTAGGAAGGGATTTTGAGGGTTCATAGGGAAATTTTGAGAAGGAAAAAAGGGTTTAAAATGGGGAATTTTCAGGGGTAAAAAGGAAGTAGATGGAGGCTTTCTTAGCGAATTTTTTCACAGACAGTGAGGCTTTTTTTATGGAAACAGTAATGAAGATCTTTTCAAGGGGGAAAATGCACACAGAGGCTTCAAGAATGAGAGATTTTAGGAGGAAATGTATCTCTTGAAGGCTCAGAAAAATCTTAGCCGCCTGTTTGCTTGACAAAAATTTATAGGTGGCTAACAAACCCATTGAAATTTTCTACGCAATATGGAGTATGGGCCGTTAGATCTCAGGGAGGGAGATCGACGGTGCGAAACAATCTGGGGAGTGGCACAAGTTTGGAGGGTGGAGCTCGAGGGCTGGTGGCGTGATATGAATGGTTTGAAGGGTTTTAGTGGAAGGCGGGCCTGGGTGTGATGATGTGGTGGAGATTTTTCGGGTAGCACGGGGTTGTATCAATGCGGGATAAGGCACGGGGATGCGACAACCATCAGATCGGGCCTAGGGCTCCAGATCGACGGTGGAGGTGGCCCGATGAAAAGATAAGGCAGGGCGAGGGAAAGCGGGCCCGCTTTGATATTTTCAAAGGTTTAAAGGGGTTTAAATAAAGAAAGGCGGAGGTGTATAAAAGAGAAGAGGGTGGAGGTATAGTCAATACGGGGGAGGGTCCAAGAATAGTGGAAGGTTAGGGTTATATGGGTAGAAGGGGGTAGGGTTTTAAGAAAAAAGGGGCTTAAGCCCTATTTGTATAAACAAGGCGGGTTTAGTATAAAAACAGAGTTTTTATAATGTTTTGAGAAGGTTCTATATGCTTAAAAGTTAGATTTAAACAATGTAAAAAGGGATTTTTATATTTTTTAAGGTTTTTAGAGGAAAAATGATGAATGAGGGTGAAAATGAGGTGATGAAACGAGGAAAAAAGGTCTAAAAAAGATGAAGTCTTTCTTTGCAGCAGAAGGGTATACTTTTAGGAGACAGAGAAGAAAATATAGTGAAAAATAGTTAAACTTAGGATGATGAAGGCAGTGAGATTTCTAGAACTCACAACGTTTCTCAAATGTTGTTTCTAGGAATATAGGATTATAACTTAGTCATCTTTTGATATCAGCAAAAGTTACTGATGACTAATAGGTATCTCAGGAAACACTCTTCTTCTTGGGCATTACTACACCTTATAGGAGTTAATGATGATTCTCCCATACCTAAACTTCGTAAATTTCATAAATTCATGAGCTCATGTGAAGTTTGAATATGATTCCTAATGTTATTTACTTAATAGATTTCACATTCATTGCAACTCTTTTCCTATGTTGCATTGAATTATGTATATGCTCTATATTAATGGTCACACATGGATACTTGAATCCATTCATTGGATGATGTATTTTGTATGGACATGAAGACATGAACCTTGGGTCTGGTTGGAGGAGATAATCAACTAGCCTTGTTGAGTCGACATATTCGACCAAGTTCCTGACTGTATTATAAGTTGGTTGGCTCCCTACGGAGTCTCATGACTAAGTCAATTAATTGGTATAACCTCTATAAATATCTAGACATAGTATAAATATGTGTGTACTTGAAACTTCGAGGTTGTTGTTGGTTAGTGATAAATATAATATAAGGTTTCTTTTGTTGTATCTCCATTACTTTTTCTATCTCTTTTCCCCGTTATTCATTAACTATATTATTGTATATCATTTCTTGTTGTCCAAAATATTGGTAATTAATGCTTGTTAATCACTATATTAAAACATTTATTTATTTTTTAGCAATTTATGGAACCAAGCACATCGAATATTTGCATCTAAATAAAATTTTTGGAAGAGATACATGTGGCGATAGAGAAAAATAACAATTATTTGAAGAACTATGCTCGAAGAAACCAAATATTATCACTGGTAGAAGTGAGGTCACACTTCTTAATAGAAACCCATGAAGAATTAAATGAATCAATCCCCTTAGAATTAAATAATTACATTAACTAACCATTTAATGCATTGACCTAATAGTGATTCAAAATTGATGTTGATATTAACGAAAAAGAGACAAAAAATATACATGAGTGGAATTGAAAAGTACTCGCTGATGTTTTTTAGGAGAAAGTGATTGAAGAAAAAACTTCAAGAAAAAAAATCAAGGAAAGGTTTCATGACGATTTCCACGAGGGATTTTTCTACACTATACCTAATTTATTACACAAATTTCTCCTTGAGAAGGGATCCATGCATATCATCGAATATAGATCCCCTTTAGAACCATTACCAAATTCTGACCACAATAAGTGTTAAAATGAATATGAAAAGTTTATTTTTGCACATTGCAAAGACACCAAAGAAGTGTGGGATTATATTTTGACCATTTGAATTTGTTTGTCATAAATTTAGGCGCCGACAAAGAGTAATTTCAGGTTAGTGATGGGGCTTTAGAGATTCATGAGATACATTGAGAAAAAGGATGAAAGAGAAGAAATAATTCAACCAAAGTCAATGATTTGACATCAGAGGAAGACAGTTAGTTTGAAGAGTACAAGGTTATACCCTTTATGAGGTGTCTAAGATAAAAACACAATGGCATATGTAGCAATATAAATGACCAAACGACATTTCGAAAATTGAATGGACATTAGACAAAAAAAAATCACAATAGGTGTGTGAGGAAAGGAGCCTGTAGTTGTCAAACCAAAAGAAAATATTGAAGAAATATATTGATGATACATAAGACTCATCTAAGGATGGAATTTACCATGTATATTGGACAAGAATAAACCAGACTTCTCCAAGGATAAGTGATAGTGTACAATTAATCCTTACTCCAAGAAGGAATGTAGATAGTATGGAAGTAAATGACTCTCAACCTGCGATACCATGATCACCTATATAAAATATAACAATTTCTTGTGTAATAAACATCATAAATCAGAAGCTTTATACTGACTGAGAACCTTCCTCAGTTTCGTATAAAATAGATGAGAAAGGAAACATAAAGGATTATCTCCTAATAGAAATCCCAATAATAAATAATACTTTGTTAAATAATGAGAAGGATGATGATATAATTCTCCATACCATAGATCTCACAAACATACCCTCCATGCTGAAATTAATAATTGCTAAAGAAGATAATACAAGGTGACATGATGAATTGTTTCATCCTAAGACAAATCAGTTCATCAAATATTTAGACAAATCATGTCAAACTAAATATGTCCCACCAAAATTCTTGAGTGTTAAATTTTAAAGTGAAAAGTGAAACCCTGTAGTAAAAAATATACAAAACTTGATTATCAAAGTATAAACCAACATGATAGAAGAACAAGTTGAGTTTACCAAACCACAAATTTCATCCAGACAAACTCCATTCCAAGATATTTCAACATGAGATCCTATAGTACAAGAAAAAAGTGGATGAAGTTAAATTCCACTCTATGAGGGTGACAAAGACCCCAGAAACATTGGTTTGTTTCCAAAAAATTATGGGATGCCAATGATGTTAAATATCATGACAAACAAATGGCTTAGTTTGCAAGATCCATAGAAAAAGGAAGCCCTTAATTGGTTCATGAATTTCACACATAATTAGGCTACAAATAAGAATTACATTAAGAAAATTTCTCTCGCCTTCTTTAAAGCTCAATATTTCAAGCATCTTGCAACCCAAAAAATTAAAGAAATTAAGCAATGCCAAGAGAAACAATTCACGAATATGAAAAAATATTTAAAGAATTATTAATTCTAATTCCAAATGTGATTAACAAAGATATCTTGGTACAATAGTATGTTTCTATACTACCAGAACAAATCATAGGGTCATTATTAATGCATGCAATTACATCATGTGAATAAGCTTTGAAAATGGCCCAACACATCAAAATAGACAATGACTGGATGTTGACCACCTCTTCGAAAAAATGGATAATCAAAGAAAGTTTTGAAAAACTACAACAATCTCTCATGAATCTTATTCTATGACAAAATGAACTATGGTTCACCAACTCTTGAAGCAATGGACACACTAAGAATAACTACAAATTCATAGTTCATATTAAACAAAACGTTTTACATGTACAATAAGATATATATTATGAAATTTTGCAAGTTGCATAAAATAATACAATTAGATAATTGCAATATCATTTGAAGAATATCAAATGAAAGTGGTGTGTTAGATGTGAGAAACCCACCCATTCTACTCACAAATTCCAAATAAATGGTTGAAAGAATCCTAACTACCATATCATTTATCATACACAATCATTCAACTAGTTGGATGATCCAACAACCCAATGTGGAAGAGGAAATTTATATTGATAAATATGATATGGATACTAGGGCCAAAGAGGATATCAAGTAAATCGGAACAATTGAAGTTGATTTAGTAGAAGATTTGGAAAATGTTGAGGTGATGGTCCAAAATGCACTTACTACTATACTTGTTGGAAGGAGAGGCATATTGGACCCAACTGTCCATTAAAAGATGAAATCAACCTATGCTTTTGTAGCATATATGTATCAGGTGATCACTCTTTGGAGGATTTTACTAAAATTATTGAAAAAGCAATGAATAAAAGAGTTTTCAATTTTATCCTCTTTGTACCTAAACAAGAAGTCTTAAATTCAAGCTTAAAATAACATACTCTTAAAAATTTGTATAGTTAATAGGCCTTTTCCCTCAAGAATAGAGTATGGATATCCAAGGAATATTACTAAATCATCCCTATCAATTATTATAAAATTTTATCACGCAAGCTAGCATGATGGTACAAATACTTCTGAAGGTGTTAAGACTTAGTGGAAAATCAAAAGTGTTACCATTGTCACCTTAGAATTTTTTTATCTTTTCTTAGTGAAAGATAAATCCAACTAAACAGAGTCTTCCCAAATAACACTCATCAATCCTAATGAAAGAAACAATTAATTCTAGGGTTTTAATAGCCCCTGGTTGATTTTCCACGTAAATATAAATTCATGTGAAGGTCATGGGATGTGTATTCAAAGTTGAATGTTGGGCAAAACACTTTAGTGGGCATCACTTGTGGATTATTTATGGCTATGGAAATTGGAAAAGGAAAAGAGGAAATAATTGGAATCTAATTATGAGAAATAAATGAAAATAGGAGAAAAGGAAGGTGAAAAGACGCAAATTTGCATGCAAGGGAAATTAGAGGAAAAATGAAGGAAAATGAAGAAAAATGAGACATCAATGATAAAAATGCATCAGAGAAACAATTAACATCTTTGGACATCTTTTTTGTTGGAACACCTAATCCTACATGGGTAGGTGTGGAATGCGAAAAGTCACAATGGAGTCCAAGTGACCTTGGAATGTGAAACCAAGAGTCACACCATTGTATTATAAATGTACATCATGTATAATGGAGAAAATAAGAAAGCCTCACGCTTATCTTTCATTGTGTGTTGTTTCTATTGTGTGTGTGCATTCTTCTCCTCATACACCATGTGTGTGCTTCAACATGGTGTTTAACATGGTATCAAAGCGGGCGATTTCTGGCCCTGCTCCAAATTGAGTGAGCCATTTGTGTTTATGGCCTGCATATCTGCAAAAAAATTGTTGACATTTTTGCAGCATTCAGAGAGTTTTTGTAGCAGTTTTTTTGCTGCCATTCAGAGGTGTTTTGAAGAGACTTTCTGCAGCAGTCTTTTTGCCACATTCAGAAAGTGGTTTTGGAGAAGGAGCAGCATTCAGAAGAAAGTGCAACATTCAGTGATTCTGCAGCGTTCAGAAATCTGCTTTGAAGAAGAAGAAGCATTTAGAAATTGGTTTTGAAAGAAAGGCAGCGCTGCCCATCTGAAGGTTTTCTAAATTCTGATCTTTTCTCTGCATTTTCTGCCTTTAATTCTGCTTTTGAAGAGCTGCTGGAAATTTCTGAGATTTCTAAGTTCTCTAATTTCTGGGTTTTACTACTGAAATAATCTGGAGAATTCTGCAATTTTGAATTTCCATGTTGCTGGGCTCTTGAAAAATTTATGAGTTCTATTGACAATCTCTACATTTTCTGCTGATGGATTTATTTCTGCTATACATTTGGAAAAATTCTACTGCTGTGGATTTCCTATCTCTATTCTACTCTGCTGTTTAAATTAAAAACAAAAAATATATATATATAAAAATATAAAAAAAATAAAAATAAAAATAAAAAATTTCACTGCTCTCGGCCTTTCGGCCTTCCCCATTCCACCTGCAACTCTCAACTCCGCTCACAAGGCCGCCCCCTCTCAAACTTTCCCTATCGACTGTTCAACCCACGGCCCTTACACCTATCCACACTACACACCTTTCAACAGTCACAACTTAACTTAAATCGGCCCCTCAAGCTCTCGGCCTCACATTCCAAAACCCATACTCACCATACCTGCAAACGCTCCCCCTTACCCATCACTCACCCCCTCCCTCTGCATATATTCAACCCATCTCACCTCTTACGTGCTTCATTGTAATACCCGCAGCCCCTATTCTATCGTGGCCTACGCCCCCTCACTTGGCTGCTGAACGCACTGCTCCCCTCTCTTTCCTATGCCTCGCTACACTCTGCTATCCTATCCTCCCCCTTCACGGCCCCTCCCCTGTATTTAACGCTCCCCCTCACATATCTCTCACCCGCTCCAACCCTCATTACGCCCTCCCTCACTCATTCCCCATGGCACCTTATACACTCTCCTCTCCCATACGCTCTCACATCTCTCCCATATGCTCACATCTTTTTTAATTAACCTCCCTTACATCTTTTTTAATTAACTCCCTTTTTAAATTCCCTCTCATTTTTAATCAATCCCTTCACACCATTCGATTTTTATTTTCCCATTTCAATAAACTTCCCTTCCCTAATTAAAATCCCTCCTCCATTTAATTCGATTCCCCTCCCATTTAATTTCCATCCCATCTTAATATTTCCCCCATCCCTTTTTTTCCCACCCCCCATCCCTTTTTAATTTATTAAAATTCACTCTCATTTTAATATTTTATTTAATAACTCCCCTCCCCCATTAATAAACCCCTTCATATGATACTCCCTCTCCTTTTTTTAAATTAATTCCCTCTCCTTTTTAAATTAAATTTTATTCCACCCTTTTGTAACTAATTCCCATTTTTAATTAATTAAAAAAAAAAAAAAAAAAAACCAAAAACAGCAGAGAGAGAGAGGAGAGAGAGAAGATTTGAACAGCAAAAAAAGAGGAAATGACATGTGAGCAGAATTGAAGAAATGACATGGACCATACATATAGAAGAAGAAAGTGAAATTTGACATTGTGTGATTTTTGACATGAGAGTGATTTTTTGAAGATTTTTACATGAGAAGACAAGTTTGCCATCATTTGAACAGCTCTTTGAAGGAAATTTCAGCTGCCATAAAAAGATTCTTGCACAAGTGTTTTCAGCTATACATTTACAAATATTTTGCAGAGATATGTATTGAGCTGACATTGTATTTTGAGTGGAATTTTCCTCTTCATTCATAGTTGGAATCAGTATTTGAGTTGTTTGATTGTTGATTGCCCTCCATCATTTGAGGAGCAGATTTTGTACTTTCCATAGTTGGAAGTCCTCTTGAGTCATTTGTATTTCTTGTTGCATTGTAAACGGGTGCATTTTCGGTTGAAGCCGACACCCTTTCATTTTTGAGCCTAAGTTGTTGAAAATGGCGAAAATCAATGAGGCATTAGTGTTGTTGAATGACCTCATTCATTCAAATGTTCATGATATGATAAAAATGAGCAAGGATGCTCTATGTAACATTTAGAGTTGTTTGCTAGATGCACAAGAAAATATTGAGTTTTTGCAGTTGGAAACTCAGCTTCAGCAAAAGAGTCACCATTCTGAACCTGTTTCTGTTCAGAAGATTGAGATTGACTCCCATCAACAGCATGTCAGTAAAGTTTCAGTTGATTCCCATTCAGTGCCTTGTACTAGAGCAGATTTACATGCAGATGCAGCCACTCAGCCTGCACTTCCTAAGCCCATCGTCAGACCTTGGGAAGAGCTTGTCCACAATAAGCACAGAACTGGTCTTGGATATAACAAGGATGTGTCCTTTCATATTCCAGATTACACAAAGCCCATCATATTTCAGAGTGCCAGATTCTTGTATGACAGTTCACCTGCAGCTATTCCAGATCTTGTTCCACTTCCACAACAGATTGAGAAATGCCAACACTGTGATCGAGTTGGCCATATGAAAGATCATTGTTTTGATCTTCATCCATGCAAGCACTGTGGTCGACACACCCATTCTTCAGACAGATGCTTCAGACACAAGCCTCCTGCAAGAACAAAGATTCATCTTGGATGGATCGCTTCTTGGCAATGGGCATCAGCAGCCAAGAAGATGTTTACGACACATGTTAGAACTTGTTCAAGAATATTGAGCAAACTTGCAGTTGAGTTTTCGCCATCATCTCACCTTGTCCCTGACAGGGGAGAAAATGGTGGTCATGTACAAGCTTCGACGACAGATCAAGCGAGCCTGAGCCACAATCTCTCATTCCATGTTCAGAGTTGTAGCCAGCAGTTCAAGCGAGCCTGAGTCACAATTCGTCATTCCGGAGTCAGAGATGTAGCCAGAGACACGGATGCCCATGAGCATACCTTCGGTTGGTGGATAACCTAAAACCATCATCTTTGGTTGGTGGATAACCTAAAACCATCATTTTCGGTTGGTGGATAACCTAAAACCATCATCTTTGGTTGGTGGATAACCTAAAACCATCATTTTCGGTTGGTGGTTAACCTAAAACCATCATCTTTGGTTGGTGGACAACCTAAAACCACCACAGGTCGTAGACCTCCCTTCTTTTAGGTCGAAGGTCTCCCTTTTTTATGAGGGACAATTCCTCTAGCAGAAGCCTTCAGCTTCTTGCCAGTTTTGGAAGAGTTCGGGGAACTGCAACAAGTTTTGCGTTCCAGTGTTTGTGGTCATCCTAAAACCACCTCTTTTTTCCAACATTTCAGAGAGTTGATTCAGCCAAGTGTTGCCATGTATACTTTGCAGATTTGTATTACAACTCTTTTCTTGGACTCACACATACCCCTTCGGATTAAGGGGGGATGTTGGAACACCTAATCCTACATGGGTAGGTGTGGAATGCGAAAAGTCACAATGGATTCCAAGTGACCTTGGAATGTGAAACCAAGAGTCACACCATTGTATTATAAATGTACATCATGTATAATGGAGAAAATAAGAAAGCCTCACACTTATCTTTCATTGTGTGTTGTTTCTATTGTGTGTGTGCATTCTTCTCCTCATACACCATGTGTGTGCTTCAACATGGTGTTTAACATTTTTTCAGTTCCGTTTTTGATCTCTTCATTCATTATCTCATTCTCTCATACTCTTGCACACTTGGAGAATTATTGGATCATTCTTGGAGAACTCTAAAATTAAATTGGATTGGAGAAAGAAAGAAAAGGAAAGGAAGGGAGAGGAAGGGAATAATTGGATCAGAAACTACAATAAGGATATGTTGCAGGTAACAAGTTTCATGTGTGATTTCCTTGCTAATTTTGAATGCATGGTACATGCATGTGATTCTTTGGGTATGTGTTGTCATTGGTATAGATATTTTCCTAGATTGATAGTGGTTTTATCCTTTCCTTTACATTTCCTGGAGAGCCATGGTATTGTGGCTTTCCCACTTCTTTTCTGGTTGGTTCTTAGGTTCCCTATGGTTGTGGGTTGGAACAAATGCTCTGGAGCCCTAGAACCACTTGGGTTAAGTTACTAGTTCTTGGAGCTTGCTAGTTGGGATAGACACTGTAGAGCCTTGTGGGTTGAGTTACTAGTCTCTAGGGTCATAGATTGGAACAAATTCTCTAGATTCTTGAAGGATATGGCTAGAGTTACTAGCTCCTAGTGCCCTAGACAACTTGGGTAGAGACGGATCTGGTTGATGTTATTGTTTTTTGGATTGTATAGGTGAGATCATTGTTGTTGAGGGTTGAGGTGGTTTGGCCTCTTGAAGATTTGGTTGGTTTTTTTTTTGGTTTAACCCATGAAATACCACATTCATGCATGGAATATGCTATAAGGTGATTGGTTGAAAGAGAGATTTGGTTCAACTCAATCTATGGTCAGGTGATACGTGGAAGTCCCTGACCAGGTAGAATTTTTCATATTTTAATATGAGACACTTTCCCATTATGGTCTATGATAATTGGTATTTATTATGATGGGGATGTTATGGCTTATTTTCCATGGTTTCTATGTTGGTGATATGTTGTTTATATGATGTATTCTATCTATGGCTCTTGCCATTTTAGGATAAGTTATTAAATGGTTTATGAATGCATGAGCTAACAAGTATTATTGCAACTAGCTAGAGAGGGTTTAGAACCTTCTTGGTGATTCTCAAATGAAGATTATCAGTTTATGATCATATATGCATTCATGTCCTGTAGTTTATATGTTTGAAGAAATTTCTGTTGTGGATTATGCATGTTTAGGAAAACTTATTGCTTGAGTTTTGATTGATTAGCTTATTATTAATGTTGATTTCATTCTGGAAAGTTAGAGGAAGTTCTAGGTAGTGTATGGAGGCTAGCTTGAAAAAGTGGCTCATATCTTGGAAGCACTAGAACTGAACTCAGGAATTTCAGTCATAACTACATGGAGGCATGCCTATGCATGCGGTTGGTACCTCATAACCACACTGATGTTGTGTTGTGTAAGTGGTTGGGTAATTTACCTAGTGAAACGAAGTTCCAACTTAGGGATTTACCACCTCATGTGGTTTGCAGCCTCCTTAGTATTCTGTGGTATTTTAGGTATGCCATTTTGTCGTTAGTTTGTCATCCCCACTTCCATAACTAGAAGTTGGATGTCAGGTCATATCATAGTGACATTCATCTCATGTTTACCCTGGCGAGCTTGTAAAATTTGTTGAATGTGGGGTGGCATGTTACAGATTGGTATCACAACCTCCAGGCTCAAACACTTGGAAAAGATGTGATAAAATGCATAAGGTTATGCATGCATGTTAGTTTCTTATGTGTTCATCATGCATGCATGTTATTTTTCAATGTGCTTGGTGTGCATTGATTGTGACTGTTATGGTTATCATGCATAGTCAGTGAGACATGCATCGTGGTGATAATTATTGCAGATTATGTCATCTTGGTGATATATATATATATATACATATACATATACACACATATATATATTGTGCTAATCTATATTGATTTTGTAGAGGCGATATCCTCCCTTGAACTTCTTATAGGTATGATTTTTATTATGTATATATTTGGTTTATCTAACATAAATTTTTTACAAGAGATAGAAGATAAAATATTACAGGTAGAATGGTGGATTACAATTCACATGAATCTCTTTACAGATCATTTGAGCAGCAAGGAGTTGAGTATTCTCCTGATTTATTCTATCTATGGCTCCTGCCATTGAGAATTCTGAAGGCAGAGATCAGAAGTTACAAGGCATACAATAACAGGTTTATTGAGTCTCAGGAAAGAATTTCTATAGCTTAGGAAAAGAAATCAGAATTTAATGCAGTGATCCTTCAGAGTATTTCATATTTGAAAAAGCAGGGACAACTTAGGATACATCATGGATAGCAGGAAAGGACTAATGTGGCATATATTAGTAGGTATCAATCATGATACCAGTTAAACAAGGATGATATATTCAGAGGTGGTAGATGATTGGATACACCTGACCTAGTCCTGATGATGAACCACACTGGTTGGTTCGAAACGCGTCGACTTTTTTCATGATAATGTGATTATTACCGAAATATTTCTTCATAATTTATTGATGTATCACAGAAGCCAAAAATCTATTAGGATAGGTAGTGTTCATGGATTCTATTCTAGTTCTGGTTCTAAGAGAAATAACCATCATTGCCACTAGAATCCTTATACGAGAAGTGAGAAGAAATACTTTCCATAAGATTTCAATAAATCCAAGCCTCCTACTTTTTATGGGGATGTGAAGAAACCATAAGATGCAAAAGCATGGATACTCGGGATGATGAATTTCTTCAAATTTCATGATTATTAATAGGATATGAAAGCTAGGACAGTGATATTTAGTCTCAAGGGAAAAGCGAATATAAGGTGAGAAGATGCAAAGTGTGTCAGAGGCATCAAGGTAGAGGATTTTAGTTTGAATGAGTTAAAAGGCTCTTCATGAAGATGCACTTTTTCAAGAGATATCATGATGGGCAGGCCAAGGATTTCTAGAATTTGAAGATGGGGTCTATGATAGATGAAGAGTATCTAACTAAGTGTATGGAGTTGTTGATGTACGTGCCATATCTTAACGACGATGTTGACACCTAATCATATGGGATGGGTGTGCACATTTAATATTGTATATTATTTAATATTAGGAAATAAGGAAGGCCAAGAGTCATTGGGAGATGAATCCCAATAGCCTCACCTCCATGTATAAATACATATACATTCTTCAGCTAATACACATTATGATTTGAGGAGTTGCCTCCTGGTTTGACATGGTATCAGAGCCAGTCCTACTATTGGCATTTCTGCCTGTGGTGTAACTCCCTCTCCTTTGCTCAGTTAGTTTTTATTAATAGTTTTTGCTGCTCCTACTTATTGCTAGACTATTATTCTGCATTTTTTTTTTTATCTCTGCATAGCTCTGACATTTGCAGCTCCTACAGCTCCTGAAGATTCTGCAATCCTGCAGTTCCTAGAACACTGCAAATTGCAGCCTCCCTTTGCAGTCCTGCAAAGATCCCATTCCAGTTTTTTTGTAACGGCCTCTTGGCCTCCCTCTCTCCATCGCTCTCCTTTCCCAACACCTTTTAACTTAACTCAACACCCCATTTCTCCACGCACCTGCATACCCCCCCTCACTCCCATTTCTGTCCCATTTAACATCGCGCTGTATTTGTCTGACCATAGTATTGTAACACTCCATTGTGGCCCATCAAAGTCTGACCATACTGGTTTATTCTCCATGATCGACATTGCTTGCAGGTGCTGCCTGAGGTCATAATAGCCTGCAACACCAGATTTTAGGGGGTCATTTATCTATTGCAGCACTCAGTCGTCTCTCCATTGTATACAACACAGTAATATATTTCAAGATATTACAGCGCTGCCTGTTCCACAGTAGTCTCACATACCGCCCCTCTCCACGCTATCAGTCAATACAACCACGCTACCTCTTCATCCATATAATACGCTGTTATATATGTTGTCCGCCCACGCTACCTCTGTCCATATAATACACATGGTATATGTTGTATGTTGATACAGCATATCAACGATCCCACCATAGCAACGTGCTCCCACATGAATGTCAATAATCCCACCTCCAGTTATATATAATACGCCCTCCATTCAAGATAGTCCTCTCTGCGTAGCAACGCCCTCGACCACCCTCCATTATGTGCTCAATACCGGCTTTCCTTTCCATACATCGTTGTCCACATAACAAAACGCTATCTGCATTTGTGAAACCGCCACTCCATAACACGAATAGCACTCTTTAATACCATACCGCTCCACTTTATCACTTGTAATACCACTCCCTCTCTTATATTTCCGCCCCTCCTCCTTTAATACCACCTCCCCCCTCATATATAATACTTACCAGCGTTGTCCATAATACTGCCTACATTCTCAGTACCGCCCCTCATTACTCCCAATACCTCCCCTTATTATATTCAATACCGCTTTTCCCATTCATATACCATCCCACCATATTACCCCCCATTCATATATTCAATACCACCACCATAAAAAAATATCCATATAAAGTCCCTTTCTTCAAAAAAAAAAAAAAAAAAAAATTTTTAGTGCAGAATTCAATTTTTAGCAAAGTTTTTTGTCTTTTAGAATTCAGTGTTTTAGCAAAGAGTTGTCCCCTTTAATTGAGAAAATATCTGGAATTGAAAGTTTTCTAGCAGAATTATTTTTCCTCTTCAGAAGAATTTTTTTCCAGCAATCTAATGCATTCTCTCATCTCTATTGTTGGGGTGGTTCTCTCCGGCAAAAAGAACTATCTTGAATGGTCTCGGAAGATTAAACACACACTCATTTTTAATGAGTTGTGGAGAGTAATCTGTGAAGGAAAAGAAGGAAATCCACCAGAAAAGCCCACTTCAGACAAAGAGCTTGCTATTTGGGAAAACAGGACCTGCAAGGCCTATGCCTTGATTGCAACTTCCGTAAATGAAGAGGTGAGTCACCACATTTCATCATTCTCAAATGCCTATGATGCCTTGAGCAAGCTAAAAGAACTCTATGACTCACATTCAGAATTAGAAAATGTTCAATTGATGATTAAGTTGTTCAGTCTTGAAATGAAGAATGATGATCCCCTTGCCTTAGCTTCATAAGTTAGATCGATCATGCATGATATTGATAGCCCTGGTGTAAAAATGGACATACCTCTCATAGCATATGTTAAGGCATTATATCCGACTTACTCACATTATCTTGAGTCTTTGCAAGCAAGTGGGAACCTTGAGCATATCACCTTTGAAACACTTGAGAAAAAGTTTGCAGAAAGAGAGAAAGCTCTTGGGAAGATGACAGTCCCTTCATCTTCCGAAGAGGCTGCATACTTGGCACATAGAGAAAAGAGTCATGCTCCAGATTCATCCAGAGGAAGAGGTGGCAGAAGAGGAAGAGGAAGAAGAAACTTCACAGAAAGGGGGGGCAGACAATCCGACAAATCCAATCTTCATTGCACACGTTGCAATAGAGATGGACATGATGCATCCAAATGCAGAACACCTTGGGAGAAAATTGAGAAGCAAAGAAATCAAGACAAAGGTAAAACTAATGGAAAAGACAAAGGTAAAGCACCTGAATCCACTCACTATGTTCTAGCACATTGTAACAATGGAGTAACTGAAAACCTATTTGATGTTTCATTTACTTCATGGAGAGATGATTGGTTGCTAGATTCAGGAGAAACATGTCACATGACATTTAGAAAATATTTTTTTGAAGAATTCACTGACAAAGTTGATGGAGCAGTATATTTCGCAGATAAATCCAAACTCAAGCCGTCGGGGCTTGGCACAGTCAGGCTTAAGTTGCCTGGTCTTCCATATCATATCCTACATGAGGTTCTATACCTCCCTGAGTTGAAGAGAAACTTGCGGTCCCTGGTCGAAATCCGGCAGCAAGGAAATTCAATTCACTTGTTTGATGGCAAGGCAGAGGTTAGAAAAGCATCAGATCACTCACTTGTCATGGAGGGAATAGAAGAAGGGAGACTCTTGAAGCTGAAAGGTTCATCTGCTCATGCTCAAAACTTTGCATTCAGTTCACATCATGATGAAGGTACATTCCCATCAAGTATTTTATGGCATGCTATATTTGGACACTTAAACTATGACAGCCTTTGTTTGTTGAAGAAAAATGATGTTAATGGATGGCCGACAATTCCTAGAAAACCTAAGGAATGTGATACTTGTATTCTAGGAAAGCATAGCAAACAGCCATTTCATGATTCACACTCCAGAGCACATAGAAAACTTGAACTTGTTCATTCATATTTATGTGGCCCTATGCCTATTGCTTCTGCAAATGGAAAAAAATACATGATGACATTTATTGATGACTACACCAAAATGTGTTGGATTTACTTACTGAAGAATAAGTCTGATGCTTTTCAAACTTTCAATAATTTTCATGCATGGATTGAAAATGATGCACAAACACATATTGGCTCTCTACGTACTAATAATGGAAAATAATACACTTCAAACGAATTTGAAAATTATCTTCGTCAACATGGAATCAAACATCAAACAACTGTGCCATATAATCCACAACAGAACGGTGAGAATGAACAAAACTATTTTAAATATGGTCCGCTCCATGTTATTTTTCAAGAATGTGAAATTGATGTTTTGGGCTGATGCACTTCTATGTGTTGTTTACATAAAGAATAGGTGTCCTTCAAGTTCAATTAGAAACAAAACTCCTTTTGAAATGTGGCATGGCCACATTCCTTCGGTAAAGAATTTCAGGGTCTTTGGGTCCACCTATTATGCCTTGATACCCAAGGGTCAAAGGAACAAACTTGGTGCTAGAAGCAGAAAATGTATCTTCTTGGGGTACTCCAATACCTCCAAAGGATATCGTCTCTATGATGAAACAAATAGAAGTTTGTGATAGAAAGAGATGTCATATTTCTTGAATCTTCCAAGAGAGACAAGGTTGTTGAGCGGCAACTTGATCGCCTGGATAGATTCACACATGCAAAGTCTTTCCAAGAATTTGATAATGTGATTCCACATCTTGAAGGGGGGATTCCGATATTGAATCAAATTGTGGAATCATGTCCTGAAGCACTCTCTCCCCCACATGAAGAAACAACCATGGATGACACATTGGATGATGTTATTGACAGAATTGGGAGATTGAATCTTGAATCAATCCCAACTCAGTCAAATGACCAGCCTGGGCCATCTCAGAAAGGTCCTCCCAAATGGCTGACAAAGACACTGGAGAATGTTCATCCTGATGAGGTTGGAAAAATAGGAACAAGAAGTTCCACTCAACAAATCGAAGGTGATGTAGATAATTCTGATTCCCCTGTTGATATGGATATTTCTTATAACTGTGAATTGAGTTTGTCTACATATCATGAACCAAATTCCTTCAAAGAATCCTCTTCTCATGATGAATGGAAAGAAGCGATGCAGAAGGAGTATGATGCCTTGATAAAGAATGGAACTTGGAAGCTGGTTGATCCGCCTTTGGGAACGAAACCAATTGGCTGTAAGTGGGTCTACAAGAACAAGTACAAAGCAGATGGCTCACTTGACAAGCAAAAGGCCAGGCTTGTGGCAAAAGGTTTTGCACAAAAATAAGGAATCGATTATGAAGAAACTTTTGCTCCCACAGCAAAATGGACCACCATCCGAACTCTCTTTTCCTTAGCAGCTCAAAATGGATGGAAAGTCCATCAGATGGATGTAAAAATAGCCTTCTTGAATGGAGATCTAAAGGAGAAAGTTTATATGTCCCAGCCAGAAGGATTTGTGGTAAAGGGTCAAGAAAACAAAGTTTGCAAGCTTATAAAACCATTGTATGGCCTCAAGCAAGCACCACGAGCCTGGTATGAGAAATTGACCGAGCATCTTCTGAAACTTGACTTCAAACATTTTGATCTTGATGATGCAACTTTGTTTGTTAAGAAAGTTGGAAAAACAGTTGTATATCTTGTGGTATATGTAGATTATCTTTTGATAACAGGAAACAATGAGAGCTATATTGCATCCATGGAGAAAGATTTGAAGAAAGGTTTTGAAATGACTGATTTGGGTCATGTTCATTACTATTTGGGTATTGAAGTAATTCAACATCCTGAATTCATATTTCTTTCTCAAAAGAAGTACATTGGATATCTCTTGAACAAATTTGGCATGGATGACTGTAATCCCCTAACCACTCCAATGGAACAAAACTTGAAGCTCACATCTATTGAAGGGAAGGAATTTGAGGATGCAACTAAGTATAGATAGCTTGTAGGAAGTCTTATCTACCTGACCACCACCAGACCTGACATTTCATTTGTTGTTGGAATCCTCTCAAGGTTCATGCAAAAACCTTGTGAAGGACATTGGTCTGCTGCAAAAAGAGTGTTAAGGTACTTGAAGGGGACTCAAGACTTTGGACTCAAATATACACAGGTAGGCAACTTCAGCTTGATCGGATACTCTGATTCAGACTTTGATGGAGAAAAATAAATAGGGGTGTTTACTACAGGTTACACCATGAGTCTTGGATCAGGATTTGTCTCATGGAGATCACGCAAACAGTAAGTTCCAGTAGATTCCACGACCGAGGCAGAATATGTGGCAGCAGCAGAAGCAACAAAGGAAATTGTGTGGCTCCGGAAGATCCTGGAATATTTACAGATGAAACAAATGTATTCCACTCCACTCATGATCGACAACACTTCTGCAATAAAGTTGGCCAAGAACCCAAAGTTCCATGATCGAACAAAGCACATCAATACAAAGTACCATCTCATTCGACATCATGTTCAGGCCAAAACCATCCATCTACATCATTGTTCCACAAATGAACAAACTGCTGACATCTTCACCAAAGCACTTGGAAGAGAAAAGTTTGAAAAGTTCAGATCGATGCTTGGACTCACCAACATCCCTTCGGATTAAAAGGGGGAATGTTGACACCTAATCCTATGGGTTGGGTGTGCATATGTAATATTGTATATTATTTTAACATTAGGAAATAAGGAAGGCCAAGAGTCATTGGGAGATGAATCCCAATAGCCTCACCTCCATGTATAAATACATATGCATTCTTCAGCTAATACACATTCTGATTTGAGGAGTTACCTCCTGGTTTGACAGACAAGAAGAAAAAGGTCAAAAGGTTCCTCAATGGGTTTCCTTTAGCATTTAAAGATCATATTGAGTATGATGAGCCTTGGTCATTGGAGGAAGTCATTGGGAAGTTGAAGAATTGTTATGAGTAGTCTAATCATAATTCGAAGCCTAAGTGGGATTGGAAAGGTAATGATAAGAATAAAAAAAATTGGGTTAAGAAGAGAGGAATTCCTTAGGATGCAAGTGATAACGAGAATGTGTCACCTTATAATAAGTTCAGTGCAATTGATAGAGGACATTTATTTAAGTATAAGGAGCAGAATAATGGTGATGGTAGGAAGCCTTTGCAGTGTTGGAATTGTAGCTGAGAGCATCCGAGGAGAGATTTTCCATTGCACCAGGGTGGTATAAATTAGATTTACAATGCTTAGGATCCATAGACAGTTGGATATGTTAAGCAGGGTATTCCTCATATTTATGAATGAGCGGATAGGTTGGTTGATCATCAGGCATCCATTATTGATATGGAAGGTACTAAGTTTTATGATCATATTGTTTCCATTTTTATTGACCCTAGATCTAACAATAGTTATATCATTCCTACCTTGGTTGATAAGTGTTTCTTGAATAAATAAATTCATGTAGAATCTTGTTTGGTGCATTTGGCTACATGGACCAAGAGAAGAGTTCATCATTGGGTGAGATCTTGTGCCTTTGAGCTGAATGGTATGCCTACATTAGCACATCTAAATTTGCTTCCTTTGGGTTCATACAATATGATTTTCGGCATGAATTGGTTTTTTATTCATAGGATTAAAGTGGACTGATATGACAAGGCTATTGAGTGCCTAAATGAAGATGAGGAAAGGAGAATTTTGTAGGTAAAGAGAATCCTACATAATTGAGAATGGTTACAGCTATGTAGGCAAAGCAAAGTTGCAAGAAAGGATGTGTATTATTCACATTCATATTTCTAGTGACAAAGGGATGGAATATGAGGATGATGAATTCTTGAAAAGGTATCCTGTTTTGCAGCAGTTTCGGGATGTGTTTCCTGTAGATATTTAAGTGTTGCCACCTCATAGATAGGATGAATTTTATATTGAGTTGATGTCAGGAGAAGCACTAATACTTAAGCTTTCATACATGATGATCACTACAGAGTTTGTGGAATTTAAGTTGAAGCTTAAGGAAATGATTGATAAGGAATATATAAGGGAAAGTGTGTCGCTTTGGGGAGAACCAACACTATTTGTAAAGAAGAAGGATGGTACTCTCAAATTGTGCATTGATTACATGAAGTTGAATAAGGTGAATATCAAGAATAGGTATCCATTTCCATGCATTGATGATTTATTTGATCAGTTGAAGGGAGAAACAATATTCTCAAATATTGATTTAAGATCAGGGTATCATCAGGTGCACATCAAAGAAGAAAAAATTTACAAGAATGCATTACATACTAGGTATGGGCATTGTGAGTTTGTGGTGGTTCCCTTTGGTCTTGCTAATTCTCCAGCTAATTTCATGTGTTTGATGAATAGTATGTTTCATAATTATATGGACAAGTTTGTGATAGTGTTTATTGGTGATATATTTATATATTCTAAGAATGAGGAAGAGCATGCATAGAACCTAGTCGCAATGTTCAGATTGTTGAGAGAGCATTAGTTATATGCCAAGCTTGGAAAGTGTAGTTTATTTCAGACTAAATTTCATTACTTGGGACATGTTGTTTCTAAGGAAGCGATAGCAGTGGAAACAAATATTAAAGATATCATGGAGTGGACAACTCCTAGGAATGTGGATGAGGTCAGATCATTTACGGGATTAGTAGGTTATTACAGGAGGTTCATCAGGAACTTCTCACATATTTTATATCATGTTACATATTTGGCGAGAAAAGGGTAAAATTTTGAATGGATTGAGGAATTTGTAGCTATCTTTGAAAATTTGAATCATTTTCCTATGGATTCTCCAGTATTGAAGATCGTGGATCCTAATAAATATCTTGTGGTTTGTACATATGCTTACAAGGAAGGACTTGGTGGATTCATGATGTGGGATGGATAGGTGGTATTATATGATTCAAGGAAGTTGAATGAGCATGAGAGGAACTATGTGACTCATTATCTTGAGTTGGAAGTTATCATTCATTGATTAAATATGTGGAAACCGTTATATTTTTTTCCAGAGGTTTTTTTTGATGAGTGATTCTTGTCAAGATAAATCCCCTCTATGGATAGAGGTGATCTATCTAGCTCTAGATTTGGTCTAGCAACTTGATATACTTTCTAATGCAAATATTTCCTAGATAATATTCAAAATTTGACAAGAAAAGGGATAAAGGTACCTTTTTTCTGATGCTATGTTTGAACCCGTTGATGATGACCTTGATCCATGATAATTTTAGGCTTGCTCCTTGCTACTGGTGGCACACAAATACCTGTGGATGATTGAGAGGAAACAAAAAACATAATCCAATACATAATAATCGTAAACATTAGCTATCTAGCAGATCAAGGAGTACCAGAATATTTTCATAAAATATTAGACAAATATATAAAGAAAACATCAGATGTTTTATTGATAAAAATGAAAGGAAGAGCTTACAACCGAGGCCTTGATGTTGGAGGCCTCCCTTTGGTGAAAATACAAGTCCTTCACCGAAGCTCTAGATAATTCCTTATCTTGAACAACTTAGGCATTATCACAGTGCAAGAATGTAAAGGGAATGAGAGTTAAAACTAGCCCAACAATGACCAACAAGTAGTGTAAGGATGATGACGAATTTATACGAAGGGAGAAGAGTTTGGGAGCCCATGAAAGGATGAGGAAGGTCCGCTTTCCAAGGGATAAACTCCCATGGATGAGATCAAAGCTCTAAAATCAGAGAGCTTGACTCTATCACCACCATTTAACAACCAACACGCTATCCTGGAACTTCTAGAGGTTGAAGCTGTTGTCACTTTGTAATTTGTAAAATTGGTAAGAACAAATGATAGAGGACAAAATCAAACCACTTTGGAGTCTGGGAGCTGACCTTCCTAGAATGGGAGAGGGCTCTCTATGTTTTATGATTTAACTTGATAATTCTAAATTTTGATATTAGGCTAGTTATAGAGATTATGGGGGGTTGTTTGTTTGATTGATTGTGTGGTTGGATATACAGAGCTATGAAAATAATCGATTGGGATATGGAGTCATAAAAGGATGAATTGTGCACCAAATTTCAAAGGAATTCACAAGGCAAGCTAACTATGAAAACTAGATCTTACTAGCAGTGTGAAATGGGAAAGGAGGAGGATATTAAGGTTCAATGTAAATTTAGAGCAGACCATCTCTAAATTCTACATTCAGGACTTAGAGGAAAACATTAAGATAACAAACATAAACATGATTAAGGTGCTCTCTCAGAAAATATTAATCTAAATTTTTTGTTTTGAAATCAGATAAATTTCCGCACAGCATGAAAAGACAAAGGAGAAACATTAACATGGAAGAAAAACATAACCATTAACATAACTCAAGAATCTTGTAATGATCTATTATTATTTATGCCCAGCTCAAACAGTTATAGTGTTCCAATACTTCTTACAATGCAAGTTTCAACAAGGTCCAATTTTCCAACCCTTGATACTGCTAAGGTATGCATTATTTATCTAAAGATTAAGTTGATTTCCCTACCTTACTCAAAAACCTTTCATTGATTACAATTTGACAGAAAATAGAAAAGTGTGGCCATGCAAGGCCTGATCAGAAAATCACTGACAACAAAACCACCTCTGGAAGTAATTTTGGGCAACTCTTCATGGATCCAAACGCTTTGATGGCTCTTAGGAAGATCAAAAAATAAGCTTGGAGGTGGCTATGATGGTCATGAATAGGCAACCAGTGGTGGCTCTTCAGAAGACCGACGTTGGGTAATTAAGTTTGTTGCAGCACTGGTTACATTTCATTCACTAGTGACTGTGCTGATATGCTTTGTTGCATTTTCTGTTTCTACCATTATAACATAACAATTATGCATGAACGCCATTTTCTGCTCGACTCGACTTGTGGTGTTTATTTTCTACTCAAATCCTTCTTGTAGTGTTTCAACCATTTTTCAAACAAAACAGTGTAAAAACTCATATACCCGGACCTAAAAATGTTTATATTTTTGTTCTGAAGCCGCATTGCATACATGCACTTCACAATATTTATAGTTTAAGTTATGAAGAATGTAATCGGAAATGCAATGCGAAGTGGGAGGTGATGTCGGTGGAAGGTGGGAGCAGACCACAACCCATAGATCACGACTCTTAAGGTTTAGTTATAAGCGCGAAGGTAAACTCTAAAAGATGAAAAGTGCGAGACGCGGGGAGGGTGGAGTGACATGAATGGTAAGGTGGGACCGGACCGCATCTCGCAGATCGCAAATATTATTTTTTGCTTATGAGTGTGGGGGTTAAATTCTACAACTTGAAAATTGCAGGGAGAGACACCCACCTACATCGCAATTGCAAGTAGGAAAGTTTCTGCGGTAAGGTATGGTTTATGATTCAAGTGGCCTGAAGTGGGGGGTGGAGCTACTGTGGTGGGGAAAATCGCATCGCAAGTTAAACAAAATACATTGCGGTCGCTTCAAATGGTAAGTTAAAAAATGTAAAATGCGATATATCAAAAATCAGCGATCGCAAGTGTTAAGGTTTTGCTGTGATGCGAAAATTTATAATATGCAATCTGCGAAGTGCTATTTTATGCGATATGTGATGGATATTGGGGATAAGATGACGTGTCAGGGAGGAATGGCCCACTTTAATCGCAATCGGGGAAATTGGAAGTTGAGGTAAGTGAAAAAAAATGATATAGTGATGAAAAGGTAAAGGGAAAGCTAAAGCGGAAAGGCAAAAAATGATATAGTGATGAAAAGGTAAAGGGAAAGCTAAAGCAGAAAGGTGGAAAAAGGTAAGGTTTAATGATTTTTTAAGAGGACTGAAATGGAAAGGAGGTGTGGTGGGTGAATGAGTGAATGGGTTCCACTTCATCGCATATCGCCTTTGGAAGGTTATATCATGAACTTAAAACCCAAGGTTGGTTTTTAGAGGGGTCCTAAGGTGGTAGGTGGTATTGTGAAGGGGGGGTGTGAAATAACCATGAATTGATGCATGGGAGTAGGATTAGACTTGAAAATTCCCATTTTGGACCCCCCTTCATGCTTAAATTTTGAAGGCTAAGGGGGGTGTGAAGTGCATCTAAAACCGTCAGATGTGGAGGTGGGGAATAGAGATGGTTAATGCCGATGGGTCAGGGCATGAGAGTCGTGGGGGAAAAATGAAACTTAGGATAAGAGGAATAAAAATGGGGCGGGGTAAAAGGATATTTAATATGGTAGGGGACTTAGAATAAAAAACATACTATAAGGTCCCAAACTTGACAAAAATCATCCCTTTTTAGACCTTTAGAGCAGACGTTGATCTTTTCAGTTTGATTGTAGGAAAACAATCAAGCAGCTTTTAGGCTTCTTACCTATTGTATGAACTTTTCATATTTTCCTTTTTAAATACCCTCTTTCTTATTTTTTGTTTATCTTCATATTTCTTTGGAAAATACTTTTGAATATTGACATTTACGTAAAATATAAAATATTTGCAAAGAGAAAGTACACAGTCACCTTGTGATATTGTAAATTACTGGGTTCTAACAGTGGCTTGAGCTACGGATGGAAACTCCTTCAAGAGGTGTCAAGAACACTGAAGAATAGTAGCTTGATCCATTGGGTCAATCCCACAACTTGTATCTTGATCTATTAGGAAAATTAGTGACTCGAAACTAGCTGATTGTTCCTCCTGACTTTGACTAATAAAAATAGACCACATGCTTGGCCAGCCAACTTATTAGCATACTAAAATCTAAGTTGAAACTACAATTGAGCTTATCCACTTCAATCCATCAAGTTGAACATACTGATGCACCTTGAAAACTTGAATGATGAAACCATAACTGTGTTGAAACTAAAGCCTAAAACACACTGATATGAAAATAAAAAGCAATATAAAACTAAGATTTGTAAGATGCTCAGAGTGTTGAGCTTATTTCCACACCTACCTACCCTAATCTAACTTGGAGGTGATATATACACTAATTGAACTCCTTTCTCCAATGCAACCAATCAAGTAAATGACTACATGATTGATTATTTTTCACCTTTTTGAGTAAGCTGAAAAAACAAAAGGGCCACTCCCATTTTACTTGCCTTTGAACAATAGTGCTCAAGCTTTTCCTTAAAATCTACAACAAACCATTCCTAGCATGGCATAATCCTTCTTTAGATGATTCTAAAAACCAGCAAAAGGATCTTGGAACAATACCTCGCCCAGAGGATTTAAATAACAAACTTAATCTAGGGATGCTCCTTGTTCCACTTTGTCATGCTTAGGATCCTTCTAAAAGAGAATATATACATATTCTTCATGGTCATCTGACATGGCATCCTCATTATATACCACTATTTTGTCCTTAAGAATACCTGATATGTCTTGACTGAGTTGGGTGAATTATGTTGGAAGGCCATCATTCTGATGAATAGGAGCACTTTCTGTCAATAGGCCTTCTTAAGAAGGTAGAACAACATTAGTATCAATATTTTCTTCTGTTTCTTCATGAGGAAATGCTTCAGTACCTAAATCAACAGTAGAAGAAATAGACTTATTCTCTTCATTACATAAAAATTTAGAGGTTGGTTGCATGCTTAGAATCTGATTGATTTCTTCTTTAGTTAAAGGAGGAGGGAGTCTTTGTTTTCTTTGGATTGAAAAAAAAATGTTCTCTTTCTCTTGTGAATAATGATCATGAGGCTGAATGTCTTCCTTAGCCTCAAACAAAAGAGTAGATGAATTATCATTTTTCACCAGAGATAGATCTTGTGGATCTTCTTTCACTTCTTGATTTCTTTCATTTTAAACTAACTTCTCTTGGTTGTCATGACAATTAACTTGAGAATTAAATTCATGAATTTCTTCTAAGAGATCCTTAGGATTCCAATTTCCTAAATCTTCATCAATATTTACAAGGTATTGTATGATATCCTCAGATTGATCACAACAATTTTCAGCTAATGATAAATATGGAGAATTTTCTTTATAATTCTCATAAAACACCTTGTGGAAATATTTTAAAGAAAACAAACTACCGGGATTCAAACCTTCATACCATTCCCTTGCTTTCACATCTAATGTTGCCATGAAAATATTCATGAGGAAATATTCATGCCATTTTACCTTCAAATTCCATGAATGTATATGAAATTTAATGAGATGTAACGAAGCATCATCAACATTTTAATCTTGAAAAATAGGAAGATTTCTTTGCCAATCTACCCGAGGCATTTCGTGTGGGAATATAGGAATGTGATCTCTATTCATTGGAGTGTACCTACATTGTATTCTTGGATTCATCTTGTAAATTAGTCAGAGAGTGGGGTCACTATTGTAATATTCCAAAATTTGCACACAAGAAAATTGGAATATTAGATTTTGATGCTTTCACCTAGGAGAGGAATAAATGGGTAAGGAGGCCCATGAATAATAAAAATATGAATAATTTCCACCTTAATAAGGAAGGGGATCACTTTAGGAGCTGAAATTTATAGTTACAAGTGTGAACATAGGAAAAATAGATGAGGACATTGTCAAGTTTGACTAAGTCAACATGCAATCTTGAGGAGGAAGAGATCACCTAAGTAAACCAGTTCAATGTGAACAAGGATCAGCCTAAGACACACATATGTAAACTAGATTGAATATCCATAGTGTGAAAAGAGGCATTGGAGATGGATTAGTTTTAGTTGACCAAAGTCAACAGGGCAGCCACAAGAGGAGGGAAGCTAGCTAGGGCAGCGCAGTTTTGAAAGAGGAAGCTTCATGAAAAAGTCACCTCAACATTGTGTGGGGTCTGGGGTGAGGACACTCACCAAAGATAAAAGGAGGGCATAGCATCAAAGGAGATTCATTCATGTATTCAGATATTTTTTTCTAGATACCAATTGCATACTTCAGCTGTTTAGTCGGAGTTGCTGCACTACTTAGTGCAAGGGATTCTTGAGATCAGCTTGCTTAAGGGATCAAAAGAGAGTGATTTGAGCTTAATTTCAGTATTTTTCTTGAGCCGATTCCTTCACATTCAGACACAGTGCATTCTACTTCAAAAAACTGCGTCCTTGATGCAGGGGTAGCAGCAGCAGTGTTGCACCCTTTGATTTTGCGCTCATCTTGTAAGAGGAGGTGCTTATTTCCCTCCGGGAGTTTGTTAGAGAGGCCTTTGGCCATATTTCTGTATTATTCAGTTATATCATGTCATATTCAACCATGTATAATACAGATATGCAGTAATTGCGCTATTTCTGCAGTGTTGCTTATTATTCATGCATTTTTCCGAGAACCTTTACCGGGTGCCTTGGTTTTGTTGTATAAGAGTGTAAACCTCGATTTTTCTCTTGTGTGATTAATATAAGTTGCATATCAGACTTCTTTCATATTTTTTTCAGAAACCCTCATGGGAATTATGCTTTCACTGTATTCAGAAATTTATGTTTATCAAAGTCATGGGAAATTAATGTTTTCTAGCCTAGTCAGGAAAGGAGGAGTTTTTTAACATAGCTAGAAGCATTATTTTCAGCTTAAATTTGGAGCATAGGTCCCTCACGACCTAATATATCATATCCAACCATTTCCCCTGCTTATTTTTACGCTCATTTATGAAAATAACCTTTTTATAGCATAAAATATCCTTTTTCCCCACTCTTTAGATCATGAATCAAAGTGAAAGTTTCTGCTGTAGATAAATATGATGTATATGTGTTTCTTATGAATATTTTAAGCTTATTTATTATAACACAACCGTTATACAATTGATTCCTTTCAGAGTTCCAGTTTATGCCCTGTATTGTTGCATTTCCCTACCCGAGAAGGAGAATATAGGCCTAACTCTTGCTGAGGTTCTTTCATATGCTGGGTTGATGTTATTATTCATCTAATGAGATGCTCTTCATTTCCATGCTCATGGTTTGTTGAATCTCCACATTGGTAATAACTCTGGTTATTCCCCATAGTGTTGTTGTTCCTTAGTTTGGAACATTATAGTGGTATTAGAGCATGATCTCTGGCACAACCTATGAGATCAAGATATCAGAGGAGTAAAGAGGAGAATTAGAGAACAAAATTATGGAGAGGATGAGCTTAATCTCATCCATTTTCAGATCCAAGAATAAAGAAGAAGAGAAATGCATTTAAACTTCAAAAGGGTTTCAAGGAGGAGAGAGTTGCAGTGAGACCTCTGGAAGGTTTCAAGAAGTAGAAAGAGATGCATGCACTTCCTGTTCTTGTAGAGGAAGTGGAGACCAAGGATACCACTTAGAGAATGAAATTATGAGTGGGTATTTGGCAGAATACAAGTGCCAACCTAGGGCTTCCAAAGAGACCCTAGATTTTCCTCAATTTGTTCAACTGAGAGAAGAAAGAAGATCTTGCAGCAAAGTAGAAATCAAGGGCAATAGATTCCTATTGTCTAAATTTGATGGGTCAAATACAAAAAGAGCTTGGGAAAGAAAGCTCGAGGCATTCTTCCTACTTCATCCAGTGGAAGAGAGGGAGGCAGCAGAAATTGTAGCGCTGCACCTAGAGGGTGAAGCCAATACTTGGTGGTGCAATCACTTAAGCCACACAAGAGTGACTTCCTTTTCTGAGTTCACTCAAGAGATGATCAGAACTTTTTATGAAGAGATATTAGAGGATAGAGGGTCCACACCACCATGGGAAGAGACAAAAACCAACGTTGTCACAACCTTAGAAGAGCAGCTTTCTACATTAGCAGTTGGGGCATCCATTACATTAGAGGGAGGAGCCTTTGCAGCTCTATAAGAGATGCCCACATCTCACCAAGGTATGGGAAGATTTCCACTTTTACTTATTGCAGAAAATATTTCTAAGAGTTGTGGAAATATGTTTTCATATTGCCTAGGATCAAACATTGTTGCTGGGGTAGAGCAGCAATATTGCACTGCGCTATGCAGACTTGAATGGTTCAAGAAACAAATGAACCATCATTCTCTTGGACCCTTGTTGAGTTGCACTCAACCCTTGAGTTTGAATTGTGATCTTTTGGAGGGAGTCATGAACCTTGAGATGGAGTATGAGGCAACAACTATGTCATTGGAGGGACTATCAGTGCTGTCAAGCAATAGCAGGGAAGAGGCTTCACCTTTTTCACCTTTGGATCTTGATGGATTCAGGATGGCCATGGACATGAGATCTTCTCTAAGAGATATCCAAGGAAATTCATTACAACATTTCATGGTATGCATAAGAGAGGAACTGATTGTGGAGGTTGATAGCCCACATGGGGAGAATGCCAAGGTGAAGAATGACAGAAGGCATCCATATGGTGTTGAGTGGATGTGGGAGAAGAGTAAGAGGTTGGTGAGCCACTTGCAATTTTATGATATAGGGCAGCAAGAAGCCAAACTTCATTGGCTACTCTTGAGAGATTTTGGCCACCATGAGACATATCTTTTTTCCAAGGGTATTTGGGGTACTTGCATCATATGGTAAGGAATGTGGGAGTATTATGATGATGTGATCTTTTCACCGCATGGAATGTATGATTGAGGTATGATGAGGCAGCAAAGGCATTTGTTGCTTTGGAGGATTGGGGAAGAGCAAGGTCGGATTTTCTCACAGCGCAGTCTACTTCAGAAAGTTGCGTCCTTGATGCAGGGGCAGCAGCAACAGTGTTGCACCCTTTGATTTTGTGCTCATCTTGTAAGAGGAGGTGCTTATTTCCCTCCGGGAGTTTGTTAGAGAGGCCTTTGGCCATATTTCTGTATTATTCAGTTATATCATGTCATATTCAGCCATTTATAATATAGAGATGCAGTAACTGTGTTATTTCTGCAGTGTTGCTTGTTATTCATGCATTTTGCCGGGAACCTTTGTCAAGTGCCTTTTTTTTGCTGTAGTGTAAACCTCCATTTTTCTCTTGTGTGATTAATATAAGTTGCATATAAGACTTATTTCATCATTTTTTGTAGAAAACCTCATGGGAATTACTCTCTCACTGTATTCAAAAATTTATGTTTAGCAAAGTCATGGGAAATCAATGTTTTCTAGCCTAGTCAGGAAAGGAGGAGTTGTTTAACATAGATAGAAGCATTATTTTGAGCTGAAATTCGGAGCATAGGTCCCTCATGACCTAAGATATCATATCCAACCATTTCTCCTGCTTATGTTTACGCTCATTTCTGAAAATAACCTTTTTAGAGCATAAAATAGCCTCTTTCCCCACTCTCCGGATCATGAATCAAAGTTCAAGTTGCTGCTATAGATAAAAATGATGTATATGTGTTTCTTATGCATATGTTAAGCTTATTAATCATAACATGACCGTTATATGAAGAGTTCCAGTTTATGCCCTGTATTGCTGCATTTCCCTACCCGAGAAAGAGAATACAGGCCTAACTCTTGCTGAGGTTCTTTCATCTACTGGGTTGATGTTATTATTCATATAATGAGCTACTCTTAATTTCCATGCTCATGGTTTACTGAAGCTCCACATTGGTAATAACTCTGGTTATTCCCAATAGTGTAGTTGTTCCTTAGTTGGGAACATTACAACTATATATTCACAACCAATCTGGATTCTTCTACCAGTGGTGCCTTTAGGTCAAGTGAAAATTGTGGAGTCGCCAGGTGGAGGATTTCAAATTTCTTTTTTCTAGTTTTTTTCCACCATCAACAACTAGATACCAATATTGGAACATACTTGAATCATACAATATTTAGACTGGGTTTTCTAAGTTCTGATGAAATAATAAGCTTTTCAATAACTCCCTGGTGCCGGGTAAAACCCATAGTCCCCAATTTAATGTGTTACTAAATGAATCCCAAGTTTCATTCCCAATAATTATCACCCAATCTAGGCAAACTCACAATGTTCTGATTTCTTGAACTGGCAATTTAAATAAAACCTAGTTGGAAACTTTAATATCTCAAATCTGAGATTTGAGATATTAATTTCAAGTTTCTCTTATGTATGTAAAAACCACATATTTCAATAGCCCAGACTCTATTCTCTTAAGCAGAAGAAAACCTTATTATAACCCCTCACAATGCATAAATTATGCCTTTTCATTTATCCAACCAAGCCTTACCATATTAACCTTTAGCCTTCAACCAAGGCTTATCATAGTATTTATCTATGCGAGAATTTCGGTGTCAAAGTTCAACCTTGGAGAATTATGATGAATGCATATAAATCTTATGCCGCAAGTCGACAACCCAATTTCCAAGACCTTATATTAAATCAATAGATCTTGGCCCAATCACTTATATACGTGCCCTTTGACATATTTCATATCAACCTACATTCCAGCCTCTGTTCAAATATTAAGAACATTATAATAATGCTACGCCTTCGAACTCAAACCCAAACTATAACATATATAATGCCTTAGGGCCCACAGTACTTACCTTGGCATTAACTATCATGCCCATCCAATGGTTGGAGATTCATCGTGCTACCACTCACTCATCCGACGACAGTCGCGTGATCAAATGGCACAGGGTTTAATCCTCCAATTCACGTGGTGTAAATGGGGCCTAATAGTTAAACAACCCTTCTCATCTGACGGTAGATAGCTTATCGTGTTGTCCAGGATAATCCGATGACCATAAGCAAATATCGTGTTTTTTTTCTCACAGAGGTTTAATGCCCAGAAAAAACGCGATGGAAGCGGTATTACATTACCACCCTTCTCTATGTGTCAGCTAGCGACATATATCACATTTTTTTGAGCGATTTCTCTTACCACTCTTCAACAATGCAAGACCGCTAGTTTTCCCTCTAGAAACCTCCTTTACTATTTACTCCAGGTTCCACTTTGCATTAAGTGTTCAAGGTTCCGCTTTATTCTTCACGGTTCCTCCTCCACTTCTTAACTACAGGTTCTTCCGATTCGGGCTCCTTGCAAGTTTAGAACACTCCATCACAGAAAGTTAGGTTTCATTATAAAACCGTGCCATCGCTTCCATAATTACGAACAGAGGTTAATCAATCCCTCATCATTCACCTCGGCGCTTCCAGTTCAATACCATGTCGACATTTAACTTCGATTCTTCCATCAAGTGTAGAGACTCATCTCAGAACTCTTTTACCGAGTTTCTTCCCTTGCGCAATAGATATCCTCTATCTATTATGAAATTAGACACACAGGGTTCAAGTTCACAATGCTCAACCACAGTTAGCCATTTATTTATCAAAGGCGTGTAGAATCACCTTTACCCAATTATGTACAGGATTACAATTTCAACCTCTTACACAGAGACTTGCATTACTTCTTGAAATGAATCAATGCATTAACATTGGTTCTTAATGTTAGCCACCTATTAATTTTTTGTCAAGCAAACAGGTGGCTAAATATTTTTCTGAGCCTTCAAGAGATACATTTCCTATGAAAATCTCTCATTCTTGAAGCCTCTATGTGTCTTTTTCCCTTTGAAAATATCTCCACTGCTATTTCCATCAAGATATCCTCACTATCTATGGAAAAATTATGCTCAAAAAGG
Source organism: Pinus albicaulis (assembly GCA_034641835.2). NCBI lineage: Eukaryota > Viridiplantae > Streptophyta > Pinopsida > Pinales > Pinaceae > Pinus > Pinus albicaulis. Next base: position 313,163,759 of record CM076571.1, read on the forward strand.
TCTCCATTTGCCTTTGTATCCCTGCAAATTTCCCATTTTAACCCCATTTTTCCCTTTTTCAAATTTCCCTTTGGACTCCAAAAATCCATTCCCAAGCCTTATAAATCATCCCATCACCCCTTTGAACCTTACAAACACCCTTTTTTTGGCTTAAAATCCATTTTTCCCTTTACCGAAAACCTCTTCTAAGCCTTAAAGACTCTATTTTTAGGCCAAAAAACCCATTTTTTAAATATAACAGGCTTAGCCCCCTTCGGCCCAGCCCCTAACCACTTCCCCTCCATCCAAATAAGCACTAAGACCAAGTGCTAAGCCATACAACTCTTATCGCATCGGAGAGTTGGAGCAATGCGCTTTTTCCTTTGTAAACAGAAAACTTCCGATGCGAGATGTATTTGTTCTATCGGTCCTTGGTGCGATATCTACCATTGATCTGAATAGATATAATGGCCCGTGCCTATTTCATCATACCCCATCACACTCCTTTGTAAACCCTCCAATGGCCATCTACACCATTGTTCACTTTTAAATCCGATGGCCATCGCAGCACCGCGCTCATTGCCAATAGGAGATTTTAAAATGTGCCACCCTTCAATGCCCTGATTGGCCAATCCCTGATTTGATCCTAGCCATTGAATCCACAAGAACCAATGGCCAGGATTTGATATTGATCCACCCTGCTTCCCCGATTGGTCATCCTTTGATCTAATCACAACCATTGATCTGCAGCCAATCCAACGGTCCAGATGCAATCGCTCCTTCATCCCATCGGAGTTTTGGCCCTTCCATCGCTCTCCCTCTGATTAGATCATAGCCGTCCATCCCTTATGATCTGATGGTCCTCCTTTCTAACGCTCATTCCCTTAGCCATTTGGCCTCCGCTTCCTCCTTAAATCTCCACCGTCGATCCCATGGATCCAACAACTCATATTACTCCCGACCACTATACAGCTCCTCTGCCTTTGCTTTTCCACTGCAGATCTCAACCGTCCATTGCATAGATCGAACGGTCCACAATCAAACCACCTTTGATCGACCCCCACCTTACTGACCACACACCTTCCCGTATCGCGCTCCATCTCCCACCGTCGGATCTCATAGTCCCAGATCCAATGGCCAGCATCAATATCACACATATTTTGTGTTCGGGCTTTAACAATTAGAATTTATGCGATATGGGTGGTTTTATTTCGCCACGTGTCAGCTGGGAACCTATATCGCATTCGAAAAGTTAAAACCGCCTCCCTCCCTTTTCACCACACAAAAATAGTTGTTTCTTCAGCCAAAACCACTTCCCCACTTCCTCTCCTGAAAGGCCATCTACAGATCTTGACCGTTGATCTAATTATATCAATGACCCTCATTTCATCTTGCATTCCATTCATATTTGTTCATCACGCGATCATAGAACTTCATCATGTCATCTAAACTGTCGATCTCCTCCTGAGATCTGACGGTCCATATTAAATTGCCATTCGCCCACGCCTGGTCCCACCATTAAAACCCATTTCATTGCATTTTCATTCATTTTCTATGTATTTCGCCAGAGTCTAAACTCTCACCATTTATATTAAAAAATATTTTTCTCCGCTCACATTAGAACTTTAATGTTTAACATTAAAGTTTATTTCATTTTGCTCAACCTTCTAAAGTCATTCCATTAGTTAATCTCCACCGTCAATCATCTCCTCCAAAACTGATCGAACGGTCCACAGCCATTTCTCCACCAAACCTCCATCAGAGCAGATTTCCACCATTACACTGCATTTTTCCACCATTTCCATTGAATCCGTTGAATTCATCACTGCTGAGATGCCATCCTCACAGCATTCCACTTCATCCATCCTCCCACCACATGGATTTCTTAACATTGCTTATGTCTTTGTGCAGGTTACAGACGGTGAAAGCCGTTCTTTTTACACAGTCACTGTTAGTGACACAGTAGCGCTAATGAAGTTTCACCAGAGCCAGAGATTGCAGGGAAGACTCCCGAAAGGATTTAAACACATATTTTATCCTAATCAAGGGTATTAACTCCATTAAAACCTCCAGCACCATTAAAACCTGCAAATTCATAGACAGAGATAGTCAATAAAGTGACAAAGAGTATCAGTGAAGGATTAAAGGGTCTAATGCACATTATTGAATATTTTAAGCTTTAATTCAATGATCAAAGAGAAAATGTACCATATTGAAGACCTTGTGATTAACACGGAGGTCCTAATGAGGCCTAAAGCATAGAAAACCATATTATCAATGTCTCACTTCAGTAGAAGGTTCTTTCCCTTGAAAGGACAACTTCCCATACTGTTTTTATGCTACATCGAGTTCCCAAGAAGATCTACATCCTGACAGAAGTCCTGATGTTGCCAGAGCATTTGTTACACAGTATGGCAGTCCTGAAAGTCATTTATCTGCCTTTGTTCCTGTCACCAGAGTACTACAGAGTACTGCAGCCGTAAGTACATCAAAGAACATACCTAGAGTTAATATCAGCCTGTCGAAGACCACTCTTTTTTCCAAACAGTACTAAAGATTAATTGCATAGATATTAAGACAGAATGGGCCTCGAGCCTTTCCTTCTTCCTCTATTTTAATGTTTCATTTATTGTTTCATCTACCTCCTCTACCTCTCTTTCATCTATAAGAACTCAATAAAAACACATTGTAAAGGTTGTTGTTGATTATTAATCGGATATCTGTGAATTCTAAGTTGTTCTCTGTGTAAATTTGTAAGATAGGCTGAGGAAGATGTTTTCAGACTGAACATCAAGCTGTTGGACAATGTTGTACATGACTAGTGTTTCTCTTTAATATGACAAGCACATTTCTTTGGATCCTGATTTAAAGCAGCGGTGAATTTTTCTGCCTTTGTCTCTATTTTCCTTCTGTTATTCATTAGATTTCATTTCTCTGGTAAGAATCAGAAATCTAGCTTAGGATTTACCCTTGAATGGTACCCTAATTCCCCTTCTCTTCTTATTTTTGATTTTTTCTACTGATTGTGCTATCTGAGTACTGATTCAAGATAATTTAACAAGTGTAGTAGTTGTTATTCACTGCTAAATGATGTATGAATTTATGAATCTGTTCTTAGATGTTCTTGTTGGGTTTTAATTGAAAGAATTGGGATACTGGGAGTTTAGAATGTTGATTCTGTCTCACTAGGGTATTTTCAATCAATTGAACCTTTCTCAGTTCCCTTAAGTTGAAAGTCAAAGCATTGAAAGTTCAAAGCCTTTCTCTGATATCACGCTTCACCTTGTGTTTAAATCTTTAATGTTTCCTTCGTCTGAAGAGTTATCCTTTAGGGGTTGGATCATAGGTGTGTAATGGAATTCCCTGTCCCTAGATCTAATTCTTAAATGGTCACCTTAGAGGTTTCCTTGTCATTCACCTTCATTCCTTATCATTTCATACCACACTATCATATTTAAATATCAACTGTTTTAGATGACTAGCCCAATTGAAAGCCTTGAATACTGAATAGCAAGTAAACCCTTTCATGAATCCATTGCCCAATGGTCTCGAGTGTTCTCTGAACTATCTTTCCTTTTCCTAAAATCCTCTTTTCTCATCCTTTGTCTTATATTGAACCCTTCATCCCCGTTTCCCAACAACCAGAAAAAAAAACAAAAAAAACCTCGTGCCTTATAACTAGCCTAATACCTTCAAAACAAGCTTCAAAGACATATAATTTGCGTCTATAGAGAGATCCCTCTCTAGACCCAGGAGGGCTAGATCTTGAGGTCTCAAAGTGGTTCTGATGTTGTCTCATCTTTTGGTATTTCCAAACTTGCCAAAAAATGGGAACTCCAACATAATGGCGACCATACTGGGGAAAAAAACTTTGAGTGCCCTTAAATGCTATATCTTGTCTTGTGTCCCATTGTAGTCTCCAACATAATGGTGACTCCACAGGGGAATTTGAGTAAAACACACCTTTAAACACTTCAAAGACTCAAAGAATACCATAGTAGCCTCAGTTTGGCGTTTAATCACTGTGGTGGACAGTATACCCTATTGAAACATTATAAACCTTCCACCTGGCGACTCCATAGTTCCCTAATGATTAAAGAATCCACTGGTGATCAGTAGGCCTGTTGTTTATCTTGGTTTACATAAGATTCCACTGGGAGACTAGAGTCCATAACAACATGAGCCATATTACAAGTAACAAGTAGGATTAAGCTTCCTTGTTTGAAGACAACATACTGGCTTCAAGAACCATTCTTACAAGAGCTTATCCTAACACAAACCCACCTAAAATAGTTGACAACCCTGAGAGAATTATTAGGAAATATCCCACTCCTAGGAAACCAACTATTTCTAGACACATCCATAGAGCTAACTCTGCACTAGAAAACTTTACAGCGCTATCAGACACTTAGTTTGACCTAGACTTACCAAGCATTTTACCTAGAACTAGGTCATTCAGTAATCTAGTCCATTCAAACCTTGAGCTTCCTGGTTCACCATATCATAGTGGTCAACACATTAGGGATAGAGAGACCCCTCCATCTACACCTCCGGATATTCATTTCATTTAAAACTTGGGGATCTATCACCCTAAATCAACTCAACAGAGTGTTGCTGGTCCTAGTATTCCTATCATCCACATACCTGCTGCTCAAGCCAATCCTTGACCTCCTCAAAACACCATTATGGCAGCTTGGTATGCACCTTTGGTGTTACCACAGCCTTTAGTGCCTTTACCCAATGATTATCAGTAAAATATCCCACATTTCACTGCAAAAGATTCTACCACAGCGTAGCACCATGTAGATAGGATGGAAGATTCCTTTGATTATATGGAGATAGATGATGAGACAGTCAAGATGAGAATATTTGCCTAGAGTTTAGGAGGTGATGTGAAGAAGTGGTTTAAAGGTCTACCCCCTAATAGCATCCATGATCTTCCCTCTTTATATCAATCCTTCATAAACAAATGGGAAGTCAAGACCAACCCTCTCCAAATATTAGCAGAATACAAGAACCTTAAAATAAATGTAGGAGAGAGTGTCCATGACTATTCTACAAGGTTTAATAGCGTTTATAACGCTCTTCCTCCACATATGAAACCTCCCCAAGGTATGGCTCTAGTGAAATATCCTGAAGGCTTTGATGCTGACATGGCCTACCAGCTTAGGGAGAGATATTACAACACATTGGAAGATATGCAAAAAGGACCAGTGAGTGTAGAGGCTAACCTGATTGAAAAAAGAGCCAGAATGAGGTCCAAGAAAAAGGTAACATATAGGGATGACACATCAGCTTCCACATCCGATGCCAAGTATGACAGTCTAGCCAAAAACATGGAAAGGCTAGAGAAAATGATGGAAAAAATGGTTTTCACAGTTAATAATTAGAAAAGAAAAAAAAATCATAACCAGAACCAGAACTTTAGGAGAAACACCCCTCCTAATAGACAAAGATACTTTGAACAACAATTCATACCCCCATTTCAGGAGAACTTTCTTGATGAGGACGAGGGGATAATGGAAGAGTCCGAGGGGACCACAATAAACATGTTGGAAATAGAAAACTCAATCCAAAACTATTCCACAGAAGATGATCAGACCTCACACTCACATTGGGATGAGGAAAGGTTAGAATCTGAGGATTATAGGGTAGGATTTGAAAATGCCATCATGCAGGTCAGAGAATAGTATGAAATTAGAAGAAAAAAGAGCTTAGACACTTCCAAACCGAAAGCTCCTGAGATTACCATTAAGAAAAGGCCTGAGAAAACTCCTATGGTGACTACTGAAAGTAACAAATCAGCAGCTGAGAGTTCTGGGAAGAACAAAGAAAAAGACAGCCAAAATGATGATAAATAAAGTCAACAAACTAGCAGCACTAGCATTGCAGCTAATGCTCCTGATAAAACAACTACTAGCACTGTACATAGTGATAATCAACACACTGAATCTTCCGCTAAAGTAGTGGCTAACAAAACAGAGTCGAGTCTTACAAAGAGTCAATCTCCCTTCAATTTGGAGAGTGAGATTGATAAAATTAAAATCTCTGTCCCACTCTCTGAGCTGGCCACTCAGGATGTATATAAAGGCCAAATTTTGAAGGCTTTAAATCTAGGTGAAAACAATGACACTATCAATCTAAGTGATGATCAACCAACCCTTCTGTTTGGTCCAAAGATAGAAGGGAGGTTTCAGGAAGGGGTAGTACCTCCTTTTTACATCAACCTCAATATCCATGACAAGATCCTCCACAACGCAATGCATGACTCTGGGGCATCACACAACCTAATGCCTAAGGTAGTTATGGATAGGTTAGGCCTATAGATAACCCATCCTTATAAATATTTATATTCATTTGACTCTAGCAGAGTGAAGTGCCTTAGCCTAATCAAAGACCTTTATGTAAAATTAACCTAGATTCCAACAAAATGCATGGTTATGGATGTTTTAGTGGCAAATGTGCCACCTAAGTATGGCATGTTACTATTGAGGCCATGGGGAGCCAAGCTTCAAGGTACAATGCAGATGGATGGGTCATATGCCATAACCCTGTCTTTAGCCAACTTAGGAGACTGTATAGAGAGGCACAAATGAATTTCATGGTTAGCAGCCCTGAAAAGCCTGAAAATTCACCTTTGTACTTTGTACACACAGATCTGGACTCCTTTATCCTTTGCAACGATGAATCCATAAACGAGCCAGAGCTAGAAGATAGAGATGGAAACAATAGAGTAGAGCCCATAGACTTTAACATAATGGCTACTCTAGACATGGAAGAAAACGAAGAAGAAACCTTTGGACAGTGCACTGAATCTAAAACTCAGAGTGATCAAGAACAAGACTACAAACAGCTGACTCGTCATCTTTCTGAACCCCATACACATCATGAAGAACAAAACCCTCCCCACCACGATGCAGACCCCATATTACAACATAAAAATGAAACCAAAGTTAGGGAGGAAAATGATGATAAACATGAAAATGATCCCTTATGGAGAATGAATTTCGATGGGTCTTTCACTAGAAAGACTGCATGAGCAGGAGTGTGGTTACATAACACTAAGAGTGACTATGTGTTTCGGGGAAAATCACCCTAGAGGTTTGTTGGGTCTAAACCTCCACAGAGCAGGGCATTCTATTCAGAAGGACTCACACACAACCATACTTGAATGAAAAAAACTAGTTAACAATGATAGCAAAACTCACCTGAAATCCTACGTTCGATGTAGATCCCACGGGGTCCAAACCCCCAGCAACTCTCCTTCCTCCTTCAACCTGGAAAACAAGAACGAACGTGCACGGAAACCTAGTTGTGCAACATATACTTCTCCTAAACGTTAGTGCAATCTATGTGAAACATTATATAAACCATAATAAATGCTTAAATGATAATCTTTTCACATATATAAATAAACATTAACACACGAGTTTAGGAACAAGATGGTTCTTCATTATCATGAACAGCATGTACAGTAGGAAAAGTGGAGAGATCACCTGAATCCTTCCACGATCTTCGAGCAGACCGTCATCCGGATTCATCCTGCCCTTGCCTCGCTAAGATTCTTCCAAGACTTTTGCACTCGAGATGGCATATAAATCGATGAACATCTCCAGGAAACAAGGGTTTCCTGATATAAATCTGGGAAAGTGCAGGAGGCACGGGGAATCAGACTTGAACTGGGATTCCAACAGAGTATAATGTCTATAGAATTTCTCTCTCCCTTAGGCCATACACATGAGGGGCTTTTATACTCCCTCAAAGTAGTTTCAATCAGTTGGAAACAGTTGGCCACGTGCTGGGGTGGTTGAACTACCAGAGTAACCATCAACCCAGCCCGAAAATAGGGATTTTTTATATATTTTTTAATGATTTTAATGGAATATGCGGAAAAATACATGTGGACTCGCGTATACACGCAGAAAAGTCAGGGCATATCCACGTATGGGGATTTTAACATTGTTTTTTAGTGAATTTTGTTCAAGTCTGTAGGAATGGGTGCCCAAAGCCATAAAAGCAATCATGAATCATATGAAGGTGAAAAATGATGCTATAACAGATGCCCCCTAATATATGAGGTCAGAAGGGGTACATGATGGCCGAAATGTATTATGCACATAGAAAGAACTTCGCAAGGACAAGAGAGGACTTCACCAAATTTCAGCCTGCCAAAAACCAATGAAAGAAAACAGAGAGTCAATTCATGCTGAGGCAGGCATACCCATGCTCAATCAAAAATACATCATATGGAAAGTACTGAATAGATCCAACATGTATACAAGTATAGCTGAACTGAAAGTACACAATGAATCATCTGAGCATGGCCTGGAAGTATAAGTCTGAATCAATGTCCAAGTATCACATATAGAAAACTAATCAATGATGCTGCAACTGGATGTTTGATCATATAAGTAACTAAATCTCCAAGTACCAAATCATAAGAGGTGGAATAAACGGTACAATCACGCAACTCGGTAGCCAACATATAGGATTTTGCTGTACTGATACTGCAACATATAAGGGTGAACGTCATCACTGGTAGAAACTGAATGGATTGTCAAAAGTGAACCGAAAGATGCCGATGCAACCCGAGGTCTTCACCGATCTCGACGGAACAATTCTACACAATGGGAATAAATGAGCTGAAGTCGGCCATGTGAGAAATCGTTGGATTACCGATCAATGATGAATACCATTAACGAACGTGAGACAACCCACCAATAATGAAAATGAGTGTCAAGGTGCCCCAGTACAATCTAACAAGTGTGAATGAATGAGTTCAAGTTGAACACTTGAAAGAATCTACCAATCAGGAGGCAATTATGAATCCCCACTGTCGATAGCGAAGAGTCTGCCACTGATGACTGCAAACCCTAAGGTACTGACAAAAAGACTCTAGACCTTATTCCCAGAGCAATGAGTCGGAGTCGATGGGAAAAGTTCTGCTGGAAGGAAGGCATTAAGGCATCCCACATCAGTCCAGCGCGAGTGTAACCCGCAGGCCAATATTTGGAAGGAATCGGATGAAGTAGAGTGATGGAACCAAAACCGAAGTACGTTTCCGACATGCACAAGATGAAGCTAGCGCACGGAAGAAACCCTCTGAACCAACCAATAATGAAAGCTGACACAGAGGTGAGAAATCCACCGATAGGGTCAAATGGAAATCAAGGTACTGCACGAATCCCAAGTGTGATAATGTGTGCTGACGTCGAACACAGGGGAAACCACTCAATCAAAGACCCATAATGATGATCAAATGCTGAGCACAAGGTCACCTATCAATGATGGAAATAGGGCCAGGGTGCAGCTCTAGGTTTGCTCTCAGAGCAATGTGTTGTAGTCGATAAGAGACAAACCCGCCAGCAAGAAGTCAATGGAGACCTTCTCAAACTAGCACGAGCAGAAGACCAAAACATCTGATGTGATAGAACAAGATACGGACAAGACCAGGAAGGCCGACTGAATAATGAGTCAAGAGACACCGTAGAATGGTTGACTCTGGTTAGACTTCCCTTGAACAAAAGCATGACTCGTGATGACCATGGCAGTAAAAAGTAACACTGTATAAGTCTGTTATGCAGGAGGCAGAACAAACTCTCCATATGATTGGAAGAGATAACCAACCGGAGGAGAAATGACAAGTGAAACAAGGTAAAGGCTGAACCTAGGTCAAAACTAAAACCATCCCAAATGGAGGAAAGATATATAAGTGTATATGCTTTGTTCAAGGGTGAAAAACTGACACTGTACTGCCATCAAATAACGAAGTTACATCTCGTTCCCGCTCTTTTTGTTATATTTGATTTTTTTGTCTTTTTCATATAATAAGCCTGAAAAAGAATAAAAGAATGCTATCGTACAATGGATAGAACGAGTATCAAGAAACAGATGCACTAGTTCCTGGGATTGGAACGATCCTATTCTCAATGCAAGGTGGCGAAAACTGGTAAGTGATACTCAGAGGAATGTTCCATCCATGGATAAAAGGGTGTCAAGTCACGATAGCTAAGTGCATGCAATGGTTTAACTTGTATAGATAGACAAGGTCAAAAGTTGGCTTAAACATTGAGTCCAAATGAAGCCGACTAAAGGCCAGGATAAACAAGTAGCCAATATGTAATGCAGTAATACAACTCAACAACACCAGGGAGCCTCTAGGGTAATAGCCAGAAAAATGATAGTGAGGAAGAAGAAGAATGAAGCTTCAACACATAAGTCATGGCAGGACTAAAGAGGACTCCTGAGCCTACATAAAACGCAGCATGGGCAACAAGTGATAGCAAGGAACTAACTAAGAAGCCCATGCAAAGGAAGGCTCTACCACCAAGTTGTGATTAAAAAATCGCCAAGTGAAATAGGCGTAATACTCATGACCTAATGGGATCGACCCTATGGCAAGTGTCAGAATGGAGGCTAGTATGAAAAATGCAACGGAAAGTGGATTCCCTAACCTATATGCCAGTGAAGATCATATACCTGCCATGACGGGTCAGCAGTCATGGATCAAAATCTGGAAAAATCTCAAAAAACGTCAAAATGTACCTGAAAACATACCAAACTGGGCACTTCCAAGCATCCGGGTTATGCAGCTTAAGATAGATTGAAAAAATAAGCATAACAATTTTTTGCGAAAATTTTCAACTTTTTGGGCATAAATAGACAAATTATCTCATATTTGGTTCATTATTACATTGCTGATTTGGAAAAAAGTGCTCTAGAGAAAAAAACTTCTTTCGTCAAAACAGGAGCAACCGACCGTCGAATTCCACCGAATTTCTTAGTTTAGTTCTTAATTCATCCTGCTATTCATTTTTTCCGTTCATAAATTAAAATTTAGGAATTTTTTACAATAGAATATCTTGCTAAAAATCACGGGTTTGCGCATACATGGGTTGGTAATGATGAAGTCGCGTATACATGCGACTATGCACAAATAAAGTCGCGTATGCGTAGGCCCAAATGAAAAAAAAGCGTAGCTAATGAAGGAATTATTGAAACTTTGCAGGATGACCATATCATGGAGAGAGCGTGAACACAGTGCAATTGATCAAGAAGTCATGCAGGAACAAGCATCACTAAATATTCTTCGGAACTGCGGATTGCTCAAGTTTTTTAAAATGCCAAATATGAAGAGCAATGTCCAGTTGCTCGAAATGCTTGTGAACTATTGGGAACCGGAAGAGGACTGCTTTATGATAGATTAGATGTCTGTATGCATTGAAGTGGAAGACATATATTTTATCACTGGACTCTTCCGGAGGGGGGAGCCAGTAGACTTGCATGGTAAGCCTTTGGGAGGGCTCACCGTGGAAGATTATGTCCACGTGTACTACGTACAGGGTTCCAAGAAAGTTGGAACTCAAATTGCAATCAAAGATTTAAGGGATTTGCACATGAAAATCCTCCTTTTCATCATTGGTAGAGTGGCAGGATCTACCTCCCTACACCAGGCATCCAGGACGCAAATGAGCATAGAAGTGGAATGCTTAACTCATGTATATGATTGGTGCACAGCCCTATTGCTGAACATGAAGCAACAATTGACCTCTATCCGCCAAGCAAAGACAAAACACTTTGGATATGGTACAATTTTGACGACATTCTTCTTTGAAAAGATTCCAGCACTAAGACCCAGAGTTATCTCTACCATTAGCAGCTCGAGAGACCCAAGAATTTCTCGTTGGGCAGACATGATGAAGAGATTGGGGGGGAAGTGAAGTTCCCCGGACCACTTGGGATGATGAGTTCTTCCAATGGTGGAGAGAACAAATCATCGCGGTGGACGACTATCCCTATGCCGGGATGGACTTTCGTGGTGATCTAGATCTTGTCCTTCCACCAGGCACAGCATGGGGTATAGTTGGTAAGTTTATAATTTTTGACTTATATAATTTTTTTGGATTTTTTCAAGATGTATGAAAAATGAAAAAAAAACATGTTTTTGATTGGATTCATAATGACTTTAAAAATGATCATGATACAGATATTGGACCAGTTCGACCTAAGGGTTTCCCATGACACAAGCGTCGCCGAGGTGAAGCGGATACAGTGGATTCAGACAGGACCCTCCAGGCTGTACAGAGGAACTTGGAGGGATTAACCCGTCAAGTACCTATGGCTGCAGTGGAAGATCTGCATGAAGCCATCCAGAGGCAGGTGGTAGGAGTACCCCGCGACTGGGTATAGTTATTCCGCCGAGTTTCCACCGCGATTGTGTTCTATAAGAACACTACTTCTGGGCAGGGACCTCAGTAGTAGATAGATATGATGTATCATATGACTGTATATTTTCTGAGACTGAACATGATCGGGCATAAGCCCAAGTTTTTTTATGACCTATGGATCCAAATTTTTGTATAGTTCTGAACACTCTGATGATATATATACAACGATATCTGATGTGATGTGACAAATCTATCAAAATTTATGATGTTTTTGACGATTAAATTTTATTGTATGGAATGATTAATGTGCCAATCAATTGCTTGATTAGCTAATGAGTCTTCCAACCGATTGTCAACTCGAGGAATATGAATGAAAGTTAATAATTGAAATGATCTTTGTAACAAACGTACCCTCAAGAACAACCAGAGAAAAAACGGATCTCGAACCCGATAAGTATTGTTCAACTGTGACACCACCAGCTAAGAGTCCAAGAAAACTACCAACGAATCAACACCCAAAGATATTGCCTCCGAGAGTAGATAAACAACTGCAGTGTATTCTGCTATATTATTGGAAGCAGGACCAATGCAGACCCCTCTTGATACTAATAGCTAACCGGATGGATAATGAAGCACCCAAGCCGCGGAAGCTAAGTTCCGGGTGTGTCTACTAGCACCATCGGTGAAACCGAAATGACTCATGACATTCGACACAACCTGCCAAAGCAGATCAAAAACATCACCATCCCATCAAAAATCGAAAAAACAACCAGATATGTACAAAGAAAAACTACTATATACAAAAGCAACATGCCAGGCCGAAGCCTAGGCATAATACTTCTTCAGATAGAGCCCATTTCTAGGCTCCAGCAACTCGTTCCCTTCAAAATCAACCAAGGTATATGCTCCTTTTTTAAGGACGTTTTTGACGATAAAGGGTCCATACCACATAGATTTAAATTTTCCTGCCCCCAGGGCATCTTTTTCTTGGGCATAGACCAAAACAAGGTCACCTTCCGAAAAAACCCTAGGCTTGACCGCCTTACCGTACTGAACTTTAACTCGGTTTTTATGCGCTTCATTCATCATGGCGGCATCCCGACGCTGCTCATCGAGATGTTCCAGATGAAGGAGAAGTTCTTCAAGACTAGAAGTGTCAGGAAGAAGTTCAACAGCTAATTTAAGAGAAGGAATCTCGCATTCAATGGGAAATATGGATTCCAACCCGTGCACTAGCTAAAACGGAGTAAAGCTGGTTGCAGTTTTCACTGACGTCCTTGTATGCCCAAAGTGCAGGATATAGCATAATATGCCAGTTGGATCTAGCTTTATGAATTGTCCTTTGAAGAACTTTCTTCAAGGATTTATTCACGGCTTCCACTTGCCCATTGGCTTGAGGATAATATGGAGATGAATGCTCCTGCCGGAAACCAAATTTTAGAGCCAACTCAGCCATCATGCTATTCTGAAAATGACTGCCATGATCAGTGACAATCTCTCTAGGAATACCAAAATGAGCAATAACCTGGTTGAAAAGAAAAAGAGATGTAGTCTCATCATCATTCCCAAAAGTAGGCATAGCCTTGACCCACTTCATAAAGTAGTCTATTGCTACAATAATGTACTTGTGACCTTTAGCCGAAGGCGGGTTACAAGTAGTATAATCAATACCCCACTTTGTAAAGGGACCGACAGTAATGACTGGAAAAAGCGGAGCTAGATGAGCGCGCATTTTTCGAATATAAACTTGACACGGATGAGAATTTTTGACCAACTCCATACAATCTTTGAAAATCGAAGGCCAAAAGTACCCAGTACGCAAAATATTTTTGGCTATAGCAAGCCCAGATAAATGACCACCACAAGCTCCACTGTGGCAATCATTCAACACAGCCTCAGCTTCTTTGAGAATTAAGCAACGTCTTAGGATTGAATCAACCCCTCGACGGTATAAAGCATCACCAATAATCAAGTAATTCTTAGCCAAGTGACGCAACTTACGACGCTCATCTTTCGAAAAAGTAGAGGGAAACTTCGCAGTCTGGAGATACACAATGATATCTCCATACCAAGGATCCTGTGGAGAGACAAGAAACAAATTTTCATCTAGGAAGGATTCATCATAGACAATCTCATCCCCACAAGGAAACTCGGAGATCAATTCCGCGAAAACCAATGATTTCTTGGACTTGGCAGACATAAACTCAAGATCAAATTCCTGCAAAATCACAATCCATCTATTGTATTTTCCCCCAATCACTCGCCTACTGAGGACAAACTGAAATGGATTGGCTACTGCCAAAACATAAGTTTTTCGTAGAATAATGTAATGCCGGAGTCGCTGCACAGCATGAACAGCTGCCAAAGCTAACTTTTCTATCGGAGTATACCGGAGTTCAGGTCCTACCAAACCTCGACTAAGGTAGTAAATAACATACTCTGCAAGAGCATCATCCTCCTAAACCAGAACCATACCAATAGTAGATTCTGCTGCTGCCAGATACAAAAGGAAATCCCTGCTATAATCAGGTGGACTCAATAAAGGAGCGGAGGTCAATGATTTTTTCAAAGCATCGAATAAGCATTGAGCAAAGTCATCCCAAAGAAATGGAACTCCCTTCTTTAACAATCTCATAAATCCCTTGGTAACTTCAGCATAATTTACGATAAATCTCCGAAGAAAATTAGACTTTCCTTGTAGACTTTGAAGTTGACGAACAGAGGACGGGGGAGGCAACCGAAGTATTGCCTCAATCTTGAAGGGATCTATCCTAATCCCTTCTCTAGACACAATGAATCCCAATAACCAACCAGATGTAACTGCGAAAACACACTTGTTGAGATTCAACCTAATCTTATAGAAACGATAACGTTCAAATATTTGACGGAGGTGAGCAGGATGATCCATCCTCTTTCGAGAATGAGCAGCTAAATCATCCAAATATGCCTCGATAATATTTTTGATGTCATGGAAGGAATATGACATGGCCCGCTGAAAGGTAGCCCCAGCATTTTTAAGACCAAAAGGCATCTTCTTGTATGCAAAAGTACCCCAAGGACAAATAAAGGCAGTATTATGCTGATCTTCAGGATGGATAGTAATCTGATTATATCCAGAGAAACCGTCCATGAAGGAGAAAATCTCATTACCGGCACACTCGTCAATGATCTGATTGATAAATGGTGTGGGGTAATTATCTTTAGGACATGCTTTATTTAGGTCTCTGAAATCGATGCAAACTCGAATCATTCCTTGCTTTTTATCTACCGGAACAGGGTTTGAAACCCATTCAATCAAAGGAACAGGGAAAATGAATCCTGCCTTAAGTAGCTTCTCAGCCTCAGCTTTGATAGCTGTTGCCTTCCTAGGATTGACCGGACGAATTTTTTGCCTCACAAGCTTAGCGTTTTCGTAAGTCTTGATCTCATGCTGGACAATAGATGGATCTATACCAGGCATTTCCTCATAAGACCAAGCGAATTCATCCCTATACTCTTTAAAGAGCTCGGTGTAAATCTGAATCTCTTCACAGAAACATTCAGCTTCGATGAAGACATTCTCAATGATATTGGGATCCCTGGAAATGTTCACCGGGATAGTAGGAGAAATCACAGCCATGTTCCCTTCAGCATAAACCTATGTTGGTGCTAAAGGGTTCAGGATTGGGCGAACAGGACCAGGAGACGGAGGACTTGAAAAACTTGTTTCAACTTCACTCAAATCAGGTAAAAAGTAAGACCGATGATGCAAATAATCCCATGGTCTATCTATACCAGTCATAGCTTCCAGGATGGCCTCTTCAGATGGAAGAGTGGTATCAAGGAAATCCTGGGCAGAAGAAGAACTAAGTTCCCAAGCCGGAGCCACATCTCCATCAAACTCTTCCGGTGAGAGAGGAGCTGGGATGGATTCTGCAGAGTCAACAATAGACTGATAAGCAGTCTCTGCTGTAGATATTGGAAATGCCATTTCACCCACTTGACCCTCCACTAATGTGGCAGTAGGGGAAGGTAAGGTCCAAGGGTCCGAGAAATAATGAGTTCTGAAGAACTCTCTTCGAAGAGGAGCCTTGGAGGATGAAATTGCATTAATATGAACCGTAGGAGGAGGAATATCAAAAGTACCCATCAAGTAAGAATACATTCCAACTCCTAAATTCTCAACAGGCGCCTTGGTATTATCCAACTTGGGAACAGATGAGTCAGTGGACGCATTCGGGTCTACAGGAGGACAGTCCAGTTGGTCCACTGTAACAATCCTCCCTTCGTGAGGGAAACAAATAATGCAAAATAATGAAGATGCAATGGCATCCATCTCATAAATCCAGTTTCTCCCCAACAGAAGGTTGTAGTCCAAGATTGCATCAACTACCTCAACCTCTATATTCACAGTTTTTCCCCCAACACAGATAAGCAAAGCTGGGACAATACCATGGGGTCTGTGAGAATGACCGTCAAACGCAGTTAGAAGAGTGGTATATGGAATAGCTTTGGAAGATCCAATCGTCTTCCAACATGTGAGAGACATCACGCACGTGGAAGCACCCTCATCAACAACCGTTCGAAAGATATTGCACTTCCAGTACGATGATTTAATATGAAAAGCCATATGATGGGGGAGTCTCTTCTTAAAATTAGTCATATCAAATGTAATCAGAAGAGAATTTTTCAGATCAATAGCCCCAATGGCAGTGATCAAAGCACTGCGCTGAGCTAGACAAGATTGGAGCACCTCTAAAGCCGACATGGCACAAGGACTCTACGCCAGATCTTCCACGATAGAGTAGTTCTAGGCAGCCCTAGCGTTTAGATTAATCGTCTACCGCTTGGTAGATGCTTTAGGCATCTGAGGTATAGGCTCAACAGTAGGCCTTGTAATGTGAAGCGGCTCAGTAGCATCAGGAGCATCCTTAGCTTTCGAAGTCTCTTCTCCGCCATAATCACGGGATCTCGTAGCGACATCCACGTGAGCACTCATCATGAATATGTTTGATGGAATTTCCCCTTCCTGGGTGCCCTAGAGGAAGCCCCAGGATTTTGATTCGCACCAACAACTAGTTGTTGCCCTTGGGGAAAAGGGTTTGTTAACACAGCCTGGGAACTAGAAGAACCCTGTTGAGCTAACAGGAGCTACACATCTTGAATTTTAGGGCAAAGGTGTGTGAGATGGTCTCCAGCACACATCTTGCATGGAAACTTCATCTTCTTTTTCTCCTTTGGACCCTCACCAACATGCTTGTCGGTTTTATTTGAATTACCCTTCCCATTCTTGCCCTTTTTCTTATTATTTCGTCCCTTCTTCTTCCCTTCGGATTATTGATTTCCTTTGGGATCAGAAGCTTGGACAACATTTATGGAAAAATATTGGGAAGGTGCTGACTCAGCAGGCACAACCTGACTAGAAGGAGCAGATTGCAAAGACAACTGCTGCAATTGAGTAAGCAGGTTGGCTGCACCACTATTGATTGATCCAATCAGTCCGTCACCATGAGGACCAGGCTTATTTTTGGATAAATCTAATTTGGAGCGAGGAGCATTGGGCAAATACTTATGGAGGACCCCAGACTGAGAATATATCAGTTCCAACTGTTGGACCCTAAAAATGGCCTGCTCCTCAGAAAATACCCCTGAGAGGGATACGTCCTTCGAAATATCTGACTACAGAGATTTCAGAAACCATTCCAAAAGGAATTCACCCGGAATATGAGCTTTAATAAGCCTCTTCCTTCTCTGCCATTCCTGAATATGGTCAGAAATGTGGGTTGTGTCGTCTTGTTTAAAATTAGCTAGGAGTTCAGTCTCGACATCATATCAGACAGGCAACTAGAAATGGTTTAGAAATGTAACAGCCAGTTCTCCAAATGTAGCAAAACTGCCCCCAGTTAGCTCAATATACCATTTGGCAGCGTTTCCAGTTAGGGTGCGTTGAAACAATCTCAACCTAATCGAATCATCGATCAGGGAGTTCGAAGAACACCATAAATGGAAGGTGGTGATGTGATCAGCTGGATCCTCGCCATTCTTGCCTTCAAACTTTGGAATTTCTGAAGGAAGTTTGGTGGGAACCGGAGGCCACCCTGGACTATAACGGATCAGATCATTAGTCAATTTCGACAGATCTAGCAAGTTTAACGTTGCCAAAAAAGGTAAACGAGGCGAAGCCCGAGGATTTCATCCTTGATAGGATGAATTCACAAAATTCTAAAAAGAATACCCTGGATTTGATGAGGCACCAGGTTGCTAGAAATAACTCATAGAAAAAGGAGAAGAACCTCCTCCCAACACAGAGTTACCAAAGCCCAGACCAGTTCCCCCCCTGAAGTATGAAATGAAGAGGAAAGCCCCTGATAGGGGTTCCAGGCATTAGACAGAGGAGAAAAAGTCTGATAAGCACTCGATGAAGGGAAAGAAGCATTCCCTTGGTGAACAGCATAAAACTGATTCCCTGCCCCCGCTGTAGTGAATACAGGGTTCCAACCTATAAAAGTAGTCAAATTCTCACCTCTAGACCAGGGGTTGAAACTCTGAGTGTGAGAAGTAAATGGAAAGGACCCTAAAGAAGGATTTGAACTAGGAATATGTCCAGTTCTGAAGGGGAACGATTGAAAAGAAGCTGATCCACTAGCCATGGAAGACATGGGTGTAGATCCAGCTGCAGCAACGGAAAAGGAAAAAGAAGGAATCCCACTAGTGGGAATTCCAAAACTGAAGGGACCAGATTGAGAAGCATGTGCTTGGGTGAAACCAGAGCCAAACACAGTAGCACTAGAAGCAATCGAAGATATAGCAATAGTGCCCCCTCCTTCAACAGAAGCAGGAGTCTGAATGCCTGCAGCACTCACAGCAGAAGCCGTGTTCCCAGTCGTGGCCATCGAAAGGTATGTATAATATGGAGGATATTCCGGTCTCTCTGAATCAGGTCTGATGTATTCAACAACGAACGGATAATCAGGAGGAAGAGGAGATGGAAGTGACACTGATGGTTCAGGTACTTCCTCTATTTGAACTTCTTCTTCCTGTGGAAATAAAACTTGCGAGGTGAGCGAAACGCTCCTCTCAGAACCAACACCAGAATCAGCTATGAAACATTCAGACCCTTGTGGAGGATCTTTCTCCACTGCATCAGACGTCACAGGGTGGTACCCACCTACTAAATCACTCCTACGCCTTCTTGAAGAAGGCTCTGAACTCTCGGGAAATAACCCCCGGATTCTCCTCGATCGACGAGGCGCTTGATCAGCCACTTTAACAAATTTTAATTAGACTCAAAAAATATAAAGCTAGGCAAGCTAGGAGCAAAGAGCACTCACTACAAAAAGAAATCCCTGAGATACAAGCAAGCAAACAGCCTTCAGGTATTTCCGCTCCAGGTGATTAGGACTGGACACCAAAATACAAGAAAGTGAAATATAGGACCTCCCGAAAGTAGTCTGGGATAATTACGGCCCAGGCCTACTAGCGAAGGTAACAAAAACAGTTACGCCGACCTCCTAATGACAGCCTTTGCCGGAACAAGTACCAAGCTTCGCAAGGGCACCCCCCAGAAGTACTGCTTAAAGTGATGTGACATCTACCTCAGGTACCACGGGTATTCCCCCCCGCAGTCACCTATGTGGAACCTAGGAGTGGAAAATATGGGCACCAATCCATGTCAGAAGCCGGGCGGAACGGTCTTGAGGTCAGATTCAGTAAATCAGAGAGGGGGTATCTCTCTTCTTAGCCTTCACTTCCCCTCGCACTTGACTCTCTGGAGGAGAGCTTTCCCGGTCCACCTAACAGAGTTGGATTTCGCTCAATTAATCAACTTCTATGTTTTTTTTGAGAGGCCCTTGAGAGTTAACTCTCCAGTCACCTAATCCAAGGCCCTACAACCTAGCTAGTTGGTGTATGACACTTAAAAAACTTTCTAGTTGCTTTTAAACTATATCGCTTATTTTAATTGGCCATTATGTTAAGTCAAAGGGATACGGAAATGAAACTTGTGGTGTTTTGACGCAGAAAAAGAAATTAATAAAAACCAAACTACATGCAACTGTAGTTATTGTCTTTCGATGAAAAGCAACTTCTACACAGGTTTTACGAGATTTAAAAAAAAATATATATATATATATTTTTCTTTTCAGATAACAAACTCCACACTCACAAAAACTATGAAAATGACTAAATGCTTAAGTGCACCTGATGCAAATCACTAAGAGCATGTAAATTCTAAAATGAAAAATATACTAAAGCAGAGTGAGCTTTCCCAAAGATCCTTCAGTTTTATCTCTTTTTGGTTGTCCAGAAAGCTAGTTCCCTAAATCAGAAACTCTTAATATAAAGGCACCAAAAACGCTTGAAACAAGAGGAAGAAACCAATGACAATTCCTTTCCAAAATCAAGTTGAAAACCAAAAGCAATAAAACTCCACAAAGCTTCAACAGATATAACAAAACGAAAAAAAAATGTGAAACAAAAGCAAAGGACAAAACAAAATGTTTTTGAGCTTTTAAGTTTTATAAAAAGGAAGAGCTCGAAAAGACCAAGAAAAACTATCAAATTCCAAGCCAAACAACTCTGAATTTCAAGAAAAAACCTCAAAAATGCTCTAAACCTTATAGGGCTAGCTAGTAGCAAGATTTATATGAGCAAAAGAAGAGAAGAAACTCAAACACTCAGCCTGGAAGAATAGTACAACCTTAGCAAACAAAAACTTCAAAGAACCTAGAAAGACTCTTCAAAAATTGCAACAAGAGCTAGTCAACTGAACTCAAGAAAACCAACCAAGAAATGGGAAAAAATCGAAATGAAAAGCAAGACACAAAGGTAGGAAAGAGCAAATGAGCAAAAGATCTATGTTCTGATGAAGCAGAACAGCCAAGAATCCCCAGCAAGAGATCTTGGTACTCAAACCAGAAATGCCAGCACAAGAAACAAGATTTTCCAAAAAATCTAGTTTTCAACCAAACCAGAGAGAGAAAAGACCAAGGACCACTTTCTACACAATCAAGAGGATACAAAGACACTGTAGGAATAGGCCTCCACAGGCAGACAACGCCAAAAATCCAAAAAACCTAAAATTTCAAAATTGACCTAGGTACACGCGACTTGACAATTTAGTAACAAGCATGCATACACGACTGTGCTAAAGGAAACCCGCGTATATGCGACTCCCTTTAAAAAAAACTGCGTGTATACGCATCTGTGTATAGACTAACCCACGTATGCAAAGGTAAATAATTAAAATTAAAAAAGATCAATATTGGATAAGAAACCAGGACTTCAGTCTGACTGAGAAAGAGTTAACTGGACTGGAAATAAAAGTTAAAACTATTGGAAACCTTTCAAATAGCTGAAACCACCCAATAGGGGAATCACAAAAATGTGGTCCCTAGCAGAGTCGCCAGTTCTGTTTCGGGGAAAATCACCCTAGAGGTTTGTTGGGTCTAAACCTCCACAGAGCAGGACATGCTATTCAGAAGGACTCACACACAACCATACTTGAATGCAAAAAACTAGTTAACAACGATAGCAGAACTCACCCGAAGTCCTACGTTCGATGTAGATCCCGCGGGGTCCCAACCCCCAACAACTCTCCTTCCTCCTTCAACCTGGAAAACAAGAAAGAACGTGCACGGAAACCTAGTTGTACAACATATACTTCTCCTAAACGTTAGTGAAATCCATGTGAAACATTATATAAACCATAATAAATGCTTAAATGATAATCTTTTCACATATATAAATAAACATTAACACACGAGTTCAGGAACAAGATGGTTCTTCATTATCACAAACAGCATGTACAGTAGGAAAAGTGGAGAGATCACCTGAATCCTTCTACCATCTTCAAGTAGACCGTCGTCCGGATTCGTCCCGCCCTTGCCTCACTAAGATTTTTCCAAGACTTGTGCACTCGAGATGGAATATAAATGGATGAACATCTCCAGGAAACAAGGGTTTCCTGATATAAATTTGGGAAAGTGCAGGAGGCACGGGGAATCAGACTTGAACTGGGATTCCAACAGAGTATAATGTCTACAGAATTTATCTCTCCCTTAGGCCATACACATGAGGGGCTTTTATACTCCCTCAAAGTAGTTTCAATCAGTTGGAAATAGTTGGCCACGTGCTGGGGTGGTTGAACTACCAGAGTAACCATCAACCCAGCCCAAAAATATGGATTTTTTATATATTTGTTAATGATTTTAATGGCATACGCGGAAAAGTACATGTGGACTCGCGTATACATGCGGAAAAGTCTGGGCATATCTACGTATGGGGATTTTAACATTGTTTTTTAGTGAATTTTGTTCAAGTCTGTAGGAATGGGTGCCCAAAGCCATAAAAGAAATCATGAATCATATGAAGGTGAAAAATGATGCTATAACACTATGGTGAGATTCATTCCTTCAATCTAAACTTCAAATGTATAAACAATATCGCAGAGTATGAGGATCTCATCCTAGGCTTGAATCTATCGAAAAAACTAGGAGCCTGAAGGATAGTTGTACATGGAGACTCTGAGTTAATCATAAAACAAGTGAACGGGGAGTATACAACTAAACACCCTAGATTGAGAGCGTATAGGAATGATGCTATGGATTTACTGAAAACCTTTGTAGAGTATGAACTCGTATTTGTTCCTAGGAGTAAGAACATAATTGCTAATGGATTAGCCTGCATAGCTAGTTCATATCATAAGTCTCCTAGTAACAAACAAATCATCATTCATACAAAATACAGACATGTAGTGCCTGATAATGAGAAATATTGACAGATCTTTGAGGGCGATAAGAAGATAGAGGATTTCTTGATTGGCAGGAATGAGTTTGAATTTTTGGATTCATACTCTAAGTCCGATGAAAGCTGCCTGAGTGAAGAGCCCCCCCGAAGAAGAAATATCACCACATAATGTAGAAATAAAAACTTTAACTGAACAACTTGGAAATCCAACCGAAGAATATAAGAACGCAGAAAAAGAGGAAATAGAGGTGTTGCAGTCAAAAGATAAGAATATACCGAGAGGACTAACACATTTAGAGGACCTTTTTGATTTTGACAACGTAGCGAAAAAACCCACTATAGAACACTCAGACTCTAATGTTTAGGAGTGCAACATAGGCACGGAAGATACGCCTAAGATGATAAAGTTCGCTAAGTCCTTGCCCATAGACATGAAAAAGAAATATATCAACTTATTTAAAGAATTCATCGATGTGTTTGCCTAGAGCTACGAGGATTTAAAGGCCTATGATATAGACATTATACAACACAAAATCCATTTGAAATAAACCCTTTAGATAGAAACTTCGCAAAACTAACCCAAAATAACTACCTCTAGTCAAAAAGGAAATCAAGAAGATGTATGAGGTAGGAATTATAGTGCCTTTGAGGTTCTTTGATTGGGTTTCCAACCTTGTAGCTATGAGAAAGAAGACAGGTGAGATTAGACTGTGCATTGATTTCAGGAACCTTAACAGAGCCTCACTTAAATACAATTTCCCCTTACCAAAGATGGAACACATCCTACAGAGGGTGGTTGGCTCAAAAAGGATCTCCCTGTTAGATGGTTTTGTAGGCTATAACCAAGTTTTAGTACTCCGATAAGACCAACTCAAGACAGCTTTCACCACTCCATGGGGCAGTTTTATGTATGTAAAAATGCCTTTTGGACTAATGAACGCTGGTGCGACCTTCCAATGAGCAATGGACATAGCATTTTCAGAGGAAATAGGGCACTTTATTGTCATCTATCTTGATGACATAATAGTCTATTCCAAGACTGATGAGGAGCACCTAAAATATCTAAGAAGAGTTTTTGAGAAATGTAGAAGGTTAGGTCTATCTTTAAATCCCAAGAAGACTGTGTTTGGGCTGTAAGAAGGCAAGATTCTTGGACATATTATATTAGAGAAGGGAATTAAAATAGACTTGGAGAGAGTTGAGGGAATACTGTAGATTACCCACCTGAGAAACATAAAAGAGCTGCAGTCCTTTCTTTTGAAAATTAACTTCTTGAGGAGGTTCATTCCCAACTTAGCTGAGCACCTCAGGGATATGACAAACACGCTGAAAAAGGGTGTAGGGGTTAAGTGGAATGTAGAGGCTAAAAAATATTTTGAATTAGTTAAACTTGCACTCACCCGGACACCTGTCCTAATCAGCCCAGATTTCTCAAAATATTTCCTGATATTTTCCTTTGCCTCAGAGCATACAGTGGCTGCAGTTCTGCTGCAGAAAAATCGAAAGCGAATGGAACAACCTATTGCTTTCTTCAGCAAGGCTCTGAGGGATGCACCGTTAAAATATAAAATAATGGAAAAACAAGCCTATGCCTTGGTAAAGGCCTTGAAATACTTTAGGGTGTATATACTGCATTCTCACATCATAGCCTACGTGCCAAACACAGTGGTTAAAGACATTTTGTCCCAAGATTCAGATGGAAAGAGGGGCAAATGTATTGTTGTAATATTAGAATATGACCTAGAAATAAAACCCACAAAACTGATCAAATTTTGGGGCTTAGCTCAACTAATGGCTGAGTCTAACTTGCAATCCCTTGGCATAAACATGCTAGATGCCCTGGATGAACATGAAGGATTGCCTGATCCTACAATTGAAGAGAAATTTCAAAATTCTCCTTGTATTCTGATATCATGTATGTACTCACAAACCTCAATGCCCCTCCTGATCTATCAAAGACTAAAGCCAGATTCCTAAAGTTAAAAGCCAGAAACTATTGCATACTGAATGAATGTTTATACTGGAAAAATGAAAATTGTCTATTGCTTAAGTGTTTGCCTAAAACTGAAGCAGAGAGGATTAAACAGGAGTTCCATGCAAGAGAGTGTGGAGGCCATTTAAACTGGAAAGCCACTGATAACAAAATACTCAGGGCTGGCTATTACTAGCCTACACTTTTCAATGACATCCATAAAATGATAATTTCCTGCCATAAGTGCCAGATTTTTGAAGGCAAAAGAAAGCTCCTCCCTTTACCATTACAACCCATTACTGTTGAGGCTCCCTTTCAACAATGGGGCCTAGATTTTATAGGAGAAATACACCCTGCATCTTTTGCTCAACACAAATGGATCCTTACAACCACAGACTACTTCACAAAATGGATAGAGGCCATACCTTCTAGGAATGCCACAGATTTTGTTATCATTAAGTTCCTAGAATACCACATCCTCTCTAGATTTGGCTACCGAAGGAAGATAATCACTGATAACGCTGCTACTTTTGGATCCAAGAAAATGATTGATTTATGTCATAGGTATCAGATAGCACTCGTTCATTCAAATTATTATTACCCACAAGGTAATGGGTTAGCTGAATCATCAAACAAGAGTTTGGTGACCATTATCAAAAAGCTGCTTAAAGAGAATAAAAATTCATGGAATAACAAGCTAGTGAATGCTTTGTGGGCTGACATGATAACAACCAAGAAGTCCATTGGCATGTCACCATATCATCTTTTCTATGGAATAGAGGCAGTGTTTCCTACCAGCCTTGGGGTACCATTGATTAAACTAGTCCAAGAGATTTAGACAGAAGAGGATAGTATGGTAAGGAGGATAAACCAAACAATTCATCTCCAACAAACAAGAGAAGAAGTCTATAACAGAGCTCTGAAAGTGTAGGAAAACATAAAGAAGTTGTTTGATAAGAGAACAAAGGCTTGTGACTTCAAAATTGGAGATAAAGTTTTTAAGTGGGACTTTAGGAGAGAAGACAAAGGAAAGCATGGCAAATTTGACAGTTTGTGGCAGGGTCCTTACATCATCCAATCCACCATTGGTCCAAATGCCTTTTATCTGCAAGAGCTAGATGGTACAGATCTGTTTGGGGGTCCTATCAATGGAAGGATGCTCAAGCATTACTACTTTATATTTCCAATTTACAGTTTTCATTTCCATTGTAAATACCATTGCAGTGTTTTGTTTTCAAAGAAAAAGAGAAAATGTTTCCAAAAAAAAAGGAGAGGTTCAAACATGCTCAAAACATGAACCTCTGAAGTGCAAAATATTGGCTCTAATATGATCAAAGCCTAAGCCAAATGGAGTAAAGAAGCTAGTTCTAATATGCTCAAAATCTGAACCAGCAGAGAGGAAAGAAGAATCAGCTCTAACAAGCCCAAAACCAGGGCTGAAATGAAGAAAAGAAAGTGAATCTAACAAGCTCAAAACTTGAGTCACAAAGGAAAGAAGGATGCTTCAAATTTTCAAGATTTCAAGCCTTCAAGATTTTGTTTTCAATTTTTTGCGATTTCAGTTCATGTGTAGCTATATTTATGCCATTGACCCACAGTGAATTAGATTGTCTAATACTGGTTTGACTATTTTTAAATTTCTGTTGTAGAATTTAGAGAAAGAAATCTGCTAGACAGTTTAATCCTAGCAGATATTAGATTAGGTAGAGAAGCTATGAGACCAACTATTTAATCTGGTCTCATGGAGGAATAAGGGTAGAATTAGACTAGTTTGTTTTCTACTTTCAATAAAAAAATGATGAAGAAGGTCTGCAAATTCAAATGCACCTTGAAGAAAAAATGTTTGGATTGTAGGATGGGTAGGTAGATTGTTTGGGGAATTTTTTCTGTTGATTAATATCCATCATGTTTGTAACATATGAATCAAATAAGAAAGATGGTTCAAGGATCAGGCATCTAGCCTACTCCAAAGATTATTTTTTGAATTGTTGACACCTTCAAGAAGATGTCATCCCCATGTGGAGCCAATGTTAGCCACCTATGAATTTGTTGTCAAGAAAACAGGTGGCTAAATATTTTTATGAGCCTTCAAGAGATATATTTCCTATGAAAATATCTCATTATTGAAGCCTTTGTGTGTCCTTTTCCCTTTGAAAATATCTCCACTGCGGTTTCCATCAAGATATCCTCACTGTTTGTGGAAAAATTATGCTCAGAAAGGTCTCCTTTTGCCTTTGTATCCCTGCAAATTTCCTATTTTAACCCCTTTCTTCCCTTTCTCAAATTTCCCTTTTGACTCCCAAAATCCCTTCCCAAGCCTTCTAAATCATCCCATCACCCCTTTGAACCTTACAAACACCCTTTGTTTGGCTTAAAATCCATTTTTCCCTCTACCGAAAACCTCTTCTAAGCCTTAAAAACATTGTTTTTAGGCTAAAAACTCATTTTTTACATATAACAGGCTTAGTCCCATTTGGCCCAGCCCCTAACCACTTACCCTCCATGAAAATAGGCACTAATAAAAAGTTCTAAGCCATACAACGCTTATCGCATCGGAGAGTTGGAGCGATGCACTTTTTCCTTTGTAAACAGAAAACTTCCGATGCGAGGTGTAATTTTTTTGTCAGTCTTTGGTGCGATATCCACCGTTGATATAAATAGATGTAACGGCCCACGCCTGTTTCATATCACCCCATCACACTCATTTTTAAACCCTCTGATGGCCATCTACACTGTTGATTCACTTTTAAATCTGACAGCCATCGTAGCACTGCGCTCATCGTCAATCGGAGATTTTAAAATGTGCCACCCTCCGATGCCCTAATTGGTTGGTC
Source organism: Pinus albicaulis (assembly GCA_034641835.2). NCBI lineage: Eukaryota > Viridiplantae > Streptophyta > Pinopsida > Pinales > Pinaceae > Pinus > Pinus albicaulis. Next base: position 313,191,436 of record CM076571.1, read on the forward strand.
CTCGATTTGATCCTGTCCGTTGAATCCACAAGAACCAACGGCCAGGATTTGATCTTGCTCAGCCCCGCTTCCCTAATTGGTCACCCTCTGATCCAATCACAACCGTTGATCTATAGCCAATCCAACGGTCTAGATGCAATCGCTCCTTCATCCCATCGGAGTTCTGGCCCTTTCATTGCTCTCCCTCTGATTAGATCGCAACCATCCATCCCTTACGATCCAACGATCCTCCTTTCTCTCACTCATTCCCTTAGCCCTATGGCCTCCACTTCCTCCTTAAATCTCCACCGTCGTTCCCATGGATCCAACGACTCATATTACTCCTGACCACTATAGAGCTCCTCCGCCTTTGCTTTCCCACTGCAAATCTCGACTTTCCATCGCATAGATCGAATGGTCCACAATCAAACCACCTTTTATCGGCCCCCACCTTACTGACTGCGCACGTTCCCATATCGTTCTCCATCTCCCATCGTCGGATCTCACAGTCCCAGATCCAATGGCCAACATCTATATCGTGCATATTTTGTTTCTGGGCTTTAACAGTTAGAATTTACGCAATATGGGCAGTTTTATTTCGCCACGTGTCAGCCAGGGACCTATATCGCATTCGAAAAGTTAAAACCACCTCCCTCCCTTTTCACTACACGAAAACAACTATTTCTTCAGCCAAAACCACTTTCCCACTTCCGCTCCCGAAAGGCCATCTACAGATCTTGACCGTTGATCTGATTAGATCAAAGACCCTCATTTCATCTCGCATTCCATTTATATTTGTTCATCGCGTGACCATAGAACTTCATCGTGTCATCTCAACCATTGATCTCCTCTTGAGATCTGATGGTCCATATTAAATCGCCCTCCGCCCACGCTTGGTCCCACCATTCAAACCCATTTCATTGCATTTTCATTCATTTTCTATGTATTTCGCCAAAGTCTAAACTCTCACGATTTACATTAAAAAATATTTTTCTTTGCTCATATTAGAACTTTAATGTTTTACATTAAAGTTTATTTCATTTCGCTCAACCTTATAAAGTCATTCCATTAGTTAATCTCCACTGTCGATCATCGCCTCTAGATCTGATCGAACGGTCCAGAGCCATTTCTCCACCAAACCTCCATCAGAGCATATTTCCACCATTTCCATTGCATCCACCGCATTCATCACTGTTGTGCTACCATCCTCGCAGCATTCCACTGCATCCATCCTCCCACCGCATGGATTTCTTAACATTGCTTATGTCTTTGTGCAGGGTTATAGACGGTGAAAGCCGTTCTTTTTACATAGTCACTGTTAGTGACACAGTAGCGCCGATGAAGTTTTATCAGAGCCAGAGATTGAAGGGAAGAATCCTGAAAGGATTTAAATGCATATTTTATCCTAATCAGGGGTCTTAAATTCATTAAAACCTCCAACACCATTAAAACCTGCAAATTCACAGACAGAGACAGTCAATGAAGCGGTAAGAGTATCAGTGAAGGATTAATGGGTCTAATGCACATTATTGAAGATTTTAAGGTTTAATTCAATGATAAAAGAGAAAATGTACCATATTGAAGACCTTGTGATTAACACAGAGGTCCTAATGAGGCCTAAAGCATAGAAAACCATATTATTAGTATCTCACATCAGCAGAAGGTTCTTTCCCTTGAAAGGACAACTTTCCATACTGGTTTTACGCTACATCGAGTTCCCGAGAAGATCTACATCCTGACAGAAGTCCTGATGCTACCAGAGCATTTGTTACACAGTATGGCAGACCTGAAATTCATTTATCTATCTTTGTTCCTGTCACCAGAGTACTACAGAGTACTGCAACCAGAAGTACATCAAAGAACATACCTGGAGTTAATATTAGCTTGTTGAAAACCACTCTTTCTTCCAAAGAGTACTGAAGATTAATTACATAGATATTAAGACAGAATGGGCCTCGAGCCTTTCCTTCTTCCTCTATTTCAATGTTTCATTTAGTGTTTCATCTACCTCCTCTGCCTCTCTTTCAGCTATAAGAAATCAAGAAAAATGCATTATAAAGGTTCTTGTTGATTATTGATTGGATATTTGTGAATTGTAAGCCGTTCTTTGGGTAAAGTTGTAAGATAGGCTAAGGAAGATGTTTTTAGACTGAACATCAAGCTGTTGGACAATGTTGTACATGACTGGTGTTTCTCTTTAATATGACAAGCACATTTCTTTGGATCCTGATTTAAAGCAGCGGTGATGTTTTCTGCCTTTGTCTCTATTTTCCTTCTATTATTCATTACATTTCATTTCTCTGGTAATAATCAGAAATCTATCTTAGGATATACCCTTGCATGGTACCTTAATGCTCTTGCTTTTCTTCTCTTTGATGTTTTCTACTTATTGTGCTATCTGAGTACTGATTCAAGATAAGTTAGCCAGTGTAGTAGCTGTTATTCACTGCTAACTGATGTATGAATTTATGAATATGTTCTTAGATGTTCTTGTTGGGTTTTAATTGAAAGAATTGGGATACTGGGAGTTTAGAATGTTGATTCTGTCTCACTAGGGTCTTTTCAATCAATTGAACCTTTCTAAGTTCCCTTAAGTTGAAATTCAAAGCATTGAAATTTCAAAGCCTTTCTCTGATCTCATGCTTCGCCTTGTGTTTAAATCTTTAATGTTTCCTTCGTCTGAAGGGTTAGCCTTTAGGGGCTGGATCATAGGTGTGTAATGGTATGCCCTGTCCCTAGATCTGATTCCTAAATGGTCACCTTGGAGGTTTCCTTGTCATTCACCTTCATTCCTTATCATTTCATACCACACTAACATCTTTAAAGATCCACTGTTTTAGATGACTAGCCCAATTGAAAGCCTTGAATACTAAATAGCAAGTAAACCCTTTCATGACTCCATTGCCCAATGGTCTCGAGTGTTCTTTGAACTATCTTTCCTTTTCCTAAAATCCTCTTTGCTCATCCTTTTTCTTATATTGAACCCTTCACCCTCGTTTCCCAACAACCAGACAAACAAAACAAAACAAACCTCATGCCTTATAACTAGCCTAATACCTTCAAAACAAGCTTCAAACACATATACTTTGCCTCTATAGTGAGATCCCTCTCTAGACCCAGGAGGGCTAGATCCCGAGGTCTTAAAGTGGTTATGATGTTGTCTCATCTTTTGGTATTGCCAAACTTTCCAAAACATGGGAACTCCAACACTTAACACAGAGTCCTATCTGCCCAGTTCTCATACATTTACTTATTGGGATTCAAAGCTCAATTACACAAGAATTAGAAAAAATAATACACATGCAGTACTGGGATAGATTCCTTCATTTATATAGTGAAATCACTTACACTCTTTGGTTGGCCAGGTCTTCTATTTGATGGCCCCTCTATCTCCTACTCTATCTCTCCGACTCTCTTGCCTATGTTCTCTATGCAGGTCTATGCAACCACATTTCATTAATGCCTCTAAGGCTTATTTTAATACATATGGATATTCAATCGATTCAGTTCTCTCGATGACTCAAAAACTCTTGGAATCATCAATTCCTAAATTTAGCCTAACTCCCAAATTACCTGAAACTAACTCACCTAATCAACTTCTCCTGTCCTCTAATCATTCGAGGGCAGTTACAATCCTATCTACATTTAATCAAAATTAATTAAAACTCACTCAAATATTAATAACTACATAGGAAATAAAAAACATGAGACCCCCCATATGTTTATTTATATACAAAGATTGTCTTGAGCCTAATGCCCCTGCATCAGACTCCCCAGGTTAAAATGATTCATGATCTCCTGATCATGTGCTTTCAGCCTTGTCTTCCTGGATCCCACACTTTGTTTTGTAGTTTATCATCTACTACAAGATTCTCCTTCTGTATTTCTCCAGGCTCCCATATTTTATGCTACATCCTTCCACTTGCTAAGCTTTCACAGTCCGTGACTGTCTCTCCCTTGTTGCTGTTGTTCCTTTGTTTTCTTGCTGCTATCTTTTTCCGAGACAGCTTCACCATCAGCTTTCTCATAAATTCAATTTCTCTGTCCAATATGTCTTCTGACTGCTGGATACTGCTCCATCTTGATTGCTGAAATTCTACCTCTGCTTGTTGAGTTCTTAATTGTTGAACTCTTACTGCTGCTCTTACTCCGGCTCTTGCACTTATGTGCTGAGTCCCAGCTCCAACTTTAACTTGTTGAGCTTTCATTCCTACTGCCACCCAATCATCCATACCGTCTTGTTTTCTACAACAGTAAGACTCTTCCTAATTGTCACCCATGACAATTTCTCCATCCTCTGACTTCAGCAATTCTTCAGACTGGTATTTAAATTGCAAGTCACTATCATCATATCTTTTCTTCTTCTAGAGTAGACATCCCTTAGTCCTTCTTTCAGTACCTGCAGTCATAAAACAAACATCAAAACTACAAAATCCTTGTGTCTCTTCCTCCTCTGGCAACACTTCAGATTGTTGCTCTAACATTTCTTCCAGCAACACTCCAAGTTGTTGTTCTGCCATTTCCCTCTCTTCTCTGGATGTTTTCTGCAAACAATTCAGCCATTTCTCTTGTATAACCATATCATCAATATGCTGCAAACTTGTTTCAACATGTTCTTCTTCTTCTTCCTTGACAATCCTTAGTGATTGTCCTCCATCTTCTTGATTGATTCTTCCAATCAAATCGAGTTCTCCATGTGTTTCATTTTCATCTTCTATCAGAGTAAAGCTCTGATTCTCTACTGCTGTAGCAGTCCCAAAATTATGCCTTACATATTCCCTTGGCTATTCAAACAAGCCAACTCTTCCTTGTCATCTGCAGAAATAACAAGTTCTTTTACATGAGACATGACTGTCTCACCTTCCTTCAGCAGCTCATCTACATCCAAGACAACTTCAATTGATGGATTGTCTTCTACAGTCCCTGTCAACACAGCCAAATTATTAGTTTCAAAACCACAAGACCCAATGGTCTCAATTGATGACTCAGTCACCAATTTTTTCTTCTGCAATTCTAAGTCTTTTCTGAGACTCAGAAAATCTTCCCTGTCTTCATTCCTCTGCATCTTCACATTCTACAATCCCCAATTCTAAAATTGAGGTTCCCTATCTTTTATTGAAACCTGATGATTTAGCATACTCTCTAGCAACTCAAATTCTCCATTCCATGGATTAAACATTTCCACAGGATCATTTTCCTTCTCTGTTTGACTGTCCAACTGTGTCAATTTCTCTTCAGCATCAATAAAATCTGAATTCACAAAAAAATTGTTAAAAAAACAATCATAAGGCCTCAGTGCCTTCCCTTCCAGCATTTCAGTATGCTGTCTTACAATTCTCTTCTTCTCCATCAGCACATCAGTATGCTGATTCCAATCCTTCAAACAATTCTCGAGACTATCAGCTAGTCTCACCTCTGCATCATCCTCTTCAAGGATGTTTCTCTACTCTAGTTCATAAAAATTAACTTTCTCATCTTCAATAATCTCTGCCTTTACAATCTGAACATCGTTTCTCTGTTTTTCTATCCTCTTCTCTAGAACACTTAACCCATGACACACTCCTGCCATCTCATCTGAGAAAACATCTTCACAATCGTCACTATCTTCCTTTCTATCACAAGTAAAATTTCTCGTTGTCACTATCTCCTCAGCCTTCATTAGAATAGAATTTTGATCTTCCATCCTTGCAACAACTTCAATAATATTTCCATCACTCTCTAATTGGCCACTCAATAAAAAACAATTTCTCATTATCAAACTTATCATCTGCAGACATAACTGTCATGTCCTCATTGAAACAATCTCTTTTATAAAACAAGGAATTTATAAATTCCTTCTGCTGCAGTAACTCAATTTGATCTTCATCTGAAAGATAGTCATCATCATACTTTTCTTGGCAACAATTAGCTCCATTTATCACAGCTTCATCATATGAACTGTCTTCATCAATTCCTGCATTCACACACAATTTGTCAGTTATAAAACCATAATACCTCATGGTCTCGTTTGATGATTCAATCATCAAATATTCTTGCTATCCTAGGTCTTTTATACACTTCAGAGATTCTTCAATGGTATTCTCTTCAGCCTCTTCAAGCTGTCTAATTGACTGCTCAAATTCCAGCTTCTGGCCATCATCACAATTTAAATCTCCTCTGCTTCCAATATGTTGGAAAGAAAAACATTTCTCCAACTGTGCATGGACATCTTCACAATATCTGGCTATTCCATTTTCTTCCTTAGTGACAACATCAACATTTTGTTAACCTCTATAGGTTTTCCCTATAAACATATAAAATTTTTTAGATGTAAGGCCATTTGACCCCTTGGTCTCACTTGAAGTTTCAGTCTTAAATTCCTTCTGCAAATACTCAATCATCTTGAGTAATATCTCCTTCTGCTGAGCATTTATCATTTGCTCTCTCTTTATTTGTAGCCTCTGCCACTTTACCCTCTTCTTCATGAGCCAACCAACTCTCTGGTTTTCCTCTATCATCCTCTCCAGTTCATAAAGCTGCTTACTAATCTCAGCTATCTCTTTCAGATATTCTTCATCAGTGAGTTTCTTCCTCATGCCAACTGCTTTGGCATCTTCCCTCACTCTTCTATTTTGGTATCTCTCAGAAACTCCTCAATCTATGCTATGGCTATCAGTAGCCACTTTCTCCTCCATGATTTCCTCTCTCACAAGCTGCACTAAGCCTCTGCAACAGCAAGCTCTCTTGCTGCAACTTACCTCACCAGTCCTTTCCTCCGGATCTGGATTTTGGAAAGTACTGGTCCCCTTCTGCTGGAACCTTCTGAGCACTCTCTTCTGCTCTCTCTAGGCTTCACTCTACAACTTCTCTCAAGAACACATCTGTTCTTCTTTCATCCAACCTCTATTGGGAATCTTCCAAGTTCTCCCACACTTCTTCTTCACTCAAAATCCCTTGCTAGCCTCTTCTATCACTGCTCTCAAAGATGTGATCTTCCTTTGTTGATATTTCTTCCTCAATTTCTTGCACTCTGCAGTCTGGAAACAATATCTTCAAACCAGAGTCAAATAAGGCTCATCCATTCACCTCCCAAGATCCTTGAATGATCTTGCTTCTTTTCTCACCTGCACTGCATCTCTATCTGTTGCAATCTTCAAGACACTCTGTCTTCAACTTCAGATTCTGCACATATGGAGACCTTCACTGCATGTCTAATCAAATCTGCAATTTCTCTGTTAAACATATTAAACATCAAAGTTTCCTCACTGTTTCAGTACATTTCCATTTCAAAATAAACTTTCAAAGAGCTAATTCAATTCAAGCTCTGATACCACATGGTTCCGAGTAAAACCCACAGTCCCCACTTTAATGTGTATCTAAATGAATCCCAAGTTTCATTCCCAATAATTCTCACCCAATCCGGGAAAACTCACAATGTTCTGATTTCTTCAACTAGCAATTTAAATAAAACCTAGATGGAAACTTTAATATCTCAAATCTGATATTTGAGATATTAATTTCGTGTTTCTCTTATGTATGTAAAAACCACACATTTCAATAGCCCAGACTCCATTCTCTTAAGCAGAAGAAAACCTTATTATTACCCCTCACAATGCATAAATTATGCCTTTTCATTTATCCAGCCAAGCCTTACCATATTAACCTTTAGCCTTCAACCAAGGCTTATCATAGTATTTATCCATGTGAGCATTTTGGTGTCAAAGTTCAACCTTGGAGAATTATTACGAATGCATATAATTCTTATGCTGCAACTCGACAACCCAACTTCCAAGACCTTATATTAAATCAATAGATCTTGGCCCAATTACTTATATATGCGCCCTTTGACATATTTCATATCAACCTACATTCCAGCCTCCATTCAAATATTAAGAACATTATAATAATGCTACGCCTTCGAACTCAAACCAAAACTATAACATATATAACGCCTTCGGGCCCATAATACTTTCCTTGGCATTAAATATCGTTCCCATCCAATGGTTGGATATTTATCACGCTACCACTCACTCATCCGACGACAGTCGTGCGATTAAATGGCACGAGGTTTAATCCTCAAATTCACGTGGTGTAAATGAGGCCCAGAAGTTAAACAACCATTGTCATCCGACGGTGGATAGCTTATCACGTTGCCCAGGATGATCCGACGACCATAAGAAAATATTTCATTTTTTTTCTCACAAAGGTTTAATGCCCAGAAAAATGCGATGGAAGCGGTATTACATTACCACCCTTCTCCATGTGTCAGATAGTGACATATATCGCATTTTTTTGAGCGATTTCTCTGCCTCACTAAAAACATGAGATGCTGGTAACTGAGAAAAACTACCTTTACTATTTACTCCGGAGTTCCACTTTGCATTAAGTGTTCAAGGTTCCACTTTATTCTTCACGGTTCCTCCTCCGCTTCTTAACTATGGGTTCTTCTGATTCGGTCTCCTTGCAAGTTTAGAACACTCCATCATAGAAAGTTAGGTTTCATTATAAAACGGTGCCATCACTTCCATAATTACGAACATAGGTTAATCAACCCCTCATCATTCACGGCGACGCTTCCAGTTCAACACCATGTCGAAATTTAACTTCGATTCTTCCATCAAGTGCAGACACTCATCTCACAACTCTGTTACTGAGTTTCTTCCCTTGCGCAATAGATATCCTCTATCTATTATGAAATTAGACACATAGGGTTCAAGTTCACAATGCTCAACCACAGTTATCCATTTATTTATCAAAGGCATTCATAATCATCTTTACCCCAGTTATGTAGAGGATTACAATTTCAACCTCTTACACAGAGACTCGCATTACTTCTTAAAAGTAATAAACACATTAACATTGGTTCTTAACACAGATTCCTATCACACTGATTCTCATACATTTACTTATTGGGATTCGAAGCTCAATTACACAGGAATTAGAACAAATAATACACATGCAGTACTAGGACAGATTCCTTCATTTATACAATGAAATCACTTACACTCTTTGGTTGGCCAGGTCTTCTATTCGATGGCCCCTCTATCTCCTACTTTTCCTCTCTGGCTCTCTAGCCTATGTGCTCTATGCAGGTCTATGCAGCCACCTTTCATTAATGCCTCTGAGGCTTATTTTAATACAAATGGATAGTCAATTGATTTAGTTCCCTTGATGACTCAAAAACTCTTGGAATCCTCAATTCCTAAATTTAGCCTAACTCCCAAATTACCTGAAACTTACTCACCTAATAAACTTCACCTGTCCTCTAATCATTCGAGGTCAGTTACAACCCTCTCTACACTTAATCAAAATTAATTAAAACTCACTCAAATATGAATAACTACATAGGAAATCAAAAACATGGGACCCCCCTTATGTTTATTTATATACAAAGATTGTCTTGAGCCTAATGTGCCTGCATCACTCCCCAGTATGGTCACCATTATTTTTTCACCCTATAATTTATAATATTGGAAAGAAAAAACGATAGAGGAAAGCATCAAACCACTTTGGAGTCTGGGACCTAGCCTTCCTAGACTCAGAGAGGGCTCTCTCTATTTTATGATTTAACTTGATAATTCTAAATGTTGATATTATGATAGTTATAGAGATTATGGGGGGTTTTTTCTTTGATTTATTGTGTGGTTGGATAGACAGAGTTGTGAAACTAATCCATTGGGCTATGGAGTCATAAAATGCTGAATTGTGCACCAACTTTCAAGGGCATTCACAGAGCAAGCTAACTATGCAGACTGAATCTTACTAGCAGTGTGAAATGGGAAAGGAGGAGGAGATTAAGGTTCAACATAAATGCAGAGAGAAACGTCTCTGAATTATGCATTAAGGTCTTAGAGGAAAACATTAAGATAACAAAAACATAATAATTAAGGTTCTCTCTCAGCAAATCTTAATCTAAATTTTCTGTTTTGAAAATAGATAAATTGATGCACAGTATGAAAAGACAAAGGAAAAACATTAACACAGAGGAAAAACATCACCATTAACATAGCTCAATAATCCTATGATTAGTCTCTTATTATTTATTCCCAACTCAAACATTTAGAGTGTTCCAATACTTCTTACAATGCAATTTCAGCAGGGTCCAATTTTCGAACCCTTGATACTAATAAGGCGTGAAATATTTATCTAAAGAATAAATCAGTTACCCTACCTTACTAAAAAACCTTTCATTTATTACAATTTGACAGAAAATAGACAAGTGTGGCCATGCAAGGCCGGATCCTAAAATCAATGACAACAAGACCACCTCTAGAATTAATTCTGGGAAACTCTTCGTGGATCCAAACAGTTCGATGGCTCTTCAAAAGATCAAACAATAAGCTTGGACATGGCTGTGATGGTCACGAAGAGGAAACCAGTGGTGGCTCTGATATTTGGGCCCTACTCTTCCAAATATCGGTGTTGGGTAATTAAGTCTGGTGCAACACTGGCTAGATTTCATCGATTAGTGACTGTGTTGATGTGCTTTGCTACCTTTTCTGTTTTTCTCGTTATAACATAAAAATTCTACATGAACACCATTTGCTGCCTAACTCGACCTATGGTGTTTATTTTCTACCCGAATCCTTCTTTCCATGTTTCAACCCTTTTTCAAAAAAAACACTGTAAAAAATCTTATACCTGGACCTGAAAATGTTTTGATTTTAGTTTTGAAGCCGCATCACATCCACGCACTTCGCAATATTTAAATTTTAATTTATTAATAATGTAATCAGCGATGTGATGTGAAGTGGGAGGTGACGTGGTGGGAAGGTGGGACCTAACCACAACCCGCAGATCGCAACTCTTAAGGTTTAGTTAGAAGCGCGGAGGTAAACTCTAAAATATGGGAAGTGTGAGGCACAGGAAGGGTGGAGTGACATGGTAGGTAAGATTGGATTGGACCACATCCCCTAGATCACAAATCTTAAGTTTTTCTTATGAGCGCGTGGGTTAAATTCTACAACTTGCGAAGTGCGGGGAGAGGGACCCACCTACATCGCAATTGCAACTAGGAAAGCTTCTGTGGTAAGGCAAGGTTTATGATTCAAGTGGCCTAAAGTGGGGGGCAGAGATGCTGTGGTGGGGCCAACTGCATCACAAGTTAAACAAAATACATTGCAGGTGCTTAAAATGGTAAGTTAAAATATGTCCGATGCAATATATCACAAATCAGAGATCGTAGGTGTTAAGGTTTTGCTGTAATGAAAAAATTTATAATATGCACTCTACGAAGTGTTATTTTATGCGATGTATGATGGATTTTGGGGATAAGGTGATGTTTCAGGGAGTAATGTCCCACTTTAATCGCCATCAGGGAAATCAAAAGCAGAGGTAAGTGAAAAACAATGATATAGCGCTGAAAAGGTAAAGAGGAAAGCTAAAGCGAAAAGGCAGAAAAGGGTAAGGTTTAATGATTTTTTAAGGGGATTGAAATGGAAAGGTGGTGTGGCAGGTGAATGAGTGAATGGGTCCCACTTCATCACATGTCTCCTTTGGAAGGTTATATCATGAACTGAAAACCGAAGGTTGGTTTTTCGGAGGGGTCCTAAGGTGGTAGGCGGTATTGTGAAAGGGGGGTGCGAAGTGCATCTAAAACCGTTGGATGTGGAGGTGGGGAACGGAGATGGTTAACATAGATGGGTCGGGGCATGAGAGTTGAGGGGGGGGAAATGAAACTTAGGATAAGAGGAATAAAAAAGGGGGTGGGGTAAAAGGATATGCAATATGGTCGAGGAATTAGGATATAAATTATACCATAAGGTCCAAACTTGACAAAAATCATCCCTTTTTATACCTTTAGAGCAAACTTTGATTTTTTTGGTTTGATTGTAGGAAAACAATCAAGAAGTTTTTAGGTTGTTTACCTATGGTACGAAATTTGTATCTTTTCCTTTTTAAATAACCTCTTTCTTCTTCTTTGTTTCTCTTCGAATTTAATTGGAAAATACTTTTGAATATTGGCATTTATGTTAAATATGAAAAATTTGCAAAGAGAAAGTACGCAGTCACCTTGTGATACTGTAAATTACAAGGTTCTAATAGAAGCTTCTCCTCCATTTAGGAAGCACTGCCAGAAAGGGATCAATGCGATTTTCGATGAAATAAGGGTGTTGGCAGCACTAATCAATAACTTTCAATTTTACATCAGTGCGAGGATGAGACTAGGGAACATACTGACCCATAAAACAAGGGTTTTGACTAAATTCCTTCAATAATCTTCCAAGGAATTTTTCTTTGAGTCTTCAAGGGATTTCTTTACATATTTCTTCATGGTGGAAACATTGCACAGGGTATGTCATGGGGCACTTTAGGATCACGGATGGGAAGTGAACATGGTGAAAAATTACTATGTAACAGATGCCCCCTAAAGAATGAAGGCATAATAGGGAGTGATGGTTGAAATGCTTTATGAACCAAGGTAAAGACCTCAGATCACCACTAGGAAACCTTCCAAATCAAACATATTACGATATATAACATCTCTAGTATGGATATTCCTAACCACATAACTTTGCACTAGGCATCAAATAACATATGAATCCATGACATTGTCGCAACCATCCATTTAAAAAGATCATAGAAATGGATCCGCAGTATGGATGCAACCATCCATATAGTTAGGAACATGTATACAATCAAGAATAGTCAATAACTCGCCACAACCTGGATCATAACCAGACATTATCCAGGGTCTTCACCACGATCTAATCAACCCAATGTACGAATCTAGGCATGTGAATAGATGTGTTGGTGTCGAACATGGTAGAGACCACTTTATTTACCGGTCAATGATGAAAAGTGTTAAAAGGCACGAGAGAAACCACAAATAGTGAAGATGGAACTTACGGTATAACAACACAATCTACAAGCATGAATGAATGTGCGTAATTTGAACACTTGAAGGATAATTCAGTCGAATGCCAATGGTGTGAACCTGTCATTGAACACGAAGAACATACCATTGAGGCATGCAAGATACAACGTACTAAAAAGACGTTTCTAAACCACCTTCCTAGATAGCTGAAGAGACATGCCCATGAATCGTTGAAGGAGGGCCATAATGATTCCCACATCATTCACATGAAACAACATATATTTCAAGATGATAGGAGTGATTCTGGATTGTAATAGAGGAGGTCAAATAAGCAAAGGGTGTTTGAAGAGAAGGAATTCCCTTGAACATATTGGTGACATGACTCTGTAGCGTGGCAACATTTGAGTCAAATGGGATCAGAAGGTCATGATGACAAAAAATGGTGATCGAAGAGGAGGAAAATGGATTTCCCAAACCTGCAAAGGTAAAGTGAGGGATGTAGGATTTCGCCAAACTGACACGAACTACATATGAGTGTCATGTTAGAGAGCAGCAACCTACCCAAAATACAGATAGGATGCTCAATTTCAATTTTCCCCTGTTATTACTACTTTATTTTTTATAGGCAGCATGAAGAGGATAACATATGCTAAGTGTGTAAGTTCATTCTTCGAATGAATCCATCCTATTAAGTTTAATGATCCCTAGGAAGGAGGAACTTGGTCTCGTCATGGTGACAAAATTTTTCCGTTTAATATTTAATGAATCCAAAGAAAGGGTAACTTGATAACTTTTCATCTTTAAGGAGTTTGAAAAGAAACAAAAAGAAAACTCCATCATGTCCGTTTTCGTAAATCGTCTCTCCAATCCAAAAAGGTAGAAAAAATTATCCGAGAGAACCTCTTGACCATGTTCGATCAAGGTATTCATTTTTCGTAAATAGTAAACCTTAGCCCGAAAAGGGGTAAACATACACTGAGATTACATTAGTTCATTTACTTTAATAAGTTCGAAATGACAAGTACTCAACAATATTTTCATTTTTTGAGAGTCTGAAAAGAGGTGAAAGTTTACTCGAGGGGGGTTCTTTTTTCGTTTATGTATACTGAGTCTAGAAAAGAGATAAAATTAAACCTATTTTCATCATAAATAATCATCAATAGTGTAAAGGTCCTATTACTGCACAAAAAAGACAAACATCACTGATATCGAGGAAAAATAATAAAATAATGGCGAAAATATTTCAAAAATCTATAAATAGACAAAAAGTAAATTCATTTTCACCTTTCTATTTTGAGTAAAATGCAGAAGTGCATTTTACCCATTTTCCCTCTGAAATTTAGATCAGTGGTGTGGCCGACCTAGGATACCTTTCAACGATACGTTAGTGCTAGGTAAGAGCTCAAATCCTCCTCTTAATTTTAATTCCATTATATTAGCATTTAGCTTTAGAAATAGAGAGACGGCCGGGGTAGTATTTAAAACCTCAAAATAGTCTGCGCTGGTCATGCTTAGCCCATTAGGGCAGCATGCCACTAGTGTTGAATTAATTCAGAGAGTCGCATTGGCCGCAGGGAAGATTTTGAAATAAGAAATCTACCCATTTCCAATGGATGATTTCAAAAACTACTCATATGAAATATCCTAAAATGCCTTTTGAACATGTTTTGCAAGTGATTTCAGCAGAGATGGTCATCGAATGGAAAGAGCGAGGCCACAATGTGGAATACCACCAAGCACTTGAAGACCACAGTTGAGTAAATGCATTACACAATTGCGAATCACTGAAATTATTTCATACATAAGGGCTGAGAGATAAACCGCAGTTGCTCCAGTATTTGATTGGACTTTGGGATGTGGATATTTAGATATACATAATGTTATTCATCAGTAATTTTTACCTGTTTAGATTACTAAATGCTTTGTCCTGGATTTCTAGAAACAGAATTCAAGAATCATGTGAGTTCTAGAAATCTCCTCAAAGAGAAAATTTTCACTATCCCACTTCTCTGCCAAAGCATGGCCAATATATCACCCAAATAAGACCAAATCCTCAACTGATGTCCCTCGCTCTCACTATTTTTTCCACCTCTTCCTATAACACTTTGTCTATGTTTGCCTAAGCCCTCTATTTTCACACCTTGTTTCGCCAAGTAAACCGAACTTTTTCCCCTACTCACCAAGTGCCTCAAGCAATGGTGGTTTCAAAACTCCCTTTCTAAAGCCCTTTGAAGAAAAACAAGGTTATTTAGTTGTCTAGGATGGTAGTGCATGATAGAGTGTCAAAAACCCTGTCTCCTCATCCAAACCCTGATTCAAGTTTTCAGTCAAAAAACCTATTCCAAGGACATTACAATAAGTCAAATAGGGTCACCTAGGTTATGCACTGTCATGGTTCTAAATTCACTATTTCCACAGACATTCAAAGGTGAAGTCAAGAGAACAAAAGAATGAAGCTTATCATTGTCTAAAGAATATCAAATAACTCCAAAGATATCCTCTTGATCAAGAAGTAAGCCTGCAAAGGAGAAATTTACCATGTCCAAGAATTTCTGTAGGAATGTTTTGTAAATGGTCAACAGCAGAAACAGAGCCAAAGAAGAAGGCCTAAAAAACTTATAAAGGCATCCATAGCAGGTGGTAAGGTACAAAAGGCTTATGTTCACAAAGGAGATCATTAAAAAGGTACTTAGCCCGAAGCACAAGTTTTGTAGGGAGACAGTTGTCCCTTACTTACTTTTCTACAAAAGAGTCAAAGGGCTATCAACCTAGCAAGAGGTAAAGTAATGAGAGGCATCATTAAAAGAAAAAAACTCATAACCAAGAAGAAAGCAACAAGGTATGTTTTTGATGGGAATCAATATTCATGACTGTTTTGACCAAGTAATAGATCAATGCTAAGGTTACAAAGGAAAAGAACCCCTAAACCCCTTCAAATGATCATTGAATGCTTTCTAGACATAAATAGCGAGTTGATAAGTGTATCTTTAAGAACTTAGAAGATAGACAAAGATGGTCAAGATAGTGACAAAGAAACCTCCTTCATCACAACAGATGGTTTCAAGGGTTTTCAAAATACCTTATAAGGTTTGGCAGACAAGCAGTAACTCCACCTCAAAAAAAGGTAAAATCAGAGGTTTTAAAGAAGAGCAAGAAGGGCAGACATGAAGATCAAATACTCCACTACACCAAAGGAAGAAAGATGATGAAGAGTGTCAGCAAGAAGAGGCAAGAAATGTCAGTTCAAAGGTATTTTTATCTGAAAAAGAGTGAGAGACATCTTCAAGTGGCCAAAGGGGACAAACATGGGCAGAAATTGCCAAAGATAGCAACTATGATAAGCATGGGTCATTATTTGATAAAGCAAGTTGTCCAAGTTCAAAAGAGACAGTGATCAAGGTGACCTAAAAACAAACAGATATACCCCTGGTTTACAGCAGAGCAGTGACCTCCCAACAAGGACCTCTTTATCAAATGACTATTCTGCAAAAAATATGACTAAGACATAAATAACAATCTACAGAGCTGAAAAAGGTGTTTTTCCCATAGAAATAATGACAAGGTCAAAGGAAAGAATGTTTCAAATACATAATGTCAGTCAAAAGGAGATATGGAAAAAATGATGAGTTTGTTGTGTATAAGTGTTAAAGTCAAAAATAGGTTCTTTTTTCAAAAAGGGATGAGAGGCATAGGCTTGGTGTCTTCAGGAAGGGTGTCAAATTAAAAATATCCTTAAGAAGCCTCCAGCAATGTAAAAAGCAACTGTTTCAATCAAATATGCCACCTGAAAGACCAAAACAGTCAAAGGCACAGTGAGAAAAAGTGAAGAAACATGAACATTACAAAAGTGGGTTTTGGCTCAAATTTATTTTTAAAAAAGGTTATGAAGGCCTTTTTGGGTATTCCCCCTTATCATTTCTCATATCCAAGAAGAAATATGTTGAGAGAGACTTTGAGGGTTTCTGTGCGAAATCAATGTAAATCTCTAGCTGCTATGCATCGAGGCCAGCACTATGCACATCAGAGGTAGCAGCAGTGTTATTTAACACTGTGTCGCGCACCTAGGGCCCGGCGCTACGCACCTGGCCCAGTGTTACACACAGACATAGAAAAGCACCCGAGCTGCCTAAATTTTCCTTTCGGCCACCCGACGCTACGCTCCGACGTGCCCGACTGGTCCATCTCCGGCCCGAGCTAACCCGACACTATGCACAGGCGCTACACACAGACAAAGTGTGTCTAAATTTTCTAAAAGGAGCCAAAATTTTGATTTTTCACCTCCAAACATCCAGCAATCAAAGACACAAGATTGGCGGCTTATTTTCTTGCCTCCAAGCTTTCATTTTCTTAAACAAAGAGATATTTAAAGTCCTAATTAAAACAAACCCTAGGCTGCATAAGAAATCAATTTTAAATATCTTTGGTTAGGGTTTGCAAAGGAGAAAAGTGTTATATATACCAGAGGAGACCGAGTGACAACAAACAAACCTCTAACACACTGAGTGCACTCTTGGAAAGTTTCATCTCTGGCACCCATTTGAAAAATTTTCCAATCACCTCACTCATTGCAGCCTTTTGACCTAAAGGCTCTCAAACAAAATCTAAAAATATTGATGTGCTAGAACCAGTCACCATGTCTGAAGGAGAAATTCATAGCAGAAGTGATGAAAGCCAAAGACCTTCCAAGCCTAAACAGAAGGGACGAAGGGAAAATAGGTTTGAGCCCTTAGACACCATTCAAATTACTTCCTCTCCCATGATCCTTTCATGCTTTCAGGATGTTGGGCGTTATCAGTTTTGTGAAAAGGTCAAGCAAGCCAAAAGCCACTCAGACTTGACAAGACTGTTCATCCTTGGCTTACAAAATCATCAAGTTAACCTAGCAAGAGTGGAGTTTTACCTCTCATTTGAATCCATTTCTAAAGCAACAATTATACCAGACATTGGTGAGATATGGTTTAAACAAAAGAAGTTGGATTTGAGCTATTATTTGCCCTACCTAAAACCTAGCTGTCAATAAGGTTGCAAGGTTTTTTTCCCATTCTATGACCTGGTAGAGTGGTATGCCATACTAATGAGGTAGATTATCAGGTATTTCACCTGTGAGGGGATATACTCTAGGATTTACTCATATCATATAAGGTTACTGATGCACTTCACCAAAGTCAAAATGATGAACCTGCCATACTACCTTTTCCAAAGTATTGACAAGATGGCCTCAGTTGTTAAGAAGAGAAGCTATGACCTCCAAATTTCAAGCCTTTTCCACCACTCCTTGATCAAAATGATTGTCTTACACCAGCTAGAGCAGCAAGGAATCCCTTGGGAAGTCTTCATCTCACATGAGGTGTTTACAAACCCTAAGCCTTCATTCATCATAATCTACCTTCCACTTCACAACCACCTACCTCCACTCCTCCATCATCTCTCCATATGCCTTCTCCACAAAGAAATTCACCTCCTATATCTTCTCCTAATGTACCAAGTGAAGAAGCTGGCAGTGGCTCTAATGAAGAGCAAACAGATGACAATAATGAGGAAGAGGATAGTGAGGTAGAAATTGAGATAGATGAAGAAAAAAAAGAATAAGGAAATGAGTTAGAAACCGAGGAAGATGAAGAAAAAAAAGGAGAGGACAGTAGTGAGCAGGAAAGTGATAATAGCCACAACAAATAAGAAAGTGATGACAGTAGAAATCAGGAGAAAGATGCAAATGAGGCAACAGTTGAAAACATTGAGGCAAATGCAGAGCTTGATAAATATGATGAAAGTGGTGAAAATGATGAAGATTATGGGATAGAAATAGAGTTTAAAGAAGAATAAAAACAGAGTGATGATGGCCAAGAAGAGGCAGTCTCTCAAGTGGGAAACTGTGAGCAAGAAAACAGAGTTAAAATCAGTGAGCCCCATGATCAGAAAAAGGGCCAAAACAATGGGTCTTATGATGAAGAAGATGACACTGAAATCACATATGAAGATAGTGGGGAGGAGGCATATGAAGGTAGTGAAGATAATAAGAAAATAAGTGATGAATTTGAGCATGACGGTGAAACCAATCACAGTGACAAAGGTGCTAAAATAAATGAAGAAAGTGAAGATGAAGAAAAAGGGGATGAGGGCGAAAACATTGACAAAGACAGTAATACAAATAAGATAGTAAATGACAGTTGTCATGGCTTTCATGACACTAATCTACCTTCAAATGACCAAAGAACTCAAAGTTACCATGCTGAAAATGACAGAAGAAGACTTCAGTGAAGGACAGAGCAAAAATGACGTAAGTGAAGAGGGTAGTGGTCAGTTTGAGAGTCAAGATGACAATGAAGAAAATAGTGAGAAAATCAAGGATGATGATGAGGTCAAAGGTCAAGAAATTAGTGACCCTATGGAGCATCAAGTGACTCATGAAAGCCATGAAAAATATAAAAAGGATTGTGGCACCTCCAAAGGTAAAAACACCATCATCAATCCTCTCACATGAACCTATCACAATGGCAGAAGAGATGTGTTTGCTGCCTCAAAAAGGAAAAGGGCCATCTCTCCTCCAGAAATCAAGCATAAACACAAAGGAAAGGGAAATATGGACAAAGGTGAGCAGAAGGTACAGGTAAGAAGGAGCAAAAGGATCAAGAAGATTTCTTAAGGGTCTCAAATCATTGATCTAGACACTGACAATGAGGACCAAGAGATGAAAACTAGGTTGATCCTCTTGGAAAAATATGCACAGCTTCAAGAGTGGGAAAGGGACTTTGATATGGCTCAAAGGGTCATCCACTATTACAAAGAGGAACATAAGCATTTCAACTAGGCCAAGAGGGGCCTTGCCCTACAAAAGAAAATGGTCAAACATTATGCAAGGAAATGCATGCTTGCTACTGCCAAGCTAAATAAGACCCTCATTGAACTAGAAGACCTAAAAAGAGTTAAAGTCCATGACAGCCTTGGATTTTTGGCTGAGGCTTCTCAATGGGTCTCCAAAATTTCTTGAGGGGTATCTCCACAAATTTTCAGGGAAATTGGACAGCTTTTTGTTTTTTCCAAATTTTGACCCCTAGGAGCGCAGCACCCTAGGTGATATGCACAAAATTGGTGCATATTCAACTCTAAAAATTTACATTTTTGGATTTTTCACATCACCAAAAGTTTACTCACCAAGGTTTAGATCATCTGGAGCATTTTCACCCCCTCAAAAGGCCAAAAAACATCAAAATTTTGACCTTTCTGCCTCCTTTTCAGACCAGGTGTTAGGCACAGAGCAGTGTTGGGAGATTTGACTTTTGAGAAAGTAAATGGAATAAACTCAACACAAATCAAACATTTTTTGAAAGTAGACTCATCAGGCTTTCCAACTAGCCATCATGGTGCGAAATCCGGTGTCGAGAAGACCTCCAAAAGACTGCTGCAAAATGGCTTATTTCTGCGCTACGCACCTGCCATTTTTTCATTGTTTGACACAGTGCACTGCGCACCTGTAGATGAGTGGGAAAAATGTGTGTTTGGAAATTTTTATCATGCTTTTCAGAGCCTAAAATTCAATATAATTGCTATTTTGGGCTGGAAAAGATATTTTTAGGGTATTTTTGTGCCTTGGGCCTTGCAAGGCCTCAAGGATAAGTTAGGATATTTCTTTTTGCCCAATAGGCTTCTAGATGCTCTAGTAGGCTCTCCTCTCCTTATTTGTTATATAAGGCATGAGGATTGATTGTAAACATTGGGAATTAATGTGTTTAAGAGCGATACATGGTTTTATGAGCTTGGAGAAGAAATTGGTTTTATGAAGTGAATGAATGGGTTGTTTGGCTTGATGATGGAGAAGCATGTTTGTAGGATTCCATAGCTTGGTGAATGGTAATGTTTTCTTAACTTGTTAATTTTTCTTGTCCTCATTTTTCTTTCATTCTTCTTGGTTGCTATAGATCAGAAAATTATAGGTTGAGACATGCTCATGGAAGCACCTCAAACCTATTGTTTGTTATAGCCTTGATGTTTTCCTCTTTTAGTCATCTTAAGGAATTCTTGACTGCTCCTTAGGCCCAATAAAACTTGTTTTTGTTTCATGAATGGTTAGTATGCTAGCTTATAAGTATGATTCATGGTATGCCCTGCTTATTTAAAGTTTTCAAAACCCTATCTTGAAGCTTTTCTATGAAATATTGATTAATTAGGTTAAGACAAAGAGGTCTTGTTTGATATTGCCCTTTGCCCATGCTTACCAACTTATTTTATATTTCCCAATAACTTGATATATGTTGTTTAGGAATTCCCTCTCCATAAATTGAGTTTTTTGTTTATCTTATGTGTTTTCCCAAAAGTTGAAGGTTAATATCTAAATTTAGGAGTTCTAATGCTTCTATGTTTCACTGGAATGTTCATCTTACATATTTATCAGTTTGAGTATTATTTGTAGAGATTAATGGTTTTCCCTACCTCATGAGTTATTTCTTCAAACTATATATGTTTAAGACCTCTTAGTTTTTTCCCAAACTTGATGTTCATTGCACCTCATACATCGCCCAAAGGATCCATTAACCTTGCTAAATTGGCCCTGCAATACACCCTGTTTCATAAATTAGATACCCTTGACTTCATCTGACCCCATGGCCCTATTGATTTGATAACCTCTCATTCCACCTATCCTAATTAGTCATCTTACCCCAACCCAAAACAAACAAACAAAACTACACTTAACAACTAGCCTAAAATCAATCATTCAAAGTGAACAAGTTCACATCCTTCGCCTAATAGAGAGAGCCCTATCTGAGTTCAGGAAGGCTAGGTCCTAGGACTCCAAATACTACTCTGATGTTACCCTGTCATTTGGTTTACCAATCTGCCAAACTATGGGACACCAACACATCATTGTGGGCCAAGAACTAGAATTAGATGTCATGGACATCTATTTCATCATAGGCTTATCTAGGAGAGGGAGAGAATCCAACTCTCCAGAGCTTAGACTCGGGGTGAGAGTACCAAATTCTCATCCAGAGACACTCTCTGGGGGCTCGAAAGAATAAGAGTAGGAAGATAGAGATATCCTCTATCAGAGTCCTTCCTTTGTAGACAATCCTTCATTACATGACTTGAGTGGCGGGAGCCTAGGCGTTGCATGAGGCAAAAAAATCCCAAATCCAGTACGTAGTGGACTGTCTGGCCCCTACTATGTTGAATTGGTATGAGGGGTTATTGGCCAACATGAAGAGGCAATTGACCAAGTTCAAAATAGGTCATCTGAAACAATTTGGGCAAGGTCAATTTTGGTGACCTTTTTCTTGGAGAGAGTGCCATTGTTCTAGTATCAACAATTGGAGATCCATGATCTATCCTTGAGGGACCCGAGAATGATGAGATGATGTGAGATCATGCCTCGTCAGGTAGGGGGCCAACAGATACATTTCCCTACAACATTTTTTAGCTGGCTATGTCATCAACTCATCGTGGTTAAGGAATTTACATATGTAGGCATTGACTTCAGGGGAGATTGATATCTACACATTCTGCCAGGCACACAGTTGACTGATGCAGGTAAAAATTGTTTTTTAACATTTTTACTTTTTTAATGTTTTTTCATGTATTCTCAGATGTAAACTTATGATTTTTTATAGATACAGGTCCTCAGGGACTGCAAGTTATGTCACCGATAGCGAGGAAAGTAGCTCACCCAGTGGAGGATGTCCCTTACGAGGAGGGAGAAGACCCATTAGCCGAGTTAGAGAAAACATTTGTAGGCCTTACGAGAGTCATCCCAAAGTATGATACCTTCTAAGACAATCCTCTTCACTTTCAGAGGCATACAGTTGGGGTTCCAGGAAGACTGCGTCGTTTACTCTAGCGAGTGATTTGAGAGGTCACCTACTATCACGAGCACCATGTGGGCAGATAGCAACCATGTTTTTACATTTTTGTACTGGTGTAGGCTCAAAGAGCCATTTTTTTCATAAAACACTTTTTTTGAGATTTTTATGTAATACACTTGACATACCCGATATATATATGTGTGTGTGTGTGTGGCTACTTGTGTATCATAATGATGTGTTTTTTTTTACATGTTGTGCATATGTCTATCTAATACATGATTTTCTAATGTATCTGTTAATGTGTTTAGACATCTTGGAATATGTTGATATGTAATAAAATAAAAATGCCTTACCACTAATAAAACATGCAAATATATATGCAAAATTTGAAGATTTCGCATAGAATAATGGCCATTTAATTGTAACACAACGAGTTTTAAGTCTAATTTAACAACCAAATATCAATTTTTCAGATCAATAACATTCGGAAATAGCTTGATAATTGCACTATATTTGGAAATATTGTTAGTTTTTCGACACAAACAAATAGCTTGTAAATTAATCAACTCACCATCAATGGCAAAGTGTGCCCATGATGTAGGAGACAAGTTCTGTGTGTTACATCAAGAAACATCAACAAAACCGATGTAATGATTTGATGACATCTGCAAACCAAGTGGAACAAAAGGTGAGTAGAGGAAACATGTCTGCAAAGAAAACAATCACACCAAAAATCCAAAAAAAGTACTAATGAATAAAAAACTAATGTACAAAGTATCACACTCATGATTAAGAGTAATATTTCTTTAGATAGAGCCCATTATGGGGCTCAACCAATTGATTTCCCTCATAATCTGCTAGCTCATAGGCTCCTCTTTCCATTAATCGTTGAATGATATAGGGCCCATGCCACATTGGTTTTAGTTTTCTGACTCGCAACTTATCGTGGGCTTGGTCATAAAGCAGGACCAAGTCACCTTCATAGAAAATGTGAGGGTTGACGGATTTATCATATTGAGCTTTAACTCATCTTTTTGTGCTTTAATGACTAAAGCAACAAGTCTTTGGTTCCAATCAAAATGCTTGAGGTAAAGCTAACTTTCCTCTTCTAGTGAAGTACCAGGAATTAGTTCGACAACTAGCTTCAGAGAATAAATTTCACATTGATCGGGAGTGTCACCTTAGACCATACACCAATTGTAATGGTGTGAATCTAGTGGTAGTCTTAGCAGAAGCTCAATAAGACCACAGAGCTGAGAAGAGCATGAGATTCCAATTTCATTTGTTATTCCCAATGGTGCGCTGAAGCATGGTCACAAAAAATTTGTTGACAACTTCAACCTGGCCATTGGCCTATGGATAATAAGGAGTAGAGTTATCATGATGTAACCCCAACTAAGTAGCAAGCTCTATCATCAAATGATTTTGAAAGTGAGATCCATGATCAATGACAATTGCTTTCGAGACACCGAAATGAGCTATGACATGATTGAATATGAATTTATTCATAGTTATACCTTCATTGTCACGTGTAGGCACCACTTCGACCCATTTAGTGAAATAATTTATGACAATGATAATATAACCATGCCCCCTCAGCTAAGCAAGGGTTACAGGTCATGAAATATATGCCCCATTTCGCAAAAGGTTTGATGGTGAGAACTGGGTGAAAGGATGAGGGTGGGGTGCGCTCTTTCGAAGAGTAGATTTGGCAGTCACGGAATTTTTGTACCACAACAATGCAGTATTTAAAGATAAATGGCCAAAAATACCCCGTGTGAATGATTTTTTGGGCGGTAGCATAACCGTACATGTGACCACCACAGTCCCCGAATTGGCAGTCATTGAGAACTTTCTCAGCTTCTTCAAGAGTCAAACATCGACAAAGGATGAAGTCAATACAAGTGCGATATAGAGTGTATCCAATGATATGGTAGGGTTGGGGCTTGTAGCGAATCTGTCTTCGATAAGAGTGCGATAGCTCTGGCCAAAAATTCTGGGTCTAAATATAAACAATGATGTCTCCATACCATGGATTAAGTGTACTAATGAGAAAGAGGGATTCATCTGGAATTGACTCATGAAGAGGAGTGGGATCAACCTATTGGAAATATTGTCATTGATGGCAATGGAGGCAGCAAAGACAGAGATAGACAAAGAAGGTAGCAGATGCAAAGAGAGGCAGAGGCAGTGAATATAGAGGCAGAGCCGTTATATCAGAGGCAGATCAGATGCAAAGAGAGGCAGAGGCAGAAAATATAAAGTTAGAGACGTTATATTAGAGGCAGAGACAGAGGCAGAGCCGTTATCAAAGCAGGTTATCAGAGGCAGAGGCAGAGGCAGAGCCGTTATCACAAGCAGAGGCAGAGCAGAAAATTCCGAGAATCGCTACCCCAGTTGGAGGATACATAAACCCAATTCCGGGAATCGCCTACCCCAAGCGACAATATATGCATATATATATAATTTCGAGAATTGCCCAAGCCGGTGGATATATATATATATATGAACCTTAATTCCGAGAATCGCCCAAGCCAGAGGATATATATATAATTTCGAGAATCGTGACCCAAAGGTCCAAACCATAGATATTTGTAATGAAGCGCTTTAATGGAAAAAGAGCCAAAGGTATCAAAGCATTATATGGTGGGGCCCTTTCCCCATCGCATCAGAGAAAAACTGTGAAGCGGAATATGTAAACAACAGAAAGTTGCGATTACGATATAAGTCCAAACTTGAAGGATCAATTAACCATTATTGATATATGATTGAATTCCAAAAGCTTATATATGTATGTAGCACATTACATATATTGTGCCTAATACACAAAGGCTCAAAGCATATATTAATATGAAGCACTTAATAAGCGAAAGAACCAAAGTACCATAAGGTGGGACCCTTTCTAATCGCATCGGAGAAAGGATTGGCAGTAGAACATATCGAAAAAAGTTTCGATTGAGTTCCGGACCCGATGGGTGTATGAATTATGGTTCAAACATATTTGAAGTCTGGCATAATCGCATCGGGACATTCTAATTGCATCAGAACGTCACAAAAGAAAGTTACGATTGTGATCACTCGCATCGGAACAATCGCAAAAGTACCAATCGCATCAGAGTTAAAGCGAAACATGTTAACAAATATTTGTGATTGCGATTGGCAATACCAGATGCGATAGTCATCTAAACTCTGCCTTGTAAAGCATGGTTGGGTACGCATATCAATCGCAATCTGAAATTTGTGGAGCGTATCCATCGCATCGAAGCAAGGCATCTTGCGATTGCGATTGGCAATACCAGATGTGATAGTCATATAAACTCAGCTATATAGAACACGGTCGGGTCCGCATATCATTCGCAATAGGAAATTCGTGAAGGCGTTGTTATATATATATATATATATATATATATATATATATATATATATATATAGTTATTGTGATTATATTGAAATGTGCCACGTGGACTATGGACCCCTGGGCCTCGGCTTAAGGTGGAGGGTGATTATTGATAATTGTGATGTATGTATGTTCCGCTTGCAGAACTCACCACATCAACAAGACACTTGCTATATAAAAATCACTGGAATTTGCCTAGATTTAAAGTCAGCAGTTACATATATATACAAAACGAACTGATATAAAAAGCACAGTTACATGTTTGCAGTAGTTACACCACAGTAGAGGACATAAAAGCAAACAGAGTTGAAAAGAGATAAAACACAGTCACAGAAAAGACAGACACAGTCAAAGAAAAGACAAATGCGCAGTGAGCCAAAAGACTAAATGAGCTGAGCTGGAATTCTCATTGTAATTTGAATGTAAATATTTTTAATTGATTTATATTGTTGTGATGCATTGGCAAGTCTCCAGAGGAAAAACAAAGCTCCCACTGTAATATTGAAATTAATGCATGTTGCTATATTTTCTGAATGAGTGAGTGAAATAAATGAAAAGGCAGAAAGCGAAGAGGCATGGTTTTCCATTCCAAATTCATTGAGGAATGCTAACAGTCACAAGAAAATCCTTATAAATAATATCATCATGATATGCAAAAAAGTGTTAGAGAGAGAAAATATAGAGAATGCAGAGTATAGAAGAGTGAGGAAGAGAAGATTAAGAAAATAAGATCAGAAAAGGATGCTATAGAATAGAGCTGATATCTGAGGTAAATCAGCAAACATTCAGTTTGATAAATTGAGGAAGTTGGAGCTTTCCTATCAAGTTGCAGCTTGATAGATGTCAGTTGTAGCTGACTGAGGTTGGAGCCTATTGTAGGTTGGTGCCTGCAAAAAAATGAAGGGATTTGGTGCTTCCTTGCAAGTTGTAGCTTGCAGAATTGAGGTTGGATCCTCCTGTAGGTTGGTGCCTACAAAAAAACAGTGGTGAGAGGGAGTTGGAGCTTGCCTTTGCATCACAACAATAATAAGATGTGGTTTTCTCCCTTTATGGGTTTCCACTTATATCTAGTGTCTCTGTGCATGATATTTATGTGTTGATCTGATTTATATCATCTGCTTAATACCTGATGCTCTCATATTAAGTCTAATGTTATTTTATATTAATTCTTGTTGCTCACATTCTAAAATTACTCACCTATTAAGTTGGATATGAAATGAAGGTGTAAATAAGTTTAATGAAAAGTTTTAAAAGTTCATGAATGTGTTAAACTGATTCACCCCCCCCTCTCAGTTTAACTAAAGGTTTAACAATTGGTATCAGAGCGGGTTCCTTTGTACAAGTCTAACAATGGAAAGGAGATCCTAGGTTCCCAAGATGGATAGTAAAGAAGGATGCTCAACCAATAAAGCCCCTTTCTTCACTGGTGAAAATTATGCTTTCTGGAAAATCAGAATGAGGACATACATAATGTCTCTGGGAATAGAAGTCTGGGCTGCTGTGGAATTAGGATATGCCCCAAAGGCAACTGACACAGAGAAAGAAACAAAAC
The DNA here is from genome assembly GCA_034641835.2 of Pinus albicaulis. Lineage (NCBI taxonomy): Eukaryota > Viridiplantae > Streptophyta > Pinopsida > Pinales > Pinaceae > Pinus > Pinus albicaulis. Next base: position 313,218,954 of record CM076571.1, read on the forward strand.
AAGATTTTGTGGATAACACAAAAGCCATGAATGCCATCCTTAATGGATTGTGTGAAGTAGAGTTTATTAAAGTAATGCACAAAGACACTGCCAAAGAAATGTGGGATACTCTGGAGAACATCCATGAGGGGGACAAGAAAGTAAAAACTGCCAAACTTCACGTTTATAGAGCCCAATTTGAGAACTTAAAAATGAATGATGATGAAGACATTGCCAGTTTTTTCCTAAAAGTTGCAGAAATTGTTAACAATATGAAAGCTCTTGGAGAAACCATGTCAGAAAGTATAATTGTGCAAAAGATTCTAAGATCTCTTCCATCCAGATTTAATCCCAAGGTGTCTGCAATAGAAGAAACAGCTGATTGGGAGACCTTGACCATGAACCAACTACTTGGAAATCTAACAGCCTATGAAATGAGGCTCCCACAGAAGAAGCCAAGTACGAGGAAAGCAGCCTTTAAAACAGAAAAGAAGAAAGAAGAAGAGGGAGATATATGCTCTTGCTCGGATGAAGAGGAGGCAAAGTTTGTCAAGAAATTGGATAGAGGCTCAGGTAAATACAAAGGTAAACTCCCCTTCAAATGCTTTAACTGTGGAAGAGTGGGACACTATGCTGCTAAGTGTCCTCACAAGAAATTAAGGAATCAGGCTCAAGAGTCAGAGAAAAATAAATCAAAGAACTGGCAGAAAGGAAAGAAGTTCAGCAGAAAATCCTTCTATGCTCAACAAAACAGCAGTACATCTGAAGATTCAGATGAATCCTCAAGTGAAGAAGGAACCTTTGAATTCTTATTGATGGCCATAGAAGAACTTGAAGGTCTCCTGCTAGAAGATGAAGAAGAATAAGGTGAATTCGACCTTGAGGGGGAGCTAAGAAGTGCTCTAGAAGAGATTGATAGACTCAAACTGAAATGCAGAAAACAAAAGGACATTCTCCTCAAGTATGTACAAGAAGAATAGAATTCAGAAGTTCTTAAGCAGCTAAAGATAGAGCTTGAAGAAGCCAATAAGATAGAGGACATGTTACTTAAGCAAATCAAAGAAAAAACTCAAGAACAAGAAAAGTTGGAAGAAGAAGTAGTATGTCTCAGGAAGAAATTAGAAAATTCTCAAAGGAAAGTGGTTATAAACTCTTCTCAAACAACAAGCTCTAGTAAGTTGAATGAAATTCTGGTTGCTCAAAGATCCCCTATGATAAAGACTAGAATAGGCTATGAAGGAGAATCAAGTAAAGGAAAAGAAAAGGTTGACAGAGAGATTATTTTTGTAAAAGCAAAGAAGAATGATGAAGCAGCTCAAACAATTCCTACAAAAGAAGAAACATGTAATAAGGAAGACAGAGATCAGAAGAAACCACTAGTAGCAAAGAATATAATAAATACTAAGACCCCTGAGTATGTAAAATTTGGAAACCATCAAAGGAGATTCTTCCCTCCTATGAAGAATGCCACTTGTTATGCTTGCCACAAGCTGGGACACATTGCTGCATATTTTCATGCAAGGAGGAGTAATTCAAACCAGCAAAAGATGCAAACATTGAAGAGACTGCCTCAAGCAAACAAATGGAAGAGACAACCTTACATCAGGTATGCAAATAGCTTCTATGGTTACTGTTTTTATTGTAAGGAATTTGGTCATAAAATCATTGAGTGTAGAAAGTATGGACAAATATTGATGTTTAACACCTCAAGGAAGTTTGTGAATCAAAGAAATTCTGTTCATACTCATAATTCTACAAAAATTATGATCAAATGTTGTGTATGCAATCAAGTTGGACATATACCTTCCAAATGTCCTCTAAGAAGATGTAATTCATCACCTCACAAAAGATACCAAACAAAAGGGTGCCTTCAGTGGATAAAGAAGGTGAATAAATGTGACTTGGCTCTAACTGCTCAAGATCTGAAAAGCCAGTGGTATTTGGATAGTGGCTACTCAAAACACATGACTGGAGACAGAAGCAAGTTTATAACTCTTGATGAAAATAAATCTGGCAATGTTACTTTTAGCAATGATAAATCAGGTAAAATCAAGGGAAAAGGCTCAGTCAGCATAGAAAATGGAAGAGTAAAGGCCCAAGACGTACTATTTGTAGACGGGCTGAAAGCCAATTTACTAAGTGTCAGTCAGATGTGTGACAAAGGTTGTGAAGTTATTTTTAGAGCACAAGATTGTGAAGTCAGACCAAGCACCACGGGTAAGACTCTGCTCAAAGGAGTTCGAACAGAGAGTAATGTTTACATTATGAAAGAGGAAGATGAAGCATGTCATCTTAGCAAACTAGAAGAGTCATGGTTATGGCATAAAAGGTTGGGACATCTCAGCTTCGATCACATAATCAGACTAAGCAAGAAGAATGCTGTCAGAGACATGCCAGAAATAAAGAGGCCTTCTAATACCATATGCAAATCATGTCAATTAGGAAAACAGACTCGCACATCCTTCAAGGCCAAAGATGAGTTATCAACAAGAAGACCTCTACAACTTGTGCACATGGACCTGTGTGGACCTGCAAGAACTAAAACACCAAGTGGAGAATCCTACTTCATGCTGATAATAGATGATTTCTCCAGAATGACATGGGTTTCATTTCTCAAGAATAAATCGGAAGCTCTGGAAAAATTCAAAATATTCAAAGCTTTAGCAGAAAATAAGACAGGATGCAAGCTGAAATGCATCAGATCAGACAGAGGAGGTGAATTCACTGATTATGACTTTGCAGACCTATGCAATGAACATGGCATAAAACAAAAATTTACTATTGCAGGGACACCTCAGCAGAATGGAGTAGCAGAGAGACAAAACAGATCTGTTCAACAAATTGCCAGAGCCATGATGCAAGAGAATAATATTCCTCAAACCTTCTGGGCAGAAGCGGTACACACAGCAGTGCATATCCTTAATAAAGCTCACTTAAGGCCAAGCAGTGACAAGACTCCCTATGAACTATGGCATGGGAAACCAGCTTCAATCAAACATTTTAGAATCTTTGGAAGTAAGTGTTACATAAAGAATAATGATGAAAATATTGGGAAATTTGATGCAAGAGCAGATGAAGGGATATTTCTAGGATATGCATCCAAAAGTAAAGGGTACAGGTGCTACAACAAGACTCTTCGAAAAATAGTAGAAAGCATTGATGTGAGATTTGATGAAGAACTTACAAACAATACAAGAGATACAGACTGCTGCAGTCCATCAGACAACCATGAAGAAGAAAACCAAGATGATAAGGAAACAAGCAAGACAACAGAAGATACAGAGTTGAGTTCTAAAGCTCCCTCAAGATATACTCAGAAGAACCATCCTGAAGATCAGATCATTGGAGACAAGAGAGTAGGGGTCCAAACAAGAAGGCAGCTAACAGAACAAACTGAAGAGGTATACATAGCCATGTTGTCACAAATTGAGCCAAAGAGATTTGAAGAAGCCAACAAGGACAAGTCTTGGGTAAATGCTATGAATGAAGAATTGGACCAAATTGAGAAAAACAATACCTGGGAATTAGTTCCTAGACCCATTGAGAAAAATGTCATAGGCTCAAAATGGGTATTCAAAAACAAAATGAATGAGCAAGGACAAGTAATCAGGAATAAAGCCAGACTGGTCTGCAAAGGATATTCACAAATCGAAGGACTTGATTACGATGAAACATTTGCCCCTGTAGCCAGAATGGAAGCCATCAGAATGTTTCTGGCCTTTTCTTGCTACCAAAACTTCAAAGTATATCAAATGGATGTAAAATATGCATTTTTGAATGGAGACTTAGAAGAAGAAGTCTACATGGAACAACCAGAAGGCTTATCATTGACAGATAAAGAAGACTATGTGTGTAGAATGAAGAAGGCTCTATATGGACTGAAACAAGCTCCTCGTGCTTGGTACTCAAGACTGGATAAATATTTGCAAAAACAAGGCTTTAAGAGAGGCGGAGTAGACAACAATATATACATAAAAGCCCATGAAAATGAACTCCTGATTGTTGTGGTATATGTTGATGACATTATGTTTGGAAGCAACAGAGAAGAACTAGCAAAAGGGTTTGTTGATGAGATTAAAAAATAGTTTGAGATGTCTATGATTGGAGAGCTCAGTTTCTACTTAGGACTTCAAATTCAGCAAAAGAACACAGGAAAATTCATCTCACAAGAAAAATACTTGAAAGAAATGTTGAAAAAATTCAAAATGGAGGACTGCAAACCTGTGTCAACTCCCATGATCACAGGATGCAAGTTGTGTGCTGATGATGGGTCTATTGATATAGATCAAAAACTCTACAGATCCATGATAGGAAGTCGGTTGTATCTGACAGCATCAAGACCAGACATCATGCTAGCAGTAGGACTAGTGGCTAGATATCAAGCAACACCTAAACAAAACCATATTCTGGCAGTCAAAAGAATATTTAGATATCTACAAGGAACAGCACAGTATGGACTTTGGTATCCTAAAGGCAAAAGCTTCACTTTGACAGCATACACAGATGCAGATTGGGCCAGCTGTGTGGATGACAGGAAAAGCACAAGTGGAGGTGCTTTCTATCTAGGAGAAAGTCTGGTGGCATGGTTAAGCAAGAAACAAACATATATCTCTCTGTCTACAACAGAAGCAGAATATATAGCAGTAGAAGCATGTTGTACACAAGTCATGTGGATGAAGCAAACCCTCCAAGACATGAAGGTAAGCATTGATGAACCTATCTCAATCAAATGTGATAATACAAGTGCTATAAGTATATCTAAAAATCCTGTGCTTCACTCAAAAACTAAACATATCCCAATTAAGTATCATTTTCTCCGAGAACAAGTGGCTCAGAAGATAGTAAAACTGGAGTATGTACCAACAAAAGAACAGACAGCAGATATATTTACTAAACCGCTTGCCAGAGAACCATTTGAATATTTGAGAGACAGACTAGGGGTAGTATCTGTAGATGCTACTCTCTAATATGAAGAGAAAGAACAGTTTCAAGGGGGGAACATAAACGAAAATATCATTCTCAGGGGGGAGATCAACCAGCAAGGGAAGCATGAAAACAGTTCCTCAGGATCACAAGGATTACAGCAAAGAATACATTCAACATAAAAGGATCAGTGGTGCAGTGGAAGAATGGTGAACCCGACGTGAACTGAACATGGAAGAGAAGTGAACCCGATGTGAATCTAATCCAACAGTTGAAGGAGCAGCGTACAAAATCATAAAATTCCAGAGAGAGAAAATGCACGAAATATTGAAAAAGGATAAAATCATAGGATCAAAGAATAGAAGCTACACTAAGAACTCGAACCCCTTGCCATTGATGTCAAAGGGGTAGGAAGAGCAAGCAATAGAAGGAAGAGCAGACAAATAGAGAAAATGTATTGCCACAGAGAAAGTGTATTTCCATCAATGCCAAAGGGGGAGACTATTGGAAATATTGTCATTGATCGCAATGGAGGTAGCAATGATAGAGACAGACAAAGAAGGCAGCAGATGCAAAGAGAGGCAGAGCCGTTATATCAGAGGCAGAGGCAGAGGCAGAGTCGTTATCACAGAAGGTTATCAAAGGCAGAGGCAGAGACAGAGCAGAAAATTCTGAGAATCGCTACCCCAGCTGGAGGATACATAAACCCAATTCCGGGAATCGCCTACCCCAAGCGGCAATGTATGCATATATATATAATTCCTAGAATTTCCCAAGTCGGTGGATATATATATATATGACCCTCAATTCCGAGAATCGCCCAAGATGAAGGATATATATATAATTTCGAGAATCATGACCCAAAAGTCCAAACTATAGATATTTGTAATGAAGCGCTTTAATGGAAAAAGAGCCAAAGGTATCAAAGCATTATATGGTGAGGCCCTTTCCCAATCACATCGGAGAAAAACTATGATGCGGAATATGTAAACAACAGAAAGTTGCGATTGCGATATAAGTTCGGACCCGATGGATCAATGAACCATTATTGATATATTATTGAATTCTGGAAGCTTATATATGTATGCAGCACATTACATATATTGTGCCTAATACACAAAGGCTCAAAGCATATATTAATATGAAGTGCTTGATAAGCGAAAGAACCAAATTACCATAAGGTGGGACCCTTTCTAATCGCATCGAAGAAAGGATTGGCAGCGGAACATATCGAAAAATGTTTCGATTGAGTTCTGGACCCGATGGGTGTATGAATTATGGTTCAAACGTATTTGAAGTCTGGCATAATCACATCAGGACAGTCTAATCGCATCGGAGAATATAAAGGCATCGGAACGTCACAAAAGAAAGTTGTGATTGCGATCAATCGCAAAAGTACCAATCGCATTGGAGTTAAAGCGGAACATGTTAACAAATATTTGCAATTGCGATTGGTAATACCGGACGTGATAGTCATATAAACTCTGCCTTATAAAGAATAGTCGGGTCCGCATATCAATCACAATCGGAAATTTGTGGAGCGTATCAATCGATTTATGTTGCATCTTTGCTATCATGGCTGGCAATAATTTTATTATAGTCAGTATAAACTTCAATGGCAGGTAATATGGTTCCAACCACATCAATCGTGAATTTGAAATTCATATGTCATATATATATATATATATATATATATATATATATATATATATATATATATATATATATATATATAGTTGTTGCAATTATATTGAAATGTGCCACGTGGACTGTGGACCCATGGGCCTCGACTTAAGGTGGAGGGCGATTATTGATAATTGCGATGTATGTATGTTCCGCTTGCGGAACTCACCACATCAACAAGACACTTCCTGTATAAAAAGCACTGGAATTTGCCCAGATTTAAAGTCACCAATTACATATATATACAAAATGCACTGATATAAAAAGCACAGTTACATGTTTGCAGCAGTTACACCACAACAGAGGAAAGAAAAGGAAATAGAGCTGAAAAGAGATAAAACACAGTCATAGAAAAGACAGACACAGTCAAAGAAAAGACAAATGCACAGCGAGCCAAAAGACTAAATGAGTTGAGCTGGAATTGTCATTGTAATTTGAATGTAAATAATTTTTAATTGATTTATATTGTTGTGATGCATTGGCAAGTCTCTGGAGGAAAAACGAAGCTCCCACTGTAATATTGAAATTAATGCATGTTGTTATATTTTCTGAATGAGCGAGTGAAAGAAATGAAAAGGCAGAAAGCAAATAGGCATGGTTTTCCAATCCAAATTCATTGAGGAATGCTAACAGTCACAAGAAAATCCTTATAAATAATATCATCTTGATATGCAAAAAAGTGTTAGAGAGCGAAAATATAGAGAATGCAGAGTATAGAAGAGCGAGGAAGAGAATATTAAGAAAAGAAGAGCAGAAAGGGATGCTACAAAACAGAGCTGATATCTGAGGTAAATCAGCAAACATTTAGTTTGATAAATTGAGGAAGTTGGAGCTTCCCTATCAAGTTGTAGCTTGATAGATGTTAGTTGTAGTTGACAGAGGTTGGAGCCTTCTGTAGGTTGGTGCCTGCAGAAAATTGAAGGGAGTTGGTGCTTCCTTGCAAGTTGTAGCTTGTGGAATTGATGTTGGATCCTCCTGTAGGTTGGTGCCTGCAAAAAAACAGTGGTGAGAGGGAGTTGGACCTTGCCTTTGCATCACAACAATAATAAGATGTGTTTTTCTCCCTTTGTGGGTTTCCACTTATATCTGGTGTCTCTGTGCATGATATTTATGTGTTGATCTGATTTATATCATCTTCTTAATACCTGCTGCTCTCATATTAATTCTACTGTTATTTTATATTAATTCTTGCTGCTCACATTCTAAAATTACTCACCTATTAATTTGGATATGAAATGAAGGTGTATATAAGTTTAATGAAAAGTTTTAAAAGTTCATGAATGTGTTAAACTGATTCACCACCCCCCCCTCTGAGTTTAACTAAAGGTTCAACAAAACTGCGGTAGGAAGATCACAAATCAACTCAACGAAGACCATGGATTTCTTAGACTTAGCAACAATTAATTATAAGTTGAACTCTTGAAGGATGAAAATACCTTTCAAGTACATGCCCCCAAGAAAATAATGTGTGAGAATTTAATTCATGGGGTTGCATTCAGAAATCACCAAAGTTTTACGCAGGAGAATGTAGTGATGAAAACGCTCAACAACATGGACAATATCCAGAGCAAGTTTCTCTACATGAGCTTAACGAGTATCAGTATCAAAGATATTGTGTCTCGAGTAGTACACTACATGCTCTTGTACATTGTCATCTTCCTAAACCAGCACCATACCAATAGTGTTGGCCATGGTGACCAAATATAGGGAGTAATTACGGTGATAATTGGGAAGATGCAGTAGCAGAGAACTGATCAGGGCTCGTTTCAAAGCATCGAAAGAGATTTGGGAAATTTCTTCCCATATGAATGGGATTCCCTTTTTTGAAAAGCAATTAAAGCCTTTGGCAAGCTATGCATAATTCAATATGAAGAGACGGAGGAAATTGGCTTTCCCCTGCAAACTTTGGAGTTGATGGGCATAAGAGGGAGGAGGAAAATTGATGACTACCTCGACTTTAAGAGGATCGATACGGATGCCTTCTTTGGACACCAAAAAAACCAAGAGTCGACCTGATTCAACGCAAAAGACACACTTATGAGGGTTCAACCTGATATTATAGTGTCAAAAACAAAGAAATATGGCTCTGAGGTGTTCTGGGCGATCTCAAAGTTTCACAGAATGAGTAGGAAGGTTGTCGATATATGGCTAAACTATGTGCTTAATGTCATGAAAAGCATACGACATAGCTTGCTAGAAGGCGACCCTAGAATTATTCAAGCCAAAAGGGATATTTTTGTAGGAAAATGTCCCCCACAGACAGATAAACGTATTTTTGTGTTGATCAACTAGAGCAATGTTAATCTGGTTATAGCCAGAAAAACTGTCCATAAAGGAAAAAATCTCACTCCCAGCACATTCATCAATGATCTAGTCAATAAAAGGAGTGGGGTAACTATCCTTAGGACACGTTCAAATGATATCACAGTAATCAATGCAAATCCAAATGGTCCCTTGTTTCTTAGTGACGTGAAAAATATTTGACACCCAATCTGTCAATGGTATTGGATAAATAAAACCAACTTTGAGAAGTTTTTCAACTTCATCCTTTATGGCAGTAGCCTTTCTCTCGTGGATAGGAAGAAGTCATTAGCGAATGGGCTTTAGGTCTAGAGAGGTATGGATTTCATGCACAAATATACCTGAATCAATGCCAGACATCTCTTCATATGACCATGTGAAGATATCACAAAATTCTTGGAGAATTTTGGTGTAGATATTGTTCTCATGAAGAGAACAAGATGCACCATTATGAACATTCTTAGCAATCACTAGTTTGACAGAGATGTCAATCGAAATGGTTGGAGTAATATTTCCCATGTTCCCTTCAGACAACACTTCATGAATCAAGATCAGATTCTGAAATGGGCCAGTCGGTACAGATGAAGCATGGGATTCCAAACATGTGAAGATGTCACCTAGGGTTGGGAGAAATGAGTAATGATGATGTCGATCATCCCATGGTGTTTCTTGAAGAGACATTACCTCCATGATACTTTCGTTGGTGGGGAAAATCTCATTCAAGGGATCATCAGATTCCCAAGAACTAAATTAGGGATACTGTGCACAAGTTTCCATAGAAGAAACCAATCGGTCGCTGGTTCTGGATGCAGCCTCAGAAGCCATGCGAATACTCTAATACATTTGTTCAGCAGGGCTTAAAGGCATCACATCACCAAAAATTTCAAGCTAGTCAAGATTGAGAACAATGCATGGATCATGACCAGACGATATCATATTGAGAGTGGAGACATTTAGAGGAGAGAGTGGAAAAATTCCCACAAGGGACAAGTTTTTGAATAGAACTGTCTTGTTGTTCTCATAGGGGGTAGTGGCATTCCCAACATATGGAATTTTTCTTCTTCAAGAAGCAGAGGAAAAGAAAGCTAACTGATTAACAGTCATGATTTTTTCTTAATGAGGAAAATGGAGGACACGAAAGAAGGTAGAGACCACGCAAACCATGATATGAGTCCAACTGTGTCCAAGAAGGAGATTATAATTCAAGTTGGTGTGTACCACCTCGATTTATAAATTCACCATTTTTCCCTCCAATAGGATTGGAAATGATTTGAGAATACCATACGGCCAAGAACCTCTAATGTCGAAAGTTTCCAAGGTATTGGGGGACTAACTCAATGGAGCAGAGCTAATGAATTTCCAACAAGTGATATACATGATGCAGGTTTAAACGCCTTCATCAAAAACAATCCTGTGAATGGTTTTTCCCATCACGGTGACTTGAATAAAAAAATCCACCTGAGATGGGAGGCAAGGAATGGAGTTCTCAATATCTAAAGTAATATTATTAGAATCTACAAGATCAATCCCTCCAATAGCAGAAATTAATTCCTTCCGTTGTGATGGCAATGACTGAAGGACCTCCAAAGCTGATGTCATTGAAGGTGCTTGAGATAGATCCTCTATAATATTGTAGTGTTGCGCAGCTCTCGCATTCGTATTATAGGACAATTTTCAAAGAAAATCTTTTGGGGGTGGTCAGACAATGGATCCACTACTAGGTCTCTCAATCTGGAGAGGACCAGAAGTAGGAGGCATGGAAGAGGAATGGTGATTTGTGACTTATGGTTCCATAGGAGCCTTGGATGGATTGGGGTAGTATTTCGATCTCATGGTAATAGAGATAGATTTTGTGCTAGCCATGAAAAATTGAGAGTTTCCAGACGATTGGGTTTGATCTACCATTTGCATCTACTAAGCAAGGAAAGGCTCTTCCAAGACATTCAGAGTCCCCAGAGAACCTTTTAGAAGATGAGAAACTTTAGCACGCCAAGGAAAATCCTTGGTGTAATGATCATCATCACATATTAGGAAAGGATATTTAGGCTTGCGAGTAGAATAATTGTAAGCATATGATTTCTTTGAATCCTATTTATGTTTTTCGGATTTGGATTTTCCTTTACCCTTTTTATTACCTTTCAAGGATTTTTCTGCTATGGTATATTGGACAACATTTACCTCGGAGGTTTTACCAGGATTCTTCTGGTTATTGGAAGGAGTGGATGGTGCAGCGGAAGTAGTAGACTTATACTTCGAAGAAGTTTTAGGTGAATTACTATCAACATGAGCCATTGCCTCGATAACACCATCAACCAAAGGCATAATAGGAGACTAAGATGATGCCATATCAATTGAAGTTTGCGGCACGTTAGGAAAGAGCTTGTATAGAATTCTAGATTGGGAATAAACTAAATCTAGGTATTATGCTCTGTAAATTACTTCCTCTTCTACGATACATCCACCCATGGAAATATCTTTAGCAATCTTGGGAACGAATTATTTCGTAAACCATTCAGTCAAAAACTGATGAGGGATCTTGAATTTTATGAGGTGACGATGAAGTTGGCATTTGTGAATGTGATCCGAAATGTGAGTAGTAGTTGACTACTTCAACGAGGTGAGGAGCTGGGTGTCGGTTTCCTACCAGACAGGTAATTGGAAGTGAGTAAGGAAAGTCATAACCAAAGAGTTGAAATCAAAGAAAATTCCTCGAGGGAGCTCTATATACCACTTGGTCACAGTACCAGTCAAAGTAAGTTGGAAAATATGAAGATGAATATAATCATTGACCCAAGAATTATAAGAGAACCACAAGTGGTACGTCATGACATGGGTTTGGGGGTATTCCCTAGACTTGCCTTCAAATTTAGGAAAATATCCCGGGATTTTGGTCAGAACTGGAAACCAATGCAACTAATTTTGGATGGGGTCATTCGTAAGCTTTGACACATCTAGAAGTTCCAACATAGCCAAAAATGATAAAGGAGAATGATGAGGAGAAAACAGTCGGGGGTTCCAATGTGGTTTGTATCGATTCTACCCCCAATAGGGAATATTTTGTCTTGAATACGCATATTTCCCCCATTGGTGGTAAGGACCTTGCCGTAGTTTTTTCTCAACATAGGGACCCTGCTAGGGCTGTTGATAGAACCCCTACTAGATTTGAGGTTGGGGACCTTGCTAGATATCGAGTCCAGGGTGAAGTCATTGTTGAACATGAGGTCCAGCCTGTGGTCCATTCTGAGCATGGGGTCTAGCTTGTGGTCCTTGTTGAATGTAGGGTCCAGCCTGAGGTCCCAATTGGGCCTATTGGTATTGAAGAATTTGCTGATAATGAGCACCAAACTGAGGCCCAGGCTAGGGTTGCTGCTATTGAACATGAGGAAGTGATTGGTACCGAGGCCCAGGCTAGGGTTGTTGGTACTGAACATGACAAAGTGGTTGGTACTAAACCAGTTTAGGTGTAAGGACCAAACTGAGGGTTATTCGCAATAGCACCTAAGAGAAGTTGGGGTTGTTGGACATACTTCTGAGAGGTTCTTGGCCAAGGAACATATTGATATTGTACATTCGGCTATTGAACATACTAATGAGGGATGTTAGGTTTCTAACCAATTGAATATGGTACGTTCGGTTGTTGAAGGGGATGTTGAACCTCAGAATACTTAGTCTAGGGTTGGTGAAATACTAATGTGGCTAAAGTAGGTTGACCACTCAAAGGAATGGTGCCTATGACAATGTTTGAATGTAGTGAAGACCAGGTCCCACTTATATTAGCATTACGTTGTCCCACCCAAGCGATGGGTCTAGAGTTTAGTGACCCCTCGCCCAAGAGGTGAGGTATGTAAAGAAGATTAGACTACCCCCTAGGCACAGATGAAATCGTATATTGTCCACTCAATGGTGGAACTGCAGTAATCGTAGATGGAAAAAAGTGAGTAGAGGATCATATCAAAAAATTGATTTGACCATTAGTGACTGTAGGTTGAACAAATGTTTGAGACGTGGAAACCACATTCAAAATGAATGGGCCCGAATATGAGGGATACCCATTGACCAAACGAGATCCAAAAATAAATATGTGGCATTGGAAGCTCCTAAAATGAGAATTCCAAAAGAGGTATACCCTTGTGGAAGTGGAGATGCAACTAGACTAAAGGATATTTTAGTTCCACTACCTGAATCATGAGGTGTGGAGCCTAAAAATTTTCCTTCAGAGGGAAATATAGATGACGAAGCTTTCAGAATATAGGTGCCACTGGTTTCCTGTAGAGTACTCTGAGGAGCACTCACGGATGGAACATCATAAATATTGGATGCAATTTGGTCAGGAAATAATTGACAAAGAGTAGAGAGAGATGCTACTAGAGAATAAGGAAGGGGAACTCTAGGTTGATCAAAAGGACTATATGCCTTTTGAGGTGAGACCACAATCGGATCAAAAAGTGGAATTTTAGGAAAGATCGTAAACTTTGCAGAAGGTTCGGGGCTTTCCAGCTCAAATTCTTCTGATGTCATCCAAGGAGAATCGTCAGGTGGTGGTCGAGATTAAAGTGGTTTTACATTGATGACAATCCTAAGTTCAACACCTTGAACTTCAAGGGGTTCAAATAGAAACTGGGGGGCCTCAGGAGGAGGTTCTTTAGATCCTTCGGAGGAGGGACGAGGTGAATCCGACGATTCAACCACAATGACCTTTCAAAACAATATCAAAGAAGGAAGAGGTGACCATATCAAAAATCCACAATTTACCAAGCAATAATGAGGCTGGAGAACTGCACGAGTAAGATGTTTTCATGGGAAGTTACTTTTAGAATTAACAAAAAATAAATAAAAAAGGGTGTACTAGCATAAAGGTTTACCAAGTATTCATGAACTGTAATATACACTTTAGTGATAAATGATAGAAAATATGACCAAGGACTTAATAGACTATAGCTGATCTCCATGAATGTTGTGCTCGGTGTATCACATTTACAAGGCGGCTGACTCGGTTACATATTGTAGGCTTGGAGTCTAATGGTGTCTCCCCAATTATACGCGACGATACATGGGAGTCCAGTCTGTAGTAGTGTTGTCTAATGCATAACCGTTCCATGAGAGTTCCCCAAATATACTTATCATACATCAATATACTTCCATATGTGGGACAAGATATCAACCCCGGGTAGTAATGTAGACCATTAGCGACAGTGTAATATCCCAAACGGGAAACATGCAACAATATTAAAAAATACTACAAAGAAATAACACAGTTCAACAAAGTAAGAGTAGGAGGCCAATATGGAGACTCAAAATTGACATTTATATCAGCAAATCAGATTTATATTGTGTCCTATAAGATGTAAAACAGAAATAGAAGACTTTTACATGAAGAAATCCTCAAAAATGAGGTGCTACAACCATATATTAGGACTGAACAAGCTTGACAGCATTATTTTTATTGGCTAAAATAGTAGTGGATTACACTTCAGATCTAGAGCAGATATGTGTACAAAAATTTAGATCTATATCAGATTTGTACACTAGATAGTATTCTCTTCAAATTCCCCTTGGGGTTTTCAGCAAAAAGTGAAGTACATGGAGTAGATCTGAGATCTTATGTAGCAGATCTGTAGAATGATTCAGAAATTCTGAAGCAGATACAATAGTATTCAGATCAGATCTGAATATGACATGGAATATATTTGAAATCCATGGATTTTCATAATGAAGGGAAGATCCCCAACACTATAAATCTCTCCTCCAAAAGTGTGCCAAAACAACCTGCAACTGTACCCTTGAAAATAACGTAGTACTGGAATTAAAACTGTGTTGTAGGCTCTAGAACATGTTTGGCCTCAAGCCAAGATCTGAAATCAGTGCTCCAATCATCCAATACCCTCTTGCCCATGGGATAGAAGCCTTTCCCATAGAAAAGAGGCACTAAATGGCCTAGATCTGACTAGATCTAGCCTCCACTCGTTACATCTTACAAAGACAACCAAACCCTCAACAGGATCTGCATTGTAGTTGGAAGACAAGCTTGGCCAATTCCTCATAATGAACAAGAAATGCAAAACTCCTCAAAGTTCTACTTAAGGAAAGAGGTGGGATTCCCGATCAAGAACACCCAGTGCTAAACAACACTACTCTCTGCTAAACAGCAAGGAGAATAAGAAATGTATAAACAAACAAAATATTCA
>CM076571.1:313234124-313409637 GCA_034641835.2 Pinus albicaulis
AAGAAGACTATGTGTGCAGACTGAAGAAGGCTCTATATGGAATGAAACAGGCTCCTCATGCTTGGTACTCAAGACTGGATAAATATTTGCAAAAACAAGGCTTTAAGAGAGGTGGAGTAGACAACAATATATACATAAAAGCCCATGAAAATGAACTCCTGATTATTGTGGTATATGTTGATGACATTATGTTTGGAAGCAACAGAGAAGAACTAGCAAAAGGGTTTGCTAATGAGATGAAAACAGAGTTTGATATGTCTATGATTGGAGAGCTCAGTTTCTACTTAGGACTTCAAATTCAGCAAAATAACACAGGAACATTCATCTCACAAGAAAAATACTTGAAAGAAATGTTGAAAAAGTTCAAAATGGAGGACTGCAAACCTATGTGAACTCCCATGATCATAGGATGCAAGCTGTGTGCTGATGATGGGTCTACTAATATAGATCAAAAACTCTACAGATCCATGATAGGAAGTCTGTTGTATCTGACGGCATCAAGACCAGGCATCATGCTAGAAATAGGACTAGTGGCTAGATATCAGGCAGCACCTAAACAAAACCATCTTCTGGCAGTCAAAAGAATATTTAGATATCTACAAGGAACAACACAGTATGGACTTTGGTATCCTAAAGGCAAAAGCTTCACTTTGATAGCATACACAGATGCAGATTGGGCCAGTTGTGTGGATGACAGGAAAAGCACAAGTGGAGGTGCTTTCTATCTAGGAGAAAGTCTGGTGGCATGGTTAAGCAAGAAAAAAACATATATCTCTCTTTCTACAGTAGAAGCAGCATATATAGTAGCAGCAGCATGTTGTACACAAGTCATGTCGATGAAGCAAACTCTTCAAGACATGAAGGTAAGAATTTATGAACCTATCTCAATCAAATGTGATAATAAAAGTGCTATGAGTATATCTAAAAATCATGTGCTTCACTCAAAAACTAAAAATTTCCCAATTAAGTATCATTTTCTCTGAGAACAAGTGGCTTAGAAGATAGTAAAACTGGAGTATGTACCAACAAAAGAACATACAATAGACATATTTACTAAACCACTTGCCAGAGAACCATTTGAATATTTGAGAGATAGACTAGGGGTAGTATCTGTAGATGCTACTCTCTAATATGAAGAGAAAGAACAGTTTCAAGGGGGGAACATAAACGAAAATATCATTCTCAGGGGGGAGATCAACCAGCAAGGGAAGCATGAAAACAGTTCCTCAGGATCACAAGGATTACAGCAAAGAATACATTCAACATAAAAGGATCAGTGGTGCAGTGGAAGAATGGTGAACCCGACGTGAACTGAACATGGAAGAGAAGTGAACCCGATGTGAATCTAATCCAACAGTTGAAGGAGCAGCGTACAAAATCATAAAATTCCAGAGAGAGAAAATGCACGAAATATTGAAAAAGGATAAAATCATAGGATCAAAGAATAGAAGCTACACTAAGAACTCGAACCCCTTGCCATTGATGTCAAAGGGGTAGGAAGAGCAAGCAATAGAAGGAAGAGCAGACAAATAGAGAAAATGTATTGCCACAGAGAAAGTGTATTTCCATCAATGCCAAAGGGGGAGACTATTGGAAATATTGTCATTGATCGCAATGGAGGTAGCAATGATAGAGACAGACAAAGAAGGCAGCAGATGCAAAGAGAGGCAGAGCCGTTATATCAGAGGCAGAGGCAGAGGCAGAGTCGTTATCACAGAAGGTTATCAAAGGCAGAGGCAGAGACAGAGCAGAAAATTCTGAGAATCGCTACCCCAGCTGGAGGATACATAAACCCAATTCCGGGAATCGCCTACCCCAAGCGGCAATGTATGCATATATATATAATTCCTAGAATTTCCCAAGTCGGTGGATATATATATATATGACCCTCAATTCCGAGAATCGCCCAAGATGAAGGATATATATATAATTTCGAGAATCATGACCCAAAAGTCCAAACTATAGATATTTGTAATGAAGCGCTTTAATGGAAAAAGAGCCAAAGGTATCAAAGCATTATATGGTGAGGCCCTTTCCCAATCACATCGGAGAAAAACTATGATGCGGAATATGTAAACAACAGAAAGTTGCGATTGCGATATAAGTTCGGACCCGATGGATCAATGAACCATTATTGATATATTATTGAATTCTGGAAGCTTATATATGTATGCAGCACATTACATATATTGTGCCTAATACACAAAGGCTCAAAGCATATATTAATATGAAGTGCTTGATAAGCGAAAGAACCAAATTACCATAAGGTGGGACCCTTTCTAATCGCATCGAAGAAAGGATTGGCAGCGGAACATATCGAAAAATGTTTCGATTGAGTTCTGGACCCGATGGGTGTATGAATTATGGTTCAAACGTATTTGAAGTCTGGCATAATCACATCAGGACAGTCTAATCGCATCGGAGAATATAAAGGCATCGGAACGTCACAAAAGAAAGTTGTGATTGCGATCAATCGCAAAAGTACCAATCGCATTGGAGTTAAAGCGGAACATGTTAACAAATATTTGCAATTGCGATTGGTAATACCGGACGTGATAGTCATATAAACTCTGCCTTATAAAGAATAGTCGGGTCCGCATATCAATCACAATCGGAAATTTGTGGAGCGTATCAATCGCATCGGAGCAAGGCATCTTGCGATTGCGATTGGCAATACCGGATGCGATAGTCATATAAACTCAGCTATATAGAACATGGTCTGGTCCGCATATCAATCGCAATCGGAAATTCATGAAGGCGCTGTTATATATATATATATATATATATATATATATATATATATATATATATATATATATATATATATATAGTTGTTGCAATTATATTGAAATGTGCCACGTGGACTGTGGACCCATGGGCCTCGACTTAAGGTGGAGGGCGATTATTGATAATTGCGATGTATGTATGTTCCGCTTGCGGAACTCACCACATCAACAAGACACTTCCTGTATAAAAAGCACTGGAATTTGCCCAGATTTAAAGTCACCAATTACATATATATACAAAATGCACTGATATAAAAAGCACAGTTACATGTTTGCAGCAGTTACACCACAACAGAGGAAAGAAAAGGAAATAGAGCTGAAAAGAGATAAAACACAGTCATAGAAAAGACAGACACAGTCAAAGAAAAGACAAATGCACAGCGAGCCAAAAGACTAAATGAGTTGAGCTGGAATTGTCATTGTAATTTGAATGTAAATAATTTTTAATTGATTTATATTGTTGTGATGCATTGGCAAGTCTCTGGAGGAAAAACGAAGCTCCCACTGTAATATTGAAATTAATGCATGTTGTTATATTTTCTGAATGAGCGAGTGAAAGAAATGAAAAGGCAGAAAGCAAATAGGCATGGTTTTCCAATCCAAATTCATTGAGGAATGCTAACAGTCACAAGAAAATCCTTATAAATAATATCATCTTGATATGCAAAAAAGTGTTAGAGAGCGAAAATATAGAGAATGCAGAGTATAGAAGAGCGAGGAAGAGAATATTAAGAAAAGAAGAGCAGAAAGGGATGCTACAAAACAGAGCTGATATCTGAGGTAAATCAGCAAACATTTAGTTTGATAAATTGAGGAAGTTGGAGCTTCCCTATCAAGTTGTAGCTTGATAGATGTTAGTTGTAGTTGACAGAGGTTGGAGCCTTCTGTAGGTTGGTGCCTGCAGAAAATTGAAGGGAGTTGGTGCTTCCTTGCAAGTTGTAGCTTGTGGAATTGATGTTGGATCCTCCTGTAGGTTGGTGCCTGCAAAAAAACAGTGGTGAGAGGGAGTTGGACCTTGCCTTTGCATCACAACAATAATAAGATGTGTTTTTCTCCCTTTGTGGGTTTCCACTTATATCTGGTGTCTCTGTGCATGATATTTATGTGTTGATCTGATTTATATCATCTTCTTAATACCTGCTGCTCTCATATTAATTCTACTGTTATTTTATATTAATTCTTGCTGCTCACATTCTAAAATTACTCACCTATTAATTTGGATATGAAATGAAGGTGTATATAAGTTTAATGAAAAGTTTTAAAAGTTCATGAATGTGTTAAACTGATTCACCACCCCCCCCTCTGAGTTTAACTAAAGGTTCAACAAAACTGCGGTAGGAAGATCACAAATCAACTCAACGAAGACCATGGATTTCTTAGACTTAGCAACAATTAATTATAAGTTGAACTCTTGAAGGATGAAAATACCTTTCAAGTACATGCCCCCAAGAAAATAATGTGTGAGAATTTAATTCATGGGGTTGCATTCAGAAATCACCAAAGTTTTACGCAGGAGAATGTAGTGATGAAAACGCTCAACAACATGGACAATATCCAGAGCAAGTTTCTCTACATGAGCTTAACGAGTATCAGTATCAAAGATATTGTGTCTCGAGTAGTACACTACATGCTCTTGTACATTGTCATCTTCCTAAACCAGCACCATACCAATAGTGTTGGCCATGGTGACCAAATATAGGGAGTAATTACGGTGATAATTGGGAAGATGCAGTAGCAGAGAACTGATCAGGGCTCGTTTCAAAGCATCGAAAGAGATTTGGGAAATTTCTTCCCATATGAATGGGATTCCCTTTTTTGAAAAGCAATTAAAGCCTTTGGCAAGCTATGCATAATTCAATATGAAGAGACGGAGGAAATTGGCTTTCCCCTGCAAACTTTGGAGTTGATGGGCATAAGAGGGAGGAGGAAAATTGATGACTACCTCGACTTTAAGAGGATCGATACGGATGCCTTCTTTGGACACCAAAAAAACCAAGAGTCGACCTGATTCAACGCAAAAGACACACTTATGAGGGTTCAACCTGATATTATAGTGTCAAAAACAAAGAAATATGGCTCTGAGGTGTTCTGGGCGATCTCAAAGTTTCACAGAATGAGTAGGAAGGTTGTCGATATATGGCTAAACTATGTGCTTAATGTCATGAAAAGCATACGACATAGCTTGCTAGAAGGCGACCCTAGAATTATTCAAGCCAAAAGGGATATTTTTGTAGGAAAATGTCCCCCACAGACAGATAAACGTATTTTTGTGTTGATCAACTAGAGCAATGTTAATCTGGTTATAGCCAGAAAAACTGTCCATAAAGGAAAAAATCTCACTCCCAGCACATTCATCAATGATCTAGTCAATAAAAGGAGTGGGGTAACTATCCTTAGGACACGTTCAAATGATATCACAGTAATCAATGCAAATCCAAATGGTCCCTTGTTTCTTAGTGACGTGAAAAATATTTGACACCCAATCTGTCAATGGTATTGGATAAATAAAACCAACTTTGAGAAGTTTTTCAACTTCATCCTTTATGGCAGTAGCCTTTCTCTCGTGGATAGGAAGAAGTCATTAGCGAATGGGCTTTAGGTCTAGAGAGGTATGGATTTCATGCACAAATATACCTGAATCAATGCCAGACATCTCTTCATATGACCATGTGAAGATATCACAAAATTCTTGGAGAATTTTGGTGTAGATATTGTTCTCATGAAGAGAACAAGATGCACCATTATGAACATTCTTAGCAATCACTAGTTTGACAGAGATGTCAATCGAAATGGTTGGAGTAATATTTCCCATGTTCCCTTCAGACAACACTTCATGAATCAAGATCAGATTCTGAAATGGGCCAGTCGGTACAGATGAAGCATGGGATTCCAAACATGTGAAGATGTCACCTAGGGTTGGGAGAAATGAGTAATGATGATGTCGATCATCCCATGGTGTTTCTTGAAGAGACATTACCTCCATGATACTTTCGTTGGTGGGGAAAATCTCATTCAAGGGATCATCAGATTCCCAAGAACTAAATTAGGGATACTGTGCACAAGTTTCCATAGAAGAAACCAATCGGTCGCTGGTTCTGGATGCAGCCTCAGAAGCCATGCGAATACTCTAATACATTTGTTCAGCAGGGCTTAAAGGCATCACATCACCAAAAATTTCAAGCTAGTCAAGATTGAGAACAATGCATGGATCATGACCAGACGATATCATATTGAGAGTGGAGACATTTAGAGGAGAGAGTGGAAAAATTCCCACAAGGGACAAGTTTTTGAATAGAACTGTCTTGTTGTTCTCATAGGGGGTAGTGGCATTCCCAACATATGGAATTTTTCTTCTTCAAGAAGCAGAGGAAAAGAAAGCTAACTGATTAACAGTCATGATTTTTTCTTAATGAGGAAAATGGAGGACACGAAAGAAGGTAGAGACCACGCAAACCATGATATGAGTCCAACTGTGTCCAAGAAGGAGATTATAATTCAAGTTGGTGTGTACCACCTCGATTTATAAATTCACCATTTTTCCCTCCAATAGGATTGGAAATGATTTGAGAATACCATACGGCCAAGAACCTCTAATGTCGAAAGTTTCCAAGGTATTGGGGGACTAACTCAATGGAGCAGAGCTAATGAATTTCCAACAAGTGATATACATGATGCAGGTTTAAACGCCTTCATCAAAAACAATCCTGTGAATGGTTTTTCCCATCACGGTGACTTGAATAAAAAAATCCACCTGAGATGGGAGGCAAGGAATGGAGTTCTCAATATCTAAAGTAATATTATTAGAATCTACAAGATCAATCCCTCCAATAGCAGAAATTAATTCCTTCCGTTGTGATGGCAATGACTGAAGGACCTCCAAAGCTGATGTCATTGAAGGTGCTTGAGATAGATCCTCTATAATATTGTAGTGTTGCGCAGCTCTCGCATTCGTATTATAGGACAATTTTCAAAGAAAATCTTTTGGGGGTGGTCAGACAATGGATCCACTACTAGGTCTCTCAATCTGGAGAGGACCAGAAGTAGGAGGCATGGAAGAGGAATGGTGATTTGTGACTTATGGTTCCATAGGAGCCTTGGATGGATTGGGGTAGTATTTCGATCTCATGGTAATAGAGATAGATTTTGTGCTAGCCATGAAAAATTGAGAGTTTCCAGACGATTGGGTTTGATCTACCATTTGCATCTACTAAGCAAGGAAAGGCTCTTCCAAGACATTCAGAGTCCCCAGAGAACCTTTTAGAAGATGAGAAACTTTAGCACGCCAAGGAAAATCCTTGGTGTAATGATCATCATCACATATTAGGAAAGGATATTTAGGCTTGCGAGTAGAATAATTGTAAGCATATGATTTCTTTGAATCCTATTTATGTTTTTCGGATTTGGATTTTCCTTTACCCTTTTTATTACCTTTCAAGGATTTTTCTGCTATGGTATATTGGACAACATTTACCTCGGAGGTTTTACCAGGATTCTTCTGGTTATTGGAAGGAGTGGATGGTGCAGCGGAAGTAGTAGACTTATACTTCGAAGAAGTTTTAGGTGAATTACTATCAACATGAGCCATTGCCTCGATAACACCATCAACCAAAGGCATAATAGGAGACTAAGATGATGCCATATCAATTGAAGTTTGCGGCACGTTAGGAAAGAGCTTGTATAGAATTCTAGATTGGGAATAAACTAAATCTAGGTATTATGCTCTGTAAATTACTTCCTCTTCTACGATACATCCACCCATGGAAATATCTTTAGCAATCTTGGGAACGAATTATTTCGTAAACCATTCAGTCAAAAACTGATGAGGGATCTTGAATTTTATGAGGTGACGATGAAGTTGGCATTTGTGAATGTGATCCGAAATGTGAGTAGTAGTTGACTACTTCAACGAGGTGAGGAGCTGGGTGTCGGTTTCCTACCAGACAGGTAATTGGAAGTGAGTAAGGAAAGTCATAACCAAAGAGTTGAAATCAAAGAAAATTCCTCGAGGGAGCTCTATATACCACTTGGTCACAGTACCAGTCAAAGTAAGTTGGAAAATATGAAGATGAATATAATCATTGACCCAAGAATTATAAGAGAACCACAAGTGGTACGTCATGACATGGGTTTGGGGGTATTCCCTAGACTTGCCTTCAAATTTAGGAAAATATCCCGGGATTTTGGTCAGAACTGGAAACCAATGCAACTAATTTTGGATGGGGTCATTCGTAAGCTTTGACACATCTAGAAGTTCCAACATAGCCAAAAATGATAAAGGAGAATGATGAGGAGAAAACAGTCGGGGGTTCCAATGTGGTTTGTATCGATTCTACCCCCAATAGGGAATATTTTGTCTTGAATACGCATATTTCCCCCATTGGTGGTAAGGACCTTGCCGTAGTTTTTTCTCAACATAGGGACCCTGCTAGGGCTGTTGATAGAACCCCTACTAGATTTGAGGTTGGGGACCTTGCTAGATATCGAGTCCAGGGTGAAGTCATTGTTGAACATGAGGTCCAGCCTGTGGTCCATTCTGAGCATGGGGTCTAGCTTGTGGTCCTTGTTGAATGTAGGGTCCAGCCTGAGGTCCCAATTGGGCCTATTGGTATTGAAGAATTTGCTGATAATGAGCACCAAACTGAGGCCCAGGCTAGGGTTGCTGCTATTGAACATGAGGAAGTGATTGGTACCGAGGCCCAGGCTAGGGTTGTTGGTACTGAACATGACAAAGTGGTTGGTACTAAACCAGTTTAGGTGTAAGGACCAAACTGAGGGTTATTCGCAATAGCACCTAAGAGAAGTTGGGGTTGTTGGACATACTTCTGAGAGGTTCTTGGCCAAGGAACATATTGATATTGTACATTCGGCTATTGAACATACTAATGAGGGATGTTAGGTTTCTAACCAATTGAATATGGTACGTTCGGTTGTTGAAGGGGATGTTGAACCTCAGAATACTTAGTCTAGGGTTGGTGAAATACTAATGTGGCTAAAGTAGGTTGACCACTCAAAGGAATGGTGCCTATGACAATGTTTGAATGTAGTGAAGACCAGGTCCCACTTATATTAGCATTACGTTGTCCCACCCAAGCGATGGGTCTAGAGTTTAGTGACCCCTCGCCCAAGAGGTGAGGTATGTAAAGAAGATTAGACTACCCCCTAGGCACAGATGAAATCGTATATTGTCCACTCAATGGTGGAACTGCAGTAATCGTAGATGGAAAAAAGTGAGTAGAGGATCATATCAAAAAATTGATTTGACCATTAGTGACTGTAGGTTGAACAAATGTTTGAGACGTGGAAACCACATTCAAAATGAATGGGCCCGAATATGAGGGATACCCATTGACCAAACGAGATCCAAAAATAAATATGTGGCATTGGAAGCTCCTAAAATGAGAATTCCAAAAGAGGTATACCCTTGTGGAAGTGGAGATGCAACTAGACTAAAGGATATTTTAGTTCCACTACCTGAATCATGAGGTGTGGAGCCTAAAAATTTTCCTTCAGAGGGAAATATAGATGACGAAGCTTTCAGAATATAGGTGCCACTGGTTTCCTGTAGAGTACTCTGAGGAGCACTCACGGATGGAACATCATAAATATTGGATGCAATTTGGTCAGGAAATAATTGACAAAGAGTAGAGAGAGATGCTACTAGAGAATAAGGAAGGGGAACTCTAGGTTGATCAAAAGGACTATATGCCTTTTGAGGTGAGACCACAATCGGATCAAAAAGTGGAATTTTAGGAAAGATCGTAAACTTTGCAGAAGGTTCGGGGCTTTCCAGCTCAAATTCTTCTGATGTCATCCAAGGAGAATCGTCAGGTGGTGGTCGAGATTAAAGTGGTTTTACATTGATGACAATCCTAAGTTCAACACCTTGAACTTCAAGGGGTTCAAATAGAAACTGGGGGGCCTCAGGAGGAGGTTCTTTAGATCCTTCGGAGGAGGGACGAGGTGAATCCGACGATTCAACCACAATGACCTTTCAAAACAATATCAAAGAAGGAAGAGGTGACCATATCAAAAATCCACAATTTACCAAGCAATAATGAGGCTGGAGAACTGCACGAGTAAGATGTTTTCATGGGAAGTTACTTTTAGAATTAACAAAAAATAAATAAAAAAGGGTGTACTAGCATAAAGGTTTACCAAGTATTCATGAACTGTAATATACACTTTAGTGATAAATGATAGAAAATATGACCAAGGACTTAATAGACTATAGCTGATCTCCATGAATGTTGTGCTCGGTGTATCACATTTACAAGGCGGCTGACTCGGTTACATATTGTAGGCTTGGAGTCTAATGGTGTCTCCCCAATTATACGCGACGATACATGGGAGTCCAGTCTGTAGTAGTGTTGTCTAATGCATAACCGTTCCATGAGAGTTCCCCAAATATACTTATCATACATCAATATACTTCCATATGTGGGACAAGATATCAACCCCGGGTAGTAATGTAGACCATTAGCGACAGTGTAATATCCCAAACGGGAAACATGCAACAATATTAAAAAATACTACAAAGAAATAACACAGTTCAACAAAGTAAGAGTAGGAGGCCAATATGGAGACTCAAAATTGACATTTATATCAGCAAATCAGATTTATATTGTGTCCTATAAGATGTAAAACAGAAATAGAAGACTTTTACATGAAGAAATCCTCAAAAATGAGGTGCTACAACCATATATTAGGACTGAACAAGCTTGACAGCATTATTTTTATTGGCTAAAATAGTAGTGGATTACACTTCAGATCTAGAGCAGATATGTGTACAAAAATTTAGATCTATATCAGATTTGTACACTAGATAGTATTCTCTTCAAATTCCCCTTGGGGTTTTCAGCAAAAAGTGAAGTACATGGAGTAGATCTGAGATCTTATGTAGCAGATCTGTAGAATGATTCAGAAATTCTGAAGCAGATACAATAGTATTCAGATCAGATCTGAATATGACATGGAATATATTTGAAATCCATGGATTTTCATAATGAAGGGAAGATCCCCAACACTATAAATCTCTCCTCCAAAAGTGTGCCAAAACAACCTGCAACTGTACCCTTGAAAATAACGTAGTACTGGAATTAAAACTGTGTTGTAGGCTCTAGAACATGTTTGGCCTCAAGCCAAGATCTGAAATCAGTGCTCCAATCATCCAATACCCTCTTGCCCATGGGATAGAAGCCTTTCCCATAGAAAAGAGGCACTAAATGGCCTAGATCTGACTAGATCTAGCCTCCACTCGTTACATCTTACAAAGACAACCAAACCCTCAACAGGATCTGCATTGTAGTTGGAAGACAAGCTTGGCCAATTCCTCATAATGAACAAGAAATGCAAAACTCCTCAAAGTTCTACTTAAGGAAAGAGGTGGGATTCCCGATCAAGAACACCCAGTGCTAAACAACACTACTCTCTGCTAAACAGCAAGGAGAATAAGAAATGTATAAACAAACAAAATATTCAGAAATATGATAACAATCAACAACCTTTTCATGTTGTCCTCCTCTTCCTTTTATAATATTGAGAGCTTGCAAAACCCTAAACCATATCAATGAAATAGCTCCTTTCACATGTGCCACCTCCAACTAAAACTGTGTTGTGCTTCAATGAAGATCACTCCTTCTAGACAATGTTGTTGATTTGGTCATGGTTGACCCAGTCAAAGCATTTAGCCCCTTTCACACCTAAGGGTGCTCATTTACTTAGCCCAGATTTAACCTTGTTCAAATGTGGCATTGATTTATTTGTTATTTTAGGAGTTTTTATTGTCCTCCCTTACACAATTATTCATGCAATAGAAAAATGAAACAAAATTGTGTATTCCCATTATCTTAGGCTAATTGGGAATTTTATAGTCCTCCCCTCCAAAATGTTGCTTGTCCTCAAGCAACTGATAAGGTGAGTGTTGCAACACTTCTCCTCCTCCATTGGTGACACCATCATGAATTAAGCTTCCTCCAGAAGCTAAGTTTTCACCAATCCAATCAACCATGAATTTTTCCTCCAAAGTCATTATAAGATGTACATAGTCCATCCCACAAGGAGTCAAGAACTCAAATGAAACAAACGTGGCTAAACCAATACTCTCCCTGAAACATGTAGCATATGATACATAGAGATTATCCATCCCATGTGGTACATACATGCCTCGCATCCTCCTTCCATACACACCCATAAAAAGTACAAGTATATCATCAAGGTATGGAAGCAAAACTACATCTACAAAAACATAAATTTGAGCATGTGGAGGTGGGTCATAGTCCCACATATGGTACCAGCATAGTGCATCTCCTTCCTGCATCAGTTCAAGGTATGGTAAGTAGTTTCCCCACCACTTTCTTGTTGCCCATGTCATCTCACTATGGCTGAAAGTGTGAGATATGTTTGGTGCCTTTGGGAAGCACCCATCATGATGAAAAATCTCCCTTTGTTCATCAAGGGAGTGGCCAATTTCATAAATTTGTGTGGCCCAAAGTTTTCCATGAAGTTTACAAGATGTATTGGCCCTTCTTGGAGCCATGGCCTGCATAAACATGGTGAAAGAATATGTACAATCAGAAAATAATTTTTTCTTTACATGATCAGATTCTTCACCAACAATACTCCTCCTACAAATGGAGTGGTGCATGGATCTATCTCCTCTCTCACAAGAGGGAAAAGATGGCTGAAATAACTCTTGCATAGAGTCATATGGCTGCCCCAACTCCACATAGTTCATGAATCTTTGACAATGCTAATATAGCTCTCCTTCAAAGCCCTTCCAATAGTAGCTCCTCAAAATGATGTTCTTGAGCTTCATAGAATAGGTGTGGCTGAAGCAGAACTCTTTGTAGGCCCTTTGTAGCATCCTTCCTTGAGCTTGGAGGTTCTAGATAAGAAGATCCTGTCATGATGATAGATGACTTATTCATGGACTAGATAGCCATATTCATGTAGCTGGTCATCAAGTATCATACAAGTGTGAAGATCCTTGGAATAATCCACCAAAAGTTGGGATTTCCAATATGGATCTAGACTGCCCAACAATGACAACGTTGATAATGTGTCAACAAAAATGTCTGTCATGTTGCTGATATCTTCCTTGACATCTCCCATGCCAAAGGTGAATTTTGGAAGGTCATTCCTTCCATTCTTATCCACCCACAATGCAGTATCAGAAATGAGAGTGGGTGATGATGATGAGGGAAGAAGATCTCCCTCCTCCTTGAGCTTACCCAAGCCTACCAACACTGTAGCTTTGTCTTCTAGTGCTCCAATCCCTCCTGGATCTAAGATTGGAGCAACATGTTGTGAGGTCTTCCCCACCAAATCTGAATCAGGTGGCCTCCCAGGTGGTTTTCCACTATATAGTGATCTCTCATGGACCATCCTCATATGCATATTAGATGGGATCATCATATCCCTGTTGGGTATGTGTTATATTCTTTCCACGACTAGCCCCATGTGTTGTATGTTGCGCCGGGCGTAGAGTCACGGCGGCAATAAGTCGACGGTGCCCGGCAGATTTTTTGGGTATGCGGTCCCACTCATATGCGAACCCACCCATGGTTTTGTGCATGGGTTTGCACATGGTTTTGGGGCATGATGGTTTTCAGCCCCTAGTATTTTGTATATCTGGTCAAGGGAACTACGGTTATGTTCTAATCGAGGGTTAATGGATTGGGTTTATGTATGATTCAGCATGTATATATATGTGTTGTAACACTAAAAGGAATATAATGAAAAATCAAGCTGGTCGTCTCGATTTGGGATCCAGGGGAAAATCTCTGTGTTTATCTGTTTTATGTTTTATGCTCTCACTATTGTTTATTTTATGTTATAAGATTTGTGTGTAGAATATTTACATTGGGGTTAAAACCTACATTTGGTATCGGAGCTGTTTCGGCTTCAAGGGGACGCCTTTGCTGCTGAGGGTTTTTTGTTCGGGCCTGAGGTAGACCCTGTTCAGTGGGAGATCTACGGGATCGATTCTTGCGGTGAAAGAAGATGGCGAGTGGTGGGAAGATAGAGATCAAGAAATTTAATGGTAAGAGCTTTGAGTTATGGAAGTTCAAGATGGAGGATCTGCTGGTAGATAAATATCAGTGAATCGCGGTAGATCTAGGTACTAAACCAATGGCAATGTCAGATGAAGACTGGAAGAAACTGGATCGGAAGGCTAAGAGCACAATACGGTTGTGTGTCTCAGATTCAATATTGTTGAATGTATCTGGGGAAGCTACGACGAAGAATTTGTGGGAAAAACTTGGGACTTTGTACCAATCCAAGTCTCTGGTGAATAAGTTGTTCCTGCGGAAAAAGTTGTATAACCTGAGGATGAAGGATGGAGACTCGGTGATAGAGCATCTGAACACCTTCAATACTGTGGTAAGTCAGTTGTCATCTGTTGATATTAAAATCTCAGATGAAGATAAGTGCATCAGTTTGTTGTGTTCTCTACCAGACTTGTGGGACAGGCTGGTTATTGCAATAGGTAGTAATACGACTACCTTGAATTTTGATGACATTGTCTCGACTTTGCTGTCGGAGGAAATGAGACGGAGAAATATGGAGGTCCAGAATGGAGATGCCTTATCTGTACGAGGAAGGTCCCAAAATAGAAATAAGAATAAGGTTTCAAGTGGGAGATCCAAATCTAGAGGGAGATCTAAATCTCCCGGAAAGTTTGTAAAGGTATGCTGGAAATGCGGAAAGGAAGGGCACTACAAAAGGGAGTGCAGATCTAAAGCTCTTGAGAAAGGAAATGGATCTGATGATGCTCCTTGCACGAGAGGCAAAAACCACCTCGGATGAAGATGGGGATGTGTATTTGGCTTCTTCTTCAAATATAAATGTAGATCATGAGTCATGGTTTATTGACTCGAGTGCATCCTTTCACTTCACTCCCCATAGGGAGTGGTTCTGCAAGTATGAGAAATATGATGGCGGCGATGTCTTCTTAGGTGATGATAGGAAGGCCGGTCAAACCGGACGTAGAAAGGTCAAGGTTTGAAGAGGCCTTAAGGGTGGGAGGATTACAACACTTCATTTCCTGAGGGTATTGCATATGATATTCCTACATTGGCCAGAAATCTGATTTCTGTAAGCAAGATGGATGATGCAGGTGTAAAAACAGTGTTCGAGAAAGATGCCTGCAAGATGGTTCGGGGAGCACTGGTATTAATGCGGGGAGTTCGGAGTGGAACTCTGTACAAGCTACAAGGTAGCACTGTTATTGATGGGTGTAAAAGTTATGTGGTTCCTGAAAATGGAGCGAAAAGCTTAGCTGTCTCTGGAGAAAAGACCATGCTATGGCATCAAAGGCTTGGACATATTGGAGAGAAGGGCCTTCGGACCGCCATAAGAGATGGTATGGTAGAAGGTATGTCTAATTGTTCTCTGATTTCAATTTGTGAACATTGTGTACTTATAGAACGAATGCGAGTGAGTTTTCCTTACGGTGCTAAGAGGCTGGCTCAGATATTAGAACTTGTGCATAGTGATGTGTTTGGGCCTGTGTCAGTTCCATCACTAGGAAAGTCTGTGTACTATGTTTCATTCATAGATGACTTCTCAGGGAATACATGGATATATTTCTTGAGGAAGAAATCTGAAGTCTTTGACAAATTTAAAGAATTTAAGGCTCTGGTGGAAAACCAGACAGAGAAGAAGATAAAGGCGTTGAAGACAGATAATGGTGGGGAGTTCTGCAAGAAGGAATTTGAAGAGTTCTGTAAGAAGTGTGGTATAGCACGGCAGAAGACTACTCCATACACACCTCAGCAAAATGGAGTTGCAGAAAGAATGAACAGAACACTGATGGAAAAGGCAAGAAGCATGCTCAGTGGTACCGGGTTAGGACAAGAATTATGGGCAGAGGCAGTGGAGACTGCATGTTACTTAGTTAACAGATCACCTTCATCAGCGTTGGAGGATAAGACCCCACATGAGGTATGGATTGGTAAGAAACCCTCTATTTCACATCTAAGGGTATTTGGATGTGATGCATATGTACACGTTCCAAAGGAGAAAAGGACCAAGTTGGATAATAAATCTGAAAGGTGCATCTTTATTGGGTATAAGGATGGTTTAAAGGGTTACAAGCTTTGGAACCCAGAAACAAGGAAGGTTGTGTACAGCCGAGATGTGGTGTTTATAGAAGTGAAAGATGTTGTTAAACATGAAGTCCTATCAAAGGAACCTGAAAAGATAGAGTTTGAGCTAAAGGAGGATGAATCAGACTCTACAACAGAAGAAGACTTAGAAGATGAAGAGCCACAAACTCCAGCTTTGAGAAGATCAGTTCGGGAAAGAAGGCAACCAGAAAGGTATAGTCCATCTGCTTTCTGTTCAGGTTTTTCCTTAACTATAACTGATGATGAACCAAGAAATGTCAGGGAAGCAGTAGATTCAGAGGATGGAAAACTCTGGAAGGAGGCCATGGTTGATGAAATGGCATCCTTGCACAAAAAAAATGCATGGGATCTGGTGGAGTTGCCGGCTGGAAGGAAGCCCATTGGGAGCAAATGGGTGTTTAAGAAGAAGATGAATGTAGAAGGCAAGGTGGAGAAATGCAAAGCTCGGTTGGTAGCGAAAGGTTATTCCCAGGTGCCGGGAATTGATTTTGGTGATATTTTTTCTCCTGTTGCCAAAGTTACTTCTATTAGATTACTTTTATCTGTTGCTGCTGCATTTGATTTTGAGATAGAACAGATGGATGTGAAGACATATTTTCTTCATGGGGATCTAGAAGAGGAGATCTACATGAAGCAACCTGAAGGCTTTATGGTGAAGGGTAAGAAAGAACTGGTATGCAGGTTGAAGAAGTCTCTGTATAGGTTAAAACAGTCACCAAGGATGTGGTATCAGAAATTTGATACCTATATACGGGGACTTGGCTTCACCAGAAGCAAGGAGGATCACTGTGTTTATTTTAAATTAACTGGTGATCGTGTTATTTATTTGGTCTTGTATGTGGATGATATGTTGTTGATTGGAAATGACAAAGAAATTATCCAAGATTTGAAGACCCAACTATTCTCCAAATTCGACATGAAGGATCTTGGTGCTGTAAACTATATTTTGGGCATGGAAATTAAGAGAGATCAGGCAAAGAGGAAGCTCTGGTTAAACCAGAGGAAGTATGTCGAGACTATATTGCAAAGGTTCAATATGCAGGATAGTAAACCGGTGAATGTTCCTATTCCTGTAGGTGTAAAGCTGTCTGCTGAACAGTGTCCCAAGACACAAGAAGAAGAGGAGTATATGTCCCGTGTTCCATATGAAAGTGCAGTGGGTAGCCTGATGTATGCAATGGTCTGTACTAGACCAGACATTGCACATGCAGTGGGAGTATTGAGCAGGTTTATGTCAAACCCAGGGAAGGAGCATTGGACAGTAGTGAAGCGGGTTTTCGGATATTTATGTGGCACTAGTGATTATGGCTTGTGCTACCAGGGAAGACCAGGATTGGAAAGAATGTTGGACATTCATGGTTTTGTTGATGCAGACTGGGCTGGAGATCTGGACCAAAGAAGATCTACAAGTGGATATGTGTTTAGCCTATTTGGAGGCGCAGTCAGTTGGATGAGTAAAAGACAGTCTGTAGTGGCTCTTTCAACTACAGAGGCAGAATACATAGCAGCCACTCATGCAAGCAAGGAAGTAGTTTGGTTGCAGATATTGTGTTCAAGTATGGGGTTCGTACGACAAGCTATAAGGATAGACTGTGATGGCCAAAGTTCAATTTTCTTGGCTAAGAACCCTCCTTATCATTCAAAAGACAAAGCAAATTGATGTTCAATATCACTTTGTTAGAGATATGGTTGAGGCTAAAAGGGTGTTGCTGGTAAAGGTGGACACTTTGAAGAATGTTGCAGATGCATTGACGAAGTCTATGAGCACTCAGAAGTTCTCTTGGTGTAGAGAAATAATGGGTGTTGAAGAATTGGCCAAATGACTAAGCTCTCCTGTGGCCCCCCGAGGAAAGAAAACAACAAGTGGGAGAATGTTGGGTATGTGTTATATACTTTCCCGGCCAGCCCCCGTCTTTGTCTGCGTTGCGCGGGGCGCGGGGAGGTCCACGGGGGGGCGGCGGCCCCCACAGCCCGGGGGTCGGGGGTAGCGCCCGTGGGGTACAGGTATGCGGTCCCACTCATATGCGGACCCACCCATGTTTGTTGCTTGATTTTGCACATGGTTTTGGGGTTCGACTGGTTTGGTCTCTAAGTATTTTGTAGATCCGGTCAAGGGAACTACGGTTATGTTCTAATCCAGGGTTAATGGATTGGGGTTTATGTATGCTTCGGCATGTATATATATGTGTTGTAACACTAAAAGGAATAGAATGAAAAATCAAGCTGGTCGTCCCAATTTGGGATCCATGGGAAAATCTCTGTGTTTATCTGTTTTATGTTTTATGCTCT
The DNA here is from genome assembly GCA_034641835.2 of Pinus albicaulis. Classification (NCBI taxonomy): domain Eukaryota; kingdom Viridiplantae; phylum Streptophyta; class Pinopsida; order Pinales; family Pinaceae; genus Pinus; species Pinus albicaulis. Next base: position 313,252,330 of record CM076571.1, read on the forward strand.
CGCTATTGTTTATTTTTTGTTATAAGATTCGTGTGTAGATAATTTCTATTCAGGGTTAAAACCTACAATCCCTACCTCCACTCTGCAAGTTCCTCTCTGTTTTTTGTGTGTAAGTCTCATGATAATGTGGTATCACTCTTAAAAATTCAAGAGTGCTTCCGATTGGAGCAATTTCCCCATTCTCTCTTCCATACAATAGTGGGTCATCTCCTACTATGTCACCACTATGATCCCTCCTTTTTTCTACCTCATTGTTTGTCATCATAGACACATACTTCTCATGCTCTTCATGTGTAAGATACTTGGGGCCCTCTTGGAAAGATACAAGAGCCCTCCTAGTGGAAGAAATTGCTTCATCTCCATCTCCCAATAAAAATGGAACTCCTCCTGCTGTCATAGTGCTGGAGGATCTTCTTTGCTCTTCCTCTCCCTTATCCTCGTCAATGGAGAATGTCTCATCATTAAGAGACCCTTTTTCTTGATCTCTTCTTGAAGAAGGAACCATCATGTCCTCTCCTTGAGAAGAGAGTCCTTGCTGTAGTGGGGTTTTTGCCTTTGGAAAATCATGTAGAAGATCTTCAACCCCCTCAACAATGTTTAGAAATGGAGTTGGCTTTATGGATTCTTCCAACTCATGCAAATATTCAGATTTCTTGGGCTTGATTTTCTCTCCCCAAGAAGTTTTAGAATGTCTTAAATCAAATATTTTCACTAACCTCCGAGTGAACTTTGCATAAAAAGAGATATTTACACTTTTTAAGGAAGAAAACTCAAATAACCACCAGGCATAAGCCTTACCTTGAATATGCAGCGCTGCTACTCTTATGGCTTCTTCTTCTGAAACTTCATGTAGCTATAAATATGTGTCTAGCTTCCTTACCCAAGACTTGGCTGAGTTCTCAGATGATCCATCAAAAGTAGGTAGAGAGAATATACCCAAAGTGTGCTGCATGCACCCTCTTCTTCTACTGTATTTTCTAGATCTTCTTTCTTCTTTAAGTTGATAGAACTCCAGGAAACTTAGATGCTCCTTGATTCTCTTTGACTGAGACTCATATTCTTAGAGATAATCACCAAGAGTTTCCTCCTTTGGTGTTCCTCCTTTTTCTTCTTCCTTTGTCAAGAAAGTAGGCATGCTACAACATTGTAGATCAGATTGTGTGGATGAATGCTCACACACATAGTAATAAATACTGGGGCTCCCTTTATGTGAAAATATTCTTGAGGTATCAACATGTATTTCCCTCCTCATTCCCCAAATTTCTCCTTTTAGCTCATGCATAGCTTGAGAAAGAGTTTTAGAGAACTCCTCTCCTTTCAACCTTCTAGATAAAGGGGTTTCACCATTGTTTTCTTTTTCTTCGGTGTAATCCAATTTCTTCTATCTTCTTTTCAGATACCTCTTTTCCCCATTAGTAAGAGGCTCTTCTTCTTCTGAATACATATTGGCTTCTTATAGGTTGTGCCAAGATCATTTCTCTGATACCACTGTAATATCCCAAATGGGAAACATGCAGCAATATTAAACAATAATGCAAAGAAATAACACAGTTCAGAAAAGTAAGAGCAAGAGGCCAATATAGAGACTCAAAATTGACATTTACATCAACAAATAAGATTGATATTGTGGCCTATAAGATGTAAAATAGAAATAGAAGATCTTTACATGAACAAATCCTAAGAAATGAGGTGCTGCAACCATATATTATGACTGAACAAGCTTGAAAACGTTATTTTTATTGTTTGAAATAGCACCAGATTATACTTCAGATCCAGAGCAGATCTGTGTATAAAAATTTAGATCTATATCAGATATGTACACTAGATAGGCTTCTCTTCAAATTCCCCTTGGGGTTTTCAGCAAAAAGTGAAGTACATGGAGTAGATCTGAGATCTTATGCAGCAGATCTGTAGAATGATTCAGAAATTCTGAAGCATATATAATAGTATTCAAATCATATCTGAATATGACATGGAATATATCTGAAATCCATGGATCTCCATAATGAAGGGCAGATCCCCAACACTAGAAATCTCTCCTCCAATAGTGTGCCAAAACACCCTGCAATTTTACCCTTGAAAATAATGCAGTACTAGAATGAAAACTGCGTTGTAGGCTCTAGAACATGTTTGGCCTCAAGTCAAGATCTGAAAACAGTCTCCAATCATCCAATACCCTCTTGCCAATGGGATAGAAGCCTTTCCCACTAAAAAGAGGCACTAGAATGGCATAGATCTGAGTAGATCTAGCCTCCACTTGCTATAGCTTACAAAGACAGCGAAACCCTCACAGGATCTGTGTTGTAGTTGGAAGAAAAGCTTGGCAAAATTCCTCATAGTGGACAAGAAATGCAAAACTCCTCCAAGAGCTACTTAAGGAAAGAGGTGGGATTCCCGATCACGAACACCCAGTGCTAAACAACACTATTCTCTGCTAAACAGAAAAATCTTTAGAAATATGATATCAATCAAAAAAAAATTCATGATTTCCTCCTCTTCCTTTTATAATATTGAAAGCTTGCAAAACCCTAAACCATCTCAATGAAATAGCTTATTTCACAAGTGCCACCTCTAGCTAAAACTACGTTGTGCTTCAATGAAGATCACTCCTTATAGACAATGCTATTGATTTGGTCATGATTGACCTAGTCAAAGAATTCAACCCCTTTCACACCTAAGGGTGATCATTTAGTTAGCCCAGATTTAACCTTGTTCACATGTCGCATTGATTTATTTGTTGTTTTAGGAGTTTTTATTATCCTCCCTTACACATTTATTCATGCAACAGAAAAATGAAACAAAATTGGATATTCCCATTAGCTTGGGATAATTGGGAATATTACAGATAGCTCCTATGTTTTATGATGCTAGAAAACGTCTGTAGCCTAGACCTCTAATTGTTTTCGTTAGTTCCAAATGGCCTTAAGGTAAATTGGGTAAATTTTAATGTTGATCTTGAGTTAATTTTCAGTTTAATTTGGCTCAAAATTGATGTCACCTGAATCCTATGTTGCAAGCTAAATGAAAAAATAAAATCTTTCCCTTTCAATGAAGTTTAAACTATTTAGGAAATACATGCAAGAAAAAGTGCAATCAATGCATCAAACAATGATTCCCCCCTAAACTAGCTCAAAATAATGAAATGCAATTATCTCCAATTGAATTCACTTTTCCCAAAAATGCAACTCATTGAAAAAATGAAAAAAATTCTCTTTTCCACTAAGATGCATAAAATGGTTTTTTTTAACATTTTAATTTCAAATGCAATCAAAAATAAAATGAACAAAACGAATGAAGAAATGCAAAAAAAAAAACACTTTTCACTTTTCTTCCAAACGAACATAAATCAAAATTGCTTTAAAAAACTAAACAAATGAAATTCTTTTCACTCCCTTCTTTTTTTCAAAATGATAAAGAAAAGCCAGATAAAAAACTAAAATTAAAATCACTTTCAATTTCTTTTTAATTCATAAAAACACTGTAATATTCCTTGTTCAGGAATTTCAACAAGGTGCTCAAGAGAAACGTTGTATAATTAAAACTATGCAAAAATAACGCAGATCGGGACTTGGTTCCTCTTATTTATGATTTATGGGACTTATATATGTAATTTCATGTAAAAAAAAATCAGTTTAAATACATTAAATAGATCTCCCAAAAACTACACTAGCTAAAAAGCACCTAAAGAGGAAGGCTGCTGCCAAATGCAAACACTGCTTCAGAAATTGTGCAGTTTTATTAGATTTTCAGTGGAGATCAGAAAGGAGGTTTATATTTCAGTAATACAGCAGAACATAAGCATTAGGATTAAGCTCTTTCTCTCTACAGTATAATGCATGAGATAATACAGCAAGAATCTTCAGAAAAGAGAGCTATAACACATGTACATTTGCAGAAATGGCTCAACAACGTTATTTTTAAAGAGCTTTAGCAGTTCGAAGTTACAACTCAAATCTAGGACATATTTGTGGACAAAAAATCAGATCTATTTCAGATCTGGAAGCTAGATAGTCTTCTCTTCAAGATCCACTTGGAATTTTGACAAAAACATGCATAAATAAGAGTAGATCTGAGAAACAAGTTGCAGATCTGGAAATTGCTGCAGTAAATTCCTGAATATAAAATTTCATTGCAATGGATTAGATATAAACATAACATAGATCAGCAAGCTAATCCATGGATCACCAAGTGGAAGGCAAAGCCCTGCACTAGAGATCTCTAATCTAAACTATGAGTAAGACACCATGAAAACCCTCATACAGAAATAACACTGTCTACTCATGGGAACAGCATTGCAGCTCAAATTACATAGAAAAATACTATAAAATTACAGATCTGAAGTACAAATAAATGAGACACTCTTCCAGGAGGTCAAAGGACCCACTCCATGGAAAGAGGCTCCCAAAATACACTAGATCTTTGTAGATCTAGCTTCCCACTTGTTGCAACTTGTAGAGGCAGGAAAACCCTCAATGGATCAGTGCTGCCAATGTAAGTAGAGCTTGGCCTCAAGCCTGATAGTGGTCCAAGTCAGCAAACACTCCTCCAAGAATCCTCAAAGGAAGAGGTGAAATCCCCGCATAGGAATTCCAAATACAATCCTCCACTAAACAACAGAGAATGGTATTTGTCTAAGCAGAGAAATACTCGGAAATATGATCAATCAACAACCTTCTCTTGCTGTCGTCCTTTTGCTTTTATAAGATGAGAAATATTTTGAAAACCCTAAACCACCTTGATGAGTTAGCCCTTTTCACATGAGAGGCTTCCTTCTAGAACTATGCTATCCCTTTTGTAGATGCAATGAACCTGGACAGCACTGTTGATTTGGTCAAGGTTGACCCAGTCTTTAGCTCAAACCTCTTTCACAGTTGCAAGTGATTATTTACATGGCCCTAATTTGTCTTTGTTCACATGGGCATTGATTTATTCATATTTTTTAGGAGTTTTACATGTCCTAATTTATTCCTTTATTCATGAAACAGAAATTAAAACAAAATTGAATGTTCCTCTTAGCTAAGGCTAAGTGGGAACATTACAGTCCTCCCCTCCAAAATGTTTCTTGTACTCAAGAAACTGATAGGGTAAGAGCTATATTTCTTCTCCTTCTCCATTGATGGCACCATCAAGGATCAAGGTTTCATCATGGGTCAAGTGCTCATTAAGCTAATACATCAAAAATTTCTCCTCCAATGCTAACATGATAGGGGCATAGTCCATCCCTTTAGGAGTGTAAAACTCAATAGAAATAAACATGTGTGAAGCAATGTCACATCTAAAACATGTATCATGAAGTACAAGATGAAGTTCTATCCCATGTGGTACATATACACTACCCACTCTTTGCCCATACAAACCCATAAACAATACCAATATATCATCTATGTATGGAAGCAAAATCACATATATGCAAACTGAAATTTGTACTTGAGGAGGTGGGTCACAATCCCACATAAGGTACCAACGCAATGCACTCCTTGTCTTTAGTGGATCTAAGTGTGGTAAGTGGTACTCCCACCACACCTTTGCTGCATGGGTCACTTTGACATGGCTGAAAGTGATACCCAAGTTAGGTGCCTTTGGGAAGCACCCATCATGAAAGAGAATCTCCCTTTCCACCTCAAGGGAGCGACCCAATTTAGAATTTTTATTGGCCTGACCAATGCCATGAGATCTACATGTAATATAACTCCTTGTAGGAGCCATGGACTACATACATATGGTAAGAGAATATGTCAAATTAGAAAAATAAACATGCTCCATAAGATCAGATTCTTTACCATTCAAGTCTCCCACACACATGGAAGTGGGCATGGGTATTTCTCCTCTTTTAAGAGAAGGAAGAGATGGCTGAAATGACTCCTACATAGATTCCTTTGGCTGTCCCAACTCCTCATAAATATTGCACTCTTGTAAGTGCTGATGTAGTTCCTCCTTCATACCCTCCCAATCAAAACTAGTCATGATTAGGGTGTAAATATTTGCTGACTGCATATAGATGGAAAGGAAATCTTTGTGTGCTCTTTATAGTATCTCTTGCTTAAGCTTGGAGGCTTGAGAAAATAATACTTTACCAAGATGATAGATGACCCCTTCATGAACCAAATAGCCTCCCCCTTGCTTCATGCCATCTAATATCATCCCGATGTGAAGATCTTCGGAGTACTCCACAAGGAGTTGAGATCTCCAATATGGATCCACACGGATCAACAATGACAGCACTGTTCATACATCTATGGTGGTGCTTGGCTTGTTGTTGATTGCTTCTTTGAATTACACATGCCAAAATTGTTTGTTGGGAGGCTGATCCTCCCCTTTCATTCCTCCCACGACACTGTAGCTTGCTCTCTCATTGCTCCAATCCTTGCTTGATCTAGATTTGGATTAGCACTTTGTGAGGCTTCAGCCACAGGATCAAACTCTAATGACATTCCAAGTGTCTTTCCATAAAGTAGGAATGTTCCTTGCAGCATTATCATAAACATGAGAGAAGTAATTGTGAGATCCTTGCTTCCACTGCGCAAATCCATCTCTGTTGTTTGTGTGGCAACATTAGGTGCAGGATAAGTGTGCATGCCTTGAATTATTTGTGGTTTCCCACTCTTCAAGTCCACCCACTCCATATGTAAGGCTTTCCAATTAGTGGTAACCTTCCCCAAGGTAATTAACCACTGGACACCCAAGATGATATTGGGTTTTGGTATGTCAACTACAAAGAAGTGGTCCACCAAAGTGTAGGATCCCATAGTCACAGAAAGTGATGGGACATATTGCATGCATTACATGGTTCTATCTCCTAGGACCAAAACAGAAAAGCCATCAAAAGTGTCAGTGGGGATTCCTCTCCTCTGAACAAGGTGATCATCAATAAAGTTGTGGGTTGCCCCACTGTCAATCAGAATAGACACTCTCTGGTTCATGACTGAGCCTTGTACTCTTAGGGTCAAGTACTTAGGCACTCCTCTCAAAGAGTCAAGAGTTCCACTTGTTGGAGCAAAGGCTCCCTCTTCATCTCTGGATGGTGATTGATCTTCATCCTCATAATCACCAGTGCTGTGACCCCTCCTAGGTCCATCATTCCCATCTTCCTCCTCAAAATCTGAGAAGACTTCTATATAGTGTGCCCTTCCAACAGCACATCTATGTCCCGTTACCCATGACTCTTTGCAAGTGAAACACAATCTCTTTTTCCTCAACTCCCTTTTGAGATCAATGTCAAAAGGTTTCTTTAGTGAGCTATCCTTGGGTAAAGCAGCTTTCCCTTCTTTCCCCTTAGAGGAGTGAGGGGCTTTTCTTCGGAAAGTATTTGCTTTTGGCAAGGCATATTGGAGATATCTAGCTCTCTCAATGGAATCATGCAAAGTGATGGGCTTGGTAGGCTTAACCAACCCATGAAAAGGTTCCTCTAGGCCATTAATGAACATGTAGACTCTCCTTGCTACAGATAGACCAGGGACCATGATTGATAGTCTCAGGAACTCCGAGATATAGGCCTCTGCATCTCCTGTCTACTTCAGCTTTGCAAGGCTTATGAAAGGTGCCTCGGGATCCTTCTGGTCAACTCTCTCCACCAATATTCTAGTGAAATCAGCATAGGTAGACACATAGTTGTGTCCCAATGTAGATATCCCATGGAACCACCAATTGTTGGCTTCACCCTCAAAGTGTAGTGCTACAATCTTGATCACTTCTACTTCAGGGACTTTGTTCAACTAGAAAAAAATATCCAGCTTTTCCACCCAATCTTTGTCAGGATAAGAGGATGATCCATCGAACTTGGGAAAAAGTAATCTCCCATAGTGTGGTGTCTCCCATGAAAGAAACCACCATATCTATACTACTTCCATGGTCTCCTCCCATCCTTGAGATGGAAAAGGTCTTGGAAACTCAAGTTATCCTTGAATCTCTGACTTTGAGAGTAATATTTCACAAAGTAACCTTCCAGGGAGGTTTTCTCTTGCGGTCCTTCATTCTCTATAGCCAAGAAGGTGGGCATAGTAGAGCGTTGTGAGGACCAATCCCATAATGAGACATGTTAGAACTTTATCCTTGATGAAATCTCCCAAGAGATTCCCTCATCTATTTGATATCCTTGGAAAGATCTTGCATGGTCTCCAATAGAGTTTTTGAAAACTCCTCTGCTTCCTTATCATTCACACTTTTAGGGGATTTCCCCTTGTCTTGACCCTTGTCAGGGTCATCAGTGGTGTAGTCACACTTTTTATGACTTCTATTTTAGTACCTCCTCTCCCTCTCAATGAGAGGATAATATTCTTTGGAATGCAGCATTACTGGTGCTCCAAGGAAAGCACAGGTTGTGCCAAGAATGGAGCTTCGATACCACTGTGATATTCCTTTTACAGGAATTTCAAAAAGGTGCTCAAGAGAAACATTATATAAGTAAAAATGTGCAAAAATAACGCATATAAGGAATTGTTTCCTCTTATTTATGTTGTATGGGACTTATATATGGAATTTCATCTAAAAAAAATCAGTTTAGATACATTAAACAGATCTCCCAAAAACTACAGTAGCTAAAAAGCACCCAAAGGGGAAGGCTGCAGCCAAATGCAAACACTGCTTCAGAAATTGTGCAGTTTTATCAGATGTTCAGTGGAGATTAGCAAGGAGGTTTATATTTCAGTAATACAGTAGAAAATCAGCATTAGGATTAAGCTCTTTCTCTCTACAATATAATGCATGAGATAATACAACAAGAATCTTCAGAAAAGAGAGCTATAACACATGTACATTTGCAGAAATGGCTCAACAACGTTATTTTTAAGGAGATTCAATAGTTGGAAGTTACAACTCATATCCAGAACAGATCTATGGAAAAAACATCAGATCTATTACAGATATGGAAGCTATATAGTCTTCTTTTCAAGATCCACTTGGAATTTTGACAAAATCATGCATAAATAAGAGTAGATCTGAGAAACAAGTTGCAGATATGGAAATTGTTGCAGTAAATTTCTGAATATAACATTTCATTACAATGGATTAGATCTAAAAAAAACATAGATCAGCAAGCTAATCCATGGATCACCAAGTGGAAGGCAAAACCAAGCACTAGAGATCTATGATCTAAACTATGAGCAAGACACCATGACAACCCTCATACAGAAATAATGCAGTATACTCATGGAAACAACACTATAGCTCAAATGACATAGAAAAATACTATAAAATTGTAGATCTGAAGTATAAATAAATGAGACACTCTTCCAGGAGGTCAAAGGACCGACTTCGTGGAAAGAGTCTCCCAAAATACACTAGATCTTTGTAGATCTAGATTCCCACTTGCTACATCTTGCAGAGGCAGCAAAACTCTCAATGGATCAGAACTGCCAATGTAAGTAGAGCTTGGCCTCAAGCTTGATAGTGGTTCAATTCAGCAAACACTCCTCCAAGAATCCTCAAAGGAAGAGGTGAAATCCCTACATAGGAATTACAAATACAATCCTCCACTAAACAGTAGAGAATGGTATTTGTCTAAGCAGACAAATACTCAGAAATATTATCAATCAAAAAGCTTCTCTTGCTTCCCTCCTTTTCCTTTTATAAGATGAGAAAGCTTTTGCAAACCATAAACCACTTTGATGAGTTAGCCCTTTTCACATGAGAGGCTTCCTTATAGAACTGCGCTATCCCTTTTGGAGATGCAATGAACCTAGATAGCGATGTTTATTTGGTCAAGGTTGACCCAGTCTTTAGCTCAGACCTCTGTCACACTCGCAAGTGATTATTTACATGGCCCTTATTTGTATTTGTTCACATGGGCATTGATTTATTCAGACTTTTTAGGATTTTTACATGTCCTCCTTTATTTATTTATTCATGAAACATAAATTAAAATGAAATTGAATGTTCTTCATAGCTAAGGCTAAGTGGGAACATTAGAAATACGCACTCTTCTAAAATCATGAATCAAACAATTCGTGATCTTATTTTTGGCACTATGTTGAAGGTAAGATCAGAAATGCAATGATGACTAGTGAATACGAAAAACAAAATCAAACCAGGTCAAAATAAATGTGATAAAGGTGTTTGAAATGGTGAAAAAATTCCCAATTTGCAAGCAAGTCAAAGGGATGAAAAAACTCGCTCAAAGAAGACAAGTAAGTCAAACACACAAGGAGGAGGTCACTGATATTCTACAGACCTGCCTTAGGGGCTAGGACACACTGGAAAAAAATAGGAGTAACCCTACCTTTTCCCAAGTTAGAGATCTATGCTTCTATGATAAGAAAAAGTGTGTTGAAATACAAATCAACATGGTTGTGCTATATAGAACAGTGATAACAGCGCTATTGTGCAAACATAAAATGAGCTAGTTACTAAAAAAAGGAAAATCAAAAAGGCATTTCACACCAAAACAAGACTTGACACAATGAAATGAATATCAACCCCTATGCAAACTAACGGAGACCTAATCAAGCTTAGATTTTAGTGATCGGTCAAACTAATCCAAGATCAGTCCGAGAAAGGAAGGCTAAGAGGCTAAGATCGCCAGTGGAGTCACCAATTATGTGGTCAAGATAAATCCTCTATGTGGACAAAGGCGATCTCTCTAGCCCTAGAGTGGGTCTAGAAACTTGAGATAATTTCTAATGAAAATATTTCTTAGCTAATATTAAAATTGTGACAAAAAAAGAGATAGAGGTACCTTTTTCTTGATGTTATGTTCTAAACTGTTGATGATGAGATTGATCTACGATCCTTTTAGGCTCACTCCTTGCTAGTGGTGGCACACAAATACTTGCAAATGATCAAGAGGAAACATCAAATGTAATCCAATACATAATAATCATAAACATTAGCTATCTATTAGATGAAGGAGTACTAGAATATTTTCATAAAATATTAGACAAATATATAAATCAATTATCATATGTTTTATTGATAAATATGAAAGGAGGAGCTTACAACCCAGGCCTTGATGTTAGAGGCCTCCCTTTGGTGAAAATATGAGTCCTTCACTAAAGCTCTAAAGAGTTCTTTCTCCTGGACAACTTAGGCATTATCAAAGTGCAAGAATGTAAAGGGAATGAGAGTTAATACTAACCCAACAATGGTGAACCAATAGTGGAAGGATGGGGACCAATTTATAGGAAGGGAGAAGAGGTTGGGAACACATGAAAGGAGGAAGGTCCACTTTCTAAGGGTAAACTCCCATGGATGAGATCAAAGCTCTAAAATCAGAGATCTCGACTCTATCACCACCATTTAACAACCAACTCGTTGCCCTGAAACTTCTAGAGGTCGAAGCTTCTCCTTGATTTGAGGAAACACTGCGAGAAAGGGATCAATGTGGTTCTCGAAGAAATAAGGGCACTGGTAGTGCCAAGACAGAACTGTCAATATGACATCAGCTCAAGCATGTGACTAGGAAATGCGTTGACCCAGAAAACTAGGGTTTTGACCAAGTTCCTTTAGTAATATTCCAAGGAATTTTTCTTTGAGTCTTCAAGGGATGTATTTACATATTTCTTCATGGTTGAATCATTGCAGAGTGTCTGTCATAGGGAAATTTAGGACCAGGGATGGGAAGTGAGCATGGTGACAAATTACTATGTAACTGTGATCATACTGGGATAAGGTACTTGTTTGGCTAACCCAATCTAAATGCCAGACAAGCTAAATTCTTGGCTACCCTCAGTGAGTTTTACTTTGAGATTAGGTACATGAAGGGAAAGAGAACATAGTTGCATATGCTCTTAGTAGAATATTTGAGATGAATCACATTTCAGCTATGAGTTCATATCGGACATATTTACAGGATAAGAGCTTGCATACAGGGAAGCATGATGATAGGTACCAATAGTTGAAGAAGAGGTTGCAATAGCAGGGTGAAGGTGATAGTTATAATTAGTATCACATCATGATAGATGGCTTGGTGATGTTTAGGAATAATAATTGTGTGTCAGATAATAGTGAGTTCAAGAAGCTTATCTTGAGGGAGTTTCATGTCAAGCCGTATTAAGGTCACACAGGATATTATAAGACTCAGAAAATAGTTAAGAAGGTATATTATTGGTCAAACATGAAGAAAGAGGTGGTTGATTTTGTTGCAAGATGTTTGGACTTTCAATAGGTGAAAGATGAGTGTACGAACCTAGCTGGATTATTACAACCGATTCTAATTCTATAGTAGAAATGGGAGTTCATCTCCAAGAAATTTATTATAGGTTTTCTGAGGACATATATGCAACATGATTCCATCATGGTTATGGCTGAAAATTTGTGTAAGGTAGCTCATGTTATTGCAGTGAAACTACTAATTAAACTAGAGAGGTAACTCATATACTTATCAAGGAGATAGTGATATTTCATGGTGTTCCCAAGAATATCATATCAGACAGAGATGCTAAGTTCACTTTCAGGTTTTGGAAGGAGTTGTTTACAGGCATGGGAATGTAGTTAACTTTGAGTACAAATTATCATCCACAAAAAAATGGACCAATAGAGAGGTTCAACTTGATTATGAGGACATGTTGAGGATGTATGTCATGCATCAACAATAGAAGTGGGATGATTATCTTCCACTACTATAATTTTCATATAATAATGGGTATTAGGATTCCTTGAAGATGATTCCATTGGAAGCTCTTTATGGGTGGAGATGTAATACTCCTATTAGTTGGAGTGATTCAGTGAAAATGGTGCTAATTCATTAGGGGAATTTTGAGGTCTAAAATGGGCCTCCTAAGGAAATTATAAAATAATAGTGGAAATAATAAAATAATATTTGATTACATCATCAAATTTTAGAGGGGAAAAAAAAAACTACTTTTTCAACTCATATTTTCAACTTATCTCCCAAATATTTTACTCAAATTTCAAGCGGGAGTACTCATTGGATGAAAAATTTAATTCCTCATCCAAAGAGTACCCATGTTACATAGTTTCTTTGGGTCACGCTACATTAAAAATGAGAAATACATTAAAAATGTGATTGTAATCATTTTTTTTATGTATTTATCATTTTTCATGTAGTAGGGTCCATCAAAAGTATGCAACTTGGGTACTCCTTGGATGGGGAATTAAATTTTTCATCCAATGAGTACTCCCACTCGAAATTTGAGTAAAAAAATTGGGAGATAAGTTGAAAATATGAGTTGAAAAATATTTTTATTATTTTATTACTTTTTAATATTTTTTCCCTTTTACTTAAAAAATGGTGAATCATCCCCCATGGTTGACATAATCATCTTGAATCCTATTGGTTCTTATAAAGTTTTTTTTTTTTGTACATTTTTCTTAGGAGGCCCATTTTAGACCTTAAAATTCCCCTAATGTGGACTGGATATGTTGGCTGAGATGAAGCAAGAGATGTAAGTTATTGAGAGGAACTTGAAGGTAACACAACATAGGTAGAAGATTTATTTAGATCAACATAGATCATTCAAGGAGTTTCAGGTTGGGGAGCATATGTACTTGCACATCAAGCCCAATAGGAGCTCCTTGAGGATTGGATGTGTCAAATTGGAACCTTTGTATTGTGGGTATGTTGAGACCCTTGCAAGGATTGGACCAGAGACCTATCAACTTGCATAGGCACCAACAATGAAATTCCATGATTTTTTCTATGTTTCATTTCTGAAGAGATATGTCAAGGATGTTGATCATGTGATTGATTGGTCTATATGTAAATGTAACCAAAGGGATAATTCCATCTAGAACCTCAGTGCATTTTTCAGTAGAAACAAATCATGCTCCAGAAAAGGTAAATCAATCAAGTTAAAGTGAAGTAGGATCATTTTGGACTCGATGAAGTTACATGGGAGATGGTTGATCATATGTGGGCTTTTTATCCTTCCTTATTTGATGGTTGAGAAGATGTGTTTGGTTTATTTGTTTTCATTATGTGTGTGTGTGTGTGTGTGTGTGTGTGTGTGTGTGTGTGTTGTATATGTTTCAATTATCTATGTTATAAAGATACAAAAAGCGGTATGTTGTAAATACTGCATCGATTTGTGGTATAAAGCTCCAACAAGCAGTGTCATGTTCATGTTTATAGGAGTTCATATGTTGTAAATCTTGGCAATATGATTCAATGTGTTGTCCTAGATGGAAACCTACTCGATATGTTGCCTTTTAATAGCAACCTACTTGTTTAAGATGTAAACTTGATGTATCTACAGGCTAGTTCATATGTGGCAGAGAAAGGAATACTAGTTATTGACAGAGGAATGATGAAGGTAAAGTTTTAGGAATTATACGCATGTTTGATCAAGGGAAGCCGCGTATATGTAGGTGTATACATAAATTCAATTGGTGTATAAAAATAGGTTTGATGAATGGAAGCTACGTATACACCGTTGTATATGCAGGTTCAATGAAGCCAAGTGATGTATATATGAAGAAGTAGTGTATACACAGGTTTGGTGAAGAAAATTCGTGTATACACGTGGATACAAAGAAGAAAAGTTGCATATGTGTCAGCGCACTAATTTTAACAATACCAAGGGTATTTACCATGGTATTAGCCCATAATATTGAGCACAGTATTGACTATTTGATCCCATCCAAGAATACCATCAACACTTGTGTGGTTTTGGCTCATGGTATTGGCTAAGGCTCAAACTATATAAGGAGGTGAAGATCAAAGTGATAAGTGTGAATGAGTAAGGGTATTGAATGAATATTTCAATATAAAGTATATTTGCATGGAATGGGATATATTTGATTGATAGATATAAAATTAAGATGCACTCATGAGTACAATGATGGATCATGATCTCTAGACTTGAAATGACTATGTATTTTCGGGAAATTTTTATGATATGCTTATATCTATAGTCTAGCACATGTTTGTTCCAGCCAAGGGTATGATCTCAGTAAGTTTGAAGTTCTGAAGTATTGGGCAGTCGTTAAATATTTATAGATCTATATGTGATTTTGCCACAAGGAAGGCGCATATACACACAGGTTTGGTTCTGCAGAGACATGTATATATTTAGTAAAAATATTGAGATCTATACACGAGTTTGTTACAAGATAAGCATGTACATTGTAGATATGACTTGTATAAGGCACGTATGCCAAGGTTTCTGCTGAAGAATGCTGAAGAAAATTTCTGATCAGTTTTATTGTGTTTCGGATGCTTGTCAATGATGTCTTCGTGTTGATTTGGGTTTAGTGACAATGTTTTAAGTAGATATGTTTGAATGATGAAGTTGAAATTGGTTGCATGTTCATTGGTTGAAAATATACTTTATGTTGCTAAATTTATGAGGGTTCAAAGATTTGTAACCTATCCAAATATTTTATAATTCCTCTATCAAATTTTATGACTGATTCAGATTAATATTTTTCAGAACTTATTATATTGATTTATGTATGTAGCAGAAATCATCTCTCTCAAATCAGATTTGGAAAAATCAAATAAGAGGAATAAATAACTTCTACAGACATTTGAAGGACAAGAAAATGGGCTTAAAGAAGAGATTATAAAATTAAATCAGCAAGTAGAAGAAGGAAGAAGGGTCGAAGAATGTATGAAGAAGTAGTACCAAATATTGGAGGTTGAGGTAAACATTTTAAAAGGTAAATTAGAAGAAAAGGATAAACACTTGAGATTTCAAGATAGTACTAAGATTATGGATAATATTCTTAGTAGTCAAAGGTCTTCATCCATTAAATTTTGTCTTGGTTTTAAAAAAACTATTAAAGGAGAATCTAGTTCACAAGACAAAGCAAAAGATTCAAAGGATATCAATACAAAACCTAAAGTGTTTAAGGAGACAAAAGGTAAACCAACGAAAATGAATCCTCAAAGGAAATCATTCGCACCTAACTATAGAAGTATAAATTGATTCTCTCCTTTGATAACTAATGCTTAATTATTTATATTTCATAATTATGGACATGTTGCAGGAAATAGAAGAAGAAGATTGTTTCGGTCACAGACAAATGGACACTACATAGAAAGACCATCAGCTCCCAGGTATTCACGTTTCTTTAAGGGATATTGTTTTTCATGCAAAAATTTTGGTCATAAAATTTTTGATTGCAATAGAAGGAAGATAAAAGAACATATTATGATTCCTCTACTTCCTTTTCCGGTCACATAATATGTTATGCTTGTAACAAGTTTGGGCATGTAGAAAAAAAATGCAGGAACAGATCAATGAATTATCAAAGACAACATGGAAGAAAAACAGATGATATCATGAGACCAAAGAAAATTGGATCCACCAACATTCATGTTAACAAACAGAAAGAAGAATATATAAGATGTGGTTTTTCTCTCCAAGCAATTAAAAATCAGGATGAATGGTAGATCGACAACTTATGTTCTCATCGCATGACTAGTGATAAGAGTAAGATGGAGTCTCTCAAGAAAACTCAATATGGTAAGGTTATTCTTTCAAATGATGCTCTAGATTTTTTTTTGGAAAAAGGTAGAGCTAGAATTAAAAAAAAAAATAGAAAGGAAGTTGATGCTTTATTAGTTCAAGGCCTAAAAAAAAACATATTAAGTATAGGAAAAATGGTAGATAAAGGAAATGTAATTGTGTTCACATCAACCAAATGCAAGGTCATGGAAAAAGAAAATGGAAAGACCATAGCAAGGGGATACATAAACACTTATAAATTATATGTGTTTAAATATATGACCTCTCGAAGATATAAGGAGGATTCAAACTCAGACTGAAAGAAGACAATTCCCATTGCAGGCCATCATTCTTGAAAGAATATTGTTATCAATAACTATAATATATGAAGGTCGGTTTGGTAATTCTGGTTGTTTATATTTCTCACAGTGCATCTAATGTGTCAACATAAGATAGGTACTGACTATACAAGTCTAGGGGAGATGAAGCTTTGAAATTTTCAGTATTTCACTTTATGTATGTGGGTTTCATGAACTAAAGTCGCGTATATAGACAAGTCCCTTTAAAGATAGACGCGTATGTTTTCTCTGATAATAAAAATAGGAGGACAGACTCAAGGAATTATTCTAACATACTACTAATAGTTATGATTTAATTTTATTGATCTGATTTTGATGGATACAATTTTATGATGTGGTATTGAGTTATGGTCATGATATTGATGATTATATGATTTACGAAGATGCTTTGATGAATGAGTTGGTCAGACTTGAGAGTGAACATGTATTACAGGTTCAGAGGGAGAATTAGCCTTACTACTAATGATTCTTTGTGGGCATTATGTTTTCTTATTATTTAATACTTTTGATGCTCATGTGGTAGTTTGAATGATGTTGTCATGATACATGGATTTATTACGATGAGATTATGGATGAGCCCTGATCATATTTTCTAGAATATTATCTTTATTTTCACATGTGGATTTGATGCATAAATAATGGTTCAGGTTTGAGGAAAGAACATGCAAACCTTGGTTTTTGTGACTTATATCGTGAATTATGCCTATTGTGCTTGATTCCTATACATGCTACATCATTATTATGAAAATGGAATAAATCCAAAACATTAATACCTTAATGATAAGAGATCATAGGGATGATTTGTTTATACATATCGATTATTGATGAAGTGGTTCTAGTATTTTTTCCTGCATATTGGGGCAATAATTTGATGTTGCTGCAACGATCATGAAGACTTGGTTACTAATATGTTGATGCTACAACTGTTGGATGATTCTTGGAGACATGACTACATTGTCTTATCTTACTGATTGGTTCTCACATATGTTGTTGATCCATGTCTATGGTGTTTACTCATGCTATATGATGCTTCACTACTCTATCTTATTTCATGATGATATACTTGGTTCCCACATATGTTTCTACAAAGGAAAAAGGGAAAGTTGTATTTGATGAAGTCAAGAGATTGACTTGAGAGCTGATCTCTATGGAAATATATTATGATGTTGATATTATAGACTTAGTCATAGGTTGATGATATTGAAATTTACCCATGTTGTTGTTGACAGATACTTATGGTGTATATCCTTTTCGATATATGATGGTTATGGATCATGGTCTTGATCTCTAACTCTTGAGGACTTTTGGTCTTGGTTATAGAAGTCATATTTGTAAATTGATGTTAAGGTCATGTTGAGACCTATGATGTAATAATTTTCATATCTAGCCATGTATGGACTTTGAGGTCATCCCACTTGGTTGGGTGGTTGTCTCAAATATGTAATACCACTTGGTTGGGTGGTTGTGTCACAAAACGTAACCCCACTTGGTTGGGTGATTAAAGTAAGTATGAGCCCTTGGTGATAGGAAAGATCATACTCAGTTGAGTTATAGAGTCATGTAATTCATTGAAAATATATCTTAAGATTTAGCATGTGCTCCGAGGGAGCATGGTCAGTATAGTGCAGATCAGATCTACAAAGCTCTTGTATCTACAAGAAAAGAAAAAACATTTTTCAGCATTGGTATGCCCCTTTTCCTTGATTTCAAAGGGGGAGAGTAAATTGGTGTTTGAATAGTGCTTATGTTGATGTGTCTAATAGGTATCTACAAGTTGTGGTGATAAAACACCAACATGGTTGCCATCAAGTTGAAAGCAGCAGATTGTTGGCATTATGATGTAATGTATTGTCCTTGATGGAAACCTACTTGATAATTTTCCTTTTGATAGCAACCTACTTGTTTAAGATGTAAACTTGGTGTATCTACATGCTAGTTCAGATGTGACAAAGAAAGGAATACTAGTAAGTGATAGAGGAATGATGAAAGCAAAGTTTCAGGAAGTATATGCAGTTTTGATGAAGGGAAGCCATATATGCAGGTGTATACACAGGTTCAATTCATGTATATACGTATATTTTATGAAGGGAAGCCACATATACGCAGGTGTATACAGAGGTTCAATGAAGCCTAGTCATGTATATATGCATAAGTAGTGTATATGCAAGTTTGGGGAAGAAAAGTCGTGCATACATGCAGGTACAAAGAATCAATGTTGCGTATGTTTTGGTGCACTAATTTTAAGAATACCAGGGGTATTTACCATGGTATTATCCCACAATATTGAGTGCATTAACGACTATTTGATCTCGTCCAATAATATTATCGACACTTGTGTGGTTTTGGCTCATGGTATTGGCTAAGGCTCAATATATATAAGGTGGTGAAGATGAAAGTGCTAAGTGTGCATGAGTAAGGGTATTGAATGAAAACTTCAATATGAAGTATATTTGTATGGAATGGGCTATAGTTCATTGATAGAACTAAAATAAATATGCACTCATGAATACAGTGATGGACCAGGATCTCTAGAACTGAAATGACTATGTATTTTCATGATTTGTTTATGATATGTTTAGATATGTGGTCTGGCACATGTTTTTTGCAGTGAATGGTATGATCTAAGTAAGTTTGAAGTTCTGAATTATTGCATAGTCCTCAAATATTTATAGATGTATATGCAAGTTTGAAACAAGGAAGGCATGTATACATGCGTGTTTCATTCTACAGAGGCATGTATATTTTCAGTAAAAATATTGAGATCTATATACGAGTTGGTTACGGGATAAGAGCATACATAAATGGATATGCCTTCTGAAAGGCGTGTATGCAAGCCAAGGGTTTCCCTGAAGAATTCTGAAGAAAATTTCTAATTAGTTTTATTGTGTTTCTGCAGTCTGTCAATGATGTCTTCATGTTGATTTGGGTTTAGTGGAAATTCCTGAAGTAGATCTTTTTGAATCATGAAATTGAAATTGTTTGCATGTTGGTTGGTTGAAAATATACTTGATGTTTCTAACTATATGAGGGTTCAGAGATTTGTAACCTATCAAAATATTTCAGAATGTCTCTGTGCAATTCTATGACTGATTCAGATTAACAGTTTTCAGAACTTAGTATATTGAGTTATGTACACACGTTGTTCTACATAAAAGCACGTATACACGCAGGTTGCCTTAAGTGAAGTATCTTATACACTTTATTTTATGAATTATCAGGGTTGAATTTCATTCAGTGTGTTGATGCAGTAGTCTGGGTTCAATTATGATATTCTGGTTATAGCGATCTCATTATTTTTTATGAATTGAGTTGGTGATTGGTTGAGTGACTATTTTTTTCAGTGGTTGGTTCAGTATTCAAGTGATTGGTGATTTTTTGGTTCAGTGGTTGTTTTCAAGAATTGGATGAATTTTTTGGGTATAGTAATCAGTTTCAGTTTTGATATTTGGCTTATATGATGTTAAAGGGGTCAACATGGATTATGTGATTAAAAGAGGCCTACAAGTTGTGATGTATTGTATTCAATGGATCTAGTGTGAAAATTTATGAAACATGGTCAGCGGTGGTGTTTACGGTTGGAGCCTCCATTAAGGAAGTAAAAGCTTCCTACAAGTAGGATCTGGTGATCATCTCAGGGGGTTATAGCTCTCTTCCAGTAGTGGCTAGTAAGCAAGAGCAAGGGGTCGAATCTCCCTTCCAGTGGTGGCTGGTAAACAAGATCAGGGGGTTGGAGTTCCCTTCTAGTAGCAGTTGGTGAAAGAGTGAATGTATCAGCCTTCTACAGGTGGGTTCCTGCATGCTGGTATGAGTCTGTGCTAGTACAAGATTGTAAGCAAATTTCCATGTAATAAATATTTAAGATAGAGACAATAGCATCGGTGGTTTTCTCCCACATTGGGTTTCCACCTTAAATCTCGGTCTTCGTGTGTGTTGCTTATGTGTGATGGTTTATTTTGTTCTTACTGCACATTTTTACTACTTACTAAATGTCTAATTATTTAAGGATGCATTGGTCTAAGTAAAGTTATTGAAGATTTATATGAGTTATAATCTCTTCGGGCATACACAAGTTTCCTCAATGAAAGTCATGTACATACGCTAGTTGGATTAAGTAAAGTCACGTATAGAAATCAGTAAAGAAAAGTAAAAGTTTGTGTTAGTTTTAAAATATTGATTCACCCCTCACCCCCACCTCCCGCCCTGCCCAGTATTTTTCCCGACTGTAAATGCTGCATCAAGTTGTGTTATAAAGCTACATGGGAAGTATGTTTTTTTTTTTATATAAGTTTCTTTGAACACCTAGGATGGTGTTCCCCTAAGGGGGATGATTCTGTAACATCCCCTGGTCGATTTTCAATGTAAATATAAAATAAGACCAAGTTCATGGGACACGTATTCTAAGTTGAATGTTGGGGAAACCACTCTAATGGGAATCACTTATGGAAATTGGTAAAGGAAAAGAGGCAATAATTGGAATTTAATTACAAGAAATAAAGGAAAATAGAAGAAAAGGAAGGTGAAGAGATAAAAAAAATTATGGAAGGTAAATTAGAGGAAAAGTGAAGGAAAATGAAGAAAAAAGATACATCAATGATAAAAAGGAACTAGAGAAATAATTCACAACTTTAGACAGCTTTTAACAGTTCAGTTTTGGCTCTCTCCTTTCATTATCTCACACTCTTGCACACTTAGAGAATTCTTGGAGCATGCCTGGAGCACTCTAGCATTCACTTAGATTAGAGAAAGGAAGAAACTGAAATCAAGGGATTGCAAGGGAATAGTTGGATCAACATCTAAAAAAAAGATACTTTGCAAGTAACAGGTTGCATGTGTGAATTCCTTGTTGATTTTCAATGCATGGTAAATGCATGTGATTCTTTTGTTATATGTCATCATTGGCATGGATATTTTCCTAGATTGATAGTTGTTTAAGCCTTGCCTTGACATTTCTTGGATAGCTGTGGTGTTGTGTGTTTCCCAATTTTTTTTCTAATTGGTGCTCATGTTCCCTATGGTTGTGGGTAGGTGAGATCACTATGGTTGAGGGTTGAGGTGGTTTGGGATCTGGAGGACCTAGTTGGGTTTTTTTTTCATTTAACCCATGAGATACCACATTCATGCTTGAAATATGGAAAAAAAATTATTGGCTGAAAGAGATATTTGGTTCAGCCCAATATATGGCTGGGTGGTACATGGAATTCCCTAACTTGGTTGGCATTTTAATATATTAATATGAGATAATTTCATGTTGTTATCTATTATCATTTGTATTTATTATGATGGTGATGTTATGGATGATTTGAAATGCTTTCTATGTTGGTGATATGTTGGTTATATGATGTATTTTGTCTATGGATCTTGTCATGTTTTGATAATTTATTGAATGGTTGATGAATGCATGAGATAACAAGTGTTATTGAAACTAGATAGAAAGGGTTTTGAGCCTTCTTGTTGATTCTCGGATGAATATTATCATTTTATCATCAGATATGCATTCATGACCTATAGGTTATATGTTTAACATATGTTTGATGAAATGTCTATCATGCATTAGGCATGTCTAGGTCAAGTTATTTTTTGATTGTTGATTTATTAGAATTTTCATTCCCTTTGATTAATTTATGAAAAGTTATAGGAAGTTATAGGAAGTGGTTTGGAGGCTAGCCTGAAAAAGTGGCTCGTATCTCGGAATTTTTGGCATTGAACTCAGGAATTTCATTCATAATCGCATGGAGGTAGGCCTATGCATGTGGTTAGGACCTCATAATCATGTTTATTTTTTGTTTTTCACGCAGTTGGGGGATTTCCATAGTGAAATGGAGCTCCAGCTCAATGATTATCCACCTAGGGTGGTTTGTAGCCTCCTAAGTGGTATGTTTTCTCTGAGGGATGTTTGTTTGTCACTGGTTTGTCAGCCTCACTTCCATAACCATAAATTGGATGTCGGCTCATATCATAGTGGCAATCGTCTCATGTTTACCTTGGTGAGCTGGTAAAAGAGGGTAAATGTGGGGTGACTTGTTACAAGGGCCTCCTAAGTATCTACCCAATTCACAACTAAAGAGATGTATCAAATGAGATAGGATTCAGATGGATAATGAAGATAAATTTCATATTTTGTTAAAGGTGTTCTAGGTGTTAGCATTCTGTAATTTACTAGAGATTGTGAGAACTAATCACATAGGCCAACATCAAACCAACTTTGGAAACTTGGATCTAGCCATGCCAATTTCAGAGAGGGCTCCCTCTTTTAAGATTTAAATTTTTTTGGACAGCTTTTTAGGCTACTTATGATTTTACTCGGGTTTTGAATTTTGTTTTGGGTTTTGGAAAATTGATTGTTTTCAATTTATTAATGCATATTGGGAAATGGAGTCAAAATATAAATGGATAATCCCATCAATTTTTCACAGAATAAACACAGGGAAAGCTAGGAATATTTACTAGATATTTCGAATTTATAAATGGATTATGACATAAATATGAAAAGATTCAGTAGAACTAATGAGAAATTAAGAATTGATTTCAGTGGAAAACATTGTGATTATAAACATAGCCAGAATAAGGTACTCAATAGTAAATCCTATTCATCACGCTTTCTGCTTTACAATTGGAATTAAGATGATTACAATGAAAAGTAAAAAAGAAAAATAATAATAGAAGAAACACATCATCAATATTTAAGCCACAAGGATCCTGTGAATGTTCTAATTATTATTGATGATCCAATGCTTTGAGAAAGCTTACAGTGCTCCAAAAGATAATAATGATTCTGATATCAATAAATTGACCTTTGCTACTTCCAAAACTGAAGTATTTATGCAAAAGTTTATAAAAATAATTCCTACAATACAGTCTCTAATAGACATGGTATTTTTAGAATTAAACTTGAACTTAAAAATATAACTTATTACAAACTTATAGTCTCGGTGGAATTCATTGTGCAAAGCAGGTGTTGATGTAGTGGGACTGTTAGGACATGGACCACATTTCACTGATGTGCTGGCAGACTAAGTGTTGTGCCGACAAGAATTCTTGTATGAATGCTTTTTTCATGTTTTTCAGTTACAACATGATCATTTTGCGCAAACACCTTTGTCTGACTTTCCCTTTCTATTGTTTTGCTACCCGAGTCCCTTTTTCCGCGTTTAACCCTTTTTCAAACAAAACAACGTAAAAACTCATATACCCAGACCTAAAAATGTTTAGATTTCATTTTGGAGCTGCATCACATCCGTATAAAATCACACATTTCATATGTTACAGTTTATGATATGATGAATGTAATTGGCGATGTGATGTGAAGTGTGGAGGTGACGTGGAAGGAAGGTGGGATCGACCACATCACAAATCACAAATATTAGTTTTTGTGATGAGCGTGGGTGGTAAATGCTAAAACATGCGAAGAGTGACATGTGATTGGGAGCCACCCACATCACACATTGCAATTTTTATATTTTACCATGCGTCACAGAGTTTAGAGTTTGGGAAATGAGGTAAGTGCTAAAATCCACGAAGTGCGATTTGTGCTGGCAAACGACGATGTGGCAAGATGAAGCCCACTGCATCGGTGAAGTTATAAAGCAGTGAATGGTTTCTACAATAAGGTAGATATTATGAGGTTTCATGATATATCAATGTATTTCAAACTACTTAAAGTGGGAGGCGGAGCTTCTGTGGTGGGGCCAATCGCATCACAACTTAAACAAAATACATTGTGGGTGATTCAAACGAAAAGTTAAAAAAAGTGCGATCTTGTGATGCAATGGATATCACATGTCGGAGATTGCAAGATTTAACGTTTGGTAGAATATAATTAGTTATAATTTTTGAAATTCCATGGATAGTGGGAGAAGGGTGATGTGTTAGGGAGGAATGGCCCCACTTTAATCGCAATCAGGGAATTGGGAAGGCGGAAAGTAAGGGGGAAATAATTATATAACGATGAAAAAGGTAAAGAAGAAAGATAAAGTAGAAAGGTGGAAAAAAGGTGTTAGCCCCTTATAATTTCCTAGACAAGCAAGCAAGGGGCTATTTTGTTTTGTAAGTCTGCAAGGAATGCATTTCCCTTGAAAACACATCGTCCTTGCAGCCTTATAGGGTTCCCTGCCTTTGACTGTTGCCTTCTACTATTATGGTATCAATGAGCCTTAATGATGAAGAATTATGCTCCAAAAGGCCATTATCTTCCCCCTGTACCTCTGCAGAATGCCTCATTTTATCCATTTTTCCCTTTTGCCAAAATTCCCCCTTACACTCCTAAATCTCCCCAAAATCCTCATGAAATCCTACCCTTACCCCTTGTTTCCTCAAATCTCCCCTCTAAAACATCCCTACACCCTTTGGTTAGCCAATTTCCCCCTCATTCCCCTATCGTTGCCCTGGGTTGGCCTTAAAATGCTTTAAAAATGAGCTAAAAATCATATTTTCTGCATAGTGTGGTCCTAGCCCCTTTCTGGCCTAGCCCCCACACCTTCCCCCCCACAGAACCCTGCACTACGACCGAGTGCTAGCCCTAAGGGCGCTAATCTCTAATGAATATCGGGAATACTCTTGGCCGTCGATCTTGTAGATCAGATGACAATCGTTAATTCCACAGTGCCTGTGTTTTCTCCGTTCAAACCCCAATCATGCAATCACCGTTCATTTACCTGCCAAATCGACGGTTCAGAGTGTGCCCACCACTGTGGTCCCCACCACACACTATGCCATAAAACAGCCTGTTTTTCATCGCACCACTGATGGAGGTCGGGCGGTATTTTCCCATTGCCCAACGATTCCACTCAGCTTGTGACACGTGTCTCCTGTATGATTCCAAAACTTCTTACTCATCGCACGTTATCTTTCGGTACAGGACGTGCAGCGATATGCATATCACCCGTCAGATCTGCCCTTTCCCATCCAACGGCCTGTTGGGAAAAATACTGAGAGGGGGGGGTGAATCAGTATTTTTTGCATAATCAAATCTTTTTACTTTTTCATTCCATAAAAACCCATACGCTACTTTCCTTCAGTAAACTAGCGTATATACGCGGATCCCCTTTATGAAACTCGCGTATACACAGAGATCTAGATATGTCATTAAATCTTCACTTAAACCATTCCATCATTTATTCATCAGATCTTCAATAAGCAGTAAACATGTGCAGTAAGAACAGAATAAACCATCACACAAAGCATCACACATGAACACCAGGATTTTTAGGTGGAAACCCAAGTCGGGAGAAAACCACCGCTGCAGTTGCTCAGCCTTCAATATTTTATTATAGATAAAACATCTTACAACATATGTGCTGGTGCAGACTCTACCAGCACGCAGGCACCCACCTACGCTTGTTTACCAGCCTCTCCTGGAAGGGAGCTCCAACCCCCTGACTCGTTTACCAGCCTCTCCTGGAAGGGAGCTACGACCCCCTGATCTCGTTTACCAGCCTCACCTGGAAGGGAGCTACAACCCCCTGACTAAAGGCTACAACCCTCAGCACCTCTGTGGACCACGTTTCATCAATTTTCACACTGGATCCAAAGCTTCCACTAGGACACCACTTGTAGGCCATGTTTCATCATATTTTCAGACTGGACCCATTACATACTTTTAAGCTCAAACATACATCACCAACAGATACTCACCAATTCAGACAACACGGATCAGATAGTGAAAACACGACGGGAAACAGATCAGATTGCTGCCCTTGCTGACAAACTTAGAAAGCATAAACGCTTTCGCTGCGTGTCGACGTATATACGTGCTCATCCCCCAGATGGTATGCTACCGCGTATTGTTCATTGCGCATGCGCTTTTTGTCAACGGGCTTGTATATCTGTGCTTCTCCTTCGAAGTAGCGTGTAGATCTTCAATTATTCCAGAGCAGCATACTTCTTCAGATCAGATATTCAGTTCAGATTTACCCTTTCACTTCAGACAGATGTTCGCCTAGATGTTCGCCTCATCACATATCTAAGCCTTCCATAAGCAGATCTAGTAGATACATTTCAGATCTAGATCCCTTTCTTCATCATTGGTGCATCATCCATTCAGATTTATCTTCAAGTGTAACCCTTTCATTCAGATCTACTTCAGAGAGAAGTATTCATTCAAGCTCAGACATCTTTTCCCCTTGATTTTTACAATGATTTCTTCTCCTTATATAGGTTCTCCTTTTTCCTTTTTTCAGCTACCGGGCCAAAAGCAATACCCATGACCTTGATACCACGGTGGAAATCGTGTCCATGGGCTTCAATACCACGAGCCAAATCAATACCAGATATTACATTCCATAGACCCGTTTTACATTTTGAAACACACCACGTCTCTGGGCATTGAACGTTCTTATTTCGCATCATCATCATTGCATGAACGGATAGCGTGTTCATGAAGACATACTCTTTTTCATCCCAACTTGAGCTCGTTAAATTCCTTGACCTTTCTTCATTACATACCTTTGCTATTAGATACATCATGTTTTCTGCACTTCTACTTGAGAACATATTCTGTGGCACAACTTCATCAAGTAAGGATTCATCATCATCTTAATAGTGGGTTTGTACTTTAGAAGGACAACATCATCATCACTATTAATAAACAAACATCATATCACATCAGATTTACATCATTTACCAAGTCCATCAAGTCAAGCATAGCTTCATCAGGTGGATTGCCATCAAGGACAACACATGTCAATAGTCGCATGTCTTTATCTTCATTCAGTGGGTTGCCATCAAGGACAACATCCTGCATCATATTTCCAACACGGCCATCGCTCAATTAAGTTGCGCAAGGTTTAATTCATGGTCACCATACTCCTGGCCCACCGTTCATTGACCTCCACCGTGTTTCCCACCGTCGATCTGCTTTGAGATCTGACGGTCCAGATTTGTTTTCCCCCCACTGTTGACTATTCTACCATCGCTTGGTCCTACCACGTCACCTCCACGTGTCTGACCGTACATCCACCCCTCCCATTTAATATATTCATTCAAAGGGTCAATGTTTTTAAGCTTTTCATTTAAATTCTATCGCAGGCCGCCAACCTTTCTCCATCTCTGTTCTCTACCTTTCCACAGCATGTTTCCGCCATTTCTCCATAGTCATCTGCATCATCCAACCCCCCACTGTTTTCTTAACCTGTTTTCATATTTTGCAGGTTGATCAGAGGAAGAAAACCGCCATGGTTCATGTGTACCATTTTAATGGCACGTTGCGCAAACAAAATGGAATTTGGAAGCTGGTACTACAAGGAAATGCCTAGAAAGGTAGCAGCATCATAAATACTATCCAAGGACAGTTCAATCTCCGCGAAGAAGAAACCAATCCGGCACCATTTAAAGCCCAGATCTTGTAGATCGAGACATTTATGGAGTAGTGGAGGAAAACCAGCTAATGATCAATGGATTTCAGCATTTAGTATTGAAGGTTTTGAGACTTAATACTACGGTTTAGAGGCGAAACACTAGAGCAATGATCCCATGGATCATGCAGAAGGTACAACACACAGAAATTCATGTATATCAGGGTTTTCACATTAGCAGATTGTCCCAAAGGATGAAGCGCCCATATCGGTTTCATTATTTACCATGTTCCTGAAGGTTTCTGCCTTAACCACAGTTCAAAGCTATCAGAAGCATTTGTTTCACAAGCATGGAAGTCGTTTCAGTCATTTTGTTTATACTCCAGAGTACTACATAGTACTGCAATCAGAGTACATCAGAGTCATATCAGTGTAATCTGAAGTCTGAAGAAGATCATTCACCCAAAGAACACCAGAAATTAATGCACAAAATTGATACAGAGTTGGCTTTAGCCGTCTTCCTCTTCTGATTTTTTAATGCCGCATTTAGTTTCTCACCTACCTTCTCTGCTCCACTGGGCTATAAATTCATGAAGAAACTCAATGTAAATGTTGTTGATCATTTATTAGAGAACTGCAAGTAGTTTCTTTTGAGACACAATATTTGTGTAAAGTTGTAAGATAGGTTGAAGAGGATGTTTTCAGATTGACTATTCAGCCATTGGCATGTTGTACTTGAATGGTATTGCTATTTAATATGACAATCACATTTCTTTGGATCCTGATCTAAAGCAGCGGTGATGTTTTCCTATCTTTGTATTTACATTCATTTCATTTCGTTTCTAGTGGCTTGCATCAAATATTGGCATAGGATTTACGCTTGTTAGGTACCCTATGTTTCTTCTCTCCTTACCATTGATGTTTCTCTTCTAAATGTATTATCTAAGGAATTATTTCAGTTGGTTTAACCAGTGTAGTGGATGCTATTGCCTGCTCTCTGATGTATGAATTAAATGATTTCAGTTCTTAGATGTTTCTTGTTATGGATTTAGTTGGAATATTTGGGAACACTGGGGATTAGAGTTAGCCCTATCCACTAGGATCCTTTTGCAACCAGTTGGTCTTTAACTTTGTGTTCTGAATCTGTGTTATCTCCTCGTCTCCTACCTTTCATATCACACATCATCTTTAAGATCCTATGTTTTAGATGACTAGCCCAATTGAAAGCCTGCGCATTGATTATCAAGCAAATCCTTTCCTGACTCCATTGCCCAATGGTTTGAATATTTCCTAGAATACTTCACCTCTTCCTTTTTCCTCTTGCTTAGTTTTGTCTTACATTGAACCCTTCCTTCCTGATAACTAGCAACCAAATCAAACAAATCAAACAAACAAACCTTGTGCCTATAACAAGCCTAAGATCTTAACATTTGAGCTTCAAAGACATACACACCTTTGATATAACATAGAGAGATCCCTCTCTGGACCTAGGAGGGCTAGATCCTGAGGTTTGAAAGTGGTTTGATGTTGTCTCATCTTTTGGTCTTGCCAATCTGGCCAAAACATGGGAACCCCAACATAATGGCGACTCCACTGGGGACATTCTGAGTTGTCCTCACCTTACTGCATCATAAGCCTTAGAAAGCCTACAATATCTGGTTAGGTTGGTAGTTAAACACTCCTATTCACACATCAACCTCTATACCATTTTTTGTGTTCTACCATACTCTTAGATAGAGTCTGGAAAGGGCCAGGTAGCCTCCAAATCTCACCCTCTTTTCATAGATGACATATCTAGTAAATGCCCCCCCAGTCAATATTTGGTTAGAGCTTGTTGTGTTTGGTAGATATCCTTCAAAGGGGATATCTCATAAGCACTGTGGTGGATAGTGTACCCTCCAAAAACATCCTAAACCTTTCCACTTGGTGACTCCATAATTCCTAAACGTTTTAAAGACTCCACTGCTGATCAGTAGGCCTGCTGATTGTCTTGGTTCACATTAGACTCCACTGGGAGACCAGCCTCCAAAAAAACATCAACCACAATAGTAGTAACAGGTAGGGTTAAGCTGCTTGGTTAGAAAGCAACATTCTGGCTTATAGAACCATTCACACAAAGGCTTACCATAACCCAGACCCACCTGAAATAGTTGACAACCCTGAGTGCATCCTCAAAGGATCTCATACACATAAACAAACAACTATTTCCAACCACATCCATAGAGCTAACTCTGCACCAGAATATCTTACAGCTCTATCACACTTTCACCTTGACCTAGACTTACCTGATAGATTACCTAGAACTAGGTCATTCAGCATCTTAGACTAGCCAGACCTTGAGCTTCCTGGTTCACCACCTCAAAGTGGTAAACCCCCTGGGAATAGACATACCCCTCCATCTACACCACCTGATATTCACTTCATTCAAAACTTGGGGCTTAGTCACCCTAGATCTGCTCAACAAACCTTTGCTGGTCATAATATCCCTGTCATCCATATACCAGCTGCCCAAGTCAACCCTTTACCTCATCAAAACATCATCATGGCAGCCTGGTATGCACCTTTGGTTTTACCTCAGCCTCTAGTACCCTTACCGAATGATTATCAATCAAAGATCCCACACTTCAATGCAAAAGAGTCTACCACAACTCAACACCATGTAGACAAGATGGAAGATTCTTTTGACTACATGGAAATAGGTGATGATACAGTCAAAATGAGAATCTTCGCCCAAAGCTTAGGGGGTGATGTGAAGAAATGGTTTAAAAGCCTACCTCCGAGTAGCATTAATGACCTCCCAGCTCTATATCAAACTTTCATAAATAAATGGGAAGTTAGGGCAAACCCTCGCCAACTCCTAGCAGAATACATGATCATTAAAAGAAATGTAGGGGAGAGTGTCCATGATTACACAACGAGATTCAACAACATTTACAATGCCCTCCCCCGACATATGAAACCTCCCCAAGGTATGGCTTTAGAAAAATACCTTGAAGGCTTTGATGCTGATATGGCCTACCAGCTTAGGGATAAAGAGTACAACACATTGGAAGACATGCAAAAGGGAGCAGTGAATATAGAAGCCAACTTGATTGAGAAAAGAGCAAGACTGAGAGTTGAGAAAAGGGTAACATATAGAGATGATATTGTAGCTGCCACATCTGATCCAAATTATGATAGATTATCTAAAAACGTGGAAAGACTACAGAAAATGATGGAAAAGATGGTTGTCTTGGTCAGTAACCAAAACTTTAGAAGAAACAACAACACTCCCAACAGACAAAGAGAGTCAGATCGACAAGTTATTCTCCCATTCCAAGAGAACTTCCTGGATGAAGATGAGGGAATCATAGAAGATTCTAAGGGAAATACAATAAACATGTTTGAAATAGAAGATTCAATCCACAACTGTTACTCAGAAGAAGATCAGCCCTCACCCTCTGGTTGGGATGAGGAATGGTTAGAAACTGAAGATTACAGATTAGGATTTGAAAATGCCATGATGCAGGTTAGAGAACAATATGAACTTAGAAGCAAAAAGAGCCAAGAAAATCCCAAACCAAAAGCTTCTGAGGTCACCATCAAGAAAATACCTGAGAAAACTTCTAAAGCAACTACTGAAAGTATAAAATCAGCAGTTGAGAGTTCTAGAAAGGACAAAGAAAAGGATCAACACACTGATTCAGCCACTAAGGAAGTGGCTAACAAAACAGAGTTGAGCATTCCCAAGAGTCAGTCCACTTTCAATTTGGAGAGTGAGATCGCAAAAATTAAAATCTTTGTCCCACTCTCTGAGATGGCCACTCGGGATGTATATAAGGGCCAAATTTTGAAAGCATTAAACTTAGGTGAGAATAGTGACACTTTAAATCTGAGTGATGATCAACCTGCCCTTTTGTTTGGTCCAAAGATAGAAGGAAAGTTTCAGGAAGGGGTAGTACCCCCTTTTTACATCAGTCTTAATATCCATGATAAGATCCTCCACAATGCAATGCATGATTCTGGAGCATCACACAACCTAATGCCTAAAGTAGTGATGGAAAGATTAGGCCTAGAGATAACCCGTCCCTATAAAGACCTGTATTCATTTGACTCTAATGGTGTAAAATGTCTAGGCCTGATCAAAGATTTATGTGTGAGCCTTACTCAGATTCCTGCCAAGTGTATGGTCATGGATGTTGTTGCGGCAGATGTGCCACCCAAGTATGGCATGTTATTATCAAGATCATGGGGAGCCAAGCTGCATGGTACAATGCAGATGGATGGCTCATATGCCACAATTCCTATCTTTGGCCAACTTAGAAAACCGTATAAGGAGACACAGATGAAATTCCTAGTCAGTAGCCCCGAAAAGCCTGAAAAATCTTCTTTATACTCCGTACATACTGACCTTGACTCCTTCATCCTTTGTAATGATGATTCCTTAGAAGGTTCTACGTCCCAAAACAGAGATACAAACGAGAAAACAGAGCCAATGGACTTTAACATAATGGCTACCCTAGACTCAGAAGATGAAGACGTAGAAAACCTTGAACAGTTCACTGAAACAACAACGCTAAGTGAACCCGAAATAGAATGCAATCAGCCAACTAGTCACCTCTCTAACTTCCACATCCATAACGAGAAACTAAATGGACCACAGTCTAGGCCAGACCCTTTAACGCAACATAATGGCGAACCCAGCTATAGGGAAAGGAGTGATAATGAAAACAAGAGTGAACCCCTGTGGGAAATGAGCTTCGATGGGTCCTGCACAAGGAGAACTGCTGGAGCAGGAGTGTGGATACATAACACAGAGAGTGATTACGCAGAGAGCCATGCCTGCAACTCGCACTTCAAATGTACAAACAATGTTGCAGAATACGAGGCCCTTATCCTAGGTTTGAACCTGCTGAGAAAATTGGGAGCCCGTAGGATAACTATGCATGGAGATTCTGAGATGATTATCAAACAGGTGAATGGTGAATACAAAGCGAAACATCCTAGGCTGAGAGCATATAGGAATGAAACTATGGATCTACTGAAAACGTTTGTTGAATACAAATTAGTGTTCGTTCCTATGGGTCAAAATGTCATTGCAAACGGATTAGCTAGCCTAGCTAGTTCACACCCTAAGACTCCAATTGACCAACGGATCATCATACAAACCAAATTCAGACCTACAGTGCCAGACAACGAAAAATATTGGTAGGTATTTGAAGGTGATAAACAGATTGAAAATTTCCTGGTAGGCAGAAACGAGTTTGAGCTTTCTGATTCAGACTCCAAATTTGACAGTAGCTGCCTAAGTGATGAGTCCTCAGATGAGGAAGAAACACCCTATAACATAGAAATAAACTATTTAAATGAATAGACTGGAAATTCAAACGAAATTGTGAAAATTCAGATAATGAATAAGTAGAGATGCTGCAGACCAAAGACAAGAACATACCTCGAGGTCTGGCCCCTTTGGAAGACCTTTTTTACTTTGATGATGTAGAAAAAAATCCCACTATAGAACATGTAGACTGTGATGCTGAGGAATGAAACATAGGCACTGAAGATAAGCCCAAAATGATTAAACTAGCTAAGTCTCTACCAACGGACATGAAGAAAAAATGCATTGACCTTTTCAAGGAATTCATTGATGTGTTCGCCTGGAGTTATGAAGACTTAAAGGCCTACGACATGAGCATCATTCAGCACAAAATACCCTTGAAAGAAAATCAGAAACCCTTTAGACAAAAACTTTGCAGAATAAACCCAAAAAAACTACCTGCAGTTGAAAAAGAGATTAAAAAGATGTATGAGGCAGGCATAATAGTTCCTGTGAGGTTCTCTGATTAGGTATCAAACTTAGTGGCTGTGAGAAAGAAAACAGGAGAGATTTAACTATGCATAGATTTTAGAAATCTAAATAGAGCCTCACTCAAAGACAATTACCCTTTGCCAAAAATGGAACATATCCTTCAGAGGGTAGTAGGCTCTAAAAGGATCTCCCTGCTAGATGGTTTTTCAGGTTACAACCAAGTCTTAGTGATCCCAGAAGACCAACTCAAAACAGCCTTTACCACTCCATGGGGCACCTTTATGTATGTAAAAATGCCCTTTGGACTGATGAACGCTGGGGCAACCTTCCAAAGAGAAATGTATATAGCTATTTCAGATGAGATAGGGCACTTCATTGTTATTTACTTAGATGACATAACAGTCTATTCTAAGACTGAAGAAGAACATCTGAAACATCTAAGAAAAGTGTTCGAAAAAAGTAGAAGGTTTGGTTTGTCACTGAATCCCAAAAAGACTGTATTTGGGCTGCAAGAAGGTAAACTTCTTGGCCACATTATATCTGAAAAGGGAATCAGGATAGATCCACAGAGAGTTGAGGGAATACTGCAAATCACACACCCGAGAAACGTCAAAGAACTACAGTCCTTCATTGGGAAAATCAACTTCCTTAGGATGTTTATCCCAAACCTGGCTGAACACCTTAGAAATATGACCAACATGATAAAGAAAGGTGAGGGAGTTAAATGGACTGTTGGAGCTAAACAATCTTTTGAATCAGTAAAACTTGCACTTACCGAAGCTCCTGTTCTGATCAGCCCAGATTTCTCTAAAGATTTCCTGATTTTTTCATTCACCTCCAAGCATACGATAGCTGCAGTCCTACTGCAGAAGAATCCAGAGGGAGTGGAACAACCCATTTCTTTCTTCAACAAAGCACTCAGATATGCACCCTTGAAATACAACATAATGGAAAAACAGGCCTATGCTGTGATTAAGGCCTTGAAAGCCTTCAAGGTGTACATATTGCATTCTCACACCATAGCTTATGTGCCCAACGTCATAGTCAAAGATATACTGTCCCAAGACCCAGATGGGAAGAAGGGAAAATGGATTGCTGTGATTTTAGAATACGACCTTGAGATAAAACCCACCAAACTAATTAAAGGTCAGGGCTTATCTAAATTAATGGTTGAATAAAACTTACAAGCCCTAGACATTAACATGGTAAATACCTTGGATGAACAAAAATAATTTCTTGATCTCACTGTTGAGGAAAAGTTTCAAATCTCTCCTTGGTATGCTGACATTTTATATGTGCTTACACACCTCAATGCCCCTCCCGAACTATCAAAGACCAAGGCTAGATTCTTAAATCTAAGAGCCAGAAACTACTGCATTTTAAATGAAAACTTATATTGGAAGAATCCTAATGGCCTATTGCTTAAATGTTTGCCTGAAAATGAGGCAGAGAGGGTTAAACAAGAATTCCATGCTGGAGAATGTGGAGGCCACCTGAGTTGGAAAGCCACTGCAAACAAAATACTCAGAGCTGGCTACTATTGGCCCACACTCTTCAATGATATCCATAAGATGATAATTGCTTGCCAAAAATGCCAGATTTTCGAAGGCAAGAGAAAACTCCTTCCCTTACCTCTACAACCCATCACTGTTGAAGGCCCCTTTCTACAATGGGGCCTAGATTTCATAGGGGATATTCACCCTGCTTCTTCTACGCAACACAAATGGATTCTAATAGCCATAGACTACTTCACTAAGTGGATAGAGGCCATACCCACTAGGAATGCCACCGATTCAGTCATCATTAGTTTCCTAGAGGGTCACATCCTCTCTCGGTTTGGCTACCCAAGGAAAATAATCACTGACAATGTTGCTGCTTTTGGATCCAAGAAAATGGTTGATTTTTGTCATAGGTATCAAATAACACTCGGTCATTCAACTACCTATTACCCTCAAGGTAATGGATTAGCTGAATCATCAAACAAGAGCCTGGTGATCATCATCAAAAAGCTGCTGGAAGAGAGCAAAAAGTCATGGCATAACAAGTTAGTACATGCCATGTGGGCTGACAGGCTTACAACAAAGAAATCCATTGGCATGTCACCTTATCAGCTTGTCTATGGAACAGAAGCAGTGTTTCCTACCAGCCTTGGGGTACCAGTAATCAAGCTGGTCCAAGAGATCCAAACAGAAGAAGACAGTATGGTGAGAAGGATAAACCAAACAATCCATCTCCAGCAAACAAGGGAAGAAGTTTACAACAGAGCAGTGAAGGTTCAGGAAAATATAAAGAAGTTGTTTGATAAGAGGACCAAAGCTACTGATTTCAAAATTGGAGATAAGGTTCTGAAGTGGGACTCAAGGAGAGAGGACAAAGGAAAGCACAGCAATTTTGATAGTTTGTGGCAAGGTCCATACATCATCCAAGCCACTGTGGGTCCAAATGCATTTTTTCTATAGGAATTAAATGGTACAGAGCTGTTTGGGGGTCTTGTCAATGGCAGGATGCTCAAACATTACTTCAGCTGATTCTCAATTTCCAGTTTTCATTTCCATTGTACATGCCATTACAGTTTTTCATTTTCAAGGAAAAAGAGAAAATGTTTCAAAAAATAGAGGAAAAGGAGAGGTTCAGACATGCTTAAAACATGAACCTCTGATGTGCAAAGGATTGGCTCTAATAAGCTCAAAACCTGAGCCAAAGAAAGTAAAACAGCTGGTCCTAACATGCCCAAAATCTGGACCAGCAAAGAAGAAAGAAGAATCAGCTCTAACGTGCCCAAAATCAGAGCTGAAATGAAGAAAAGGAGTGACTCTAACATGCTCAAAATTTGAGTCACCAAAAAGAGAGAAGGATGCTTCAAGATTTCATATTTCAAGCCTTCAAAGTTTTGTTTCAGTTTTCTGCAAATCTTTGTCCATGTGCAACTGTCTTTATGCCATGGACCCACAGCAAGTCAGACAGTCAAATCCTGGATTGATTGTTTTTCAATTTCTGTTGTAGAATATAGAGAAGAAATCTGTTGGACAGTTTAATCCCAGCAGATATTAGATTAGGTAGAGAAACATATGAGACCAACAGTCTAATATGGTCTCGTGGAGAAATAAGGGTAGAATTAGAATATGTTTCTTTTCTTGTTGATAAAAAATAAAAATATGTAAAGGGTCTGCTAGCTCAAAGCACCCTAGAAGAAGAAAAAATGCTAGGATTGTAGTGTGGGTAGGTAGTTTTTTGGGAAAGGTGTTTCTGCTGATGTAATGTTTTCATATTGTGGCAGCTGATCTAAAGAAAGAAAGGGATGTGCCAAGCAGCAGGAAACTGGCCTACTCCAAAGATCTATTCTCTGAATTCTTGACTCCTTCAAGAAGAAGCCATCCCCATGTGGAGCCACTGTTAGCCCCTTATAATTTCCTTGATAAGAAAGCAAGTGGCTATTTTGTCTTCTAAGCCTGCAAGGAATGCATTTCCCTTGAAAACACATCGTACTTGCATCCTTTTCGGGTTCCCAGCCTTTGACTATTACCTTCTGTTGTTATGGTATCAATGAGCCTTACTGATGAAGAATTATGCTCCAAAAGGCCATTATCTGCCCCCTGTACCTCTGCAGAATGCCTCATTTTATCCATTTTTCCCTTTTGTCAAAAGTCCCCCTTACACTCCTAAATCTCCCCAAAATCCTCATGAAATCCTACCCTTACCCTTTGTTTCCTCAAATATCCCCTCTAAAACATCCCTACACCCTTTGGTTAGCCAAATTCCCCCTCATTCCCCTATCGTTGCCCTGGACTGGCCTTAAAATGCTTTAAAAATGAGCCAAATATCATATTTTCTGCATAGTGTGGGCCTAGCCCCCACACCTTCCCCCCCACAGAACCCTGCGCTATGACCGAGCACTGGCCCGAAGTGCGCTAATCTCTAATGAATATCGGGAACGCTCCTGGTCATCGATCTTGTAGATCAGATGGCAATCATTAATTCCACAACGCCTGTGTTTTCCACGTTCAAACCCCAATCGCGCCATCGTCATTCATTTACCAGCCAGATCGACGGTTCGGAGTGTGCCCGCCACTGTGGTCCCCACCGCGCACTATGCCATAAAACAGCCCAGTTTTCATCGCACCGGTAATGGAGGTCGGGCGGTATTTTCCCATTGCCCAACGATTCCACTCAGCTTGCGATGCGTGTCTCCTGTACGATTCCAAAACCGCTTGCCCATCGCACGTTATCTTTCGGTACAGGACACACGGCGATATGCATATCAGCCGTCAGATCTGCCCTTGCCCATCTAATGACCATCGCTCAACAAAGTTGCACAAGGTTTAATTCATGGTCACCATACTCCTGGCCCACCATTCATTGACCTCCACCGTGTTTCCCACCGTCAATCTCCTTTGAGATCTGACGGTCCAGATTTGTTTTCCCCCCACTGTTGACTATTCCACCATAGCCCAGTCCCGCCACGTCACCTCCACGTGTCTCACTGTACATCCTCCCCTCTCGTTTGATATATTCATTCAAAGGGTCAATGTTTTTAAGGTTTTCATTTAAATTCTATCGCAGGCCGCCAACCTTTCGCCATCTCTGTTCTCTACCTTTCCAAAGCATGTTTCCGCCATTTCTCCACAGTCATCTGCATCATACGACCCCCCATTGTTTTCTTAACCTATTTTCATATTTTGCAGGGTTATCAGAGGTGGAAAACTGCCATGGTTCATGTGTACCATTTTAATGGCGCGTTGCGCAGACAGAATGGAATCTGGAAGCTGGTACTACAAGGAAACACCTAGAAAGGTAGCGGTGGCATAAATGCTATCCAAGGACAGTTCAATCTCTGCAAAGAAGAAACCTATCTGGCACCATTTAAAGCCCAGATCTTGTAGATCGAGACATTTATGGAGTAGTGGAGGAAAACCAGCTAATGATCAATGGATTTCAGCCTTCAGTGTTGAAGGTTTTGAGCCTTAATATTGTGCTTTACAGGCGAAACACCATAGCAATGATCCCATGGATCATGAAGAAGGCACAGCACATAGAAATTCATGTATATTAGGGTTTTCACATCAGCAGATTGTCCCAAAGGAAAAAGCGCCCATATCGGTTTCATTATTTACCGTGTTCCTGAAGGTTTCTACCTTAACCACAATTCAAAGCTATCAGAAGCATTTGTTTCACAAGCATGGCAGTCCATTCAGTCATTTTGTTTCTACTCCAGAGTACTACATAGTACTGTAGTCAGAGTACATCAGAGTCATATCAGAGTAATCTGAAGTCTGAAGAAGATCATTCACCCAAAGAACACCAGAAATTAATGCACAGAATTGATACAGAGTTGGCTTCGGCCGTCTTCCTCTTCTGAGTTTTTAATGCTGCATTTAGTTTCTCACCTACCTTCTCTACTCCACTGGAGCTATAAATTCATGAATAAACTCAATGTAAAGGTTCTTGATCAGTTATCAGAGAACTGCAAGTAGTTTCTTTTGAGACACAGTCTCTGTGTAAAGTTGTAATATAGGTTGAAGAGGATGTTTTCAGAATGAGTATTCAGCCATTGGCATGTTGTACTTGACTGGTATTTCTATTTAATATGAAAAGCACATTTCTTTGGATCCTGATTTCAAGCAGTGGTGATGTTTTCCTATCTTTGTATTTACATTCATTTCATTTTTTTTCTACTAGCTTGCATCAGAATATTGGCATAGGATTTACCCTTGTTAGATACCCTATGTTTCTGCTCTCCTTTCCATTGATGTTTCTCTTCTAAATTTATTATCTAAGGAATGATTTTAGTTGGTTTAACCAGTGTAGTGGATGTTATTTCCTGCTCTCTGGTGTATGAATTAAATGATTTTAGTTCTTAGATGTTTCTTGTTATGGATTTAGTTCGAAGATTTGGGAACACTGGGGATTAGAGTTAGCCCTGTCCACTAGGATCCTTGTGCGACCAGCTGGTCTTTAACTTTGTGTTCTGAATCTGTGTTATCTCCTCCTCTCCTACCTTTCATATCACACATCATCTTTAAGATCCTATGTTTTAGATGACTAGCCCAATTAAAAGCCTGCACATTGATTAGCAAGCAAATCCTTTCTTGAATCCATTGCCCAATGGTTTGAATATTTCCTGGAATACTTCACCTCTTCCTTTTTCCTCTTGCTCAGTTTTGTATTACGTTGAACCCTTCCTTCCTGATAACCAACAACCAAATCAAACAAATCAAAAAAACAAACCTTGTGCCTATAACTAGCATAAGATCTTAACATTTGAGCTTCAAAGACATATACACCTTTGATATAACATAGAGAGATCCCTCTCTGGACCCAGGAGGGCTAGATCCTGAGGTTTGAAAGTGGTTTGATGTTGTCTCATCTTTTGGTCTTGCCAATTTGGCCAAAACATGGGAACCCCAACAAAAGGTTAGGGTTTAATTATTTTTAAGGTAAATGAAATGAAAAGGAAGTGTGCTGGGTGAATGGGTCCCACTTCATCACATATCACATTTCAGAAAGGTTTGTAGGAGACGGAAATGAAAGGATTTTGGGACTTGGCCGATGCAAAAAACAACTTGAATGTGCGGGATTGTAATGCGATGATGTGGAAGTAGTGGGGTCAGGACTTTATTAAATAATGTGTCAGGATATATGAAGGGAATTGTAATGAAATGTATGGAAATATATGGAAATATATGAGTATGGAATGAAATGAAAATAAATGGAAATGAATGAAATGAAAGTATAGTGGGGATATATTTCTATGGTTTAAACTTTATGATATGAATTTATAATTAGGATTTAAACCATACAAATAACTTTTTCCCTATGCGCATTTAGACTAGCAGCCAATCAAATCCTTTAAAACAGAATGAAGATTTCTTTTTCTTTCTCGCTTCCCTAACATTTTATTTTTCCTTCTTTATTTAAAGCATATAACACCTAACATTTTATTGAAATGGATGCCTACAAAAATAATAATTTTCCTAATATTTTTTAATTTTTGATTATTTTGCATCAATATCCTACTTTATCATTTTGAAAATTATTTAACTACTTATGCTAACTTATCAAAAACAAATGATGTTACAAAACCTCCTTTGGTTCAAATTAAACTACTGAACGAATTTTTGTTTTTACCTAAGTAATTAATTTTTCAAGATTAAACAGTTTGAAAAATTAATTTTCACTACCTATTAACAAGAAATTTAAACCTAATTCAATGATGCTTAAACTATATGATTGAATTTTATTGAAATTTTGTGGCATTTTAAATAAGTTTCACACAATTTTTTTTCAGGAATAAGCTAAACTAAGAGTAGTGGCATTTGGAGGTGAAACACTTTCAGCATTTATTGTTTTTCTTCTTTTTGATGGGGCTCACATCCTATATTTTTTTATTTAACATATACCCTCTTTTGATTTTTTATGTTATCTGCTTTTTATTTATTTATTTTGAAAATTATTTGCAGATTGGAAATCATTTTACAAAATAAATTTGAGAGATAGAATAAACTCAGACA
Source organism: Pinus albicaulis (assembly GCA_034641835.2). Lineage (NCBI taxonomy): Eukaryota > Viridiplantae > Streptophyta > Pinopsida > Pinales > Pinaceae > Pinus > Pinus albicaulis. The sequence goes on from CM076571.1 coordinate 313,293,616, forward strand.
CCTTGAGATCCTATGAAATATAGGACCCTAACAGTGGCTCCAATTGGGGATGGCACTTCCATGCATTGAAGTGTCAAGGACCTGTGATCAGTTGCCTTATCCTTCTGCACATCTCAGCCATCTATAATCTGATTCCTTTTCTACTTCAAATATTATGATGGTCTGTTGACAATGGCTTAGGGCCTTCTCTGCGGGCTTCAACCTTAATCAGCAAAAAATCCAATACAATCTATATTGACTATGATATTTACAATGATGTAAAAATAGTCTTTAGACTAGGAGAAATAATGCTTCAACATCCTCCCATTTACAGGACCACCAGGTAACTCTGTTCCATCCATATCTATGAGAAAAAATGAATGGTCACCTCTAAGAGAATTTATAATATATGGTCCCATCCAAAGATTATCAAACTTGTTATGCTTGCCTTTGTCTTCTCTCCTTGCATCGCATTTTAAAACGTTTTCACCAATAGAAAAATCCGCTGCCTCAGTCCTTTTGTCAAATATTTTCTTGATATTTTCCTGAATGATATGTGTTATGTTATACACCTCTTCTCTTGTTTGTTGTAGCTGAATGGTTTGATGGATCCTTCTGAGTGCATATTTGGTTCCACTTGTAACTATTGCATTATCTTCATCACTGGCAGTTATAAAGAAGATGGAAAAATAACATCCATCCCATAGACAAGTTGGTATGGTGACATACCATTGGACTTATTTATAGTAAGCCTATCAGCCCAAAGTGCATAGACTAAATTATTATGCCAAGACTTTTTATTCTGTTCTAATAACTTCTTGATGATATTTACCTGACTCTTATTAGATGATTCAGCCAATTCATTACTTTGTGGGTAGAAGGCTATTGAATTTCCTAAAGAAATATGATTTTTATCATGGAATTCAATCATATTCTTGGATTTAAAAGATATTGCATTTTCAGCGATGATTTTTCTTGGGCAACCAAATCTAGAATGGATATTGGTCTCAAGGAAATTTGTAATAATAGCATTAGTGGAATTTTTGGAAGGGATGGCTTCTATCCACTTAGTGAAGTAATCTGTGGCTGTTAAAATCCACTTGTGTTGGGGAGAGGAAGGAGGATGGATTTAAACTATAAAATCAAAACCCCATTGTTGGAATGGGCTTTCAATAGAAATGGGTTTTAGTGGCAAGGGTAGAAGTTTCTTTTTACCTTAAAAAAATTGACACTTATGGCAGTTTGTGACTTTCTTATGGATATCAAAAAAAAGGGTGGGCTAGTAAAAACCAGCCCTGAGAATTTTATTAGCAGTAGTCCTCCAATACAGGTGGCCACCACAGTCTCCTTCATGAAAATCATGCATAAACTTGTCTGCATCATTCTTCAACAAATATTTGAATAATAGGCCACTAGAAACTTTCTAATAAAGGGAATTATCAATGATGCAAAATTTTACTGCCTTTAATTTTAGAAATATAGCTTTAGTTTTTGTAATAATAGGAGGAGAATTTAAATTGAAAAATACATAAAGAAGGTCTGCATACAAGGGAGAATTTAAAAATTATTCATTGATTTGTGGAGTCACCTACTCCTCTTGATCATCCAAAGTTGCCACCAAGTTTATGTCCACAGCTTGAAAATTGGACTTAGCCATAATTTGTGCACGTCCTTGCCCTTTAACTAGTTTGGTAGGTTTTATTTCTAGATCATACTCTAAAATAATTGCAATCCATTTTCCTCTTTTTCCATTTGGTCCATTCTATGTTAAAATATCCTTTACCACAGAATTAGGTACATAAGCAATTACATGTGAATGCATAAAATAAAATCTAAAATGTTTAATTTATTTAACTAGTGAAAAGGCTTTTTTTTCCATGATGTTGTATTTGAGAGAAGCATCTCTTAAATATTTTCTGAAGAAAGCTATTGGCTGCTCAAATCCTTCGCTATTTTTCTGCAGTAAAGCAGTCGCAACAGTGTGCTCAGAAGAAAAAGAAATGAATATAAAATCTTTAGTAAAAACTGGACTAATCAACATTGGTGCTTTAGTTAATGCCTGTTTTACCATGTCAAAAGATTTCCTAGCCTCTATGCTCCATTTGATTTCAAAATCTTTCTTGAGCATATTGGTTATGTTTCTAATAATTTCAGTAAGATTAGGGGAAAATCTTCTCAGAATTTTTTTTTTACCTATGAAGGATTGAAGTTCCTTAATGTTTCTTGGGGGACTGATATTTAGGATTGCTTCAATTCTCTTAGGGTCAATTATAACTCCATATTTTGATATGTTGTGTCCTAACATTTTTCCTTCTTCCCAGCCAAATATTATTTTCTTAGGATTTAAAGATATTCCATTTTTTTTGCATTTCTCAAAGACTCGTTTCAAATGTCTCAAGTGTTCTTCGTAAAATTTTGAATACAAAGTTATATCATCCAAATATATTACAATAAAGATGCCAATCTCTTCTAAAAAGGAAATGTCTATTGCTCTTTGGAATGTGGCCTCTACATTCATCAGTCCAAAAGGAATTTTCATGTAAATGAAAGTGCCCCATGGAGTGGTAAAAGTCATTTTATCTTGATCTTCTAGATCAACCAAGACTTCTTTATAGCTAGAGAAACCATCTAGTAATGATATCCTACTTGATCCTATCACCTTTTGTAAGATATGGTCCATTTTTGGTAAGGGATAGTTATCTTTCAGAGAAACCTTACTCATATTTTTTAAATCAATGCACAACGTGATTTCTCCAGATTTCTTTCTGGTTTGTACTATGATTGACACTCATTTGGAATATCTGAGGGGGACATTTATTCTAGCATCATACATTCATTTAATTTCCTTCTCATCTAAAGGTAACAAAACTGGATTTATCCTCTGAAATTTTTGTTTGAAAGGTTTTTGTTCTTCTTTAATTGGAATTTTGTGATGTATGATGTTGGAATCATAAACTTTCAGGTCTTCATAATTCCAAGTGAAAACATCAATGTATTCTTTGAATAGGGCTATATATCTCCATTTAGTGATAATAGGTAATGTTTTTGACAGCTTAATCGTCTTTGGGTTTTTTTCAGTACCTATGTTGCATTCCTCAAGTTATGCTCCTATGGGCTCAATTTTAGGTTTCTTTTCTATATCATTGAAGTCAAAAATGTCTTCTAATGGAGCTAATCCATAGGGAAAAATATTATCTTTTAGTTGAAGAATTTCAAAATCTTCTTTTTCGGGATCTATTTCATGAATTTATGATTTATGCAGACTTTCATCTAAGGGATTATTGACATCTAATCTACCACAATGGTTTACCAAAGGATTATATACGGCTATTTGATTTTCTGCATGATCTTATAGTTTTATTTGATTTTGTTCCTGATTATCCAAATCTAACTGAGTTTCCGCAAACTCATCTTTTGACAGTAAGAAATTTTTGATCTGTTTATTGTTAGCCACCTATAAATTCTGATATACCTAATGGTGGCTAAATTTTTTTCAAGCCTTAAAGAGATATATTTCCTTTGAAATTCCATCATCTTTGAAGTCTTATGATGATTCTTTATCCTTTGAATTAATCTTCACTGTTGTTTCACTATAAGCCCTCAAGAACCTGCTAATTACCAAGAGAAAACTGCTTATAATGCTCCACTTCCCACCATTCACCTCTCCATTTCACTCCCACAAAATCTCCATTTTCATCCTTGTTTCCTTCAAAAATCCCACAAAACCCCTTCATTTCACCTCTAAATCATCTAACCCTCTTTTAAACCTTTTATCTCCCATTTATTTGGTTTAAATCCATTCATTTTAACCTACCGAAACCCTCATCTGGCCTTAAAAATCATTGTTTTAGGCCGAACACCAGTATTTTGCTCTATAAAGGTTTGTTAACCCCTGAGGGCTTATATCCTTTAGCCTCTCTCCTCATATGACTAAGCCCTGCAACTGAGCGCTTAATAACATTAAACCTCCGCGCAAAAAACCTTTCCTTTTGTTTATTTCTCCATTCCCGACAGCATGGTTTTGAATAAATACGGACCATTGATCAACGTAGATCAATGGCCATCAGGCCATCCTTTGCTCTAGCTATTCACTTACCTCGCTTTCCTCCTTTCAAATAACTCGCGTCATCTTTGAATCCCGACCGTCCGATCAAATGATCCAACAATGAAGACTTAACCCGATAACCCATTGAACCTGTCTACTCCGCGAAAAAACAATTGATGCCATCATAGACGCCACCATCCATACCTTGTGCATCTTACACCCCATCACGTGTGATCCGCACCTCCAGATCTACCGCCCATCATCTAACGGCCAACGATCAATATCGTGCAAACTTTTGCCTCTCCCCAGCACCGCGAAACTTCTGCATGATAAAAGTGGTTTTAGAAATACACGTGTCAAATGCTGAATGGAATCGCGTTCCAAATGCCCAAAACCGCCTACCTCCCAAATGCTATGTGAAAACCACCGTCGGTTTTCCAATACCAGCCACCTCATCCTCGCACCAATATTCAAATTTAAACCTGGCTCTACTATCCACCATGGTTTCAACCCCCTTTCCGCTGCAACCACGTTCTTCCTCACTGCTCCTCCACCCTCACAAGCCTCTGCAAGCAGCCTAAACCAAGCCTGCAGGATTTCATAATGTATTTTAGTGTGTTTGCAGGTCCTCATGGCTGACGAACCATGAACATTCTCCACAGTCATGAGAGATGACACAGAGGCTCATATAACAATTTCGGGCCAAGAATCAACATCAAGGGAACCAGAACAAAGGATGAATTTCATGAAAGTCATTGGATCATAAACATAAACCCTCATTAAACCCTCCAGCTCAGCGAAACTCGCCACATGTGCACAGAAACACTCAGAAATGGTAAAGATCACATATCTAGTGGCAGAAAACAAAGGCATAGAAGATTAATAAAACCCTGGAGAGCATCAATGCAGAATAAATTCGAGTAATCAGCAAATATAAAGCATAAAAAAAGCTAAAATAGGTTGAAGTACAAAGGGACAGAGTAGTTATTGGTGCAGAATGTTGACTGACATAGACATAGCCCATCTCCATGCACAAAAGTCTTCCAAGCAGTTATTACATCAGAGGAAACTACTACAAATTGTCAGAAGAAATTATTTAGAAGTATGGGAGTCCTCAAAGACCATTCTTCCACTTAACCCACACCAGAGGAGATAACAGTACCACTGCAGATAGTATTTCCTCCCAAAGGACACTTTGTAGGGTGATTTTTGTCATGTCAAAGGACCTCAACAAGCAACGAGGTTACTAAGTCTGTCTAGGATTTAATGATGTTTATGACACAGAATGGAGCATTCGAATGCCCTCTCCTATCTCCAATGATCATTAAAATATTCTTCACCTACTTTTCCCATTTTCTCTATAAAGAATCTTGAAATTATTATTGTAAAAGGTTGGCATATGGTGATTTCTAAAGTAATACATAGATTGCTACTTTGAAGAAGCATTGGTGTTCTGAAGGAGTGTGGAGGTCTCTGTTTTTCTGTTGATGAAGGAGGCTAGACCATTGGATCCCTGAGCCTAGTTTTGGTGAAGTAATCTCTTATTGTTAATGTTGTTTTCCCGTCTATCACTTTGTTCCATTTCTCTTTGAATTACAATAGGATAAAAAGTTTAGGCAGAGAAATGTATCTTAGAAGCACCTCTGACCTGTTTATCCTTCACTGTTTATATGTTTTCTGCTACTAAACATGACAGGGTAGTATAATATCTCTCCTGAATATTCAGTTTATTTTATTTTAGAAATGGTTAATTCAGTTGTGCTAAAGACTATTTAGGTGTTCCCTCTTTCTTTTCCACTGAATATTGTATCTGAAATCTCCCTTTAAGTATTAATGCTTGCAGTTTGACTAGGAGGGCCAGATCCTAGAGCTCTAAAGCTTGGTTTGCATGTTGCCTTGTCACTTGGCATGCCAATCTGCCAAATCACAGGACCCCAACATAATGACGATCACAGTGGGACCTACTGAGTATATGATAGTCTAGCTAACTCTTGTCCACTCTTTAGTCCTACAAATCTAAAACAAAATCAGTTAGTGGGCCATAGAGTAGACTTTTTTTGTTTGAGCACCTTAGCTAAGTGTTAAGATCATACATAGGACACTCTCATAACCATAAAAATGTACAAAACCCAAAAATATTTCAGATTGGCTTCATAATAAGCTAAAATTTTACCAGTATTTCTTCTGGAGACTCCATTAGCCCCAGTAGGCTTATTACCCATCAAGGTCTCCAGATCTCTTTAGGACTGTGTTAACCATCCTTGAAGAAATTGAGAAGCCTAGTCCCATAGTAGATAATACATTTTGAGAAGAAAAACTTTCAAAACAATCCCTACAAACTTCAGCCTCTCTCATTTTTGAAAAGCAGTCTGGCTTCACATAGGATCAACACTAGATCCCATCTAGACCCTAATCCTCCTACAATAGTTGACAATCTAGAAAGAATTATGTGGCAGACTTCTAGAGCTGGAAAATTAGCTGCGAATGGGAACATCCCAAGAACAAAATATCTCCTTGAAAACCTCGTTGTATTGGAGGATTTACACTTTGACTTACATCATACTAAGAGCATTTTTAAAAATAGATCTCAAAGTGATTTAAACCAAATTGATCTTGAAACTGCAAGTTTGCAGCAAAGCTTTAGTAGATAAGCTTCACCTTCTACTCCTCCTAATTCACATATTCTTCACCACTTTAGCCTCTTTCATAACCAATCTGCTCAAAACCAGTTTGCTGGCCCAAGTGTTTCTTCCACTCCAATACATACCACCACTGTCCAAAACACTCCATTTCAGCCCACTTTCCCTCTTGTCAATCCACCCACTGTAAATCCACCTTTCTTTCCATCCATGGTAGCATGGTATGCCCCATTAGTGTTACCACAGCCTATGGTTCCTTTACCCAATGACTATCATTCTAAAATTCCCCATTTCACTGGGAAAGAATCTACCACAACTCAACAACATGTAGATAGGATGGAAGATGCTTTTGATTATATGGAAATAGAAGATGAGACCATAAATATGAGAATATTTGCTCAAAGTTTAGGAGGATAAGTAAAGAAGTGGTTTAAAGGCTTTACTCCCAATAGCATCAATGACCTTTCCTTTTTACATCAAACATTCATAAAAAAATGGGAAGTCAAAAGCAACCCTCTCCAAATATTAACAGAGTATAAAAGTCTTAAAAGAAATCAAGGAGAGAGTTTTCATGATTACTCCACAAGGTTTAACAGTGTCTAAAATTCTCTTCCACCTCACATGAAACCTCCCCAAGGCTTGGCCTTAGTGAAATATCCTGAAGGCTTTGATGTTGATATGGTCGATCAACTAAGGGAGAGAGATTAATTTACTCTAGAAGACATGCAAAAGGGAGCTGTGAGTGTAGAAGAAAACTTAATTGAGAAAAGATCTAGGATAAGATCGGAGAAGAGGGTAACTTACAAATATGATACTACACCCTCAGCCTCATCCTTTGATACCAAAATTGACAACCTAGTGAAGGTAATGGAGAGAATGCTTGAAAAGATAAACTTGAATGATAGAGTGCCACCAAGAGAACACCAAAACAACCTCCAAAATAGAAATAGAAATCAGAACTTTAGAAGAGAAAACAATCAGGATAGGTAAAGAGATAATGACCAACAAATTAGACCTCCCTTCCAACAAAGCTACGTAGATCAAGAGGAAGAAAGGGAGATTGAAAGGTTGGGATAAAACCATGTAAACTTGATTGGATCAGACAGTGGAGATGATGTTTTCCTCACTGAAGAAGAACAAGGCTTCTTCTCCTTGGAACCAAAGGAAGATACATATGAGGAGTCTGAATATTATAGATTGGGGATTGAGAATTCAATCATGGAGGTACAAAAACACTATGATATAAGGAGCAAGGTAACATAGATAATCCAAATGACAAAAACACTAGCTCTGCTGTTAGGAGAAATACAGAAAATCAACCTAAAAAGACAGCAAACAAAACCATCACAATAGCCAAAAGAGTCGATTCAAACAAATACAAAAACAACCAACAAGGGTTTGAAGAAAGTTGCCCTAGTACCTCTGCTAGTGGCCTTACTAAAACAACTTAGATTGACAGTCCTAATAAATCTCGGCAAGTAAAAATTGTTGAAAGAAACATAAGTGAGAAAATAGATGTAAATATGACAAAATCAATAGTTCCTTTCAGCCTTGAGGGAGAGATTGCGAAGAACAAAATTAACATACCTCTAGCTGAATTGGTGACCCAGGAAGTGTACAAAAACCAGGTCCTAAAGGCTCTGAATATAAATGTTGATATTGATACTTTGAACTTGATAGATGACAAGCCAGAGCTGTTGTTTGGTCCTAAAATTGAAGGAAAATACCAAGAAGGGGTTGTGCCTCCCTTATATGTCAGTCTAAGCATACATGAAAAAATCTTACACAATTCCATGCTAGATTCAGGAGCATCACACAACCTTATGCCCAAGGTAATAATGGAAAGATTAGGCTTAGATATTACTAGACCATATAAATACTTGTATTCCTTTGATTCCAGAAGGGTCAAATGCTTGGGGTTAATTAAATATTTGTGTTTTAAGTTGTCTCAAATTCCTGCCAAGAACCTTGTAATCGATGTAGTAGTAGCTGACATTCCCCCAAAATATGGTATGCTTTTGTCTAGATCGTGGGGAGCTAAGATTTAGGGCACCCTTCAAATGGATATGTCTTATGCCACCATACCAGTGTTTGGTCAAACTAGAATATTATATAGAGAAACCCTCATGAAATACATGGTGAGAAGCAAGGACAAACCTCACAACACTCATGTTTATTACACCCATTCAGATCTAGATTCCTTTATTTTATACAATGAATATGAAGTCACCCAAACAAAGAAGGAAAACGAGCAGGACATTAGTGCACCGAAGCATTCAGAATTTTCTTCCTCTCAACCTCTAGATATCTCAACTCCCAGTAGCCTTGAGCAACACAAAACAGATGAGACTGAAACATAAACACTTTGGAGAATGAGCTTTGATGGCTCTTGCAGAAAAAATAGTGCAGGGGTTGGTGTGTGGATACACAACACAAACAAAGGAAATGCCTGCAAATTATATTTTTCATGCACTAACAACATTACAGAATATGAAGCCCTTCTCCTTGGCCTGCATATACTTAAATATTTAAAGGCCAAAAGGATCGCAGTACAGGGAGACTCTGAGCTAATCATCATACAAATCAAAGGGGAATATTCAACCAAAAACCCCAGACTCAGAGAATATAGAAACACTTTTTTAGATCTCCTGAAGACTTTCGAAAAATATGAACTCATGTTCATACCAAGAGCCCAAATTCACCTGGAAAACAAACTTTCTTTTGCTGCTAGTAACTGCCAGATACCACAAATTGATGAACAGTTCATTATAAAGGTGAAAAACAGACCAGCAGTGCTTGATAACGAAGATCATTGGTAGGTTTTTGAAAATGATAAGCATATAGAGGATTTCCTACAGTCAAAAAATGAGTTTTCCACAACATCTCTAGGTTTCAGCCATGAAAAAGAATGTTTAAATGGGGAATCCATTCCTAAAACAGATTCCTCCTCTCCTACTTATATAAATCATTTTGATCATCTTTTCAAGGCAAATTTATCTGATGATCCAGACCAAAATGACCTCGAATTTCTGGAATGTAAAGGTGATACCATACCCAAAGGCCTTGCTCCATTAGAACAACTCTTTAATTTCAACGATGTGGCTAAGGGACCCAAAGCAGAACCCATGGAAACTAATGTGGAAGAGCACAACATAGGTAGCCAAACTGAACCTAAAATTATTAAGTTATCTAGCACCCTTCATACCCACATCAAACATCAATACATAGCACTCTTCAAAGAGTTTATAGAAGTTTTTGCATGGGACTATAAAGATTTGAAATCATATGACACTAGCATCATTCAGCACAAGATTCCTCTTAAAGAAAATCAGAAACCGTTCAGATAGAAATTAAGGAGGATAAACCATGTTTTATTGCCTACAGTAGAAAAAGAAATTAGGAAGATGTATGATGCAGGGATCATTTTTTCTCTTAGATACTCAGACTGAGTCTCTAATCTAGTATATGTCAAGAAGAAGATAGGGGAGATTAGGCTATGTATTGACTTTAGGAACCTGAATAGAGCCTCTCTGAAAGATAATTACCGTTTGCCAAAAATGGACCACATTCTTCAAAGGGTAGTTGGGTCAAAAAGAATACCATTCTTGGATAGGTTCTCGGGTTATAATCAAGTGTTAGTCCTCCCAAGTGATCAGCATAAGACAACCTTTACCACGCCTTGGGGGACATTCATGTATGTCAAAATGCCATTTGGTTTCATGAACGCAGGGGCCACCTTCTAGAGGGCCATGGACATAGCCTTCTCAGAGGACATAGGCTATTTTATAATCATTTACCTTGATGATATCACTGTTTTCTCCAAAACTGATGAAGAACATTTGGAACATTTAAGGAAGGTTTTTGAGAAATGCATAAGGTTTGGCTTGTCTTTAAATCATAAAAAGACACTCTTTGGCCTCCAGGAAGGAAAGCTTCTTGGTCACATAATATCTAACGAAGGGATCAAAATAGTTCCTAAAAGAATTGATGGCATACTGAATATCAGCTACCCTAGAAACCTCAAAGAATTGCAGTCTTTCATTGGAAAGATAAATTTTTTGAGGAGATTCATCCCCAACCTTGCTGAGCTATTAAGAAACATCACTAACATTCTCAAGAAAGAGGTAGGTGTTAAATTGACAATGCAAGCTAGACAATCGTTTGAACTGGTAAAGCAAGCCCTTACTCAAGCGTCAGTCCTTATCACTCCTGATTTCACCAAAAATTTCTATATTTTTTCCTTTGCATCTGAACATACAATAGCTACAATATTATTGCAAAAGAATAGCTTGGGGCAAGAAAAACCTATATCATTCTTCAGTAAATCCTTAAGAGATGCCCCACTCAAATATAATATTATGGAGAAGCAAGCCTTGGCACTGGTAAAAGCATTAAAGGACTTTAGGGTGTACATTTTACATTCACATATCATTGCCTTTGTGCCACACACCATAGTTAAAGATATTATAAGTTAGGACCCCGATGGTAAAAGGGGAAAATGGATTGCCACTATTCTAGAATATGACTTAGAAATCAGGCCTACTAAACTCATCAAGGGACAAGGATTAGCAAAACTCATGGCCGAGTCTAATTTCAAAGCACTAGATATGAATATGGTTGATGCGTTAGAAGAAATAGAAGAGTTCCCAGCACCATTTACTGAAGAAACATTCATTAACTCTCCATGGTATGCTGACATCATTTATGTATTGCTTTATTTAAATTCTCCTCCTTCTTTGTCAAAAACAAAAGCTAGATTTGTAAAACAGAAGGCTTTAAATTATTGTATAATAGATGGAGCTTTATATTGGAAAAATCCTGTTGGGATATTACTAAAATGTTTACTTGAGGTTGATGCAGGAAAAATCATGCATAAAATGCATGAAGGAGAATGTGGAGGGCACTTAAATTGGAAGACCACAGTGAAAAAGATCCTCAGATCTGGTTACTATTGGCCCACCGTTTTTCCAGACACCCAAAAACTAGTAATGTCTTGCCACAAGTGCCGAATTTTTTATGGTAGAAGAAAGCTCTTACCCTTACCCTTGCAACATATTAGTGTTGAAGTACCCTTTCAACAGTGGGGTTTGGACTTCATAGGGGAAATCCATCCATCCTCCTCAGCCCAACACAAATGGATCCTCACAGCCTCTGATTATTTTACCAAATGGATAGAGGCCATACCCACTAGGAATGCTACTAACTCTTTCATTATTAAATTCCTTGAGACCAACATATTGTCCAGATTTGGTTGTCCTAGAAAAATAATCATAGACAATGTTGATGCCTTTAAATCCAAGAGGATCTTTGATTTCTGCCATAAATATCAGATCACCTTGGGCCACTCCACTGCTTATTACCCCCAAGGAAATGGACTTGTTGAATCCTCCAACAAGAGCCTGATTAACATCATTAAAAAGTTGTTGGAGAAGAATCAGAAAGCATGGCATGGTAAGCTTGTTCATGCCTTGTGGGCTGACAGGTTAACCACCAAAAATTCAATCAACATGTCCCCCTATCACCTGGTCTATGGCATGGATTCTGTTTTCCCAATATCTTTAGGAGTTCCAGTCATGAAACTCCTTCAGGAAGTCCAAGCTGAAGAAAATGATATGCAGAGAAGGATCAATTAGACCATCCATTTGTAGCAGACCAGAGAGGAAGTTTACCAGAGAACTCAAACACTCCAAGAAAACATCAAAAGGTTATTTGACAAAAGGACTAAATAAAATGACTTCCAAGTTGGAAATGTGGTTCTAAAATGGGATTCAAGGAGGGAAGAGAAAGGAAAACATGGTAAGTTTGAAAACCTGTGGAAAGGGCCCTACATTATTCACTCCATAAGAGGGCATAATGCATTTTTCCTTCAAGAACTGAATGGTGAAGAAGTGGTGGGAGGTCTTGTCAATGGTAGGATGCTTAAACAATATTTTTTTCAAGAGTCTTAGTTTTAGATTTTTTACCCATTGTACATACCATTTGCATAAAGAAAAATGGAAAGAAAAATACAAAAACAATAAAAAATAGAAAAGAGGGCAGAAATAAAACAAGAAAGGTATAGCCTCATGCCAAAAGGAAAGGAAAATACAAAAGTGCGCAAGCTCAAATGCCACTACTTTAAGGAGCACTACTATCTAATCATACAGCCTAATCATGATTGGGCAGATTTCAATTTACTGCTGATAGGATAGTGAAAAAGATCTACCAAACTGTTTAATCTTGGCTTATCAGTAGAACAGATTAGGATAGAAGAAAGAGAACTGGTTCTAACATGCTCAAAACTTGAACCAGCAAAGAAAAAGAAAACAGCTCTAACAAGATCAAAACCAGAGCTGAAATTTTAAAAAAAAAAAGTGACTCTAAAAAACTCAAAATCTGAGTCACAATAAGAAGGAAGAACATTCTGAATTTCAGATCTTCAGCCTTCAAAATTTTGGTTTTGAATTTCTACAAGTTTCAGTTCATGTGCAGCTTGTCTTTATGCCATGGACCCATAGCAAATCAGACGGTCTAATCCTGGTTTGGCTGTGTTTCAATTTCTGTTTTAGAATATAGAGAATGAAAATCCGTCACACTATTTAATCCTAACAGATATTAGTTTAGGCAGAGAAGCTATGAGTCCAACTGTTTAATATGGTCTCATGGAGGAATAAGGGTAGAATTAGATTAGTTTTTTCTTTCAATAAAATGTTTAAGAAAGAGTTTTCCAGTCCAAGTGCACTCAAAGAAGAAAAAAATGCTTGGAAAAATAGTTTGGGGTAGGTAGAAGTGTTATTGAAATAGATTTCTTACTGCAAGATAGTGAAAGGTTGTCAAATGAAGAATTCTTCCCAATGGAATGGCACTGGTCTGCTAAATACAGAGATTACTGAGGTTCTGGACACCTAAAGAGCAAGTTGTCATCCCCAAGTGGAGCCACTATTAGGCACCTATAAATTATAATATACCTAGTGGTGGCTAAATTTGTTTTCAAGCCTTCAAGAGATATATTTCCTTTGAAATTCCATCATCTTTTAAGTCTTATGATGATTCTTTATCCTTTGAATTAATCTTTACTGTTGTTTCACTATAAGCCCTCAAGAACCTACTAATTACCAAGAGAAAACTGCTTATAATGCTCCACTTCCCACCATTCACCTCTCCATTTCACTCCGACAAAATCTCCATTTTCATCCTTGTTTCCCTCAAAAATCCCACAAAACCCCTTCATTTCACCTCTAAATCATCTTAACCCTCTTTTAAACCTTATATATCCCATTTATTTGGTTTAAATCCATTCTTTTTAACCTACCGAAACCCTCATCTGGCCTTAAAAAGCACTTTTTTAGGCTGAACACCAGTATTTTGCTCTATAAAGGTTTTTTAGTCCCCGAGGGCTTATATCCTTTAGCCTCTCTCCTCATATGACTAAGCCATGCAACCGAGCGCTTAATAACATTAACCTCTGGGCTAAAAACCTTTCCTTCTGTTTATTTTTCCATTCCCAACAGCCCGGTTTTGAATAAATACGGACCGTTGATCAATGCAGATCAACGGCCATCAGGCCATCCTTCCCTCCACCCATTCACTTACCTCGCTTTCATCCTTTCAAATAACCCACCTCATCTTTGAATCCCGACCATCTGAGCAAATGATCCAACAATCAGGACTTAACCTGATAACCCATTGAAACTGTCCACTACGCGACAAAAAAATTGACGCCATCATAGACCCCACCATCCATACCTCATGCATCTTACATCCCATCACGTGTGATCCACACCCTCGGATCTGCCACCCATCATCCGACGCCCAATGATCAATATCGCGCAACTTTTGGCCTCTCCCCAGCACCGCGCAACTTCCGTGCGATAAAAGTGGTTTTAGAAATCCAACTGTCAAACGCTGAATGGAATCGCATTCCAAATGCCCAAAAATTCCTACCTCCCAAATGCTACGTGAAAACCACCCCCTTTTTTCCAATACCAACCACCTCATCCCCACGCCAATATTCAAATTTAAACCTGGCTCTGCTATCCGCCATGGTTTCGACCCCCTTTCCATTGCAACCACATTCTTCCTCATTGCTCCTCCACCCTCACAAGCCTCTGAAAACACCCTAAACCAAGCCTGCAGGATTTAATAACGTGTTTTAGTGTGTTTGCAGGTCCTCATGGCCGACGAAGCATGAACCTTCTCCACAGTCACGAGAGGTGACACAAAGGCTCATATAAAAATTTTGGGCCAAGAATCAATGTCAAGGGAACCAAAACAAAGGATGAACTTCATGACAGTCGTTAGATCATAAACATAAACCCTCAGTAAACCCTCCATCTCAGCGAAACCCGCCACCTATGCACAGAAACACTCAGAAATGGCAAAGATCACATATCTAGTGGCGGAAAACAAAGGCATAGTAGATTAATAAAACTTGCGAGAGCATCAGTGCAGAAACAATTCGAGTAATCAGTAAAGATAAAGCATAAACAAAGCTAAAACAGGTTGAAGCACAAAAGGACAGAGCAGTCATTGGCACAGAATGTTGACTGACATAGACATAGCCCATCTCCATGCACAAAAGTCTGCCAAGTAGTTATTACATCAGAGGAAACTACTACAAATTGTCAGAAGTGGCTATTTAGAAGTATGGGAGTCCTCAAAGACCATTCTTCCACTTAACCCACACTAAAGGAGATAACAGTACCACTACAGATAGTATTTCCTCCCAAAGGACACTTTGTAGCGTGATTTATGTCATGTCAAAGGGCCTCAACAAGCAACGAGGTTACTAAGTCTGTATAGGATTTAATGATGTTTATGACACAGAATGGAGCATTCAATTGCCCTCTACTATCTCTGATGATAATTAAAATATTCTTCACCTACTTTTCCCATTTTCTCTATAAAGACTCTTGAAATTCTTATTGTAAAAGGTTGGAATTTGGTGATTTCTAAAGTAATACATAGATTGCTGCTTTGAAGAAGCATTAGTGTTCTGAAGGAGTGTGGAGGTCTCTATTTTTCTGTTGATGAAGGAGGTTGGACCATTGGATCCCTGAGCCTGGTTTTGGTGAAGTAATCTCTTATTTTTAATGTTGTTTTCTCATCTATCACTTTGTTCCATTTTTCTTTTACTTACAGTAGGATAAAAATTTTAGGCAGAGAAATGTATCTTAGAAGCACCTCTGACCTGTTTATCCTTCACTGTTTATATGTTTTCTACTACTGAACATAACAGGGTAGTATAATATCTCTCTTGAATATTCAGTTCGTTTTATTTCAGAAATGGTTACTTCAGTTGTGCTAAATACTGTTTAGGCGTTCCCTCTTTCTTTGCCACTGAATATTGTATCTGAAATCTCCCTTTAATTATTAATGCTTGTTGTTTGACAGAGAGGTCTGCTTCAATCATACCCTCTGTTTCTTACTGTAATTATTGTGTTGAAGGTATCTATAATTTCAGTCCTAGATGTTTAAGGCATTCCCTCTTCTTTTAATGAAATTGTATGTTTTGTTGATTAATCTCTCAACAGTGAACTTATAGGAGGAAATAGGGCGTTCCCTGAATCCTATAATTCATTTAGAAGGTTTAGTCTGAATTTCCCCTCTTCTTTGAGTGTTTATGTTGATTAAGTCCATAACAAGTGAGCTTACTAGAGGAAATAGGGCATTCCCTGAATCCTTTAAGTCATTGTGAAAGGGTTTGGTTTTCTTTTCACTCTTAGTCCTTAATGTTCATCTCATTTCACCTATATTATTCAACATATCCTTGACCGAGCTATATTTTCCCTCTGGTTTCCCTTCCTTCTCAATCAGAACTATTTGGACTTTCACATGACTCCATTGCCCAATGGCTTATAGATTCCCATGCTCTATCTATACTGCATGAAACATATTTGTCCAACCAAACAAAACAAACAACCCCGCACTACATAACTAGCCTAAAATCAACTTCTAAACCATTCAAGACATATCCTTATAAACATATCAAGAGATCCCTCTCTGAGACTAGGAGGGCTAGATCCTAGAGCTCTAAAGCTTGGTTTGCATGTTTCCTTGTCACTTGGCATGCCAATCTGCCAAATCAAAGGACCCCAACATTTTTCATATCCGAAAACCATCTAGTATCGCATGTTATCTGGTACTGTAGGGAAATGTTTTATTTAAATTGTGTGTGGTTTGTTTGGGTGAGGTATTTTACAAGTGCTTGCAGAGACAACAAGACTATCATCTATGACATTTTGAGTTCATGGAATTAATGCTATATCATATTCCACAAAATTATCTAAGAAATGGTGCACTACATTTTTGTAGGCTCTTAATCTAGGGTGTTTAGCAGCATATTCTCCTTTTACTTTTTTGATGATTAATTCTGAATCTCCCTATACCGCAATTCTTTTGGCACCTAATTTCTTAAGTAACCGTAGACCCAACATTAAAGCTTCATATTCAACAATATTTTTGGTGCACTGAAAATTAAGCTTATAGAAATTCCCTTCACAATAATTATTAGATAGATTAGATAACCAGATTCTTGCTCCAGAACCTTCTTTACTATAGGCTCCATCAAAGTTCATATTATAGAATAGTTCTAAAGGAGGATCTAATTGTTCTATTAGACTTGCGCTTTCAGGTGTATCAATGTTATTTCCAAATTGTGCTTCAATTTCAACATCATTAAATAATATGAATGAATCCAAATCAGTGTGAACATAATATAGAGGGTAATTATGAGGTTTTTCTTGACTGCTTACCATATATTTCATGAGAGTTTCCCTATACAACCTTCTCTAATGACCAAAGACTGGTATTGTAGCATATGTTATATCTAGTTGGAGGGTTCCTTGTAACTTTTCTCCCCAAGATCATGATAAAATTGTGCCATGTTTAGGAGGAATGTCTACTACGACAATGTCCATAATTAGCCTTTTGGCTTGGATTTGAGACAAAGTTACACACAAGTCCTTGATGAGACCTAAACACTTCACTTTACTTGAATCAAATGAGTATAGATCTTTGTAGGGCCTAGTGATGTCAAGACCTAACTTTTCCATTACAACTTTAGGCATTAAGTTGTGTGAAGCACCTGAATCCAGCATAGCATTATGTAGGATTTTATCATGTATGTTTAAGCTAACATAGAAAGGAGGGACTGCTCCTTCTTGTAACTTACCATCTACTTCTGGACCAAACAACAATTCAGGTTGATCATCATTAAGGTTAAGGGCGTCTATAGTTTCCCCTATAGTTGATCATCATTAAGGTTGAGTTCTGTATGTTTGCTTTTTCATTAGCTCTGTCAAAGCGATGGGAATTTTGACTTTGTCTAGTTCATTTTCAAGATGAAATGATGATTGAATCTTTACAATATTGGGAATTCCAGGTACATCGATAGTTTCTTTAGATTTAAGTAGGGTTTTTTGAATGGTGGTTAGGACATTAGTTTGAGTTGGTTTAGAAACAAAATCAACTGTATTTTTAGTAGAAAGCTCTGAAGGGTTCTTTCAGGAGTTTCACTAGATTTCCTAGAAGACTTCTCTATTGTTTTCTTAGTGTCTGAATCAGAGGTGATTTTGATAGGATGATCAGTGTTCTTCTTAGCAGCATTGTCAGAATTTTTTCTACTCCTAATATTATATTGTTTGTGAACCTCCATAATGGGGTTCTTAAATCCCTATTTGTACTCTTCAGACTCTTCTGACACAAGCTATGTTTGGGCTAATGAAAATAGTTTTTGTTCTTCTTATCTAAAAAAAATAGTGTCATATCATGTAAACCCAACAAATTTATTTGGTTTTCTTCTTCCTCTTGAGGGATCTTTCATCAACATAATTGTCCTGAAAACGGGGTCTAATTTTTTGGTAAGGTCCCCTTTGTTTAATCTGTGGTTTATTTCTCCTATTGTTTTGATTATGACTTTGGGGAGGGTTTTGATTTTCCCTAGGGATGTTTCTATCAATAACCATTCAGTCCATTTCCGTCACTAAAGAATATATCTTGGAATCAGTGCTAGAGGTTTATGCTTCTTATTTCATAGTAACTCTCTTCTCAGCCCTCATTCTAGCTCTTTTGGCCAACAAATTTGCCTCTACACTAACTATTATGCTCTAAATTTCCTCTAAGGTTCTAGGATTCCTCTCTCTTAACTGATAAGCTATGTATGTTTCAAAACCATATGGAAAATTTACCAGCACTAGTCCTTCGAGTGGTTTTATGCGATCAGGAATAGCATTATAAATAGATTTGAATCTAGTATAATAATCCTGCACACTTTCTCCATTTTATCTTTTGATATTTTCATATTCTGATAAAATTTGGAGGGGGTTCTTTTTAATTTTCCATCTATCTAGAAACTGATGTTGTAAGACTGCTAGATAATTAATGGTACCAGTTGGTAAAGCTCTAAACCATTTCCTAACTTCACCTCCAAGTGTTTGAACAAATAACCTAATCATAACATCATCAACATCGATCTCATGGAGATCAAATAAATCATTCATTTTGTCTACATGTTGTTGAGAAGTAATGGGTTGGGTGTTATTGAATTGGGGTATTTTGGATTGATAAGCTTGTGGCTTAGCCCCTAGATTTTGAGGAAGAACCAAGGGAGCATAACGTGCAACCATGTTTGGAGGTGGAGGGTTCACAATAATAGGTGGTGGACTAATAAGTGGTGGATTAATAGGTGGTTTAGGGGGTGGTAAAGGATGAAATATATTTGAAGGAGAGGATGGATGAAGTGATGGAGATAAAGGTCTTTGAGTTTTTATGAGAGGATATGTAATAGAATTTTCATAAGAGGATGAACTCTTAGATATTTTTTGAATTGTTTGGGATGCAATGGATGAAGCATCAATATTTAATTCAGATAATTATACTGATTGTTGGATATAGGCATCTGTAACTACTGAAGTGAAGTCTGATACCAAACCTTCAAGGACCTCAAAATCCTGGATAATTTATTGATCATATTTTTTCAAAGTAGGCAGAAATTTAAGTTAATTTGGATGCAAAATAGATTGGTCAATGACTAATGTATCTTCCTAATTTAGGAATTTTCTTCTAAATAGGCTTTGCTCAAACTTTAAGTCAAAGTCGATATCTTGTAAGGTTTCAAACTTATTAGGAACAGATTGTGCTTTAGGGAGAGGATTATTACTTCCCTGACTTTCAGATGAACTGATCTGTTTGACTAATTTCTATGAAGTATCCTTAGTTCTTTTTCCAATCCTTTGAGGATCATCCACTCTTTCAAGAGGTTTGGGATCCGGATGGGATCTTGTATAAGGTCTCTTAGAAGCCAGTTTTAAAAATCAAAACACACACTACAAAAATGTAATTCACACCAATCTTTTGAACTTTGAAATTACACCCTTTATCTTAAAAAATAAAAAAGATATAAATCTCTATGAAATATTTATGCAGTGATTATTTAACCAGAGATTGAATTCGAAATAAGTTATGATTGATTTCAATTCGTTCCCCAGTATGGTCGCCACTTGTTATCATTCTGTAATTTACTAGAGATTGTGAGAACTAATCACACATGCCAACATCAAACCAACTTTGGAAACTAGGATCTACCCATGCCAGTTTTAGAGAGGGCTCTCTCTTCTAAGATTTAACTTTGTTTGGATAGGTTTTTAGGCTAGTTATGATTGTATTTTGGTTCTGAGTTTTGTTTTGGTTTTTGGAAAATTGATTGTATCCAATTTATTAATTTCTATTGGGCAACAAAGTAAAAATATAACTGGATAGTTGCATCAATTTTTCATAGAGTAAACACAGGGAAAGAGAGGAATATTTATTGGATCTTTCGTACTTATAAATGGATTATGAAAAAAATATGAAAAGATTCAGCAGAACAAAAGAGAAATTAAGAATTCTTTAGTTTGGCTTTCAGTGGAAAACATTATGATTGTAAACACAACCAGAATAAGCTACTCAACGGTAAATCCTATTCATCGCGCCTTCTGATTTACAATTGGAATTCAGGTGATTACAATGAAATATAAAAATGAAACAAAATAACAGAAGAAACACATCACCAGTATTTAAGCCACAAGAATCCTGTGAATGGTCTGATTATTATTGATTCTCCACTACTTTGAGAAAGGTTACAGTGCTCCAAAAGGCAATAATGATTTTGATCTCAATCAATCGACCTTTGATACTTCCAAAACTGAAGCATTTATACAAAAGTTTAAAAAAAATAATTCCTACAATATAGTCTGTAACAGAAATGGTATTTTGAGACTTAAAATTGAACTTATAACTCTAACTTATTCCAAAATTATAGTCTCGGTGGAATGCGGTGTGCAAAGAAGGTGTTGATGTAGTGGGACAGTTAGGACATGGACCACATTTTACTGATGCGCTGGTACTCTGAGTGCTATGCTAGAAAAAATGTTGTATGAATGCCCTTTGCATGTTTTACAGTTACAACATGATCATTTTGTGCGGACACCTTTTCCCGACTTTCCCTTTCTATCTTTTTTCTACCCGAGTCCCTTCTGCTGCGTTATAACCCTTTTTGAAACAAAACATCATAAAACCTCATATACCCAGAATTGAAAATGTTTAGATTTCATTTTGGAGCCACATCGCATCCATAGAAAATCACACATCTCATATATTACAGTTTATGATATGAATAATGTAATCAACGATGCGATGTGAAGTGTCGACGTGACGTGGAAGGAAGGTGGGACCGTCTACATCGCAAAGCACAATTATTAGGTTTTGTTATGAGTGTGGGTGGTAAATCCTAAAACATGCGAAGATCAATATGCAATTGGGACCCACCCACATCGCACATTGAAATTTTTATATTTTACTGCGCATCACAGAGTTTAGAGTTTGGGAAATGAGGTAAGTGCTAAAATCCATGAAGTAAAATTTGTGCTACTGGAGGATGATGTGGCAAGATGGAGCCCACTATATCAGTGAAGTTATAAAGAGGAAAATAGTTTCTCCGGTAAGGTAAAGTTTATGAGGTTTCATGATATATCAATGTATTTCAAATAGCCTAAAGTGGGGGGCGGAGCTTCTGTGGTGGGGCCAACTGCATTGCAACTTAAACAAAATACATTGTAGCTGCTTCAAATGGTAAGTTAAACAATGTGCAATCTTATGATGCGATGGCTATTGCATATTGACGTTCACAAGATTTAATGTTTCAAAGAATGTAATAAGTTATAATTTGTGAAATGCGATGGATGGTGGGAGAAGGGTGATGTGTTAGGGAGAAATGGCCCCACTTTAATCGCAATGGAGGAATTGGGAAGGCGGAAAGTAAGGGGGAAATAATGATATAGCGTTGAAAAAGGTACAGAAGAAAGATAAAGCGGAAAGGTGGAAAAAAGGGTAAGGTTTAATGATTTTTAAGGGATATGAAATGAAAAGGAAGTGTGGTGGGGGAATCGGTCCCACTTCATCGCATATCGCAGTTCAGAAAGGTTTGTAGGAGATGAAAATCAAAGGATTTTGGGATTTGGCTGATGCGAAAAGAAATTTGAATGTGCGAGATTTTAATGCGATGATGTGCAGGTAGTGGGGTTGGGACTTTATTAAATAATGCATCGGGAGATATGAAGGGAATTGTAATGAAATGTATGGGAATATGTGTAAATATATGAGCGGGGAATGAAATGAAAATAAAGGCAAATGAATGAAATGAAAGTATGGCAGGGACATATTTCTATGGTTTAAAATTAGGGTATGAGTTTATAATCAGGATTTCAACCATACAAATAAATTTTTCCATAGGCGCATTTAGACTAGCAACCAATCAAATCCTTTAAAACAAAATGAAGCTTTTTCTTTCTTTCTTTCTTCCCTAAAACTTTATTTTGCCTTCTTTTTTTAGAGCATCTAACACCTAACATTTTATTGACATGGATGCATACAAAAATAATAATTTTCCTAACATTTTTTAGTTTTTCACTCTTTTGCATCCATATCCTACCTTATCATTTTGAAAATGATTTAACTACTTATGTTAACTTATCAAAAACAAATTATGTTACAACACCTCCTTTGGTTCATATTAAACTATTGAACCAATTTTTATTTTCTACCTAACTAATTTATTTGTCAAGATTAAACAGTTTGAAAAATTATTTTTCACTACTTATTAACAAGCAATTTAAACCTAATTCAATCATGCTTAAACTATATGATTGAATTTTATTGAAATTTTGTGGCATTTTAAACGAGCTGCACACAATTTATTTTCATGAATAAGATAAACTAAGAGTAGTGGCATTTGGAGGTGCAACAATTTCAGAATTTACTATTTTTCTTCTTTTTGATGGGGTTCACATCATATATTTTTTATTTAACATATACCCTCTTTTGATTTTTTATGTTATCTCCTTCTTATTTTTTTGAAAATTATTTGCAGATTGGGAATCATTTTACAAAAGAAATTTGACAAATAGAATAAAACTTAGTCACCTTGAGATCTTATGAAATATAGGACCCTAACAATGGCTCCAATTGGGGATGGCACTTGCATGCATTGAAGTTTCAAAAACCTGTGATCAGTAGCCTTATCCTTCTTGTTAGGATGAATTCTAATCGCAAGTGTACGAAAAAATCTCACTTTAGCTGTGCATAAAAAACAACCCTAACATCAAATATGGTTGCCAATTTCTTTAGATATGCAATTAGTTGACCAAGATAAATACTACAAAATCTAGATCTATGTAGTAAAAGACATTAAGTAGTAAATAACAGAAAGAGTTTCTCCATGCATCCAATAGACAAGACAAGAATATTTTTAAATAATTTTTTTATTTTTGACACCTGGGAAGGGAAAATAGAAAGAAGTTATCAGTCCCCTTCAATGGGATGGGCTCTTGTAATTTCTCAGCACTTCAGATCTAAGATCTCTCTCTCTTGATGGTGCAGAAAATTGATGCAGGAGCATCAATGCTAAATTTCCATTAGTCATTTGTGTGATTTAGGGGGTGAGATGTTTTAATTATTTATTTAATTATTTTTCTCATTTTTAATAAATTAAAAGAGAAAATATAAATGTGAGGATTTTTGTAAATATTACTTTAATAAATTAAGGATATGAGTGGAGTTGAATTAGGTAGATAATCTAGGGATTAGGAATTCCATAAATGGGACTTAGTTGAGCCTAAAAAAGGGATAAATATAATTTAGATTTTAGTTGAGATTTGTGTGGAGGAATTTGTGGAGTGGAATAAATTCATATTTATGTATAAATAAGAGAGTTGTGTGAGGAAGAAAAACAAGTGAGGAAGCGAGGAATACAGAGAGAGTGAAAAATGGGTTGAGAGCTTTTTGTAAAGGGCTGAGAGCCGAAAGGCCATCCATTGAAATATTTGGCCAATGAATTTCTTGTGTATATATATATCAGTATATTTGTGTTTGTATAAGCTCTCTTTTGTTTATGTACATTTTCGGCAATTGCAAATGTGTGTTTAATGAAGAGTTTTTTTGAGAATTTTAATGTGAAGAAAGCATTTGGGATTTTTATATGCTAGGATCTAACTTAACCCAGTATCCTGGCATCATTCGGTATTAGAGCCGGAAGTGTGTGCAGTTCAAAGACCGTTGGGAACAAAATAATGGAATGTTAAGATACTTGTTTTCATGAAGCTCCGTGATTGTGTATTTGGCACAACATTTTGAGATATTTATGATCGAATTGTAATTTGGTGACAGTTGAGTCTTGGTGAAAGTCGATGGTAAGAGAGTCGGTATGTTGGGATAGACGTAGCCTCTCCACCATTATACGATTTTTTTGGGTTTTTGTAAGAGCCACTTCTGCATTTCTCTACTCAGTACTCCCCTGCTCTCTCTGGAGATTTTTTCCTACTCATTCACGTTTGTTTTTTTCTCTTCCTTCCTGCATGCCTATTCTACCCCAACCTACTTGTCTTGCTATCTACTAGCAAAGACCAACTACTCTTTGACATTTATGTAGAGGCATATACTTTGCTCAAGCACAAACCTACTTTCTCTCTTCCCGCAGCTCTGTGTCTCTATCCCATTTCTAGATGGCATCAACAACAGGATCCAAACCATGCCCTAGCAACTCTTTTTTCTTTTGTCAACACTAAACCCATGCAACATTCCTATAATCATTGGACTCTTCCGCAGCATAGAAATTAGTGGAAGTTTATTGGTGGAGTTCATGTTCCATGGTATCCATCGTGTTGGGGTTCCCATGTTTTGGCCAGATTGGCAAGACCAAAAGATGAGACAACATCAGAACCACTTTGGGATCTTAGGATCTAGCCCTCCTAGGTCCAGAGAGGGATATCTCTATAATAGTCAAGGCATATGGCTTTGAAGCTCAAGTTTAAGGTATTAGGCTAGTTGTAAGCTCATGGTTGTTGGTTTGATTGTTTATGTTTGGTTGTTGGGAATCAAGAAAGGAAGGTCCAATATAAGGCAAGGATGAGCAAAGAGGAAGACTAGGCAAAGGCAGATAACTTAGAGAACATCAAAGCCATTGGGCTATGGAGTCAAGAAAGGATATATTTGTAATCAATGTGCAAGCTTTCAATTGGGCTAGTCATCTAGAGCATTGGATCTTAAAGGAGATATTTGGAATGGGACATTAAGGACAGAAAATGAAAGGAGGAGAACCAACCAATTCTGTCTATAGATCAGACCAGAGTTCATTTAACTCCAGGCCTGCTTGGACAGAATTAGAGGTGAAACAAGGGTTCTTGGAAAGGTTTAATTGAGATGGAAAGGTCCTAGAGAGATAGAGATCAGGTTCTAGACCTCCGGGATTCTCAACACATTCAACTAAATCCTAACAAGAACATCTAAATACAGATTTCATTAATTCATACATCAGAGAGTAGGAAATAGCATCTGCTACACTAGTTAAACCAATTGAAATCAACA
Source organism: Pinus albicaulis (assembly GCA_034641835.2). Taxonomy (NCBI): domain Eukaryota; kingdom Viridiplantae; phylum Streptophyta; class Pinopsida; order Pinales; family Pinaceae; genus Pinus; species Pinus albicaulis. The sequence continues at coordinate 313,319,155 of CM076571.1, forward strand.
TTCAGATACACATATAAGCAGAAAACATAGAAGGCTGGGAGAGCAGCAACATAAGGTACCTATCAAGGGTAAATCTTATGTCAAACTTCTGATGCGAGCCTGAAGAAATGTAACAAAATGAAAGAAAGTCAATCACAAATACAGAGAAAGGGGAACATCACCAGCTGCTTTAGATCGGGATCCAAAGAAACATGCTTGTCATATTAAAAACAACACCAATCAGGTACATCATAGCCCATAGCTTGAACATTCAGTCTGAATACATCTAGTCTTAGTCTATCTTACAATATTACATAGAGAACTTGTCTCAAGAGGAACAATGCTTGCATTTCACTGATATCTCATCAACAACCATTACAATGTTTTCTGCTGTGCTTTATAACAGATGGTGGATAGAAAATCGACTAAGAAGGTAGGTGAAAATTGAATGTATCATTAAACACAGAGTATAGAAATAGGGCCGAGGCCCATTCTGTTTGAATACTGAGTATTTAATGTTTGTCACCTCTATATGCAAGGATGATCTTCTTCAGATTTTCCTTTACTCCAGACGTGACTTTACTGCATTCTAGCGGCCATACTTTGTTGTACTTGTGGAGAGTAAACAAATGGTAAATATTCTAAAGTGAAAAACAAGTTTGTTTATAATTGTTCAAGGAAGTGATATCCCCTATAATGATTTACCAATCTCGAAACTTTAAAAGCAAATTGAAATTACAAATGACAAAAGAAAGTAAACTGCTGAAATGGAAAGTGCCGTTAATCTAATGAATCAAAACAAGAAACTAGTGAATATGAAAACTAAACTATTCTTGCTGCCAACTGAACACAAAAGAAACTACGCTTATGGAAATTCAAAATTGCAATGAAAGAAATCTAAATCAAATTACATCAATTCATTTTCTGACCCTTCATCATTAGACCAGCTATGACTTGCGGAAGTAATCATAAACAACTTGTGTAACTGATATTTAATTTGCAGAAAGTAAAGTAATACTAAACCATACACACATGATTCAATCCCTCGCCATCAGTCCAGCTGTGGCTTTCGGAGGCAATTGAAGATGTCATACATGATTCAATATATCTAAGTTTGCGGAAAAGAAACTAATACTAAACTACACACTTCATCATGTAGCCCCTCACCATCAGTCCAGCTGTGGCTTTCGGAGGAAACTGAAGACGCTATGAGCAGCTTAATATATCTAATTTTGCAGAAAGGAAACTAATACTAAACTACACATCTCATCATGCAGCCCCTCACCATCAGTCCAGCTGTGGCTTTCGGAGGTAGCTGAAGACACTATGAGTAGCTTAATATGTCTAATTTTAACTATTGAATCAGATAAACAAAACTGAAGTGCACAAGACAAAACTGAAGTTAAACAAAGACTGTGAAAGAAAACTAGCAGCAGAATAATATCAGTTTCATATCATTAGCAAAATACTATGAAAATGCCCCGGGCTGTCTACCTAAAACCTGCACAAGAAAACTGATCAGTGATTTAACAATCATAAAAACATAAAAGACAGGAATGCAACGGAAATTATAGAAATGTATGAACAGAAATAAAACAACTATGAAATATGAACATGTAATGAGTTATGATACAATGACTGCTTAAAGAAATGAAATGAAAAATATGTATACTGATAGCCACACGAGACCTGTTGAAATGAGGCCCTCTTGTTAATCTAGTATGATCTTTAAAGCCACGAATTAAAGTTATGAAATGATTTTTCATTAAAAAAAGAGAAAAAGTCATTCTGTTGATGATATAAAACCAGCATTATCACACATGTGATCGCACATCACTTAACAGATATATCTTCTCTCTGTGTACGTTGTACATACAATATATTTTTTTTTTTTTTTTTATCAACTCACATTCACTAACTCTACGTGCGTATGCAAACGCTCTTTATAAAGCAATAAAAATGCTTGTCTCCTGAAGTTTATGATAACGACAGCCGTAGACCACTAGGAGCTGCAGTTTAGGAGTATGGCCATGTTGGAAAACGGATCTATGGAAGGTGGGCGCTTAAATTCAACTCGAGAACTTTGCACGAGATGTCAATTAACCTCCGTAAGCGCAGGAAACGGCCGTCGCGGTCTATTTCTATGCCACGAAACGAGTCCGGCCGACATAGAACTCCACGGTTGACTTCCACGTGGATGGCTTTGGCCAGCGGCTTTCCTTGATGAATTTCATTGAACCAATAGGACACGAAACTATGTCCTTTATCTCCTTTGCCCATGTGGCTCGTTTCCCTTCGTTGACACTGTAACATTGATTTCCACAAAATAGCCGCGGAAAGTTGCGGCGAGTGGCAGTGACAAGTTTCATGTTTGTAGACAAAATCTAAATCAAATAGAAAACACACAAACATAATTAAAAACCATGTTAGATACCCTTTTGCACATGATATTTGACAATTTTGGAGGTTTAGGTGAGTGAAAGAGATATGGAAAAGTGTATGGAGAGAGACAAATCCGGGACTCAACATACCCCCCTTTGTGAAGGTGTTGCATGTCCTCATGCAACCAAAATTTTTACATTTTTTGTTGCCTTGATGCTTGACCAACACATCTAACCCCCTTCTCTTCTTCTTTGATCTTTTGCCATCATTACGGGTTTCTTCATGAGAGCACACAGACTGATATTCACAAGTGCTGCTCAATTTCTGGCATTTCCTTTTAGCTTCTTATTTTTCTTTTGCCAAATACCCAAATGCCAACATAGTATTGTCATGGATAATCTTTGTCAGTTTGCCTTGCTCTTTGAGTGTTTCATTTTCATTTTTGATATGCCGATTCAAAAGCTCAAGCTCAAAAAATCTCTGATTTTAATAGTGAACCAAGTTATCCTGCAATGTAGGAGGCTGAATAGAAAGAGGGTGCTTGGACTGTGTTGCCTTCTCCGGGGATTCTATATAGTCATAGACCTCCTGCTTTGTTTGGGGTCTACTTCCGGTGTCTTTTTCATTGGGCTTGTCCTCAAAATGCTGCAAGGGGAGAATTATGTTCAAAATTTGGGTGGAGAACTTTCATCAATATTTTGCGAGAATAAGATGAGTGCGCTCATTGTACGATTGGGAGTGAAAGGAGTCGGGTTCACTATTGTTGAAATGGACCTATGGTCGGTTGGAGGCACATTGAGATGTCTCTTCACCCAAATCAATGAAATGAGGACCTTTAATTTGTGTTTTTCTCGGTTTCCCTTTAAGCTGTGCTTCTCCTCACTAGCTGTGGTACATTACCCTTTTTGTTCTTGTTTTCTTTGTTTTTGCCTTTTTAGATAGAATGTGAAATTTGTTTTTTGAAGAAAAATTAATCTCTCGGATAGAATTTGGTGATCTTCTTCTTCTTCGAGAAGAAGTTTTATGGAAGAAGCCTCAACAATTTTCTTTCCCTTTTGATATTGTGCTTCTCAATTTTGATCCTTCTTCTTCCTTTTCTGATCTCTCTTCTCTATCATTTTTCTTCATAGTAATAGTAGAAGTATCTTGGATTTCATCTCTTGTTCTTTTCCTTCTACTTCTTTTCTTTGTGCTAGGTTTGCGGGAACTTCGTGTAGGAGCAACTTGGGTTTCAACATCCATTTTTTCTTTCTTCAATCCTTAATTGGATTACCTTCGGGAATTTCACCGAGGTTCTTAAAAGAAGTTTCTTACTAGGAATTGTTCCCATGTATCTTTTCTTTCTTTGCTCCTTTTCAATCAAAATTTTTATAAGCCTTGATGATATAAATGAGGCTCTACCACATCTCCTAGGTGTTTTTGCCGTCCATGACCATTTCTTGAAGCTATTGAATAGGAAATAAGGAAGATTGAGTTTGGTTTTGAGGAAATTCATCAATATCCTAGTATGATACATGTACATAGAGCCAAGCGGCCTTCACATGTGATAAATTTTCTTAACAATGAGTAATAAAGTGGCCCATTCATCTTTTTATTGCATACCTTGGAATTCCCTCTTTTTGAAAACGATGATATCCATACCTTGATTTCGGAGGATTGTTCTCCATGTCTCATCAACGTACTTTTGTTTTTGAACCATCGTTCTCCTTCACGGAAAAGCCTACGTAGACAGCATATTGATGCTTCATTAACCAAAAACTTGAGGTCTCCTTACGCTCGAGCCATCAAATGATCTTGCAAACGCTTTGGTAATTTCTCTTTGGCTGGTAACAAGATTTCTAAGATAAAAGCTGTGACCATTTAGCTTTCTCAACATCTCTTTTGCTTGTGGAAATCCCTCTATAGAACTTCGGTCCTTCGGCTCTGCCCTTAATAATTTTCCCATTTTACTTCTCTTTGTGCTTCACGGCTTGCCTGTGAGGGTTTAAGCGGAAGTGGAATGATGGAATACACGGAGTCGAGCACAATCTTTGTGGGATGTTATCACAAAACGGAAATGAGCACCATACACGAATGGAATAAGGCTGTGGGTGAATATCAAGGGCCAGGTGAGTAAAGACGGAATGGAGTGAAACGGGGAATGAAGATGATGAAGTGAGGTTTTGTAAACACGACGGAGAAACGACAAAGAGGTTAACAAAGCATAATGCATTACGTAGCATTTTGAATTTTTTAGTGTTGTGTCATAAATATGAACACGTTTCAATCAATGATTATGGAGTTATGCGGCTTGTAAAGTCCTTTGTCAACTCAAATACGTATCATTATCTTCGGTGGGCTATTTGAACATGAGTAAAGTCGAATTTCAATAATGAAGCAGTTTGTGAATAAATGCAAGAGGATAACATAGAGATCGTGGAGGGTTACGGATACATCAATATAATCATTGCGCGTTATGGGTAGAGCCTCATAGTTTAAAATTACATAAAAATGTGTCTTTTATACTATTTGAAATAAACTTCTTCATACCTTGGAATCCTTGCTTGCCTTGGTCTTCAAGCTGATTGATCTTCATTAGTGTCTTGAATGTCCCATTGATCCTCTCCTGCATTTTATTTCATGATTTTATGAAAAATAACAACTAGCTATTACATTCTTTTTGAAAACGAGTAATGCTTGTTGCGGAATACATACATTTAACGGGCTTGAGTAAGGCTAAGACGATGTGTTGCGGGGCGACACTGACTATTACTTGGCTGAAATAGAAATGAACAAATGACAAATGACAGATGGAAATGGTCATAAAAAGATTTTTATTGATGGAATGGATGAGATGAAGTGGAATGAAGTGAAATGAAATGGAGTGGGTGGTGAGATAAAAATAAAGGCAAAATTTTTTGGAAAAATATGAGTGTCGGTGTCCCCGATTTTCACCCCATATTTCTGTATAAGGCTGTAATCGATGATTGGTTTTCGAACTATACCATTTTCTCTTCTTCTCTTTTTTCTCTACTTGAAAAAACAAAAACTAGTAGTAGAGAAAGAAGGATTCTTCTGTACCGGCAGTCTGAGAACTTTCTTGAAGCAACTTGACAAAATCACTCTTTAGAGAGTGGCTTATGATAAACTTTCAATCTATGGCCATTCACTAAAGAGGAGTTTGAAACTCATCAATGGTCTTGATTCTTACGGCTCCATTGTTAAGACCTTGTCAATCTCATATGGCCCAAGCCAATGAGTACGAAATTTCCACAGAAAGTCTTTAAACTTGGAGTCAAATAACAATGTTAATCTCCTTCTTGAAACTTCTTCTCTTTGATATATTTGTCATGCCACTTAGTTCTTTGATATTGAACTAGATCGGTTCTAGGAGTAGCTGTGCTTGTCGATCTCATCTAGCTCATTGATTGCTCCATTCTATGCTTTTAGGCTTCCGATAAGTCCATTCCCAATGACTGCTATCTTGAAGGTCTTGACTTGGAACTCCAATGGGGAACAAGACTTCTTTCCCATAAACAAGTTCATAGGAGAATATGCTGTTGTGACATTCCTCCATGCAGTTGCAGCAGGCCTAGGAAGCACGGGAAGCCTATACGCCCCAATCTCTTCTGTAGATGAACATTTTTGGTGATGATACTTTCCGAGAACTTTGTTTGTGGACTCCCTTGACCATTTGCTTGTGGATGGTAAGGAGTAGATTTTCTGTGCTTGATTTTGTATTCTTCCATCAACTTCTCACAAATTTGATGTGAATTGGCTCCCACGATGCATTACAATTTCTCTTGGAACACCAAGCGAAATGTAAAAATATCCTCATAAAGAAAATGAACAAGCCCAGATTTTGATGGCAGATACTAATGCTTTAGCTTCTACCCATTTAGTAACATAATCAATGCAAACCAATATATACTTCTTTTGCTTCGATGGTGGATTAATCGGTCCAATGAAATCTAAAGCCCATTTTTCAAAAGGGTTCAATGAGTACTGTGTTTGCAATGGCATTTCATTTTGAAAGGGTAGGTTTCCTATATTTAATGAAATTTGTCACACCTTTTGACATATTGTTTTGCATCTTTGAAGAAGGCCAATAATATCCCAAGGAAAGGATTTTATAGGCCGTCCTTTTAATCCGCAAAGTGTCGCCGCATGGTTCATCATGACATGCCTTAAGAATATCAGGCATTTCATCTTCCACGAACACATCTTCTGATCACAAGATGCGGCCACATTTTAAACAATTCGTTAGAAATCATGAATATCTTGAACTCTCTGAATAATTTTTCGTTTTTCTCTTGGAAATAAATGTGAAGGTAGTTTCCACTGTAACAAATAGTTAGCAATATACGCATACGGGGTCTTAGTTCTTGCAAACAAATATTCATCGAAATTTATCTTCTACGAGAGAATCTTCTTTAGTATTTTGAATTCTAGACAAGAAATCAGCTACTTTGTATTAACATTTTCCTGGTCTATCTAACACGGTAATATTGAATTCTTGCAAAAGTAAAGAAGCCATCTTGTCACTACGCACGCTTATTAACGAGTTTGTTCATTAAATATCTAATTGCGAAGTCGTCGGTATGAATAAAGATTTCACTTCTTTGTATGTAATGTCTAAACTTATTAATTACTTTGAACATGACTAAATTCTTTTTTGATCACGAGTATAATTCAACTCTGTGGGAGTCAAATTTTTTACTGGTGTAATAAATGGCATAAGGAATTAAATCTTTTTGACCCAACACGGCTCAAGAGGGGTTTGTATCTGGCTTATCTGTAGAAATATGGAAAGGAAGTTTCCAATTTGGTCCTCTCAAGATAGGTGCTTGAGATATTCTTGTTTTCAAAGTTTCAAAAGCGGATTGACAATCGGGGATCCCATTTAAATTCACGAGTCTTTTTGTAAGCAACTTGAAATTGAGTGCTATTTTTATGGTAAGTTCTATAAATCTTCTATAGTAACTTGATAAATCCTAGAAAACTTCTGACATCTCTTTGACAATTTTGGAATAGGCAACTTGGAGATGACTTCAACTTTTTGATCTATCAACTTTAATTCCATCTCACGAAATATGATGTCCTAAAACAATCCCTTGATAAACATCATAAAGCATTTTTTCATGGCTTAATGAAAGGTTTGTTTCTTTACATCTTATGAGAACTTTTTCCAAATTTACTGTGCCTCTTCAAATGAATTACATAAGCATAAAATCATCCATATAAACCTCTACACAATCATGGATTCATTCAGAAAAAAATTCTAGTCTTGCTCTTTGGAATGTTGTGGTGCATTACATAACCCAAAAGGAAGCACTCGGTGAGCAAAAGTTCCCCATGGACAAGTAAATGTAGTCTTATCTTGATCTTCGGTGCTACACGAGATTTTATTATAGTCACTAAAACCATCCAAAAATGAAAAGTACTTTTTACACTGCTAATGTATCTAATACGATCAATAAAAGGCAAGGGAAAGTGATCCTTCAAAGTTGCTTTGTTCAACTCCACGTAATCAATGCATACTCTCCATTTACCATTCTTTTAGGTACTATAACCAAAGGAGAAACCCATCGGCTATACGAAGTGGATAAATGAAGTTTACATTGAGAAGTTTTTGGAGCTCTTCTTTCACTATCTCCCTAAGATTTGGATTCATCCTTCTTTGAGGTTGTACGATTGGTCTGTTTTTCCTCAATATAGATATGATGGATGCAAGTCTTGGGATCAACTCTCCTTCATGTCGGTATACTCCCATGCGGAAGTACGGTAGAATGTTTTTGCAAGATTACAGTTGGATTCTTCTTATTTGTGACTTCTCCGGATGTTTGTTGATATTTAATGTCTTTTGCGGAAAAATCTCAAAAAACGAGTACAGTCTTCAAGAAGTAAAAAGAAGACATTTGTCTTGATGATAAATATTCTATGTACCAGTTCCATTTGAAATTGTGTGAGATCGCATATTAAAGTTATCTCAAAATTTTCTAATGTGTTCGGAATTTGACTATCCTCACTAATCTCGAAATGGTAAGAGACGGGTTGTATAGTGTTCTCATCATCGACCCATTCATTGTCTCCTATTTCTGTAATTGCTCTCTTGCGGGAGGATACAAATTGAATTTCTTTATTCGAATTACCATTAGAAATGTATACATGTCTCCGGATCTACAACTAATAAAAAGCATCATTGTGGCCGATAGTCTTCCTAAGATAATTGGATGTCCTCTAAGATTAACTTTTGGGAGTCAAAATCATAAAGTCCTCTTGGATATTCCCAAGAATCTACTGGAAGGCGAAATATCTTCTAATACCATACGAAGGTTCATAGATCGATGCGCAGAGTTGCAATAAAGTAGGTGTAAAAAGAAGGTTAGGAAGTTTTAATTTGTTCCATAGTCATCTGCACTCTTAATGGTATTGATAGCAGCCCTAAGTCAATCAATGTGTTTGATTTCTATCCATTTATATGTGTCTTGGCAATTGGACTTCCGGGATCTACATATACACGCTGGCAATTTTTCCCATCATAATGTACGCAATCTTTCCTACCGAGGTGGATTCTTCTTGTGTCCTTTAGCTTTCTTCTGGTCTTTTGAAACTCAACTCCTTTATGGTTTTTGCTAGAATAGGAATTTCTCGGAAGGCAAGCACAGCAATGGAATCTTGATACAAACATTCTTCCAATTCATCTAGAAAGTCATAGTTAGGCAACAAATTTGTTTTTCCACACATATCAATTTGTAGTCTTTTCGGAAAAGGAGGTGTAGATAAAGATACATGTTGTAACTATAGGAGTTGTGGATGCTTTTCTTTTTCTTTTTTGAATTTTTGAATTTGGAAAGAGATTCTTCTCAGAACCCTTATTGACTTGAAGAGTCCTCCTGTTGAGTATCTTGCTCTTGAATGTCTATAGAAGGTTTTTTTCTAAAAACTCTACCGGTTGAGTTGTACATCGTTGAGAGAGCAATCATATGGGTAAGAGAGTGTTGTCCTTCTACATATAAGTAGTTTGAGGATTCTTATTGTTAGGATTTGGCAATGAGTGAATTTTAAGGAAGTTGATTTGTCTTTTGTTGGTAGGGCATGTAGGTTGGTTGTATTTTGTTGAGAAGGTTGATGTTGTGGAAATGGTGATAAAGTTGACTGTGGATTTTGGCTTGGGAAATTGTGGAGCTTGTTGGTTTTTGAAAAGATGGAGGATATTGATAAAATTGAGGCAAATCTCCCTTAAGGGATTTTGCATCCCTTGCCATGGTGATATGAGTTTTGATGTTGGGGCCAAAGGTTGTTTGCCAAGGAGTCCAATTTGGTGGGGTTTGAAGATTCATAGGGTTATTAAACCCTTGAGATTGTTGTCCACTGCCAAGGTCTCCTTGCAACAAAGCAGAGAAGTTAATTGAATTTGGATCTTCTTGAAAAACAGCTTTGAGTCCAGGGATTGAAGGACAATCCTTGATTTCATGATTTTCTGAGCAAATCATACATGTTTCTACAACTTTTTCATCCAAGGGGCATTCCCTTAAAGCATGTTTCTTTCTACATTTCGGACAAAAGATGGCTAAAGCATCTGTTTCTGCTTTCTGCTTGTTTTGGATTTTAAGGGTGTCTAGTTGTTCACTAAGACCCCCTAAGATATCAGTTTTAAACTCATCAAGCATATTACCAATCTCTGCCCTACTTACTGATCCAGTTGCAGATTTGTTAGCTCTAATAAGAGAAGAATCCCTAGGCCCTTTTCCAGTTTTAGATCTTCCCCTTGAGAATTGGATACATAGTTCTGTTATATCATGAAATGGGAGTTGAGAAATGTCTCCTTTACCCATCATGTTTAAAATTTCTATCCATTCATCTCTAATGGCTTTTAATAGGAGGGATTTCAAGGTTTCATTATCTAAGTTGCTCATCTTTGCTCTTTTCAAGTTGTATTGAAATCTTTCAATTAAGTCTTCCAAATTTTCATCTTCTTTTTGCATCATTTTGAATACCTCATCCTTATGATTGGTGGGCATACAATAGTCCAAGTATCTATCCAAAAATGTTTGTTTCATATCATTCCAAGTCCTGATAGATTGAGTGGTTAATCCCATGAACCATTTCAAAGCAGATCCCTTCAAAGTTGAAGGAAATAGTTTGAGTTTTTGAGAATCTTCCATATAGTCATAAGTTCGGCACACTACTTCAAACTCAAATAGAAATGTTTCAGGATCCTCACTTCGTAATCCATAAAAGTTAGGGAGAACAGATGGTGAAATATTTTTCATTGTTGCATGAGTTTCCTCATCAACTATAGGGAATCCAAGAAAATCGTCCCTATTTCTACCATTATTTCCTTCACCATTGTCATCTTCATTATCTCCTCCTCCTCTACCTCCACCTCTATTTATTACTTCCTCTGCCATGATAGTTTCTTTAGAGTCCTTATAGTCCTCTAGTTCTTCTATCAAGGAAGGATGAGAGAAAGTTTCTTTGTTTTCTAAGTAGGTTTTAGTAGGTGGTGTAGGAGAATCCTCTAATTCAGCTGTTCTTTGGCTTCCAAAAATCTTAAGGCTAGGGGTAGATGATGGTGAATCTGGTCTATGCCTTGAAGAAGATGGAGTTGTAAAAATCGAACTCTTGGCTTTAGCTATAAACCTTCCCCTAGAATCTCTTGCTCTATGCATGTCATTTTTTATATATTTTTAATAAAAGTTGGGCTAATAATTCTCTTTCTGATCTTCCAGATCACACTAGGTGCAAGAAGAGAGCATACTTAAGAAATTACTAAACCAATAACTCTCTTTTCTGATCCTCCAGATCACACTAGGTGCAAGAGGAGAGCATACTTCAAGAAGTTATCAAGTTTTCTCTTCTTTTATGATTTTATGTGTTTTTTTTTTAAGAAATTGGCTACCTAGTTACACTTCCCCGGCAACGGCGCCAAAATGTTTGGTCAATTTAGTGTGTCCTAAATTGCTGCATTTAATTGTCAATCCGGGAATCGTAAGATGATGAAGTGCGGCGCACTATATGTGCAAGATAACCTCTTTCTTAACTTTTTGTCGTTTATGGTCTTTCTAAGGTGAAATGGAAATTCTAAAGTGGAAAACAAGCTTGGTTATAATTGTTCAAGGAAGTGATATCCCCTATAATGATTTACCAATCTCGAAACTTTAAAAGCAAATTGAAATTACAAATGACAAAAGAAAGTAAACTGCTGAAATGAAAAGTGTTGTTAATCTAATGAATCAAAACAAGAAACTAGTGAATATGAAAACTAAACTATTCTTGCTGCCAACTGAACACAAAAGAAACTACGCTTATGGAAATTCAAAATTGCAATGAAAGAAATCTAAATCAGATTACATCAATTCATTTTCTGACCCTTCATCATTAGACCAGCTATGACTTGCGGAAGTAATCATAAACAACTTGTGTAACTGATATTTAATTTGCAGAAAGTAAACTAATACTAAACCATACATACATGATTCAATCCCTCGCCATCAGTCCAGCTGTGGCTTTCGGAGGCAATTGAAGATGTCATACATGATTCAATATATCTAAGTTTGCGGAAAAGAAACTAATACTAAAATACACACTTCATCATGCAGCCCCTCACCATCAGTCCAGCTGTGGCTTTCGGAGGAAACTGAAGACGCTATGAGCAGCTTAATATATCTAATTTTGCAGAAAGGAAACTAATACTAAACTACACATCTCATCATGCAGCCCCTCACCATCAGTCCAGCTGTGGCTTTCGGAGGTAGCCGAAGACACTATGAGTAGCTTAATATGTCTAATTTTAACTACTGAATCAGATAAACAAAACTGAAATGCACAAAACAAAACTGAAGTTAAACAAAGACTGTGAAAGAAAACTAGCAGCAGAATAATATCAGTTTCATATCATTAGCAAAAATACTATGAAAATGCCCCGGGCTGTCTACCTAAAAACCTGCACAAGAAAACTGATCAGTATTTTAACAATCATAAGAACATAAAAGACAGGAATGCAATGGAAATTACAGAAATGTATGAACAGGAATAAAACAACTATGAAATATGAACATGTAATGGGTTATGATACAATGACTGCTTAAAGAAATGAAATGAAAAATATATACATTAATACACAGAACCTCGGCTGAGCAGAGGCCCTCTACGCAGCTCTGGTATGATCTTCAAACACGAATTAAGTTATGAAACAGAGTTCTTCACATTAAAAAGAAAGTCATTACAGGCTGGTGGTATTACGGCTCAAGGCAGCGTAATCACCACATAACAGAGTACGCACATCAACTTAACAGATATATCAACTTAACAACTATCAACTCCTATTCACTAACTCTACGTGCGTATGCAAATGCTCTTTATAAAGCAATAAAATGTAACTGTCTCCTGAAGTTTATGATAATAGCCAGCACGTAGACCACTAAGGCCACGGATTTAGGAGTATGGCCATGTTGGAAAACGGATCTATGGAAGGTGGGCGCTTAAATTCAACTCCAGAACTTTGCACATATGTCAATTAACCTCCGTAAGCTTGGAAACGGCCGTATGGATGTTTCTATGCCACGAAACAGAGTCCAGCCGACATAGAACTCCACAGTTGACTTCCACGTGGATGGATTTGACCGCGGCTTTCCTTGACGAATTTCATTGAACCAATAGGACACGAACCATGTCCTTGTCATTCCTAGCCTGCCCATGTGGCTCGTTTCCTTCGTCGACACCTGTAACATTGATTTCCACAAAATAGCTGCGGAAAGTTGCAGCGGCTGCGGAAAGTGACAAGTTTCCGCAGCTGTATGAACAAAATCTAAATCAAATAGAAAACACACAAACATAATCAAAAACCATGTTAGATACCCTTTTGCACATGATATTTGACAATTTTGGAGGTTTAGGTGAGTGAAAGAGATATGGAAAAGTGTATGGAAGAGAGACAACTTCGGGACTCAACAAAAGATGCTTCATAAATGTTCTGATTTCTTTGAGCTGTTGTTAGGGTAGAAATTCCTTCAGGGACGTTCTTTTACTGTGCAGAGGACCTTTTGGATGGATCCTCGGGGTCTTCAAATTGCTGCTGCGCATTCTAAACTTGTGATTAAGGCTTAAGATCTTCATTAGTTTGCCTTATTCTCTCTGCTCTGTACTGGGACACTTCGCTGCTTCAATTCCATCTCTGACAGGTTAGCTCGGGTTTTAATGGCGATGGGAGATTTTCAGAGTTCGAAATCCTGCTTTTCTTTAGTGCAAATCCCATCAGCCACTTTCCTTGACAATTCTATAGCAGCGCCGGCCCTAGGATTTAGTTCTATCTGCAAACTTCTTCATTAAGATGGTACGATAGAAATATAGAGTCTTTCACCCCTAGCGACCCTACAAAACAACAAACTGTGAAGAAAACCATGAAGGTGAATGACGGGTGAGGTGGATGGAGGTAATGGACACATTTGGTGACATGGCAGAAGACATTACAGAGGAAATAGTGAAAAATTGATCTGGTTGGGGTTGGCAGAACACAAAGCGAAAATGCATGAAAAACATTAAAAAACACGAACTTTGAACGTATATACGCAAGAGAATGAGAGACTATATGGGGGGTGTACGGGACGCGCACGTGGAGGTGACGTGGTGAGATGGGACGACAAGGAATGGTCAACGGAGGATAAAAAAATCTGGATCGTCAACCAGGGTGGAGATCGACGGTCGGGAGCAACAGGCAGTGGACCAACAGGCACGATGGTCGGGTGTTAGGCAGTGCGCAGGTTCGATGAATGAGCACCGTTGGATGAGGGCTCCAAGATCTGACGACCGTCATTTATTCCGCTACCCATCTATCACCTAAAAAATAGTGCGCGAAATGAAAGTGGTTTCAGGTTCGTGCAAAGGACATGCGGCGATCGGCTAGTGGAATCGCTGGGTGATGGAAGGAAACCGCTAACTTGCAGATGGTGGTGCAGAATTTACCGGCGGGTTTTGAAACGAGAAGGCGGGGTGGGGACCACCATTTCAGGCGAGCACCACGCCGTTAGATCTGGGACGGATCAACGGTGGAAAATGCGGCCGAAGCACTCTGGCTATGAACCGTCGATCCACGGATTTAAACGGACGGTGCAGATGAACTGCGGGGGGCCAAGGTGTATGGGCACGGGAATTTTGGAGCGACCCCCCATAGTGAATAACACCCGTTCGATCGAGTTTTCCCACATCCCGAGGAGTCAACTGCGGGGGTTCCATGGTTTGACTCTACGGACAAAGAAAAACCCCCGCAAGGAAAAAGCCTTGGTCACGGCGCCGGGTCTTATGGAAAAAGGTGCGGAGGCTAATGGTGAAAGGGGCTAGGCTCAATATAATGTTTGGAGTGGGCTTTTGTTTGGTCAATTTAGTGTGTCCTAAATTGCCGCATTTAATTTGCTCTAATCCCGGGAATCATAAGCTGATGAAGTGCGACGCACTATATGTGCAAGATAACCTATTTCTTAACTTTTTGTCGTTTTTGGTTTTCTAAGGTGAAATGGAAATTCTAAGATGAAAACAAGTTTGGTTATGTTTGTTCAAGGAAGTGATATCCCCTATAATGATTTACCAACTTGAAATTCTAAAAAGCAATTTGAAATTTACAATGACAAGACTTAAAAGGAAAATGAAAATGTGCTGCTGAAATGAAAATGTGCTGCTAATCTAATAAATCAAAACAGTAAACTAGTGAACATGAAAATCAAACTATTCTTGCTGCTGACTAAACACAAAGGAAACTATGTTTAAGGAAATTAAAAATTGCAATAAAATAAATCTAAATCAGATTACATCAATTTATCTTCTGACCCTTCATCATTAGTCCAGCTATGATTTTCGGAAGTAATCATAAACAACTTGAGTAACTGATATTTAATTTGCAGAAAGTAAACTAATACTAAACCATACACTCATGATTCAATCCCTCACCATCAGTCCAGCTGTGGCTTTCGGAGGTAATCGAAGATGTCATGCATGATTTAATATATCTAAATTTGCAGAAAAGAAACTAATACTAAACTACACATTTCATAATGCAATCCCTCACCATCAGTCCAGCTGTGGCTTTCGGAGGCAACTGAAGATGCTATGAGCAGATTAATATATCTAAATTTGCAGAAAAGAAACTAATACTAAACTACACATTTCATAATGCAATCCCTCACCATCAGTCCAGCTGTGGCTTTCGGAGGCAACTGAAGATGCTATGAGCAGATTAGTATATCTAAATTTTAACTACTGAAGCAAATAAACAAAACTGAAATGAACAGAGCAATGCTGAAGTTAAACAAAAGCTATGAAAAACAAACTAGCAGCAGAACAATGTTAGTTTCATGTCATTAGTCAAAAAGCTATAAAAATGCCTGGGCTGCCCATCTAAAACCTGAAAAACATAAATACTGATCAGTGATTAACAATCATAAAGCATGAAAGACATAAATGAAATGGAAATTATGGAAGTGTATAAACAGAAATGAAACAACTGCAAAGTATGAACATATGAATGGATTATGATACAATGATTTTTAAAGAAATGAAATGAGAAATATACACTAATACACAAAACCTTAGCTGAGCAGGGGCCCTCTACATCAGCTTTGGCAACGGTCCTCAATCACGAATTAAGTTGAAAAACAGAGTCTTCTCATATTAAAAAGCAGTTCATTACAGAATAGTAATGTTACGGCACAAGTGCAGCGTAATCACTACAGAGCAGACTAAAAGATAACAGTGACTATATCCGCTAACATCAACTATCAACTAACTTTCTATGCGTATGCAAACGCACTATATAAAACAACAAACTGTAACTGTCTCCTAAAGTTCATGCTGGTGGGAAGCACGTAGACCACTACGTCCACGGATATAGGAGTATGGCCGTGTTGGAAAGTGAATCTACGGGATGTGGATGCTTGAATTCGACTCTAGAACCCTGTACAGATGTCGATTTAACCTCCGCAGGCTTAGAAACGGCCGTATGGATCTTTATGTGCCACGAAACAGAGTCCGGCCGACATGAAACTCCATGGTTGACTTCCATGTGGATGCCTTTGACCGCGGCTTCTTTGGACGAGTTTGCTTGAACCAATAGGACACGAACCATGTCCACGTCATTCCTAGCCTGCCCATGTGGCTCGTTTCCCTTGTAGACACCTGTAGCATAGAGTTTTACAAAATAGCTGTGGAAAGTTGCAGCAGCTGCGGAAAGTGGCAAGATTCCGCAGCCGAATGAACAAAATCTAGATCAAATAGCAAACACAAAAATATAATTAAAAACCATGTTAGATGCCCTTTTGCACATGATATTAACAATTTGGGAGGTTTAGGTGAGTGAAAAAGGTATGGAAAAATGCATGGAAAAGATGCAAATTTGGGACTCAACATACCCCCACTCTGAAGGTGTTGCATGTCCTCATGCAACCAAAATTTTGATACTCTTTGTTCAGTTCATGTGCCTTGATACTTCAGCCAGCACATCCAATCCCCTTCTCTTCTTATTTGGTACTGCCATCATTCTGGGTTTCTTCATTAAGCACCTAAATTTGATATTCACAAGTGCTCTGCTCAATTTCTGGCATTTCCTTTTCAATTTCTTATTCTTCTTTTGCCATATTCCCAAATGTAACATAGTATTATCATGGATGATCTTGTCCAGCTTGCCTTGTTCTTTCAATGTCTCATTTTCATTTTTGATGTGCCTATTTAAAAGCTCCAGCTCAAAAATTTCCTGTTTTAATGATTGAACTAAATCATCCCGCAATGTATGAGGCTGAATGGAAGAAGTACTTGGACCTGTGGCTGCCTTTTCCAAGGATTCTATATAGTCATATACCTCCTGCTGCTTGGGGTCTATTTCAGGTGTCATTTTCATTGGGCTGTCCCCAAAATGCTGTAAGGGAGAATTATGTTCAAAATCTGGCCGAGGAGGGCTTA
Organism: Pinus albicaulis; assembly: GCA_034641835.2. Taxonomy (NCBI): domain Eukaryota; kingdom Viridiplantae; phylum Streptophyta; class Pinopsida; order Pinales; family Pinaceae; genus Pinus; species Pinus albicaulis. Next base: position 313,336,444 of record CM076571.1, read on the forward strand.
CATCAATATTTTGCCGAGAATAAGATGGAGTATGCTCATTGTCTGATTGGGAATGAAAGGAATCAGGTTCACTAACTGACTGAGATGGACTATGGTCAGTTGGGGACTGTTCAGATGTCTCCTCACCCAAATCAATGAAATGAGGACCCTTAATTTGTGTTTTTCTCAATTTCCCCTTAAGCCTGCTGCTTCTCCTCACACGCTGTGGTACACTATCCTTTTGTTTTTGTTTTCCTTTCTCTCCCTTCTTGGATATAGATGACTGTTTTTGAAGATAAACTAATCTTTCAGAGAGTATTTGATGATCTTCTTCTTCAGAAGAAGGAGTTTTATGTACAGCCTCAATAGTTTCTTTCCCTTTTGGTATTATTGGCTTCTTACCCTTGATTTCCTTCTTCTTTCTTTTTACCAATCTCTCTTCTCTATCAGTTCTTTCCATAGTAGTAGTAGGAGTGTTTTGGATTTCCTCAATTGTTCTTTTCCTTCTACTTCTTTTTGCTGTGCTAGCTGCGGGAATTTCCTGAGTAGGAGTAATTTGGGTTTCAACATTCATTTTTTTTCTTCTACTCCTTCTTACTGAACTACCTTCAGGAATTTCCTGAGGTTCTTCAAAGAAATTTCTAACTAGGAATTGTTCCCATGTGTCTTTTCTTTCCTTTAGCTCCTTTTCAATCAGAATTTTTATAAGGCCGTGGTGATATAAATGAGGCTCTACATCTCCTAAGTGTTTTTGAACAGTCACAGCCATTTTCTTTAAGCTGTTGAATAGAAAATAAGGGAGATTGAGAGTTTGGTTTTCAAGAAAATTCATCAATAGCCTGGTATGGTACATGTACATAGACCCAAAACGGCCTTCACATGTAATGAATTTCTGAACAATTAGTAGTAAAGTGGCCCATTCTTCTTTTATTGCATGCACAGGGATTCCTCTTTTAAAAACAGTGATGTCCATACCTTGATTTCGTAGGATTGTTCTCCATGCCTCATCACTGATGCTTTTATTTTTGAACCAACGCTCTCCCTCCTGAAGAAGTTCTGTGGCTGTTGCTATAGTTGCTTCATTGACTGAAAACTTGAGGTCTCCAACTTCTGCTTCTGAGCCATCAAACGACCTTGCAAATGCTTTCGTAACTTCTCTGTGGTAACCTCTGAATTTCTGAATAAAACGCAGCCATTTAGATTTCTTCAATATCTCTTTTGCTTGCGGATATCCCTCTATAAACTTTGATCCTTCCGGCTCTGCCCTTAGCAACTTACCCATTTCACTTTTCTGTGCTTCACTAATTTGCCTCTGTGAGGGTTTAAGTGGAAATGGAACGACTGAATTCACAGGATCGAGCACAATGACTGTGGGAATGTATCATAGAATGGAAATGAGCACCATAAACGGAATGGAGTAAGACTGTGGGTAGATATACGGGAGTGAGAATGAGCAAAAGGAACGAAATGGAGTGAAACAGGGAGTGAGAATGAGTGAGAATGTGGGGTTTTGTAAACACGGCAGAGACACGACAAAGAGGTTAACAAAGTATAATGCATTTGACATCGTTTTGAATTTTGGTGGCTGTGTAATAAATATGAACACGCTTCAATCAACGGTTATGAAGTTATGCGGCTTGTAAGAGTCCTTTGTCAACTCAAATACGTCTCATTATCTCCGGTGGGATATTGGAACATGAGTGAGAATCGAAATTTCAATGATGAAACCGTTTATGAATGAATGCAAGAGGATAACATGGATATCGTGACAGGTTACGGAACTGTCAATATAATCATTGCGCGTAATGGGTAGAGCTCATGGTTTAAAACTATATAAAAATGTGTTTTTCAATACTATTTGAAATAAACTTTATTCATACCTTTGGAATCCTTGCTTTTGCCTTTGGTCTTCAACTGATTGATCTCCATTGGTGTCTTGAATGCTCCATTGATCCTCTCACCTGCATTTTATTTCATAATTATGGAATTAACATCTGACTGTACATTCTCTTTGAAAACAGAGTAGTAGCTGCGGAATCTGCTTTTGGCTGCGGAAACTGGAGTCAGCTGCGGAAACAGATGTCAGCTGCGGAAACTGACACAGCTATTACTTGGTTGAATATAAATGAACAAATGACAAATGACCAGATGGAAATGGTCATGAAAAATATTTTTATTGATGGAATGGATGAAATGAAGTGGAATGAAGTGAAATGAAATGAAATGAAATGGAATGAAGTGGAATGAAATGGAATGAAGTGGAGTGGGTGGTGACAAAGCTTGTGAAATGAAGGAGAGATTTTTTTTTTTGGAAAATATAGAGTGTCAGGTTTCCCTGATTTTCACCCTATATTTTCTGTATAAGACTGCCAATCAATGATTGGTTTTCAGGCTTATACCATTATTTTTTTTATTTTTATTTTTTTAACTGAAAAGAACAAAAGCTAGGCTGGTGGAGAAGAAGAATTCTTCTGTACCAGCCTGATTGCAGAACTTTCTTGAAACATTTTGACAAAATCCTCCTTTGAGAGTGGCTTATGATAAACTTTCAATCTATGGCCATTCACAATAAGAGGAGTTTGAAACTCATCAATGGTCTTGATTCTTACAGCTCCATTGCTAAAGATCTTGTCAATCTCATATGGCCCAAGCCAATGAGTCTGAAATTTTCCTTGAAAATCTTTAAACTTGGAGTCAAATAACAATGCCCAATCTCCTTCTTGAAATTTCTTCTCTTTGATATATTTTTCATGACATTTAGTTCTTTGATATTGAACTAGATCAGTTCTTAGAATTGCTTCTTGTCTGATCTCATCTAGCTCATTCAACTGCTCCATTCTATGCTTTTGGGCTTCTGATAAGTCCATCCCCAACTGAACTGCTATCTTGAAGGTCTTGACTGGGAACTCAATGGGGAGCAAGACTTCTTTCCCATAAACAAGTTCATAGGGAGAATGTCCTGTTGTATTCCTCCATGTAGTTCTGTAGGCCCACAAGGCTTCTGGAAGCCTTTCTGCCCAATCTCTTCTATGTAGATGAACAGTTTTGGTGATTATACTTTCAAGAACTTTGTTTGTGGACTCCACTTGACCATTTTCTTGCGGATGGTAAGGAGTAGATCTTCTGTGCTTGATTTTGTATTCTTCCATCAACTTCTCCACCAAGTTGGATGTGAATTGGCTTCCTTGATCTGTCACAATTTCTCTTGGAACACCAAAGCGAGTAAAAATATCCTCACAAAGAAAATGAACAACTAAATTTTCAGTAGCAGATACTAATGCTTTGGCTTCTACCCATTTAGTAACATAATCAGTACAAACCAATATATACTTCTTTTGCTTGGATGGTGGATTAGTAGGTCCAATGAAATCTAAAGCCCATTTTTCAAAGGGTTCAATGAGTACCTGTGTTTGCAGTGGCATTTCATTTGAAAGGGTAGGTTTCCCTACTCTTTGGCAGCTGTCACACCTTTTGACATATTGTTTTGCATCTTTGAAGAGGGAAGGCCAATAATATCCTAAAGAAAGGATTTTATAGGCCGTCCTTTTGTCTGCAAAATGTCCGCCGCATGGTTCATCATGACATGCCTTAAGAATATCAGGCATTTCATCTTCCCTGACACATCTTCTGATCACAAGATCTGGCCCTGTTTTAAACAATTCGTTAGAAATCCACGAATATCTTGAACTCTCCTGAATAATCTTTCGTTTTTCTCTTGGAAATAAATGTGAAGGTAGTTTCCCTGTAACCAAATAGTTAGCAATATCTGCATACCAAGGGGTCTTAATAGTTACTGCAAACAAATATTCATCAGAAAACTTATCTTCTACAGAAGAATCTTCTTTAGTATTTTGAATCCTAGACAAGAAATCAGCTACTGTATTCTGTTTTCCCGGTCTATCCAACACAATAATATTGAATTCTTGCAAAAGTAAAAGCCATCTTGTCACTCTGCCATTAGTAACAGGTTTGTTCATTAAATATCTAATTGCAGAATGGTCAGTATGAATAAAAGTTTCATAGCCTGTTATGTAATGTCTAAACTTATTAATTGCATGAATAACAGCTAAAAACTCTTTTTCAGTCACAGTATAGTTCAACTCTGTGGGAGTCAAATTTTTACTGGTATAATAAATGGCATAAGGAACTAAATCTTTTTGACCCAACACAGCTCCTAGAGCTGTATCTGAAGCATCTGTAGAAATATGGAAAGGGAGTTTCCAATCTGGTCCTCTCAAGATAGGTGCTTCAGATATTCTTGTTTTCAAAGTTTCAAAGGCTGATTGACAATCAGGATCCCATTTAAATTCACAGTCTTTTGTAAGAAATTTGAAGAGTGGAGATGCTATTTTAGTGAAGTTTTCTATAAATCTTCTATAGTAACCAGTAAATCCTAGAAAACTTCTAACACCTCTTTGACAATTTGGAATAGGCAACTTGGAGATGACTTCAACTTTTGATCTATCAACCTTAATCCCATCTCCCGAAATATGATGTCCTAAAACAATCCCTTCAGTAAACATCATAAAACATTTTTCATGGCTTAATGAAAGGTTTGTTTCTTTACATCTTATGAGAACTTTTTCCAAATTTTCTAATGCCTCTTCAAATGAATTACCATAAATTGTAAAATCATCCATATAAACCTCTACACAATCATGGATTAGATCAGAAAAAATTCCTAGTACTGCTCTTTGGAATGTTGCTGGTGCATTACATAACCCAAAAGGAAGCACCCGGTAGGAAAAAGTTCCCCATGGACAAGTAAATGTGGTCTTATCTTGATCTTCAGGTGCTACCTGAATTTGATTATAGCCACTAAAACCATCCAAAAATGAAAAGTACTCTTTACCTGCTAATGTATCTAATACCTGATCAATAAAAGGCAAAGGAAAGTGATCCTTTAAAGTTGCTTTGTTCAATTCCCTGTAATCAATGCATACCCTCCATTTACCATTCTTTTTAGGTACTATAACCAAAGGACAAACCCATCGGCTATCTGAAATTGGATAAATGAAGTTTACATTGAGAAGTTTTTGGAGCTCTTCTTTCACTATCTCCCTAAGATTTGGATTCATCCTTCTTTGAGGTTGTCTGATTGGTCTACTGTTTTCCTCAATATAGATATGATGGATGCAAGTCTTAGGATCAATACCCTTCATGTCAGTATACTCCCATGCAAATGCAGTAGAATGTTTTTGCAAGATTCTGGTTAGTTCTTCTTGTTGTGACTTCTCCAAATGTTTGTTGATATTCAATGTTTTTCCTGGAAAAATCTCAATAGCAGAATTACCAAATTCTTCCATAGAGTAAAGAGACATTTGTCTAGATGATAAATATTCTATGTCAGATTCCAACTGAAATTGTGTGGGGTCATATTCTGAAGATATCTCAAAATTTTCTAATGTGTTCAGAATTTGACTATCCTCACTAATTTTAGAAATGGTAAAGACAGGTTGTATAGTGTTCTCATCATCGACCCATTCATTGTCTCCTATTTCTGTGATTGCTCTTGCTGGAGGATACAAATTGAATTTCTTTGTCTAATTACCATTAGAAATGTACATGTCTCCAGATCTACAACTAATAAAAGCATCAGCCGTGGCTAGCCAAGGTCTTCCTAAGATAAGTGGGTGCCCTCCTAGATTACTCTTGGGAGTCAAAATCATAAAGTCTACTGGATATTCCCAAGAATCTAAGGAGACTGAAATATCTTCTAATACACCATCTGGTTTAATAACCGATCGATCTGCAAGTTGCAGTAAAGTAGGTGTAAAGAGAAGGTTAGGAATTTTTAACTGTTCCATAGTCTGTCTACTCATAATGTTGATAGCAGCCCCTAAGTCAATCAATGTGTTTGGAATTTCTATCCCATTTATATGTGTCTTGACAATTGGACTTCCTGGATCTACATACTTCTGCATGGTAATTTTTCCCATCATAATATCTGCAATCTTTCCTACCAGGTGGATTCTTCTTGTGTCTTTTAGTTTCCTTCCTAGTCTTTTGAAACTCAACTCCTTTATGGTTTTTGCTAGAATAGGAATTTCTCGAATGGCTTGTAGCAATGGAATCTTGATACAAACATTCTTCAATTCATCTAAAAAGTCATAGTTAGGCAACAAGATTTGTTTTTCCACCCCCTTATCAATTTGTAGTCTTTCCGGAAAAGGAGGTGTAGATGAAGATACAGGTTGCTCAACTATAGGAATTGTGGATGTTAGCTTTTCTTTTTCTTTTTGAATTTTTGAATTTTGAAGAGATTCTTCCTCAGAACCCTTATTGACTTGAAGAGAGTCCTCCTCAGAGGTATCTTGCTCTTGAATATTTATAGAAGGTTTTTCTAAAACTCTACCAGATCTGAGTTGTACATCGTTGAGAGGAACAATCATATAGGTAGGAAATTGTTGTCCTTCTACCATGTAAGTATTCTGAGGATTTTTATTGTTAGGATTTGGAAATGGCTGAGCTGGAAGTTGATTTGTCTTTTGTTGATATGGGAGCATGAGTTGAGGATTTGGATTTTGTTGAGAAGGTTGTTGTTGTGGAAATGGCAATGAAAGTTGTGGATTTGGGTTTGGAAGTTGTGGAGCTTGTTGATTTTGAAAAGATGGAGGATATTGATAAAATTGAGCAAATCACCCATAAGGATTTTGCATCCCTTGTACCCATGGCTGATATGAATTTTGATGTTGGGGCCAAGGTTGTTGCCAAGGAGTCCAATTTGGTGGGGTTTGAAGATTCATAGGGTTATTAAACCCTTGATATTGTTGTCCCTGCCAAGGTCTCCTTGCGACAAAACAGAGAGATTCTACTGAGTTTGGATCTTCTTGAAAAACAGCTTTGAGTCCAGGGATTGAAGGACAATCCTTGATCTCATGATTTTCTGAGCAAATCATACATGTTTCTACAAATTTTTCATCCAAGGGACATTCCCTTAAATCATGTTTCTTTCTACATTTCGGACAAAAGATGGCTAAAGCATCTGTTTCTGCTTTCTGCTTGTTTTGGATTTTAAGGGTGTCTAGTTGTTCACTAAGACTCCCTAAGATATCAGTTTTAAACTCATCAAGCATATTACCAATCTATGCCCTACTTACTGATCCAGTTGCAGATTTGTTAGCCCTAATAAGAGAAGAATCCCTAGGCCCTTTTCCAGTTTTAGATCTTCCCCTTGAGAATTGGATACATAGTTCTGTTATATCATGAAATGGGAGTTGAGAAATGTCTCCTTTCTCCATCATGTTTAAAATGTCTATCCATTCATCTCTAATGGCTTTTAATAGGAGGGCTTTCAAGGTTTCATTATCTAAGTTGCTCATCTTTGCTCTTTTCAAGTTGTATTGAAATCTTTCAATTAAGTCTTCCAAATTTTCATCTTCTTTTTGCATCATTTTGAATACCTCATCCTTGTGATTGGTGGGCATACAATAGTCCAAGTATCTGTCCAAAAATGTTTTTTTCATATCATTCCAAGTCATAATAGATTGAGTGGCTAATCCCATGAACCATTTCAAAGCAGATCCCTTCAATGTTGAAGGAAACAGTTTGAGTTTTTGAGAATCTTCCATATAGTCATAAGTTCGGCACACTACTTCAAACTCAAACAGAAATGTTTCAGGATCCTCACTTCGCAATCCATAAAATTTAGGGAGAACATATGGTGAAATATTTTTCATTGTTGCATGAGTTTCCTCATCAACTATAGGGAATCCCAACAAATCCCTATTTCTACCATTATTTCCTTCACCATTGTTATCTCCATTATCTCCTCCTCTTCTACCTCCACCTCTATTTATTACTTCCTCTGCCAATATAGTTTCTTTAGAGTCCTTATAGTCCTCTAGTTCTTCTACCACGGAAGGATGAGAGAAAGTCTCTTTGTTTTCTAAGTGGGTTTTAGTAGGTGGTATAGGAGAATCCTCTAATTCAGCTGTTCCTTGACTTCCAAAAATCTTAAGGCTAGGGGTAGATGGTGGTGAATCTGGTCTATGCCTCGAAGAAGATGGAGTTATGAAAATCGAACTCTTGGCTTTAGCTATAAACCTTCCCCTAGAATCTCTTGCTCTATGCATGTCATTTTTTATTTTTTTAAAAAGTTGGGCTAATAATTCTCTTTCTGATCTTCCAGATCACACTAGGTGCAAGAAGAGAGCATACTTAAGAAATTACTAAACCAATAACTCTCTTTTCTGATCCTCTAGATCACACTAGGTGCAAGAGGAGAGCATACTTCAAGAAGTTATCAAGTTTTCCCTTCTTTTATGAGTTTATGTGTTTTTTTTTTAAGAAATTGGCTACCTAGTTACACTTCCCCGGCAACGGCGCCAAAATGTTTGGTCAATTTAGTGTGTCCTAAATTGCTGCATTTAATTTGTCAATACGGGAATCGTAAGCTGATGAAGTGCGGCGCACTATATGTGCAAGATAACCTATTTCTTAACTTTTTGTCGTTTTTGGTTTTCTAAGGTGAAATGGAAATTCTAAGATGAAAACAAGTTTGGTTATGTTTGTTCAAGGATGTGATATCCCCTATAATGATTTACCAACTTGAAATTTAAAAAGCAATTTGAAATTTACAATGACAAGACTTAAAAAGGAAAATGAAAATGTGCTGCTGAAATGAAAAGGTGCTGCTAATCTAATAAATCAAAACAGTAAACTAGTGAACATGAAAATCAAACTATTCTTGCTGCTGACTAAACACAAAGGAAACTATGTTTAAGGAAATTAAAAATTGCAATAAAATAAATCTAAATCAGATTGCATCAATTTATCTTCTGACCCTTCATCATTAGTCCAGCTATGATTTTCGGAAGTAATCATAAACAACTTGTGTAACTGATATTTAATTTGCAGAAAATAAACTAATACTAAACCATACACTCATGATTCAATCCCTCACCATCAGTCCAGCTGTGGCTTTCGGAGGCAACCGAAGATGTCATGCATGATTTAATATATCTAAATTTGCAAAAAAGAAACTAATACTAAACTACACATTTCATAATGCAATCCCTCACCATCAGTCCAGCTGTGGCTTTCGGAGGCAACTGAAGATGCTATGAGCAGCTTAATATATCTAAATTTGCATAAAAGAAACTAATACTAAACTACACATTTCATAATGCAATCCCTCACCATCAGTCCAGCTGTGGCTTTCGGAGGCAACTGAAGATGCTATGAGTAGATTAGTATATCTAAATTTTAACTACTGAAGCAGATAAACAAAACTGAAATGTACAAAACAAGACTGAAGTTAAACAAAAGCTATGAAAAACAAACTAGCAGCAGAACAATGTTAGTTTCATGTCATTAGTCAAAAAGATTATGAAAATGCCTGGGCTGCCCATCTAAAACCTGAAAAACATAAACACTGATTAGTGATTAACAATCATAAAGCATGAAAGACAGAAATGAAATGGAAATTATGGAAGTATATAAACAGAAATGAAACAACTACAAAGTATGAACATATGAATGGATTATGATACAATGATTTCTAAAGAAACAAAATGAGAAATATACACTAATACACAAAACCTTAGCTGAGCAGGGGCCCGCTACACAGCCTTGGTAACGGTCCTCAAACACGAATTAAGTTGAAAAACAGAGTCTTCTCATATTAAAAAGCAGTTCATTACAGAATGGTAATGTTACGGCACAAGTGTAGCGTAATCACTACAGAGCAGACTAAAAGATAACAGAGATTACATTCACTAACAACGACTAACTTCATATGCGTATGCAAACGCACTATATATAACAACAAACTGTAACTGTCTCCTAAAGTTCATGCTGGTGGGAAGCACGTAGACCATTACGTCCACGGATATAGGAGTATGGCCGTGTTGGAAAGTAGATCTACGAAAGGTGGATGCTTGAATTCGACTCTAGAACCCTGTACAGATGTCGATTTAACCTCCGCAGGCTTAGAAACGGCCGTATGGGTCTTCATGTGACACGAAACAGAGTCCGGCTGACATGAAACTCCATGGTTGACTTCCATGTGGACGCCTTTGACCGTGGCTTCTTTGGACGAGTTTGCTTGAACCAATAGGACACGAACCATGTCCACGTCATTCCTGACCTGCCCATGTGGCTCGTTTCCCTTGTAGACACCTGTAGCATAGAGTTTCACAAAATAGCTGCGGAAAGTTGCAGCAGCTGCGGAAAGTGGCAAGATTCCGCAACTGAATGAACAAAATCTAGTAACTGCTGAAAGGTCTGCTTCATAAATGTTCTGATTTCTTTGAGCTGTTGTTAGGGTAGAAATTCCTTCAGGGACGTTCTTTTACTGTGCAGAGGACCTTTTGGATGGATCCTCGGGGTCTTCAAATTGCTGCTGCGCATTCTAAACTTGTGATTAAGGCTTAAGATCTTCATTAGTTTGCCTTATTCTCTCTGCTCTGTACTGGGACACTTCGCTGCTTCAATTCCATCTCTGACAGGTTAGCTCGGGTTTTAATGGCGATGGGAGATTTTCAGAGTTCGAAATCCTGCTTTTCTTTAGTGCAAATCCCATCAGCCACTTTCCTTGACAATTCTATAGCAGCGCCGGCCCTAGGATTTAGTTCTATCTGCAAACTTCTTCATTAAGATGGTACGATAGAAATATAGAGTCTTTCACCCCTAGCGACCCTACAAAACAACAAACTGTGAAGAAAACCATGAAGGTGAATGACGGGTGAGGTGGATGGAGGTAATGGACACATTTGGTGACATGGCAGAAGACATTACAGAGGAAATAGTGAAAAATTGATCTGGTTGGGGTTGGCAGAACACAAAGCGAAAATGCATGAAAAACATTAAAAAACACGAACTTTGAACGTATATACGCAAGAGAATGAGAGACTATATGGGGGGTGTACGGGACGCGCACGTGGAGGTGACGTGGTGAGATGGGACGACAAGGAATGGTCAACGGAGGATAAAAAAATCTGGATCGTCAACCAGGGTGGAGATCGACGGTCGGGAGCAACAGGCAGTGGACCAACAGGCACGATGGTCGGGTGTTAGGCAGTGCGCAGGTTCGATGAATGAGCACCGTTGGATGAGGGCTCCAAGATCTGACGACCGTCATTTATTCCGCTACCCATCTATCACCTAAAAAATAGTGCGCGAAATGAAAGTGGTTTCAGGTTCGTGCAAAGGACATGCGGCGATCGGCTAGTGGAATCGCTGGGTGATGGAAGGAAACCGCTAACTTGCAGATGGTGGTGCAGAATTTACCGGCGGGTTTTGAAACGAGAAGGCGGGGTGGGGACCACCATTTCAGGCGAGCACCACGCCGTTAGATCTGGGACGGATCAACGGTGGAAAATGCGGCCGAAGCACTCTGGCTATGAACCGTCGATCCACGGATTTAAACGGACGGTGCAGATGAACTGCGGGGGGCCAAGGTGTATGGGCACGGGAATTTTGGAGCGACCCCCCATAGTGAATAACACCCGTTCGATCGAGTTTTCCCACATCCCGAGGAGTCAACTGCGGGGGTTCCATGGTTTGACTCTACGGACAAAGAAAAACCCCCGCAAGGAAAAAGCCTTGGTCACGGCGCCGGGTCTTATGGAAAAAGGTGCGGAGGCTAATGGTGAAAGGGGCTAGGCTCAATATAATGTTTGGAGTGGGCTTTTCAAGCCTTTTTAATGTAATTTGAGGCCATGGAAGAGCAACGATAGAAGGACCAAGGTGTATTTGAATGAAACCAAGGGTGTATGGAGGATCTGATGGGAATTTTGGGGGCTCTAGTGGGAAAACGTGGTGTTTGTAGTGATATGAGGGGCAATGAATGGCCTTTTTGGAAAAGGGGCAGCAGATAGGATTTATACAAGGCAAAGCATTCAGAGACTTCAAGGAGAATGGTTTTTCAGGGAAAGGCATCCCTTGAAGGCTCAACAATCATTCAGCCCCCAGCTTGCTTGTCAAGAATTTTATAGGGGGGCTAACAGTGGCTCCACATGGGGATGGCTTCTCCTTAGAGGAGTCAAGAAACCAGATATGATCTTTGGAGTAGGCTAGGTGCCTGCTATCATAAGCCATCTTTCTTCATTGATTTTCAGCTTCCACAAACATGATATATCAACAGAAACATTTTCCCAACCAAACTACCTACCCAACTGTAGTCCTAACAGTTCCCTTTGGGTGCATTTGAGCTTGTAGACCCTTTACATTTTATTTTGCAAAACAAAAACAAACCTATTCTAAATCTATCCTTATTGCTCCATGAGGCCAGATTAGACTGTTGGCCTCATACAATTCTCTACCTAATCTACTACCTGTTGGGATTAAACTGTCCAACAGTTTTCTTCACCTTCATTCTAAGACAGGAAATTTAAACACAGTCAGGCGAGGATTAGACTGTCTGACTTGTTGGACAGAAACTTGTAGAAGACAAAACTGTGAAGGCATGGAATTCTTCGACTTTGAAACATTCTTCTTTCTTTCTTGTGCCTCAGGTTTTGAGCATATTTGAGTCACCTCTTTTCTTTGCTTCAGCTCTGGTTTTGGGCATATTAGAGCTGGTTCTTCTTTCGCTGCTGATCTAGATTTTGAGCTTATTAGGACCAGCTATTATGCTTCCTTTGGCTCGGATTTTGATCAGGTTTGAGCCATGCTTTTTACTTCAGAGGTTCATGTTTTGAGCATGTCTGAACCTCTCTTTTCATTCTGTTTTTTGGAACATTTTCTCTTTTTCTGAAAATGAAAACTTGCAATGGTATGTACAATGGAGATGAAACTGGAAATGGGAAATCAATAGAAGTAATGTTTGAGCATCCTGCCATTGATAGGACCCCCAAACAACTCTGTGCCATCAAGTTCTTGCAGAAAAAATGCATTAGGACCCACAGTGGCTTGTATGATATATGTACCTTGCCACAAACTGTCAAACTTACCATGTTTGCCTTTGTCCTCTCTTCTCGAATCCCATCTTAGAACCTTGACACCAATTTTGAAATTTGAAGCTTTGGTTCTTTTGTCAAACTGCCTTTTTATGTTTTCTTGGACTCTGATAGCTCTGTCATAAAACTGCTCCCTTGTTTGTTGAAGATGGATTGTTTCATTAATTCTCCTTATCATGCTGTCCTCCTCTACCTGAATCTCTTGGACAAGTTTGATCACTGGAACTCCAAGACTAGTAGTAAAAACTGCTTATGTCCCATAAACCAACTGAAAGGGTGACATGCCAACGGATTTCTTTGTAGTGAGCCTATCTGCCCACAGGGCATGTATCAACTTTTTATGCCAAGACCTTTTGTTCTCTTCCAGCAGATTCTTAATTATTGTAACCAGGCTTTTATTTGATGATTCAGCTAGGCCATTACCGTGGGGGTAATAGGCAGTTGAATGTCCAAGTGTTATTCCGTACCTGTGACAGAAATCAACCATTCTTCTGGATCCGAAAGCAGCAGCATTTTCAGAGATTATTTTCCTTGGACAACCAAAACGAGATAAGATGAAGTCTTCTAGGAACCTAATGATGACAGAGTTAGTGGCATTCCTATTGGGTATAGCTTCTATCCATTTAGTGAAGTAATCTGTAGCAGTTAGGATCCATTTATGTTGTCTAGAGGAGGGAGGGTGAATCTCCACAATAAAGTCTAGGCCCCATTGCATGAAAGGGCCTTCTATGGTGATCGGTTGCAGAGGGAGGGGAAGGAGCTTTCTTTTGCCCTCAAAGATTTGGCATTTGTGGAAGGCAAGAATCATTTTATGGACATCACTAAAGAGTGTAGGCCAATAGTAACCAGCCCTGAGTATCTTATTTGCAGTGGTTTTCCAACTCAGGTGGCCTCCAAACTCCCCAGCATGGAATTCTTGTTTGACTCTTTCAGCTTCAGTTTCAAACAAACATTTCAGCAAAAGGCCATTTGGATTTTTCCAATATAGGTTCTCATTCAAAATACAATAATTTCTAGCTTTGAGTTTTATGAATCTGGCCTTTGTTTTGGATAGTTCTGGAGGGGCATTGAGATTGGTGAGGACGTAAAGGATATTAGAATACCATGAAGAGTTTTGGAATTTCTCTTCTATTGTGGGATTAGGCAGGCTCTCATGCTCATCCAAGGCATTCACCATGTTAATATCCAAGGCCTGCAAATTTGTTTCAGCCATTAATTGGGCCAGGCCTTGACCTTTGATAAGCTTAGTGGGTTTTATTTCAAGGTCGTATTCCAAGATGGTAGCGATCCATTTTCCCCTTTTCCCATCAGGGTCTTGGGACAAGATATCCTTAACCACTATGTTTGGCACATAGGCAATGGTGTGAGAATGAAAAATGTACACCCTAAAGTCTTTTAAGGCCTTAATCAGGGCATAGGCCTGCTTTTCCATGATGTTGTACTTTAGGGGTGCATCTCTTAAGGCTTTACTGAAGAAGGCTATAGGCTGTTCATTACCTTCTGAATTTTTCTGCAGCAAAACTGCAACTATTGTGTGTTGGGAAGCAAATGAAAAGATCAGAAAATATTTTGAGAAGTCAGGGCTGATAAGGATAGGGGCCTGAGTGAGAGCAATTTTTACTGACTCAAAAGATTACTTCGCTTCAACAGTCCACTTAATCCCTGCATCTTTCTTTAGCATTTCATCATTTTCCTAAGATGTTCAGCAAGATTGGGGATAAATCTTCTAAGGAAATTGATCTTCCCTATGAAGGTCTGCAATTCCTTGATATTTCTTGGATGTGAAATTTGAAGTATTCCCTCAACTCGCTGTGGGTCTATCCCGATCCCTTTCTCAGATATAATGTGGCCAAGAAGCTTACCTTCTTGCAGCCCAAAAACAGTCTTCTTAGGCTTTAGGGACAGACCATACCTTCTACATTTTTCAAAAACTTTTCTCAAATGTTTCAGATGTTCTTCTTCAGTTTTAGAAAAGACAGTCAAGTCATCCAAGTAGATAACTATAAAGTGTCCAATCTCATCTGAGAAAGCAATATCCATTGCTCTCTGGAAGGTAGTTCCAGCATTCATCAATCCAAAGGGCATTTTCACATACATGAAGGTGCCCCAAGGAGTGCTAAAAGCTATTTTGAGTTGATCTTCTAGGAGTACCAGAACTTGGTTGTATCCTGAGAACCCATCAAGCAGGGAGACTCTCTTAGAGCCCACCACCTTCTGTAGGATATGTTCCATTCTAGGCAAGGGGTAGTTATCTTTCAGGGATGCTCTATTGGGGTTTCTGAAGTCTATGCATAGTCTAATCTCCCCCGTCTTCTTTCTCACAGCCACTAAGTTTGACACCCAATCAGAAAAACTCACAGGAACAATTATGCCTGTATCATACATTTTCTTAATCTCTTTTTCTACAACAGGCAATTGTTTTGGATTTATTATTCGAAGTTTTTGTCTGAAAGGCTTCTGATTTTCTTTCAAGGGTATTTTTTGTTGAATGATGTTGGTGTCATAGGCCTTTAAGTCTTCATAGCTCCATACAAACACGTCTATGAATTCCTTGAACAGGTCAATATATTTTTTCTTCTTGTTAGCAGGTATAGACTTAGCTAGTTTGATCTTTTTGGGTTGGTCTTCAGTGCCAATGTTGCATTCTTCCACATCAGAATCAACATGTTCAATTGTGGACTTTTTTACTATGTCATCAAATTCAAAAAGGTCCTCTAAGGGTGCCAGGCCTCTGGGTATGTTCTTATCTTTGGCCTGCAACACCTCTACTTCTTCTGTATCTGTGTTTTCACAATTTTCGGTTGGATTTCCAGTTTGCTCGGAAAAAGAATTTATTTCTATGTTACAGGGTGTTTCTTGCTCATCTGGGGGATCCTCGCTTGGGCAGCTATCATCAGAAGTTGAGTCTAAATACGAAAATTCAAACTCATTCCTGCCCACCAGGAAATCTTCGATCTGTTTGTCTCCCTCAATGACCTGCCAATATTTTTCATTGTCTGGCACTGCAGGCCTGAATTTGGTCTGAATGATGATCTGTTGGTCATTGGGGGCCTTAGGATACAAACTAGCTAGGCAAGCTAATCCATTGGCAACAACGTTTTGACCCCTAGGAATGAACACTAATCTATATTCAACAAATGTTTTCAACAGATCCAGAGTGTCATTCCTATATGCTCTTAGTCTGCGATGTTTTGCTGAATACTCACCATTCACTTGTTTGATCACCAAATCTGAGTCTCCTCTCATAGATATCCTACGGGCTCCTAATTTTTTCAACAAATTCAAACCTAGGATGAGAGCCTCATATTCTGCAATATTGTTTGTGCATTTGAAATGCAGATTCACAGCGTGGCTCTCTGCATGATCATTTCCTGTGTTACGCAACCACACTCCTGCTCCAGCACTTTGTCTAGTACAGGACCCATCAAAGTTCATTTCCCACAGGGGTTCTTCGTTCAATTCGTTTTCATCCCCACCCCTACAGCTGGGTTCGCTATTATGTTGAGTTGTAAGGTCTGTACTAGAAGAGGGGTTATTTTGTTTTTCATGTAGGGTATCGGTTCGAACATGGTGACTGATCAGCTGACTGCATTTTGATTTTGATTCTAGGTCACTCAGAGTTACGTTTTCTGCATTTTTCCCATGGTCTCCTTCATCGTATTCTTCTAGAGTAGCCATTATGTTGAAATCCATGGGCTCTACGTCTGTATCTCCATTTTGTGATCTTGGCTCTTCTAAGGGTTGGTCATTATAGAGAATGAAAGAGTCCAGATCTGTATGTACAGAGTATAGTGGTGATTTTTCAGGTTTCTTGGGGCTACTGACTAGGAATTTCATTTGAGATTCTCTATACAGTCTTCTAAGCTGGCCGAATATAGGGATAGTGGCGTATGAGCCATCCATCTGCATTTTTCCCTGCAGTTTGGCTCCCCATGATCTTGACAATAGCATGCCATACTTTGGTGGCACATCTGCCACCACAACATCCATGACCATACATTTAGCAGGAATCTAGGTCAAACTCACACATAAATCCTTGATGAGGCCTAGGCATTTTACTCTGCTAGAGTCAAATGAATATAAGTCTTTGTAGGGTCTGGTGATTTCTAGGCCTAGCCTCTCCATCACTACCTTGGGAATTAAGTTGTGAGACGCTCCAGAATCATGCATGGAATTATGAAGGATCTTGTCGTGAATGTTAAGACTGATATAAAAAGGTGGAACTACCCCTTCCTGAAATTTTCCTTCAATTTTGGGACCAAAGAGTAGGGCTGGTTGATCATCATTTAAATTTACAGAATTATTCATTTCTCCCAGATTTAATGCTTTCAAAATTTGGCCTTTATATACATTGTGAGTGGCCAGCTCAGATAATGGTACAGAGATTTTAATTTTCGCAATCTCACTCTCTAAATTGAAAGTGGACTCGGTCTTTGGAATGTTCAACTCTGTTTTATTCGCTACTGCTTTAGTAGCTGAATCAATTTGTGATTTATCACTATGTACAAGGTTGGGAACTGTTGTATCAAGAGCACTAACTGTGGTGCTAGTGCTGCTAGTTGGTTGACCTTGTTTTCCAGTGTTTTGGTTGTCTTTTTCTTTGTCTTTTCCAGAACCTTCAGCTGCTAATTTGGAATTCTCAGTAGTTGCTTTAGAAGTTTTTTCAGGCTTTTTCTTGATTGTAATCTCAGGAGTCTTGGCTTTGGGAGTATCTTGGTTTTTCTTGCTCCTAAGTTCATATTTTTCCCTGACTTGCAACATGGCATTTTCAAATCCTAGTCTATAATCCTCAGACTCAAACCACTCCTCATCACAACCAGTGGTGGAGGGCTGGTCTTCTTCTGAATCATAATTTAGAATTGAGTCTTATCTTTCAAACATGTTTATTACATTCCCTTCAAACTCTTCTATGATTTGTTCATCCTCATCTAGAAATTTTTGGAAAGGGGGAATAACTTGTTGATCTGATTCTTTCTGTATGTTGGGAGTGGCATTGTTGTTTCTTCTAAAGTTCTGGTTCTAGTTTTGATTTCTATTTTGGTTACTAACTTTGAAAATAATTCTCTCCATCATTTGTTGTAGCTTATCCACATTTTTAGATAATCTATCATAGTTTGGATCAGAGGTGGAAGCTACGTTGTCATCCCTATATGTTACCCTCTTCTCAGCTCTCAGTCTTGCTCTCTTTTCAATCAGGTTTGCCTCTATGTTAACTGCTCCTTTTTGCATGTCCTCTAGTGTGGCATATTATTTATCTCTAAGCTCATAGGCCATGTCAACATCAAAGCCTTCAGGATATTTTTCTAGGGCCATGCCTTGTGGAGGTTTCATATGTGGGGGGAGAGCATTATAAATGCTATTGAATCTTGTTGTGTAATCATGTACACTCTCTCCCGGATTCCTCTTAAGGCTCAGGTATTCTGCTAGGAGCTGGCGAGGGTTTTCCCTAGTCTCCCATTTGTTTATGAATGTCTGATATAGAGCAGGAAGGTCTTGGATGCTATTAGGAGGCAGATTTTTAAACCATTTCTTTACATCACCCCCAGGCTCTGAGAAAAGATTCTCATTTTTACTGTTTCATCATCAATTTCCATATAGTCAAAAGAGTCTTCCATTTTATCTACATGTGCCTGAGCTGTGATGGATTCTTTGGCAGTTAAGTGAGGGATTTTTGATTGATATTCATTTGGGAGGGGGATGAGAGGCTGAGGTAGAACTAGAGGTGCATACCAAGCTGCCATTGTGATGTTCTGATGAGGTAAAAGATTAACCTGAGCAGCTGGTATATGCATGACAGGGATATTAAGACTATCAGAGGCTTGTTGAGTAGATCTAGGGTGAGACAACCCTGATTTTTGGACAAAGTGTATATCAGGTGGTGTAGATGGAGGGGTTTCTCTGTCCCTAGGGTCTGGCTGGTCTGAAACACTGAATGACCTAGTTCTAGGTAATGTTTTTTGAAGGTCTAGGTCGAAGAAAGGGTCTAATAGAGCTGCAAGATCTTCTGGTGCAGAATTAGCTCTATGAATGTTGCTGGAAATAGTTGATCTCCTACTTACAGGTGTTCTCTTGAGGATTTTCTCAGGATTATCAACTATTTCAGGTGGGTTTGGATCAGGGCAAGCTCTCGTATGAATGGTTCTGTGAGCCAGAATGCTGTTCTTGAACTAAGCAGCTTAACCCTACTTGTTACTTATATTGTGGTTGATATTGTCTTAGGGCTGGTCTCCCAACGGAGTCTTCATTATGTTTCGGGTCTGGTCTCCCAGTGGAGTCTGATGCGAAACCAAGATGATCAGCAGGCCTACTGATCACCAGTGGAGTCTTTTAATGTTTAGGAGCTATGGAGTCACCAGGTGGAAAGGTTTAAGGTATTTCAGGGGATACACTGTCCACCACAGTGCTAATGAAATATCCCTTTTCAAGGATATCCCACTAAACACAACAAACTCTAACCAGAGATTGACTGGGAGGGCATTTACCAGATATGTCACCTCAAAGAAGAGGATGAGATCTGGAGGCTACCTGGCCCTTTCCAGGCTCTGTCTAAGAGTATGGGGTAAAACACACGAGAGGTAAGTGGAATGGGAAGGATAAGTGTTTTACTACCAACCTAACCAGAGATTCTAGGTTTTCTGAGGTTTGGAGATGTATCAAGATGAAAGTACTCAGAAAGTCCCCAGCGGAGTCGCCATTATGTTGGGGTTCCCATGTTTTGGCCAGATTGGCAAGACCAAAAGATGAGACAACATCAGAACCACTTTGGGACCTTAGGATCTAGCCCTCCTAGGTCCAGAGAGGGATCTCCCTATACAAGTCAGAAGATATGTCTTTGAAGCTCTAAGTTATGATTTTAGGCTAGTTGTAGGCTCAGGGTTGTTGGTTTGATTGTTTATGTTTGGTTGTTGGGACTCAGGAAAATAAGGCCCAATAATAAGACAAGGATGAGCAAAGAGGAAGCTTAGGCAGAGATAGATAACTCAGAGAACATCAAAGCCATTGGGCTATGGAGTCAAGAAAGGATTTATTTGTGTTCAATGTGCAAGCTTTCAGTTGGGCTAGTCATCTAGAGCATTTGGATCTTGAAGGAGATATTTGGAATGGGACATTAAGGATTGAAAATGAAAGGAGGAGGACCAACCAACTCTGTCTATAGATCATACCAGAGGTCATTTAACTCCAGGCCTGGTTGGACAGAATTAGAGGTGAAACAAGGGATCTTGGAATGGTTTAATTGGGATGGAAAGCTCCTAGAGAGACAGAGATCAGGTTCTAGACCTCCAGGACTCTCAACACATTCAACTAAATCCTAACAAGAACATCGAAATACAGATTTCATTAATTCATACATCATAGAGCAGGCAACAACATCCACTATACTGGTTAAATCAATTGAAATCAACATTCAGATACACATATAAGCAGAAAACATAGAGGGTTGGGAGAGCAGCAACATAAGGTACCTATCAAGGGTAAATCTTATGCCAACCTTCTGATGCGAGCCTGAAGAAATGTAATGAAATGAAAGCAAGTCAATCACAAATACAGAGAAAGGAAACATCACCAGCTGCTTTAGATCAGGATCCAAAGAAACATGCTTGTCATATTAAAAACAACACCAATCAGGTACATCATAGCCCATAGCTTGAACATTCAGTCTGAATACATCTAGTCTCAGTCTATCTTACAATATACACAGAGAACTTGTCTCAAGAGGAAAATACTTGCGTTCCACTGATTTCTCATCAACAACCATTACAATGTTTTCTTTTGTGCTTTATAGCAGATGGTGGATAGAAAATCGACTGAGAAGGTAGGTGAAAATTGAATGTATCATTAAACACAGAGTAGAGAAATAGGGTTGAGGCCCATTCTATTTGAATATTGAGTATTTAATGTCTCTCACCTCTATATGCAGGGATGATCTTCTTCAGATTTTCCTTTACTCCAGACATGACTTTGCTACATTCTGGTGGCCATACTTTGTTGTACTTGTGGAGAATAAACAAATGGTAAATAACTGCTAAAAGGTCTGCTTCATAAATGTTCTGATTTCTTTGAGCTGTTGTTAGGGTAGAAATTCCTTCAAGGATGTTCTTTTACTGTGCAGAGGACTTGTTGGATGGATCCTCGGGGTCTTCAAACTGTTGCTGCACATTCTAAACTTGTGATTAAGGCTTAAGATCTGCATTATTTTGCCTTATCCTCTCTGCTCTGTACTGGGACACTCCGCTGCTTCAATTCCATCTCTAACAGGTTAGCTCAGGTTTTAATGGCGATGGGAGATTTTCAGAGTTCAAAATCTTGCTTTTCTTTAGTGAAAATCCCATCAGCCGCTTTCCTTGACAATTCAATAGCAGCGCCATCCCTAGGATTTAGTTCTATCTGAAAACTTCTCCATTAAGATGGTACGACAGAAATATAGAGTCTTTCACCCCTAGCGACCCTACAAAACAACAAACTGTGAAGAAAACCATGAAGGTGAACGACGGGTGAGGTGGATGGAGGTAATGGACGCATTTGGTGACATGGCGGAAGAAATTACAGAGGAAACAGTGAAAACTTTCTCTGGTTGGGGTTGGCAGAACACAGAGCGAAAATGCATGAAAAACATTAAAAAACACGAACTTTGAACGTATATACGCAAGAGAATGAGAGACTGTACGGGGGGTGTACGGGACGCGCACGTGGAGGTGACGTGGCGAGGGAAAGGAACGGTGAATGGAGGATAAACAAATTTGGACCATCAACCAGGGTGGAGATCGACAGTCGGGAGCAACAGGCGGTGGACCAGCAGGCACGATGGCCGGGCGTTAAGAAGTGCGCAGGTTCAATGAATGAGCGTCGTTGGATGAGGGCTCCAAGATCTGATGGCCGTCATTTATTCCGCTACCCGTCTATCACCCAAACAATAGCGCGCGAAATTAAAGTGGTTTCAGGTTCGTACAGAGGACATGTGGCAATCGGCTAGTGGAATCGTTGGGTGATGGAAGAAAACCACTAACTCACAGATGGTGGTGCGAAATTTACCGGTGGGTTTTGAAACGCGAAGGCGAGGTGGGGACCACCGTTTCGGGCGAGCACTGTGTCGTTAGATCTGGGACGGATCAATGGTGGAAAATGCGCCCGAAGCACTCTGGCTATGAACCGTCGATCCGCGGATTTAAATAGACAGTGGAGATGAACTGCGGGGGGCCAAGGTGTACGGGCACGGGAATTTTGGAGCGACCCCCTATAGTGTATAACAACCGTTTGATCGGGTTTTCCCACATCCCGATGAGTCAACTGCGGGGGTTCCATGGTTTAACTCTACGGACAAAGAAAAACCCCCGCAAGGAAAAAGACTTGGTCACGGCGCCGGGTCTTATGGAAAAAGGTGCGGAGGCTAATGGCGAAAGGGGATAGGCTCAATATAATGTTTGGAGTGGGATTTTCAAGCCGTTTTGATGTAATTTGAGGCCATGGGAGAGCAACGATAGAAGGACCAAGGTGTATTTGAATGAAACCAAGGGTGTATGGAGGATCTGATGGGGATTTTGGGGGGTCTAGTGGGAAAACGTGGTGTTTGCAGTGATACGAGGGGCAATGAATGGCCTTTTTGGAAAAGGGGCAGAAGATAGGATTTATACAAGGCAAAGCACTCAGAGACTTCAAGGAGAATGGTTTTTCAGGGAAAGGCATCCCTTGAAGGCTCAACAATCATTCATCCCCCAGCTTTCTTGTCAAGAATTTCATAGGGGGGCTAACACATAGAAAGAGAAAAACGAAGAGTGGCTTTGAGATATGATGGAATTTTTTGCAGAAATCGTAAGTAGATATGGAATGGTGTGATTTGGGATTAAATACTGTGTTAGCAGTCTTGTATGTGCGGTTCTAATTTTTCTGAGAATTGCACATCAAACAAAAAAATGTCAGAGTTTGGAATGGGATCCCGACCAAATCTGATTACATATCTCACTGCATGGAAATAAGGCATTTTCCACATCGATTCAACTCATATGTGATGTGGATTCCAACACAAATCATGGTTTGAGCATTCTAAATGGTGGCCACATCAGCGCCGGCGGAAGGCCATCCACTTTTAGCAATGACGATTAGGATGATGGGATATTCCAAGGCTTCCATGGCTGAAACAAGAGTATCAACCATTGCATAGAACAACTGAAGTATGGATAGACATCAAACATGAAGGGATCGTTGCCTGGAGCATAGACTGCATGGTGTCTATGAAGGCGACCATAGATGGCAGGTAATCATTGCTAACATCTGCCCTGTAGGTTGTAGAGACCTTGATGTTATTTCAGATTTTTTAACATACGAAGGAAGGTAAAAATCATAAATGATGGTACAGAAATGTTGAAGACAAAGAAGATCCCATGGAGGCAAAATTTGGATTGTGCAAATAGAAATCTTGTGTTGGAGAATCAATTGTTGAGGTTTTCTGTGTAGAGTGTGGAGATCTTTGTGAAATATCACAACATCTTATGGTATTATGTGCATAAAGGCTGAGAATATTTCAACCGTGGAGTCATGGTGATGGGCAGGGTTTGATATCTGTGTTAACAGACAACGCCATTCCAATATGATACAGTCTGTTGGACAACGTATACTTTGGTTGCAATGTTTTTTCTTCTGGTGTGATGATTTGTATTAACTGCTACTTAAAAACAAACACAACATTTTCTTCCTTATGCAAGGTTCCAACATTGGTAATGTATCCTTAACACAACCACTTTGTTACAAACAGTAACCATTTCTTTAATGGGTTTTTTTTATTATCAACATTTGAAATGGTGAATGGAATTTGCGTTAGTAAATCGTGAAGTTGGGTGAATGGAATTTTCGTGAATTTGGGTGCATGAAATTTGCATTAGAGAATGGTGATTTCCAAAGATATTATTAGATTGTGGATTTTGGAGTTGGATAGTTGGGAGTCCACCAGAGAAAAAGTATGTAGAGGCTTGAATGTATTCCTAAATGAATACGAGAGAGAAGGGTTGGATCTTTTCAACCACAAGAAGATTCAATGTAGGTTCTCATTGAATGAATCAATATTCATTGAGTAGAGGTATTTTAAAATCTGGATGATTAAATTTCCTTGCCATACTCGAGAAGATGATCTTTTGTAACTGTTATGAAAGAGTGGAAATTTTGCAAATGCAGAGGTATAAATGAATGGAAAATAAATGAAAAATGTGATAATCTTGGGTGATATCAAGAGAAACATGCATTTTTATGTGAGAAGGTTTATTATGCATAATGTGGATTCTTCACTGTTTTGGTTAAGTCATTTTGGACTAAAGCTTGTAGTTGGAAAAAGGAGAATTATTTTGATTTGTAATTGAAAACATAATTTCTTGATGTTGTAAAATATTTGTTTTTGCCATCATGTGGCTGCATATAAAGACGTTTTATTCATAATGGATGTGATGTACGAGTTGTACATTATTCATCAAAGAGGTTAAAAACATGTTCTTTGTACACAGGTGAAAGATGTGAATTAATGTTGTATGGTGCATAAAAGTGCAGGAAAAATGTTTGCATTAAAATGATGAGATTATGGTATGAAGGGCATGCGAATGTTAATAGTGACAAAGACGGTACAGAAGAGTGGAATCCAGGGAATTGAGATTGCGAAGAGAAGGTTTGTTAAAAATATTGATGGGAACATAAGGTATGATACATCATTTCAAGAAGGTATTTTTGAATGTTGGAAATTGAATGGTTTATTTATTTTCACCATAAAATAAATATTGGAATACATGGGTTGCATTTTGACTAAAGACTTCAATATCATATGAAATGATACAAGGAAACTGATGATGTTTTCATAAAAATGAAGTATGAAAGAGAGTGAAGATTTTACATTATAAAATGTATTGAGGATGAATGTTTTTTGGAGGATTGTATAACTTGAATTAAGTAAAATTATCCACTATCATAATTATTGGGGCAAGCCTTGAAATCAAAATAGATGTTAGAGTCAAATGGAAGTTTGGATAGTTTGAGTTAAGATTAAGTATTTTTCATCCAAGATGAAGAGTTGATGTAAAGTCTGAAGTCAAAGGTTTGAATGTAATTGGGTGCATGATCGGCAGAGCCGACACCCAAAGAATTGGTCATTGTAACACATGAGTTACTAAATTATTGTTTGCAGCAAAGTGAAGCAAGAGGGTTGCTAGAGATTGATTCCAAGACAGAGAACCGAAAGAGGTCAAACATTGGAAGAAAGCTTACATTGTTGAATGGAAAGTGTGAGGACTTGCTAAAAATAGGATTGAATGAAACCCACACGTGAACCGATGAAGTTCTTAAAGGAGGAGAAGATGACTGTTGATATTCATTTCAGAAGATCTGATGAAGACCACAACAGAATAAAGAAGAAGGAAAATACCAAGGTAAGTGGCATTTGTGAGCAGTCGATGGATGAAGATTATGAGCAAGAGAAGGCTGAGATAATAGTTCACCTTGCATTTTTAATGGAATTGTTGCAGAGAAATGTGAAATACCACACACATGGTTGGACCATGAGGAAGAAGGTAAAGTGGCAGAGACTACATGCAAAGAGGGAAAAGCAGGTAAACATACAGTTGACAGAAGAGCTGAGGAAGCTTGAGAATATTTTGAGGTGTGAAGAACTCAAAGAGGCTGAGTTAAAAATGGATGTTTCCATTTGTGGCCCAGAACAGGGTGAAATTTTGGGTGAAGAGATCAATGATGGAGATCTCATGAACTATTGGGATAGTTTAGAAGAATCTGAAGATGTGTTGTTGAGAGAAGCAGATGAGGCTATGAAGCCTTGCATTTTGAATCTCACAGTTTATGCATGTTTTTAGGATGTGTGAAAGATGGTTGACAGTCTGGTGAAATTGTCACAGAGATGAATGAAACTCTTGAGGTAAAGTGTAATGCAGAATGCCTTTCGGAGGAGGAAGGTATTGATTTGTTGAAGCAGGAAGAAATCATAAATGAATTCTTGTTTGGGGTAAAACAACAAGTTGAAGCTGTTATGGAGCAGAAGCATACTGGAAATTCCAAAGAGATATTACAAGGAGGTAAACAAATTTATTTGTTTAATGAAATTGCTAACAGAATTTTGCAGTGTGATGAAATAGAAAACAGGATAACTTAGAAAGGTTTCCAGAAGAAGAATTAAGATGGGAATGAATGTTGTGATGAAGTGTTGGAAATATTTGACAAGGAAATCAAGTTCTTGGAATGATGGCTTAAGGAACCTGAGGGAGAAGTAAATCTTGCAGAATCTAATCCAAGAGAGATTACAATTACTATGCATGATAGGGATGAAATGTTTTTAACATTTATAGAGTTGAATGAATGTTATAACTTTTCAGATAATAATGTGACTGTAGGTATAGAAGGGGACATTAATAAATATGATGTCAAAATTAGAGAAATTGAGAAAAAACTATTTGGCGTTGAGATGAAAGATCAGGGGCAGCAAGAAAGTTATGTCTGTGGAGACATAAATGAGACAGAAATATTGATCCAGCAGGATAGAGATGGAAGCAGCTAGCAGTCCAAAATAGAATATATTGAAATCCATAAAGTCGATGATGGGATATTTCTTCTTGAAGCATCAAAAGAGACGAAAAGGTCCTATCTTTTTAAAACTAACAGTTTGTTGATGAATGCAGGTACATCACCGGATGAGGAAATTGTTGCTATAAAATCAATCAAAGAATATAGTTGTAATAATGAAGGAGTTCTTGATTATTCTCCATTGCAGAAAGTTGAGTGTTCAGCTCAGTTGAAGACAAAATCCTTAGAAAAAGAGGAATTACTCCAAGGAATTGGTGCAACAAAGTGTTCGAGAAGCCAATGAAATCCGATCGACAGAGTGAGTGATGAGTTACCAAATCGAGTTGATACTTTGAAGGAACAACAGCAAAACAGAGTTTGGAATCCTGGAGGGAGCAAGTCATCCAGATTTGTGTCTGTCACATTATTACAGAAAAGCGACAGACCTCATAGACAGGAGTCTATGGAAACTCCTCTACATGGGGAGTCTGATGCAGGAGCATCAAAGCTAAATTTCCATTAGTCATTTGTGTGATTTAGGGGGTGATATGTTTTAATTATTTTGCTCATTTTTAATAAATTAGGAGAGAAAATAGAAATGTGAGGATTTTTTTAAATATTCCTTTAATAAATTAAGGATATGAGTGGAGTTGAATTAGGTATATAATCTAGGGATTAGGAATTCCATAAACGACTTAGTTGAGCCTAAAAAAGGGATAAATCTAATTTACATTTTAGTTGAGATTTGTGTGGAGGAATTTATGGAGTGGAATAAATTCATATTTATGTATGAATAAGAGGCTTGTGTACTGAGGAAGAAAAACAAGTGAGGAAGTGAGGAATACAGAGAGAGTGAGGAATGGGTTGAGAGCTTTTTGTAAAGGGCCGGGAGCTGAAAGGCCATCCACTGAAATATTTGGCCAAGGAATTTCTTGTGTATATATATATCAGTATATTTTTGTTTGTATAAGCTCTCTTTTGTTTATGTATGTTTTGATAAATTGAAAATGTGTTTTAATGAAGAGTTTTTTTGAGAATTTTAATGTGAAGAAAGCATTTGGGATTTTTATATGCTAGGATCTGATTTAACCTAGTATCCTGGCATAAAAAATCCAGACAAAAAATGGAACTCAAAGGGAGCTCACAAGCAAAATTGTAGCAAAATATGATAATGATGGAGGATCAAAGTTAGACAAAAAGTATAGATCCAGAGTAATCTTTAGGTAACAAAAGGTAGTGAGTGAATGGAAAACCCCTTCTATTTATAACAAAATATTGAGTTAGTCTAGATATTGGTGCATAATTAAAATATTATTAACCAAATCTAGATCCAACTTTTATGGAATATTTTATTATATTTTTGGAGGGAAAAATAATTCGAATTTGGTTAAATCCCTTTATTTGTAAATAATAAATAAGTAAATGATATATTTATTATTTTAAGGATGAGTTTGAGTAATAATTAAATAAACAATTATTTGTCGAATTATTTATAGATTATTTAGTCAAATTTAACAAGGAATATTATTTAAATAAGGTTTATATAATTATTCCTATAAAACAATAAGATAAATAATGATTTATCTATTTAATTTTCTTGTTTTGGGTTAAATATGACCAGAAATTTTAATTAAACTATTTTTAACTAATTATTCCTTGAGGAAAATAAAACAAATTTGGATTTATCCAATATTTTCTCATAGGGTTTCCTGTTTAAACCATAAACAACTTAATAAAATAAGGAATACTAAGTTATTTTTCATAGTGAAAGAAATTTTACTTAGGGTAAAATTGGTCTTACATGGTGTACTTTGGTCCATCTAATAGTAACAGGTTAGATGATGAAAAATTGGTGTAACAGATTTCCCCCCAACATGCGAGCGTTAGGAGCTAATCGTACGACTGAAGTACATTGTAATAACTCAATCAGTAGACACCGAAGGGGATGTCAGAGAGAGAGAAATATAAGGTAGACCAAAGCACTTGAGGAAAATACCCTGAGGAGGTGAGACTTACACATGTGACAAGTCTCTTTTATGAGTGAGTACCTGTGCTACAAGAGGCGGGTGAGGCATACCTATGCCCACTGAGGCAAAGTACAAAGAATAATCTGTCCAGTAAACAAGGGACTGAACTATATAGTACATGCTGGCATAAACATGAGCCAGATAAAAAAATGATAAGGGATCCCACATACATACTTTGCCTGGGATAACAACCAGGACTTATACAATAATATATGAGTACATGAGATATAAATACAACCAAAGAGGCCCTGTAAATAGGAGAGGGATTTAAAAATCTGAATGATACATGCAAACTAAAAGTCGCTACGAGTGGTTGAGGCCGAAACCATAAAATCTCTGGTGCTGCATTGAAGGATATAATGAATAGGTCATCCGAGCATGTGGGGGGCTACCTGAAGGGCCACCCCCTCATGAGGTCTGAATCATCTCACACACACCCAGGAATCATTGGTACAATCTACTGCATCATTAAACCATCAAATATGTGGATCTGAATCATGTCATAAGGAGTTGGAGCTGAGAAAAAATCAAGTCAAAAGGAAATAAGGAGTCCCTTTGCCTGATCCGAGGCATCGAACAAGATTGGAAGCTGGAACCAAGTTATATCGCCCTCTAGACCTGTCTTCTATAATGAATAAGCAGATGTCGACACAAGGAGGTCTGCCATAGGTGAGGCAATAAGGGATCCTCAACTAAGGCACGAGAGAAAATAGTATGGTGACTGATAGACTGACACCATGGATGATGACGAAATGGGGGGTTTTGAGTAGTGGACAGATGGCTTCCCTTGTTAAAGCATAAAGGACATGGATGACCTAGTAGCAACTAACACAATATCAAAGGGGACAAGGGAAAGTAAGACTGAAGGCCATAATGTGTGACACGAGAGAGGAACTAAGTAATGAAGGATCGAGGACTATAGCGGGATACAAAGGGAATCAGGATAGACTCCATGGATGTGATTATGACTCAACTCAAATGCTCTAAACAAAGGCAACATGATGATGCTGCCACACAGAAAAGGTCTAGTGGGGACGATGAAAACATGAGTACAAGATGGTTACTCATGACGAAATTTGACAAGAGCATGGACAAGTAGAAAGGCAAAGTGGTGCCCAAGTACAAGTGCTGCAATTGAAGAAATTCGATTTTGAGGAGTTGTGAAGTGACCCTTCTTGGAAAAACATGTCCTCGTGAAGGATCAAACCACAAAAAAATAACAGATACCCATTTTAGAGCTTCATGAGAGCTTTCCAATGGTATGGATGGTTTTTCCAACTGAGCTATGGTTTGGCCGCAGCAAGCGAAAGAAAAATTTGGGGTTTCTCTTCTAATAAGGAATTTTCCCTCCAAATTCACTCATTTGCAAGTGTAGCTGTGGTGAATGTAGAGAGGAGAGAAGGCCCTAAATCTTGCGGCGATCGTAGTGGACAAACTGACCATTGGAATCGAGATTTGTCAGTTGCAGGTAAGATGCCTAACTACACTCTTCCAAGTAAGGGGATCAAAATTTCAGTTTAGGCACCCATAGCTCATGAACAGGCTAGATCACACTTTTTGGGGTATGTTCTGTGACCTGGGTAGCAAGTACTGGGCAGACAACTATGACCTATCCTAGGAAATGACCTAAAAAGTTTGACCTATCAGAGAAAGTGGGTTTCAGTGTTGTTTTTGGTTGAGAGCTAGGATTTTTATGGTTGAGGGGCATAGGTTTCCCCAAGCATGTTATGGTCATGCCAAAATTTATTTAGAAAGGGAAATCTAAACACATTTTATAATGTGGTATGCCATTTGTTTTCGTTATGGTTATTCAGTTCAAGAAAGGGAATGGAGGATTACCAATCTCTTTTGGTACTGCATATATGAAGCAAATGGACTAATTTTCTAGGTTGGCATACATGGTGTCATTATCCCAAAGAGTGGATTTTTATATAATGAACTGGTGCTCACCTAGAAAACACATAGGTTGGTCAAAAACAATGTCTAGGGGACTGGGTTTCTGATGTAAGATGAAGGAATGATAATATGTATAATTCCTAGAGAGATCTGAAGTGATATGAGACTCTAGAGGTTCTTATAAATGGGGAACAATAAGGGTACTAGAGTCGACATGACCAGATACACTAGGAGATTTGTGGAGAATTTCTTCTCCTGGTCTCTCAAATATGGGTGCCCCCTTACCCAAAAATTGGGTGTCAATGTAATGGCCAGAAGGTGTATGTGGCTCAAATGCATGGGTTCAATGCAAGGGGGGATAGATAAAGTCAGGGGTGGTGACTACTTCCATAATTTTGTCATCGTGATAGAAGATGGGTTGACTGGTGGAAGAAAGACCACTTGACATGGTGAAGCTACCTGACTCGTCATCATGAGAATAGAGGTTCACATGCCCATCGTCAGAAGGGGTGACAGAAAAACAAGGAGATGAAGGATCCACCGATGTTGAACCTAAGGTGATCACTGAAGGGAGTTCAAGCAAAACATAAGGGGAAGGTCCAAGGGGGTCTTCCATCGAGGATCTCATAGATGATGATAGGTAGTGGACTGTGGCCGAAGAATCTATCATTTTGACATCCAGAGGGGGGATGTCTATGGGAGTGTATGTGTCCTCTAGTTCTGCTAAAGAAAAACATGTAAATAAGGGAGCAGTGGACTCGTTGTGCTTGGCCTTGAATTGGAAAACAGCTTCCAAAGAGGAGCGATACTCTTCAAGGTAGGGACAAAGGTAAGTAATAAGTATAGTGGCCATGGAAATCAGACAAAGCATAGGGCTGATTTGTGTACAAAGTATTGAGTTTCTTGGCTAAATCAGGTAAATTAACATGGACTTCTTGGATATTAGACTCAAGAAATGCTTCATTGACCATGGGCTTGAGATGAGGAAATTTAGGACAATTATGGGTGGCATGACCAACAACATCACACAAAGCACACGAAGGTGTACACTTTGGAGGCTAAGGAGGAGCATGGTTTTTCAGGTTGGCCTTGTCTTTAGGTGCCTTCTTGCAAGCTTTGCCCCCTTCACCCAAAGCTGTCACAACAAGAGTAGGTTCCTGTTGAGGTGGCTGAGGCACAGTAGAAAAGGGAGGGGTCATGGGGACCGGTTGAACTAGGGTCAAGGAAAGATAAGGTTTGGGCTGACCAGGCAGGGTAGTGACTGGGGGATCAATGTACTAGAATGGGATCCCCAGGGTCAAGTTAGGAAGAGATAAGGTAGGCATAACATGTACCGAAAACACTCTAGGAGGGGGAGCTAAGAACGGTATCTAACTGGAGGGGTAATGTCCAAGAAGGACAACTACGAGATGGTTAAGGCCAAGAGGAACCATTCCAGGAGGGTAGAGAGGCTCATGGATACCAGCTACAAATGAAGGGCCAAGAGGAGGGGGTCCTGAAGGTTGAGGCGAAGTGCTAGGAGCAGGTTGCGGAGGGCGGGGTTGCTGAATAGCCGAAGTGGGTAGGGAGGCCCGAGACGATTGCATCATGCAAACATTTGATGAGCTGGGATCAGAGACAGGAGGAGGAAGACCATGGAAGGACCCAAGGAAAAGGAGTCTTTTTAGACTCTGAGTGAGACACTGGTCAAAAGCTCGATGGTTTGCTTATTGGCCACTAAAGATACAATAGACTCAAGGGAAGTTTGACACTTCGGTTTGTAGTATGTCAAGTGTTCAATGGTGAATGTCTTTCCATTATGACGAAAGTACATCTTGTGGTGAACTACAGATGGGACAACAGGTGTAGCTACGACCCAATAGAATGTTGTAATCTAAGGGGGCATCAATGACTTATATGTCAACGCAAAAAGTCTTGCCTGCAAGAGAAATAGGAAAATTACAGAACAGGCCAATGGGCTAAGAAGAGTTGCCATCCCATGCTTGGAAGGTGATAGTGGAAGGGGCCAACTTAGGTGATCTGAGTTGCTTCCAAACTGAAGTGGGCATCCCACAGGTGGATGCCCCCTCATAAATGATACAACGGGAGACTTTGGCATTCCAGGTCTTGACAGGGATTTGGAAGGTGATGGAAGCAGGAAGGGGAGGATGTTTTGACTGGTCAACATCAAAGACAATCAAACAATCATATGAAGGATCCAAAACACCCATGGCAGTTAGTAGAGATTTTCATTGTGAAGGGCACGACTGGAGGAGTTCTAGCGTTCAGATGGTAGAAGGAGATTGCACCAAATCATCTACTATACTATATCAATGGGTGGCTTTGCCAGAAGCATCATTTCAGCGTAATGGTCCCTTGGGGGTCTTGGTATGAACCACTACCTTAGGCTGAGGGATCTATAAAGGACCATGGGTTGTCGAAAGAGGCTTTGTGGAACCTGAAGAAGGGGGCTCAGGGATAGACATAGCAAGAGGCTTGGTGTACTGATGGGATAGAGTCTGAAGGTTGAGGTCAATGGTAATGGGTTGGTTAGAGTTCATCATGAGAATCTGGTAATCAGAGGTACCAGATGGAGAAGGTTGAGTCGCCACCTGACCTTCAGGTCGTTGGGTAGCCACGAATCCTTGCTGAGGGAAAGGATTGGAAAACACAGCCAACTGGATAGGTGCAGCATTGGGAGGAACCAAAGGAGAGGCTTGTTGTCCTTGCGATGTTTCTTAATTCTCCCACATATGACACATCTATGGTAAAAGAGGAAAATCGTGGGTGTAATGACCATAGACACCAAAACAAGAACAAGGCTTATTCGTGCGAACAGGCCTGTCCTACTTGGGCTTAGTGCCCTATTGCTGGTTAGCAGTGTTAGGTGAATTCCCTTGGGGATTAGGTCCTAGATTACCTGGGGAAGATTTATTTTGGGTGCCCTTCCTCTTCTTTTTGGAAGTGGGAGGATTAGTTGCGCCCTGTTGTGCATACACCTACCCCTAGGGGAGTGGAGGTTATTGTTGTGGGGGTTGAGAAGTAAAGGGAGGCGTGGGTGCTAATGCCGGAGGAGATGTAGCGCCAGGCTATGGATACGGATAATAAGGACGTTGGGAAAAATTGTGGTAAATAGGTTGGGAAAAAAGAGGAGGCATGCCATATCCTGGATACATGCTACTGGGAGGGGGGAAAGTCCAGGAGGAGCTACCCCTCCCTGAGGGAAACCATAACCCATGGGAGAATTAGTGTATGGATGAGAAAGGGCTCCAATGATACCGTCAGCGGAATGGGATGCCCCCGGTGCGTTGGCATCACTGGGTCTAGGGAGATCAGGTAAGATGGTATAAACATAACCAGACTGTGTGTAGATCAGGTCATATTTTAATGCAATCTGGAGAGCAGCTTCTTCGTTCTAAGGGAAATGAGATGCGACATATTTTTCGATAGTAGGAAAAAGGGATCTAAGGTGTAGAAATTATATAACTAATATGTTATATGTCCAAGAATCTCTTGATCACACACTATTTTAACTTCATGCACAATACAAAATCTATTCCACCATTGATCATCACATGCATAAATTAAATCAATTGCAATGCACACATGAAACCATAAAAATTCACACACATTAACATAGTTGTTTAATGGGAAAGCTTGAAGCTGAAAACCCCAACTATATGTATATAATATATGTCATAGAGATCATGTAATAATCCTCATACAAAGCTGATCATATCAAGCTCTCAGTACAATACAATCGCTACACACTAATCAGGCCCGATCTTGCAAATCCATGCACTGATCTTTGCCACCTGCTAGCCTGCCTCTACTGTGAAATCCCTACTGAAGAATGGCTCTGAATGAACTAGAATTTCCCCAGCCTTGCTCACGCAATCCTCATTGGCATCTCCACTAAGTGTTGGATGCAATAAATGCATCACTATAGTCACAACTGATAGTCACACTTGCCCTTTCACCTATCTCTCCATTGGTCTCCACTGAAACTAGCATGCACTGTATTTAACTGATGTATTCTTCAGTTGATTAGTGAGTTATTATTTAGTGAATTAATTAACTAATTAATTCACACCACTCTCACTAGTGTATCAATCAGTTAGACTAGATACAACTAGCTCAACTGAGTCTAACTGAGTTAAACTGAATACAACTCCACTAAACTCTATCACATGAGTTCTAACTGAAGTCCTCATGCATTACCTCCAGTAAACCCTTAGGAATAGCATAATTCCTTCTCTCAGCTGCTGTGCCACATCTGTGCACTTAACTGAAGTGCTCCAAGAGAATAAGATAATGTTTAGAGTCCAAATATTATTAAGAGTGAATAATATTCGACATATCTATTTTTAGACTAACAATATAAAAATAGATTTCGCCAAATATTTCTAAAAATAGAATTCCATCTATTTTTCCAACTTGATCAACAATCCACAAGCAGCATCCTGCAACTCATAGAATATGATCGACATGTCTGAAAGTAGACATAGTCTAAAAATAGACTTGCGCCAAAAATAGCCTGCAAGCCCACTTAGTCAAGGCGACTCTTTTCACTAAGCTCATCATCTTGTTGAATCTCAACACTTCCTCTCAACAAGATAGGGATTATCTGCCATCCTGATCCTATCTCTATGTTATTCAAATTTGCTCCTGGTGAGCGCCTTCGTCAGAATATCTGCATCCTGATCCTCCATAGGAATGTAAGAAAGCAACATGATCTTTTTCTGCACACAATCTCTGATATGATGGTACCGGATGTCAATATGTTTAGATATATCATGAAATATTGGATTAACCAAGAGTTTAATGCAACTCTAATTATCACAATATATCATAGTAGGATCTAAGTGTGAATCGAACAACCAGACCAGGATCTTCCTCATCCATATAGCCTCGCATGTAGCCAAACTTGCTGCCATGTACTCGGCCTCCACTGAACTGAGTGCCACAGATCTCTGTTTCCTGTTGTACCAAGAAACTGTTATAGACCCGATACTAAAAATCCCTCCAGATGTGCTCTTTCTGTCTGTTGGGCTCCCTGCCCAATATACATCCATGAAGCCATGCAGCTTCACCTCATCCGACTGTCTGTACCATAATCAATATCCTAATGTGCCCCTAAGATATCTTAGGACATGCTTGACTGCCTTCCAAAAGAGCTTGGTAGGCTTAACCATAGCTTGTGAAAGCTGGTTAACAGTATAGAATATGTCCAATCGTGTATTGACTAGATACATGAGCTAACCAACCAACTGTCGATAAACAGTGGCATCCACTACCTCTGTCGATGTAGCATCCTCTTTCCTCCAACCACCAGGAAGAGGAGTGTCGATAGGCTTGCAGCCTTGCATGTGAAACTTCTCTAGTATCTCCTGGGCATACTTTCCCTGAGACACAGATAGTCCACCCTTCCATTGCCAAATTTCCAATCCTAGGAAATAATGAAGGAGGCCCAAGTCCTTCATCTCAAACTCTTTTGCAAGATCTAACTTGCATGAGTGTATCAATAGTTATTCACCTGTTAGTATCAAATCATCTACATAAAGTACAATGATCAGCAACTTACCCTCCACCACAATCTGGTATAGGTTCGGATCCGCCTCACACTTGGCGAAACCAAGTCTGGTGAAATAACTGTCTATCCATGTGTACCAAGCACGAGGTGCTTGTTTCAGCCCATGCAACGCTCTTTTGAGCTTTCACACATGCGATTCGCTGCTGAAGATTTTGAATATTTCAGGCTGCTCTATGTACACCTCCTCCTCAATGACTCCGTTGAGGAACGCAGTATTCACATCCATCTGATGAATGTGCCAACCCATCTACGCTGAGAGAGCAAGGATAGTCCATATGGAAGAATACCTTTTGACAGGTGCAAAGGTTTCTTCATAGTTGATCCCCTCAATTTGTGAGAAGCCCTGGGCAACAAATCTTTCCTTGTACTTCTTGACGCTCCCATCAGCAGCTTGCTTCACTTTGTAGATCCATCTCGAACCTACCACTGATTTCCCTTCTGGCCTTGGGACAATCTCCCATGCACTATTTCTAACAATCGAATCATACTCTTCCACCATGGCATCTACCCATGTGGGATCCTCCATAGCTTCCTCGAAAGAGGATGGTTCTGTCATGATACACTTTCTCATTAGAGACATGTATCTATTAAATCGGTCAGGTGACTATCTCTGTCTGTGCTGAGATAAAGGTGCTCCTACATTCTGCGCTGCATCAATGTTCAGTCGCTCAACTTCTATAGTGTGCTTCCACCCTCTGATGTTTGGTGATGCATGAGTGGTTTATTCCACTCCATGAACCTCCTCTTGTGGCTGATCCACATCCTGAGGCTCATCTTTAGGAACTAGTAGCTCCTCATTTGCATGCAAGTGTAGCTCCCTCTCAAGTGACAACTTCATGGCTTTCTCCTCATGAAATTTGATATCCTGTCGCACAATAGTCTTCCGACTATCTGGAAAATACACACGATAATTGTGGGGTGTTTTGGTGTACCCCACAAATATCCCAACCTCTGTAGTTGGCTCCAGCTTCTTCCTGGCATCCTTCGTCACATGAATGTAAATAGGTGAGCCAAAAATCTTCAAATGAGAAATAGCAAGCTTCTTACCAGAAAACACCTCTTCGAGTTTACTCATGCCAATTACTCTATGAGGACAACGGTTTTGCACATAAACTGCAGTGTGGCATGCCTCAGCCCACAAGTGTGTGGGAAGGCCCTGATCATGCAAAATCGCCCGTGCAGCACCCACAATCATTCTATTATTTCTCTCTGTGACCCCATTCTACTGTGGGTTATGAGGCACTATGAGCTCTCTTCGAATTCCTTCTTTGCTGCAGAAGTCTTTGAATTCACCAGAGATGTATTCACCACCATTATCGCTCCTAAGAGCTTTCACTTGCTTCCCCGACTCTTTCTCAACTAGTGAGTTGAACTCACAGAACTTTGATTATGTCTCTCTCTTCTTCTGCATGAAGAAGATCCAGCACTTACGAGAAAAGTCATCAACAAATATCACATAATACATGTGCTTTGCTATCGAAGCAACTGAGAAAGGTCCACACACGTCTTTGTGCATTCTCTTAAGGATCGTTGTGGCGCAACTATCCTTCTCATGAAAGGTGGTCTTTACAAATTTTCCCGAAGTACATCCCTTGCACTGATCTGACTGCACAAGTGTACCCTTGGGAAGCCCGGTAGAAATCTACTGCAAAATTTTCAAAGCGCCATGGTGAAGATGGCCTAGTATCCTGTGCCACAATTCGCCCTCATCCCAGCTTACCACTCCTTCTACTTTGCCTGCCATTTCTG
Source organism: Pinus albicaulis (assembly GCA_034641835.2). NCBI lineage: Eukaryota > Viridiplantae > Streptophyta > Pinopsida > Pinales > Pinaceae > Pinus > Pinus albicaulis. The sequence continues at coordinate 313,374,108 of CM076571.1, forward strand.
CATAGCCAGCTACCTACAATTGAACCCCTATCCTCCAGGTTTCACCAGTTGTTTTACTGTGCAGGAAGGCCTTTCCCTCGCTAAAAACAACATCATAACCCTTGTCTTCCAACATTGCCGTAGAGATCAGATTCTTCTTCAATCCTAGAAAATGCATGACATCCTTCAAGATAAAAGGTTTTCCAGACTCCCTCTCAAAGGAAATGGTCCCGATACCAGTCGCACTGTATCTACCACCATCACCCATCTCGATGTGCACTCCAAGATCATTTTCATCGAGATCACTAAACAAATATTTGTCTCTAGTCATATGGAAAGACGCACCACTTTCAAGAAACCACACTGATCCCATCACACTTGAGACCAAGCATGCGATCAGTGAAAAATCCAGCTCAAAATACGAAGCTAAGGCCTCTCCAGCTGCAGATCCAGCAGCCTGCTTATTTTTCTTCTTTTGTGGACAATTAGTGGTGTATTGTCCGTGTTGGTGACAATGAAAGCACTTCACCTTGGACAAGTCCTGCTTCTTTCCTTTCGCACCAGATTGAGAAGGATTTTTCTTTCCCTTCCCTTTCCTTGCTTTGGTATCCAAAACACAATTTTCTTAATCTTCATTCTTCGATGAAGATCCATCCCTGGTACCCCGCCTTATCTCCTCCTGCACAAGATCCGACCAAAGTCGCTCCCATCCTGGCATTTTCTCCCAACCATTGATAAAGTCCTCGTAGCTATGTTAGCTCTTTGAAAGCCCAAGGAGAGCCAAGCTCACCAAGTATTATTCATCAACAGTAACCCCCACACTTCCTAGCTCATCCCTGCACTATACAAACTTCGTGAAGTACTTGGGTATGCTGTCGCCCTTATCCATTTTTATTTTTCTGAGCTTGTCTTTAAGCGCCAAATTCCTCTGGTCGCTTATGCTTTGGAAAATTTCTGTCAAAGATTTCCACATCAAGAATGGAGAAGCTTTACCGTGAAGGCTGGACACTATGTGATCCTTCACACCTTCCAAAATAATTCTTCGACACTTTGTTGTCTTCTTTTAACATGCGTGAAGTGCAGATGCGTCGCTAGAAGCAGGTTTTGGAACTTCAACATCTATGAACTCCTTCAACCCATTATCATCCAGCACCGCCTCCATCTTGTCCTTCCATGAAATATAATTTAAGCTGCCCTCAAGGGCATAATCCAATTGCAATCCATTGAAAGACATTTCAATGAATTCTCAACTTCGACACCAAGAAAACACTACAGCAAATTCGAATTCCACCAGCACAAAACTCAACCGCTTCAATAATTGCAATCTGCTCTAATGATCAATGCTCTGATACCATATAGAAATTATATAAATGATATGTTATATGTCCAATATTCTCTTTATCACACACTATTTTAACTTCATGCACAATACAGAATCTATTCCACCATTGATCATTACATGCGGAAATTAAATCAATTGCAATGCACACATGAAACCATAAAAATTCACACACATTAACATAGTTGTTTAATGGGAAACCCTGAAGCTAAAAACCCAAAATATCTGTATATAACATATTTCATAGAGATCATGTATCAATCCTCATACAAAGCTGATCATATCAAGCTCTCAATACAATACAATCGCTACACACTAATCAGGCCTGATCTTGGAAATCCATGCACCGATCTTTGCCACCTGCTAGCCTGCCTCTACTGCACAATCCCTATTGAAGAATGGATCTGAATGAACTCAAATTTCCCTAGCATTTCTCACGCAATCCTCATTGGCATCTCCACTGAGCGTTGGATGCAATCAATGAATCACTATAGTCACAACTGATAGTCACACTTGCCCTTTCACCTATCTCTCCACTAGTCTCCACTGAAACTGCCATGCACTGTAGTTAACTGATGTATTATTCAGTTGATTAATGAGTTATTATTTAGTGAATTAATTAAATAATTAATTCACACCACTCTCACTAGTGTATCAATCAGTTAGATTAGATAAAACTAGCTCAACTGAGTCTAACTGAGTTAAACTGAATACAACTCCACCAAACTTTGTCACATGAGTTCTAACTGAAATCCTCATGCATTAGCTCCAGTAAACCCTTAGGAATAGCATAATTCCTTCTGTCAGTTGTTGTTCCACATCTGTGCACTTAACTGAAGTGCTCCAAGATAATAAGATAATGTTTAGAGTCCAAATATTATTAAGAGCTAAGAATATTCGACATGTCTATTTTTAGACTAGCAATCTAAAAATAGATTCCACCCAATATGTCTAAAAATAGAATTCCATATAGTTTTCCAACTTGACCAACCATCCACAAATAGCATCCTGCAACTCATAGAATATGATCGACATGTCTAAAAATAGACATAGTCTAAAAATAAACTTGCGCCATAAATAGCCTGCGAGCCCACTTAGTGAAGGTGACTCTTTTCACTAAGATCATCATCTTGTTGAATATCAACATAAGGAACCATTCCATGTAGACATTGTCTTCAAAGGTAGGGGCTCAACATAGGCTCTTTCTTCTCCACCATTCTTGTACATGATCAGATAGGCGAGTCACAGATGATTGACGGAAAAAGGTCAAAAGTTTGGTACCAGTGTCATAATGAAGGGGAAGTTGGAATTAATATAGAAAAGCCTAAGCAAGAGTCATAAAATTAGTAGGAGAGGAGGAGGCCTGGTCAACATACCACTTAGAAGCTTCTCCAGTAAGTGTACATTAGAACAATTGAAGATAGACATAGTCATCGATGATGGAGTTAGACGAACACCACATGTGGAAAGATCAAACATGGTTTGTAGGATCTTCTCCAACAAGACCTTAAAACTTGGGGATGCCGAAAGGGAGCTTGGATGGCATAGTAGGCCAACCAGCATCATGGTCTATGGGGTCATTAACCAACTGGATAAAATCGGGAACATTGAGGCCTGCCATATAAGGGAGCAATGGAGCATCTGGGATAGTTCCTGTTGTGGTCCCACTATTAGTATTCCCAGCATTAGGGTTGGGGCTACCACAAGCATTAAGTCTTGAACCAGACATGGTGAAGGTGACAAGGGGAATTGGGGATGGAACTAGAAGGGGAACCCAATGAACTAGAAGAGGATTCAGAATGCGAACTCGATGGAGGACTAACTCGAATCCTATGCAGAGGAGTAAGTCTTCCTAACGGAAACTGAGGATGAAGGCAAAGAAGTTTCCAGGAAAAATGCCTTAGGGGGGCAATGATGAAAGAACAAAAACAAATCACAAAGGGAAGAGAGACCAACAAGGGCAAGGAGGTGCAGGATCAAATGATTACAATGTCGCAACAACGGTAGAAAGGTGCAGGATCAATTGATTACAATGTTATAGTCTTTTCCTGGTGGTTTTAACCAGGCGCTTCTTCAATTAGGGTGTGTGTGTTAAGTGTGTTAATTTTAATTTTTAAACCCAGGAATTTGTAGAGAAAAAAGAAAAAGTTTTTTTTATAACTGTAAATAAATCTGCAGATAACAATAAATTAAACTGAATATAGCAAAAAATAAACAGTTAAATATGCATTAATCTAATCCCAAGGAGGTGGACCTCTCAACAACTAGTTATGAGTGGGAAAAAAAACTAGTCAAAACACACCAAAATAGCCAATGGATCTAAAGTCAGGATGGAAAATTATCTAAATTTTAGATCTGTTGGAAATAGGTGCAGAGTACAACCAAAAACTAGAGGAAAAAGTGCTTCAAATGAAGTGGCGAAAGGTTACAACCTGATGGGAAATGGAGGGGACCCTAGAGAAGGACCAAAAAAAACTAAAAAGAGGTGTTTTGAATGAATGAATAACAAATCTAAAATGTATCTGAAGGTAAGGGATCAGACCTGAAAAATGGCTGAACACACTGAAATTTCAAACGACCTACTTCAGCTAAACTCCTCCTAGAAAGGTGGAAGGGTATTGAAGCCCTAGGGGGCTAGGTTTCCACTTTGATGAGTAAAAAAAAGCAAGTGCAGGTTCGAAATGGGAGGAGACAGAGGTCAGAAAACCCTGAATGGAGGCCCAGACAAACCTAGATAAATCTCAGAAAAATTCCCGCAAAAGGTTCAGGTTGCAGTTTCTGGACTGATTTCTACAGAGGTCATAGGTTTGGGGTTGTTTTATGTACCCTGGAGGTCTAGGTCACAGGTTTTGGCCCAAAAAGTGCAACCCGCACTTCCAACCTGCACTTAGAAAAAATTGTCGGCTCAGTTGCAGTTGATGCCTCGCACCTGTGCAATAGGTTCGAAAACACACAGAAGTTAGAATTTTTAATTTTTTAGGGTTTTATAGGTTAAAAACAACATCAAGAAAAGAAAAAAAAGAAGTTGAAGACAAATCCTAGGGTTTGAAGTAGTTGGTCATGTAGGGATTTGAAAAATGACAGAGGTCATAATCATAAACCCTTGTGGAGTCACCAATTTTTAGGATGAATTATAATCGAAAGTGTACGAAAAAATATCACTTTAGTTATGCATAAGCAACAGCCCTAACATCAAATATGGCTGCCAATTTCTTTAGATCTGTAGTTAGTTGACCAAGATAAATGCTACAAAATCTAGATCTATGTAGTAAAAGACATTAAGTAGTAAATAAAAGTAAGAGTTGCTCCATGTATCCAATAGACAAGACAAGAATATTTTTAAAGAATGTTTCTATTTTTTGACACCTGGGAAGGGAACATAGAAAGATGTTACAAGTCCCTCTCAATGGGATGGGTTCTTGTAAGTCCTCAACACTTCATATCTAAGATCTCTCTCTCTTGATGGTGCAGAAAACCCATAAAAAAAATGGAACTCAAAGGGAGCTCACAAGAAAATTGGTAAGAAATATGACAATGATGGAGGATCAAAGTCAGACCCAAAATATAGATCCAGTTTGATCTTTAGGCAACAAAAGGTAGTGATTGAATGGAAAAACCCCTCTATTCATAGCAAAATTTTGAGTTAGTCTAGATATTGGTGCATAATTAAAATATTATTAACCAAATCTAGATCCAAATTTTATGGAATATTTTATTATATTTGTTTCAAGGAAAAAGAATTTGAATTTGGTCAAATCCATTTATTTGTAAATAATAGATAAATAAATGATTTATTTATTATTTTCATTTTTTTTCTAAATTAGTCTAAATTCTATTACTGTAACAAAATAGTACATTGAGGCACTGGCCTCTGCAGTGCTAGCCTAAGTTTATGGCATAATTCAACAGAAAAAGCATGAAATTGACTGCCCATGTGAGGGAAACCAGTCCAGTCCAAAAGGTAGTTGTTGCCCTCGTAGGGGAAACCAACCTATTATACCAGAGAGAAGCATATTTTGAAATAACATCCGAAATAACAACATTACACAAAAACACAGAAGTAGACTCATAGGATTGGGAGCCGAGAACTAGAAATCTGATTAAACTAGATGTGCTAGGTGTCATGAGGAGAAGGTGGAGGTTCTTCGACTATTAGGCACCTGTAAGCTTCGATGTCATCCTCTGTATCCTGCTTGTCATTGGTGTTGTCCTCCTCATTATTTCCTGTGTTGATGCAGCCGATTTTGGTGTTGTCCTGTTCATCGCTACTTCCCTTATTTGGATTTTTTCCTTGAATAGCGACACGCCTGCCTTTTTTGCGAGCCAAAATTTTTGTCCTCTTTGCAATGTGGGTGAATCCTCCAGCGCTGGGAGGCTCGTCTGTAAATGTTAGGTCCCTATATCACTAGTATAGCCCCTTATTGTTGTTAGTGTAACCCCCTTATTGTTATTATTATACCCTTGTAACCCCTATTTTGTTATTATTGTGCCCTTAAATTATTATTGTTAGGTCGGCTAGGATTACATTGTGGCCCACTAGGATTACATTATGGCCCCATGGACTCCTATATATAGAAAGGAGGTTTTGAAAATTTTATCATCCAAGAATTTTTCATTCATGTAATGTATTGGAGGTTTCCCCCTTGAAGTGGCTTATTTCTAAGGCATTGATATCTCTTTTATTCTAGTTTTGGAGCTGTTTACACAATATTTGGTATCAGAGCTTTGCATTCTAGGGTTTCGCTGCTCCAAAAAAGGTCATCGTGGAATTTTCGCTATAAATTTTTTTATACGAAGTTTCAAAAGCTGAAATTCTTAGGGTGCGAAGCTGAAATCCTGAGGAACATCGTCAAAACATTTTAGACCTTGGTTGGGAATATTTTTGGAGATATGATTTGTGGAAGTTAGGTCTTTTTTCAGGCTCCTAAACAGGTCATCATGGCATTTGCGCTATAACCTTTTTTCTACAAATTTTTAGAAGCTGAAATTTTTATGGTGCGAAGCTGAACTCCTAAGGAACATCATCAAAAAATTTCAGAGCTTGGTTCACAATATTTTCAGAGATATGATCTGTGGAATGTAGTGATTTGTCAAGCTCCTAAATTTCATCTCAAAGAGGTGATCGTGGAAAAATATTCATAACTCTCTCTATGAGCATTGGATTGGAGTGCCGTACAAATTGGTCGCAAGTACACTGACTGTAATTTCGTTGCTATAAATTTCAGAGCCAAAGGATGAAACAGTGACACGTCGCAAGTCGTACAAGTACGCTCTACTGAACTAGTCCAAAATTGGCTCATTGTGGGAGATTGGACATAACTTTGTCTTGAAGAATCCAAATCATATCAGACCTGTGGCATTGGAAAGAAGCTTCATAGGGCTACGATAGGGCTGAATTTCAGATATTTAGGTTCTACAATTATAGAGATAATTCAATTTCAATATCCAGCTCCTCAAAAGAAAGTAAAAGGTGTGTATTTTTTTTCCGAATTGCATAAGTCTTGTTTGAAGAATCAAGTTGAATTGATTGCAAGGGCATATTGTAGAATAGATATCAGTATTGGATTATAAAATGCCTCCTAAAACGAATTCAACACCCATTAAACCTTTGGAAAGCTCTACTATGACTCATGAAGATGAAGAATGGCAACATGACATATCAAAATTACAAGAGCAAGTGCAACAAATTTCGCTCTCGCAAAGAGCAACAAAAAATGACATGGAAGTTTTGAAGAAAGGTGTGGAAACTAAGATGGATGGTTTGAAGAAAGGCGTGGAATCTAAGATAGATGGCATGGAATCTAAGATAGATGGCATGGAGGCTAGCATGGAATCTGAGATGGATGACGTGGAAGCTAAGATCAATGAGAAAATGGAAACATGAAGAATGTTAAGACATGGAAGAGTTTGACAAAGTTGATACAAGAAATGTTTCCTAATGGTGAAAATATAGTAGAAGAACCTCATGATGAGAACAAAATAAATGTTAATCATGATTTCATAAACTCTAATGTTGGCAGGAAGAACCACCATATTCCAAAAATGGATATGGGGAAGTTTGATGGAAAGGATCCTGTAACATGGATACTACAGATGGAGCAATATTTTGATCTCCATAACGTGCAAAACGCACAAAAGGTACGTATTGCAACTTTACATTTAGAAAAAAATACATTTGTATGGTATCGATGGCTTTGCTCCCGTAAAAAAATTATCACTTGGTCAATTTTTACAGAGGAAATGATAGCACATTATGAGGATACAAAGAGAAAAACCTTTTTTAGCTAATTGATAAATCTCAAACAAAAGGGTTTAGTGGGGCAGCACATTGAGGACTTCCAAAAATTGAATATAAGGGTAACTGATATTCCAGAGGAACACAGAATTGATCTCTTCATAGGAAGTTTAAAGGATAACATCCAACATGAAGTTCACGTTTTGGAACCTGATTCATTGGAGAAGGAATTCAGGTTGGCAAGAAAAGTTGAATGTAAAATTATGGCAACAAGGAAGCCTACCACTCAATTCTATAAAGAAGGAAGTGTTGCTACGCCTAGATTTCCACAGGTTGACACCGCAATAATTGGAAGAAAAAAGAGCAAAAGGGCTTTGCTACATTTGTGATATCAAATACACTAAAGGTCATAAGTGTGCTGAGAAGAAATTATTTTACATATATTGTGAAGAAGAAGAAGAAGAAAATGAACAAAAAGAGGATATACACCAGGAACCAGCCCTAGAAGAGGAAGAAATGAATCCGACCATATCGTGTAATGCACTAGCAGGAATTACCACTCCTCAAACTATCAAGATAGAAGGACATATCAAGAATAAAAAGGTAATAGTGTTGATTGATTCAGGTAGCACCCATAATTTTATTCATTGTAAGGTAGCCAAGGAATTAAATTTTTTCCTATACCCAGCATTAGAATGTCAAGTGATGGTTGAAAATGGAGGAACTATAAATTTCTCTGGAAAATTCCATAATATCAAGCTAACCATGGGGGAATATGTATTGACTATTCCAATGCTTTCCAGTCCTATGGGAGGTGTTGATGTTGTACTAGGAGTACAATGGTTACAATCTTTGGGGACGGTAGCTTTTAATTTTCAAGAACTTTTCTTGAAAATTTTTTCAGAAGGAAAGGAAGTCGAATTACGGGGTATTGCGGGGAAGCCAGGAAGGATAATAAGCTCTAATGTCATGACAAAGCTTCTAAAGAAAGAACAGCGAGGAGTAATTGCACAATTATGCTCACTAGAAGTTCCAACATCAAAATCATCTATTTCTGCAGATCTCCAACAAGTCTTGGACAATCATTCCAAAGTGTTTGAAACTCCCAAAGGACTCCCACCTATTCGTGATCATGATCATGCTATTCATTTGATTCCAGGAAGTGTTCCTCCAAACATCAGGCCTTATAGATATCCTTACTTCCAAAAGAGCCAAATTGAACGTATGATTGCAGAAATGTTAGAGGCATGTATAATTCAACCTAGTCAAAGTTCTTTCTCTGCTCCTGTAGTATTGGTACACAAGAAGGATGGATCATGGCGAATGTGTCCGGATTATAGGAAGCTCAATAAGCTCACCATTAAAGATAAATTTCCCATTCTTGTGATTTATGAATTATTGGATGAATTACATGGAACAATTTATTTTACCAAGTTGGATCTTCGTTCAGGATATCATCAAATTAGAATGAAGATTGAAGATGTTCCAAAAATAGCATTTCTAACTCATGAGGGTCATTATGAATTTTTGGTCATGCCTTTTAGCCTTACCAATGCACCTTCTACATTTCAAGGGTTGATGAATTCCATTTTCAAACCCTTCCTTAGAAAATTTGTGCTAGTATTTTTTGATGATATACTAATCTACAGCAGGTCCTGGAAGGATCATGTTGAACATGTTGACAGGGTGCTCAAACTATTGCGGGAGAAACAATTATATGCAAAAAAATCCAAATGTTTCTTTGGAGTACAAGAGGTGGAATATCTGGGTCATATTGTATCTCACGAGGGTGTTAAAGTAGACCCTAACAAAATTAAAGCCATTAAGGAATGGAAAGTCCCCACAACCATAAAGAAGTTGCGAGGATTTCTCGGGTTAACGGGGTATTATCGCAATTTTGTTAAGAATTATGGGAGAATAGCAGCACCTCTAACAACATTATTGAAGAAAGATGCATTTTCATGGACTCCTGAAGCAACTAAGGCCTTTGAACATCTTAAAGAGGCAATGTGCCTAGCACTGGTCTTAGCTACGCCAGACTTCACCAAAACCTTTATTGTGGAATGTGATGCCTCAGGAAATGGAATTGGTGCAGTTTTAATGCAGGAAGGAAGACCCATTGCTTTTGAAAGTCGTCCAATCAAAGGAAAGTATTTACAAAAACCTATTTATGAGAAGGAAATATTAGCAATACTGCATGCACTAAAGAAATGGCGAACTTACCTAATGGGAAGACACTTCAAGGTAAAAACTGATCATGATAGTCTTAAACACTTTTTGGAACAAAGACTATCTTCAGAAGAGCAGCAAAAATGGGTCACAAAGATGTTGGGTTGTGACTTTGAAATAATCTACAAAAAATGAAAGCTTAATGTTGTTGCAGATGCACTCTCAAGAAAGAATGAAGAGGTGGAAGCATTGCTTTGTGCCATTTCTATTATCCAACCAGATTGGATAACCGAAGCAAGAGATGAATGGAAGAAGGAAAAAGATGTATGGAAACTCATTCAAAAGTTGTAGCAAGATCCTAGTACATCTGATACATTTAGTTGGAAAAATGATTCCTTATGGTACAAAGATCGCTTATGTCTTTGTAATAATTCCCAACTAAAACAAAAGATTCTTCTGGAATTGCACACTTCTCATTTAGGAGGACACTTGGGATTTTTTAAAAATTACCGTTGGGTGAAGAAAGAATTTTTTTGGGATGGCCTTAAATCTAATATTCAAAAGTTTGTGATGGAATGTTTGGTTTGTCAGTAGAATAAAGTTGAGAAAATTAAGACCATGGGACTTCTTGATCTGAAAATGGAATGTACTTGTTTGAGGGTGCAAGGTATCCATTTCCCATAATTTCAAATTGAGCTATACACTCCAAGTGACCTCTGAAAATGTGAGAACAAACTATTTCCTATACAGAGATGGACTGTAGGGGCATTCACCAGATGTTTCACCTTTCTAGGAAGGATGAATCCGGAGGCTACCTGGCCCTCTACAGACTCTGCCTAAGGAAATAATATGTAAACACTTAGAAGTCTTTGACATTCACATACTTGAAATTTGATGTCTTGCGGAATAAGACAAATAACTTTCTGCAGCTGAGTAGGTGATTATGTGTATATGAAAGTTATGTATATTTGCTGTTTAACAATTTATATCAGTTTTGTTTAGCATATCATCTTCAACAAATAAAGACATCAAAATGATAAGCAGTTCACCCCCTTCTCTGGGCTACATCTGCTGGACCAAGCCTCTCAAACTAGGCTTGTCCTCTTGTATTAAAAATGCTACAAAGGCTAATACAAGAATAAGAATGTCTCGAAAGACAGATCTGACTGTAAATACAGAATCAGAAGATAGGAATTAGCTGAACATGCTCTTTCCCAAACACTAAACAATGAAATTTGTACCTGCTACAGTACTTTTCCCCAATTGTCCTTGGTGGCCCTTTAGACTTGCATGGAGAATTTCGAGGTGAAGATAACCTCAATTGGTTCTGAAACCTCTGCCATTAGAATCAGAAGGTCGAAAATATCAGAAACAGACTTTTGAATCACCAAAAATGGATGAACATAGCACCCAAACAACTCCAACACTGAAATGGCCCTCTTGGCCCTGAAAGCTTCCCTGAAGCTAAACAGTGAGAAGAATTCCTCAAAAGGAAAAACGAGCTGTAGAAATGGATTCATAATGCTGAAAACCTTCAGGAATGACCTTCGTTCCACATAAACTGGCTGCACAATTCCCAATGCAGCTCCCAAACTGATTTGGCCCTGGTGGCTCCTGGAAATTCCACGAAGCAAAATCACCTGCAAACGACCTCAGATGACTGTGAAACCTGTGCCAAAGGCTTCAGAAGGTCGAAGAGACCCAAAATCAAAAAAAAATTCGTCTCCAAAGGCCTCTCCTAGCAGAAGTTATGGCACATTTACTGAACTGCCTCTTACTCCTTAGGAAACTCCACTAAATGTGGAGGAACTGTGGATAACTCGACAAAATAGGTGGAAGCGCTCCAAAAGGCGGAACCGCCAAGCTAAACCGCCAGTTGAACCATTGGCAATAAAGGTGGGTTGTTGCGTTCACATGGGCGGAGTCGTCGGTGCAATTAAATGTTAAACGGTTTTGTTATTAAATATAAAACATAACGTTTGTTAAACCATAACAAATACCGTAACCAACGTTAATATAATCTTATCCGCCCGCGCCAATGGTTTGTTTGAATATTCTCCGCCGGTCCTGTGGAAGGGTCCTATGCAATGGGGGCTGGCCCTTCGGGGCTGGCCCCCTTCGGGCCCCGCCCAATTCATTACACGGCATAAATACAACTCATTCCGCACATATATCAACGTATAACACGATAGCCCGTTGGTTAAAACTTTGTGTTGACAGCGGTGAGGTCGGATGTTCGATCCGTCGGGCCATACAAAACTCTTGACACTATTCACTCGGCCTTGGGGCCACGTGGCGGCCTCCGGGCTAGCCACGTGGCAGCATATGATTGGCCAATACGGGAATATTCCACGGAATATTCCACGGAATATTCCCAGAATATTCTGTGGAATATTCTTTTTTTAATAAAAATTTTCCAAAGCCAAATTTGCCCTTTTTTAATGGAAATTGAGAAAACTTTGAAGCTGAATAACTTCTTCATACGGAGACCATTTTTCGAACCGTTCACGGCGCCGGAATCAGGAAGACGAGCACTATCCGGTCGTTCAGGTTCCAACCAGTTCTGAGCACTTTCATTTTTGACCATTTTACGACACCTGGTCCTGAGCTCCTGATCACTTCTACAACCTTTATCCATTCCAAGTCAACGTTGGGAGGAGATTTCAATGGATTTTATCACAGGTTTGCCTAATTCTGAAGGAAAGAGTGTCATCATGGTGGTAGTGGATAGACTTACCAAGTATGCACACTTTTGTGCATTATCTCATCCATTTAAAGCAAGTACAGTTGCTACTACATTTATGAATAGAATTCAAAAGCTACATGGAAGCCCAAGGGTTATTGTGAGCGACAGAGATCCCATTTTTACTGGAAATTTTTGGACGGAGTTATTTTCTTGTTTGGGTACTCAATTAGCTCATAGCTCATCTTATCATCCTCAATCTGATGGTCAAACTGAGATCGTAAATAAATGTTTGGAAGGATATCTTCGTTGTTTTGTATCCGATAAACAAACACAATGGGTCAAGTGGTTACCTCTTGTTGAATGGTGGTATAACACTTCCTTCCATACTGCAGCAAAAATGACCCCATTTATGGCACTTTATGGATATCATCCACCATCCATCACATCATATTTAAGAGATAATTCGAAGGTTCAAGCAGTGGAAGATCACATCGAGCATCAGCAAGAAGTTCTCCAACTCTTAAAGGATAACCCGAATTTGGCACAAAATCGAATGAAACAACAGGCAGATCAACATCGTAGCGAGAGAAGTTTTGATGTAGGAGATTGGGTATTTTTACGGCTACAAACATACAAACAAATTTCCCTCAAGCAAGCTAAGAAGGATAATAAATTATCGCCAAGTAATATGGTCCTTACAAGGTGTTGCAAAAGATTGGTACTATGGCATACAAATTGGAGCTTCTTGCTTCTTCGCGGGTACATCCAGTTTTCCATGTTTCATGCTTAAAGAAGGTTATAGGTGAAAATCTTCTAGTTCAAACAATATTTCCAGAAATTTATGAGGAAGGAAAAATCATATTGGAACCTGAAGCGTTCATGGAAACAAGAACTCAACAGCTACGAAATCGATCAATTTCAGAGTATCTCATCAACTGGAAGAACTTACCCACTGAATATTCTACATGGGAGGATGATAATTTTATACAGACTCACCTGGAGCTACTCAAGCGTTGAGGACAACACTTTTTTGAAGGAGAGGGGCATGTTAGGTCCCTATATCACTAGTATAGTCCCTTATTGTTGTTAGTGTAACCCCTTTATTGTTATTGTTGTACCCATGTAACCCCAATATTGTTATTATTGTGCCCTTATATTATTATTGTTAGGTCAGCTATGATTATATTGTGACCCCATGAAATCTTATATATAGAAGTAGGTTTTGTCATTTGTAACATCCAAGAATTGTTCATTTATGTAATGTAAAGGAGGTTTCCCGCTCGAAGTGTCTTATTTCTAAGGTGTTGATATCTCTTTTCTTCTATTTTTGGAGCGGGTTTCGTAATAGACTCATACTCCTCAGATCTAGTATATATGTATATTATTTGTCTAGATCTGATTATATTTATAAAATAAATCTTGTAGATTATTTTATTTCTCTAATATTGGTTTTGGAACTGAGGTTTTTGGGGTTTGATTTTTTTTGTATATATTGTGGTTTTAGGTATTCTTATTTTCTTTTGTGCAAGTGAGATCAAGTGGAAAGAGTTGCATCAGAGCTAGATCTAGGTCCTTGAGGGTAAAACCTAATCTCCAAAACTTTTGTAGGGCCGACCATTGAATATTTTCTTTTAAATCGGAAGATCTGAAGAAAAATATTTTTTTTAGAAAAAGGGTTTCAAGTTTTGGGGCTCCTAAGATCAGCAATGATTTCTCCTAGCCAAACGTTAGCCATATTGGGCTTAGATTCTCCTTGCTCCATTTCTGGTCTAAATATTTAATTTTCTGAAGTTGATCATTGGTGGGTTTTATAGAGAAATTGGTAAAAAATTGTGTTTCGGGTATTGGAAAATTTTTGGAAACTTGGGCGGGTGATCTTCAAAGCCTAGGGCCTAAGGGTTTGATCTCTAAAACCGCTTTTTCCTCACAATTTTCTACAACAATCATATACATTTCTAATAGTGGTGAAAAAACACATATAAGTGGTTTGAAATTAATAGAAATAATTTTTAAATACATTAATAAGTCATTTATGTTTGATGGGTATCAAAAATTTGGCCTAGATCTACATTTTTGGGTAACTATTATCTATGAATAACATTATGTTTCTAAAGTTTTAAATATAACATTGGAAAAATTCCATGTGCAGTATAGCTTAAAATTAGTTCCTAAGTTGTCTAATACATTCAGGAATTTATTTCTTGAGTTGGACATTCATCATTAATCCTATTTCATGTTTTAATTGCTAACTGTAATAAGCATATCAAATCTAACATAATTCTATAAATCACATCATAGGAGGCTAAAAAATTATGAAAATTCATTTGGGAAAGTTTGGAATTTTTTTCGGTACATTTTTGGCATAAAGACAACATTGATAGCTCGTTCTTTTCATTTTCATCATTGTCATTGTCATACCATTTGTTTGTTCATGTTGTCCTAAAGTTTTTCTTATTGTTGTCCTGAAGGTTTACTGCTAATTAAATGACACATTGGGTATAAATAATTCACTGTTAGCTTAATTCTCTCAAGAAATATAGCTCATTGTTTCCTTACAACAGTCCAACAGTAAATGAAACACTTACATAAGCTGCATTAAATTAATTAGCAAATTACATAACTCATTGATAAGTCACTTACGTGTGTTTGGCATGTTGGGGTAATGTGATTTGACAGATTAGCATACCAAATGACAAGGCAACGTCAGAGCCACTTTGGAATCCTAGGATCTAGCCCTCTTGGATTTAGAGAGGGATCTCTCTATATGTGTTTTAGAATGATATAATTTAAGGCTTATGATATGATATTAGGCTAGCTATGAAGTACAAGGATTTGTTTGTTTTGGTTGGAAATCATTAAATGAGAAGGTCATGTGAAGTGAAGGAGGAAATAAGTGGAAGGATGTTTCAGCATGGGAAGATAGGTTGAAAATAGTGCTAAACCATTGGGCTATGGAGTCATAAAAGGGTTTACTTGCACAACAACTATTCAAGGGTTTTCAAAGGGCAAGTCATCTATATCAGAAGATCCTTTAAGTTGAGTTGGTGGTATGAAACATTAAGGGGTGTGGTGAAAGAAGAAAACAAGTAAGACAACAAAGGGCAGCCTAAGATTAGGTAAGGACTTTTAATCTCTTTTCACATACTCTTAAGGGAAAACATTTACGATAAACATAAAAAGTAACCTAAGATTAGGTAAGGAATTTTAACCTAGCCTAATTTTGGCATACTCTTAAGGGAAATCTTCAAAACAACTGTTTAAGACTAAACAAGAGACAAGGCTAACCATAAACTTCCTTGATTAGGACTCTACTTGGCATGCAGTGAAAATATCATTCAAGAACAACATCTCAAGTTCTACTCAGCAAGACATGGGCTCACCAACATTGCTTGACTGGTTATACTCTATTGATTCATTCTAAAACACAATTTAGAAGAAAACATAAAGATAAAGCTTATCAGTCAGAATTAGGGTACTTCAGAAGTAAATCGTAATCTATATTTTACTGTTCTTTATCAGATAATATGAACAGACTGAAAACATAAGGAGAATAACAATTAAACTGAGAATAAAATCACAAATCATTTAGATCAGGATCCAGTGAATCTACTTGTCTATTGACGTGAAAAACAAATTACATACTTTGAGTCCAATAGCTTTTACAGTCTAATACTTCTCTTCCCAGCCCACTATATTACAACTACTCAGTAACTCTTACTCAATAACAGTTCAAACAATTAACAATTTTCCAACCATGACAATGAATTTTCTGTGAATACTTATAGGTGAATGAAGAAGAGTATTGTAGGAAAATCATAAATATCAATTAAGATAGAGGGGGAGAGGTATCCGAATGCCCATTCTACTTAATGACCATTGCATTAACTGATTGTACCATTTTAGTAGTTTTTTCTATCTTTGAGGTGTATCTGGTAGGCTGGTAATAACTCTGAAGTGTGTTCTTTGAATATATCTTGGTCTGAAGTACCCTGTTCGACCTCTCTAACAAGTAAACTGTCAATTTTTTGGTTTTGTAGCCCCATGACTATGCAATAACTGTTCTAACAATTTTAAAGAGTTTCTGCCATCAGGATGGCTGTCACGGTGTCTTTGAAAGGAGAAGTAGACTACAAGTGTCCTTACGGGTCTCTGAGGAGTAATTGGCCTCGCTGATGTGTCCTTTGGAGGCAATATTTTGCTGATCTGTCTGTCTGTGATGCTGTAAGCACTGATTTAGGCTTTGATCTGTGATTTTAGGCTTCACTAGACCTTCATGTTGTCTTTGGTCTTTATTTGATTGTTGTGTACAGGTGCCTGTGCTAGAGGGTTTAATTGGAATCCGATATCATGATTTATTGACTAAAATGTGGAAATCACCTCCTTTGTCCCTTTTCTGCATTATTCATGCCATAGAGGATCATCACCCTCAGCCCTAAGCCACTGTAATTGGCTGTGGGAAGGCTTTTCAACAAACATAAAATTGTTATAAAAAACCTATGGATTGGGCTTAAACTGCTTCATAGGGCTTTGGAGGAAGCAGAAGAGCAGTGCAGAGGAGGTGGAATGCAGGCATAAGTTTAAATTTTGCATTGGAGCGAGGAACTGAAAAAGTGGTTTTGGGGAATACTGGAGGTGGTATTCGTGCGGGACAAAAGTGGTAAGCGGTAATGGGCAGGGGGAACACGATACACGTTAATGTCTGACACGTATGCTCTTGAAAATCACCCATTTCTCGTTCAAAGTGCATGGAGGGGAAGGAGGAGAAAAATGGATGTGAACAAGATCTAGGCCGTTAGATCCAGGGGGTGAAGATCTACGATTGAGAATGAATGCAGAGGGATAAGAGTAGCATGGCAAGAGGAGGTGGTGGGGCTGGGCTAATGCATGCTCCGGGAGAAAAAACTGTCATTTTTGTGTTGAAAACGGGTTTAGAGCGTTATGGAGAAACGGATTCAAAAATTCCTGTGGGTCATTGGATCTAAGGGGGGCCAGATCAATGGTGGAGATTTGAAGGAAATATGGTGGACAAGCCCAAAGCGGTTGGGTGGGACCAGAGGGTTTATAAGTGAAAATGGAAGAAAATGTGTATAGCGGGGGTATTTGAAGTATAGAAAAAAATCTTGGGGTGTGCCTCCGCAGTGACCTACGCCATTGATTTGGGTTAATCAGATGGTTCAGATCAAGCGAGAAGGGGTATAAGGCTGGCAGAGTGGAAGAAGAGGTGAATCGATGCATGCTGTCAAATCTATGAGATGGACGACAGAGATCAACTCGACAGATCAGTAATCGGCAGAGAAGGGGGTCCGGGAAGGAAGGATTTGGAAGCTGCGATGGCCGATGGCTGATGGGAAAGGCCAGAGTGATGAGTGGAGGACCGTCGGATCTGGATCGAGATCGATGGCGAAGATGCGCTCGGAGCTTCGCACATCGGCGGTGAAGAGGGTCAGGGGGCAAGCGAACTGGAATTGCCGATGATCAATGCGCCGATGCGATGGAGGGATGCGATGAATGAAGATTCATTCGATCTGGGAGAGATCAATGGCAGAGATCAAATCAGGATCGAAATGAGTGGGGTAAAGCAGAGGAGCACTGGTCGTTGGATCGGGATGATCAACGGTCCAGGATGCAGCACAATATCGCACAGTGAAATGAATGGCGCGAGGAGAGGGGAGAAAGGCAATGAGGTGATGAAGCGAGGGACGTCTGATCAAGAGGATCAATGGCTCAGATCATTTCGGAGAAAGGTAGACAGAAAGGCTTGAATGGGAGGAAAATGATAATGCGATGGCTGAGTGAGCACGGATCGTCCGATCTAGGGGAGATCGATGGTGGAGATTACATCGGGACTTCGGCCATCGGCGGAGAAAAAGAGTGCGGACGCGACCCTTTGCAGTTGGCGATGGAGCATGGACTATCGGATGGTTGCGATCAATGGCTTAGATCTGCTCGATGGCGAAACCATCGTGCAAGGGAAATAATGAAGAAATAAAGGAAAAAGGGGTAGAGCGAAGTGCAATAGCGTGAAAGGGTCTAAAGACTTGAGCCGACAATTGTGGGTCCCGGTTATATGGAAGAACGGGCTGAGGACTTAAACCCGCAGGGGCTTAAGTCTGAATTAATGAACAAAGTGATTTTTTAGGATGAAAATGGGTTTTTTAAGGTTTTTTTAAAGGTTCCGATAGAGTAAACGAAGGGTTTTAAAACCAAATAAAAGGGATTCATATGGTCTTAAAAGGGATTTTTGAGGGAGTGGAGGGATTTTTAATAGGAGGATGGGAATGAAAAACGGTTTCAAAGCAGTTTTTTTTCAAGACAACAGCAGGGCTTTGTGAAGCTATTAGTGAGATGGAACTTTTGGACAAATGGACATAGCAAGGCTTCAAGCAGTCACAAATTTGCTTCAAATTTGTTTCTTGAAGACTAGTAGACCTGTTTTAGCCATCATAGTATATGAAAAATTATAGATGGCTAACAACAGCTCCAATTGGGGATGGCAGCTCCTTGGAGGTATCAAGAACCTCAAAAATTTTATCTCTAGAATGTAGATAAATTTCGTGCACTTTGACCTTCCTATTTCTTCTATGATCACGTTGCTTAAAAAATGATCAATCATTACATTATAACCAGTCAATTTTCCCCAATCAACTACCTACACAACCTACTTTCCTAACATTTTTTCTTCATAAGGTGCACTTGGACCTGAAAACCTTTAGATATAAACATTTTTTTCTTTTATTGAAAGCAGGAAACTATTATAAATCTACCCTTATAACTTCAATGAGTCTAGATTAAACAGTTGGACTAAAAAATTCTCTACCTAAATACTATCTGTCACGATTAAAATGTCTGACAGATTTCATTCTCTATATTCAAAAATAGAAATTGAAAGCATAGCCAAACCAGGATTAAGTTGTCTGATTTGATGTAGTGTCCATGGCAAATGGAACTAGCTGCACATAGACTTATTTGCAGAAAATTAAAACAAAACTGTGAAGGCTTAAGATCTGAAAATTACAAGCATCCTTCATTCTTACTTTCAGCTCTGGTTTTGATCTTTTTTTAGCTGTCTTCTTCTTCTTCTTCTGGTTCAAGTTTTCAACATGTTAGAACCAGTTCTTTTTCTTTTCTTTGGCTCAGGTTTTGAGCTTGTTAGAGCCATTCTTTCCTTTGATTCTTTGGTTCAGATTTTGAGCATGTTTCAACCATTCTTTTCTATCATAATCTAATCTACTGATAAGCCAAGATTAAACAATTTGGAAAATCTTCTTCAGTAACCTATCAGCAGTAAATTGAAATCTATCTATAGTCATGATTAGGCTATATGAATAAATAGTAGTGCTCTTTCAAGTAGTGGCATTTAGGCTTGTGCACTTTCAGATTTTTCATTTATTTTTTGGTATGGGGCTATACATTTCTTCTTTTAATCTGCCCTCTTTTTCTATTTTCTATTTTTTTTGTGTTTTTCTCGTTTTTCAAATTCGAAGCAGAAAAAAAAAAACTAACTAAATGCTCACAAGCTGAGCTTTATTGACATTCCTACCTACCCTAATCTAACTTGGAAATCTCTTTTTTTTTATATGATACAATAGTGCCAATGCAACTAGTTAAGCAGTAACAAAAAAGGGTAGAAAATCTGGCTGCTTTTCAGAGATAACCATAGGGAACTTTGAATGTGGGTCTTCAAAACCAAGGCAACCACCAGTGGTGAACACTCCTAATGTATCTGGCTCTTGAAAAGGATCAATGCTTGGTAACTTGAGCCAATAAGAGACTCCATATACTCTGTCACGGGATCAATAAAAATATGATGTAAATTTTCTTCTTTTGAGCCTTCCATGACTGGTAAGCTATTTGCATCCTTGGCAACTTTGATCACTGCATCGTCAGTGTGGCTCTTGAAAGCACAATCATCCTTTTCCTGCACATCAAAAGGTAATACAATTTCATATTTCTTAGGGGGAGAGAGACTTTCCAAAAATGCCCTAGGGTCCCTAAATTGGTATGACATTTCAATCTCAGTTTCATACCTTTCAATCACCAAGTCTAGGAAAATTTTCTTAAGCTCAGGGTTAGCATTGAGTTTTGAACTAAGAAGGACAACCTTTTTAAGGTCCTCACATCCAAGGTCTGCCAATTCACTTAATATTTCACAACGCAACTTTGCTATGAAACTTGACTGCATTTTTGCAAATTGTTCAGAGTCTTCTATTAGTGGAGTGATTTGGTCTTTGCTATGTAGGGATGTGGAGAGGCCACTACATTTATTTTAGACCGACAGAAAAGAAAATTTAGCCAGATATGACAATCTTTAGATAAAACTAGTCTTTAACAAAGAAAACTTAATCCTAAAAGTTTCCTAATCATGGGTGAGCATGATGTTTTAACGGTAGTGCGGGCTGCCCTAGTGGATTCTTTATGAAAACAGGGGTAATCAGCAGGCCTAATGATCACCAGTGGAGTCTTTTGGTCTTTTAGGAATTGTGGAGTCACCATGTGGATGATTTCAAATGTTTTAAGATGAGTTGTTGTCCACCATCAATAATTAACTACCAATCTAAGGCTGTTGTGGGTCTTCTGAGCTCTTAATGTTGTTTAAGATGAAATTTACTCAGAACTTCCCCAGTGAAGTCACCATTATGTTGGCGATCACTGTGGGATTCTGCAGGATAAACAAAGAAGACTTATAAAAACCTTTCAAAATTCCCCAGTGGAGTCGCCATTCTGTTGGGTTCCTGTGATTTGGCAAATTGGCATACCAAATGACAAGGCAACATCAAAACCAATTTGGAATCCTATGATCTAGCCCTCCTGGATTCAGAGAGGGATCTCTCTATATGTGTTCTAGAATGATATACTTTAAGGCTTATGATATGATATTAGGCTAGTTATGAAGTACAAGGGATTTGTTTGTTTTTGGTTGGGAATAATTAAATGAGAAGGTCATGTGAAGTGAAGGAGGAAATAAGTGGAAGGATGTTTCAACATGGTAAGATAGGTTAAAAACAGTGCTAAACCATTGGGCTATGGATTCATAAAAGGGTTTACCTGCACAACAACTATTCAAGGGTTTTCAAAGGGAAAGTCATCCATATCAGAAGATCCTTTAAGTTGAGTTGGTGGTATGAAACATTAAGGGGTGTGGTGAAAGAAGCAAACAAGTAAGACAATAAAGGGAAGCCTAAGATCAGGTAAGGACTTTTAACCTATCCTGATTTTGACATACTCTTAAGGGAAAACATTTAAGATAAACATAAAAATTAACCTGAGATCAGGTAAGGACTTTTAACCTAGCCTGATTTTGGCATACTCTTACGGGAAATCTTGAAAACAGCTATATAAGACTAAACAAGAGGTAGGGCTAACCATAAAATTCCTTGATTAGGACTCTACTTGGCATGCAGTGAAAATATCATTCAAGAACAACATCTCAAGTTCTACTCAGCAAGACATGGGCTCACCAATATTCCTTGACTGGTTATACTCTATTGATTCATTCTAAAACACACATTTAGAAGAAAACATAAAGATAAAGCTTATCAGTCAGAATTAGGGTACTTCAGAAGTAAATCCTAATATATATTTTACTATTCTTTATCAGAGAGTATGAACACTATGGAAACATAAGGAGAATAACAATTACAGTGAGAATAACATCACCAATGATTTAGATCAGGATCCAGTGAATCTACTTGTCTATTGATGTGAAAAACCATTTACATTCTTTGAGTCCAATATCTTTTACAGTTTGATACTTCTCTTCCCGGCCTACTATATTAAAACTACTCAGTAACTCATACTCAATAACATTTCAAACAATTAACAATTTTCCAACCATTACAATGAATTTTCTGTGAATACTTATAGGTGAATGAAGAAGAGTGTTGCAGGAAAATCATAAATATCAATTAAGACAGAGGGGGAGAGGTATCCAAATGCCCATTCTGCTTAATGACCATTGCATTAACTGATTGTACCATTTTAGTAGTTTTTTCTGTCTTTGAGGCATATTTAGTAGGCTGGTAATAACTCCGAAGTGTGTTCATTGAAGATATCTTGGTCTGAATTACCCTGTTTGACCTCTCTGATAAGTAAACTGTCTTTTTTTGGGTTTTGTAGCCCCATGACTGTGCAATAACTGTTCTGACAATTTTAAAGAGTTTCTGCCATCAGGATGGTTGTCACGTTGTCTTTGAAAGGAGAAGTAGACTACAGGTGTCCTTACGGGTCTCTGAGGAGTAATTGGCCTCGCTAATGTGTCCTTTTGATGGGGCCTTTTGCTGATATGTCTGTCTGTGATGCTATAAGCACTGATTTAGGCTTTAATCTATGCTTTTAGGCTTCATTAGAAATTCATGTTGTCTTCAGTCTTTATCTGATTGTTGTGTACAGGTAGCTGTGCAAGAGGGTTTGATTGGAAGCCGATATCATGATTTATCAAATAAAACATGGAAATCAGCTCCTTTTTCCCTTTTGTGCATTAGTGAGGCCACAGAGGATAGTCACCCTCGGCCCTAAGTCGCTGTAATTGGTTGTGGGAAGGCTTTATAACTTAACTTCCATAAAAACCTGCAACAAACATAAAATTGTTATAAAAAACCTGCGGATTGGGCTTAAACCGCTTCAGAGGGCTTTGGAGGAAGCGGAAGAGTAGTGCAGAGGAGGTGGAATGTAGGCGGAGGTTTAAAATTTGCATTAGAGCGAAGAATTAAAAAACCGTTTTTAAGGAATACCAGAGGTGGTATTCGTGCGGGACAAAAGCGGTAAGCGGTAATGGGCAGGGGGAACATGATACACATCAATGGATGAAACATATACTCCTGAAAACCACCCATTTCGTGTTCAAAGTGCATGGAGGGGGAGGGGGAGAAAAATGGACGTGAAACAAGATCTGGGCCATTAGATCTGCGGGGTGCATATCTATGGTTGAGAATGAACACGGAGGGTTAAGAGTAACATGGTGGGAGGAGGTGCTGGGGCCAAGCTAATGTGTGCTCCGAGAGAAAAAACTGCCTTTTTTGCATTGAACACGGGTTTAGAGTGTTATGGAGAAACAGATGCGAAAATGCCTGTGGGACGTTGGATCTCGGGGGCCAGATCAACAGTGGAGATTCGAAGGAAATATGGTGGATAGGCCCAGCGCGGTTGGGTGGGATTGGAGGGTTTATAAGTGAAAATGGAAGAAAATGTGTATAGCGAGGGTATTTGAAGTATGGACGAAAATATTGTGGTGTGCCTTTGTAGTGACCTACGTCGTTGATCTGGGTTAATTAGATGGTTAAAATCAAGCGGGAAATGGTATAAGCCTGGAAGAGTGGAAGAAAAGGTGAATCAATGCGAGCCATTGGATTTGTGAGATGGATGGCAGAGATCAACTCGGCAGAATGGCAATTAGTTGAGAAGGGGGTCCGAGAAGGAAGGATTTGGAAGCTACGATGGTTGATGGCCGATGGGAAAGGCCAAAGTGATGGGAGGAGGTTCATCAGATCGGGATCGATATCAATGGCAGAGATGCGCTTGGAGCTTCGCACATCGGCGATGAAGAGGGTCAGGGGGCAAGGGAACTGTAATTCTCGATGAGCGATGCGCTGATGCGATGGAGGGATGTGATGGATGGAGGGTCATTGGATCTGGGAGAGACCAATGGAGAAGATCAAATCAGGATCGAAATGAGTGGGGTAAAGCAGAGGAGCTCTGGTGGTTGGATCAGGATGATCAATGGTCCAGTATGCAGAGCAATATCGCATAGTGAAATGAATGGCGTGAGGGGATAGAAGAAAGGCAATGAGGTGATGAAGCGAGGGGATTTTGAAGAAAGGTAGGAAGAAAGGCTTGGATGGGAGGAAAACGACAATGCGATGGCTGACTAAGTTCGGACCATGCGATATAGGGGAGATCGACGGCGTATATTACATCGAGACTTCGGCCATTAGCGAAGAAAAAGAGTGCAGATGTGACCCTTTGCGGTAAGCGATGGAGAGTGGACCATCGGATGGTTACGATCAATAGCTAAGATCTACTCAGTGGCGAAACCATCGTGCGGGGGAAATAATGAAGAAATAAAGGAAAAAGGGGTGGAGTGAAGTCCGATAGCGTGAAAGGGGCTAAAGAATTGAGCCGATGGTCGCAGGTCCTGGTTACATGGAAGAAGGGGCTGATGACTTAAGCTCGCAGGGGCCTAAGTCTGGCTTAATGAAAAAAGTGATTTTTTAGGCCAAAGATGGGTTTTTGAAGGTTTTTTTAAAGGTTTTGATAGAGTAAAAGAAGGGTTTTAAAACCAAATAAAAGGGATTCATATTGTCTTAAGAGGGATTTTTGAGGGAGTGGAGGGATTTTTAATACGAGGATGGGAATGAAAAATGGTTTCAAAGCAGTTTTTTTTCAAGACAACAGCAGGGCTTTGTGAAGGTATCAGTGAGATGGAACCTTTGGACAAATGAACATAGCAAGGCTTCAGGAAGTCACAAATTTTCTCAAATTTGTTTCTCGATGACTAATAGACCTGTTTCAACGATCATAGTATATGAAAAATTATAGATGGCTAACAACGGCTCCAATTGGGGATGGCAGCTCCTTGGAGGTGTCAAGAACCTCAGAAATTTTATGTCTGGAATGTAGATCAATGTCTTGCACTTTGACCATCCTCTTTCTTCTCTGATCATGCTGCTTAAAAAATGATCAATAATTACATTATAACCAGTCAATTTTCCCCAATCAACTACCTACACGATCTACATTCCTAACATTTTTTCTTCATAAGGTGCACTTGGACCTGCAAACCTTTAGACATCAACATTTTTTTTCTTTTATTGAAAGCAGGAAACTATTCTAAATCTACCCTTATAACTTCCATGAGTCTAGATTAAACAGTTGGACTCAAAAATTCTCTACCTAAATACTATTTTTCCGAATTAAACTGTCTGATAGATTTCATTCTCTATATTCTAAAATAGAAATTGAGAGCATAGCCAAACCAAGATTAAGCTGTCTGATTTTCTGTAGTGTCAATGGAAAAAGGAACTAGCTACACATAGAATTATTTGCAGAAAATTAAAAAAAAACTCTCAAGGCTTAAGATCTGAAAATTACAAGCATCCTTCATTATTTCTTTCAGCTCTGGTTTTGATATTTTTTGAGTTGTCTTCTTCTTCTTCTTCTAGTTCAAGTTTTCAACATGTTAGAACCAGTTCTTTTTCTTTTTTTTGGCTCAAGTTTTGAGCTTGATAGAGGCATTATTTTCTTTGATTCTTTGGTTCAGATTTTGAGCATGTTTGAACCATTATTTTCTATCCTAATCTAACCTATTGATAAGCCAAGATTAAACAGTTTGGCAAATCTTCTTCACTAACCTATTAGCAGTAAATTGAAATTTATCTAGTCATGATTAGGCTATATGACTAAATATCAGTTCTCTTTCAAGTAGTGGCATTTAGGCTTGCACAATTTCATATTTTTCATTTCTTTTTTGGTATGGGGTTGTACCTTTCTTCTTTTAATCTGCCCTCTTTTTTCTCTTTTCTATTTTTTTTGTATTTTTCTCTTTTTTCAAATTTGAAGCAAAAACCAAAAAACTAACTAAATGCTCACAAGCTGAGCTTTATTGACATTCCTACCTACCCTAATCTAACTTGGAAATCTCTTATGTTTTATATGATACAATAGTGCCAGTGCAGCCAGTTAAGGAGTAACAAAAAAGGGTAGAAAATCTGGTTGCTTTTCAGCGATAACCATAGGGCACTTTGAATTTGGGTCTTCAAAACCAAGGCCACCACCAGTGGTGACCACTACTGATGTATCTAGCTCTTGCAAAGGATCAATGCTTGGTAACTTGAGCCAATCAGAGCCTCCATATACTTTGTCACAGGATCAATAAAAACATGATGTAAAATTTCTTCTTTTGAGCCTTCCATGACTGGTAATCTATATGCATCCTTGACAGCTTTGACCGCTGCATCTACAGTGTGGCTCTTGAAAGCACAATCATCCTTTTCCTGCACATCAAAAGGTAATACAATTTCACATTTCTTAGGGGGAGAGAGACTTTCCAAAAATGCCCTAGGGTCCCTAAATTGGTATGATTGTTCTTGTGAATTCAACATTTCAATCTCAGTTTCATACCTTTCAATCACCAAGTCTAGGAACATTTTCTTAAGCTCGGGTTTAGAATTGAGTTTTGAACTAAGAAGGACAACCTTTGGAAGGTCCTCACATCAAAGTTCTGCCAATTCACTTGATATTTCACAACGCAACTCTGCTATGAAACTTGACTGCATTTTTGAAAATTTTTCAAAGTCTTCTATTAGTGGAGTGATTTGGTCTTTTCTATGTAGGGATGTCGAGAGGCCACTACGTTTATTTTAGACCGACATAAAAGAAAAGTTAGTGAGATATGACAATCTTTAGAGGAAAACTAGTCTTTAACAAAGAAAAAATAATCCTCAAATTTTCCTAATCATGGGTGAGCACGATGTTTTAACGGTAGTGTGAGCTAACCCAGTGGAGTCTTTGTGAAACCAGGGGTAATCAGCAGGCCTACTAATCACTTGTGGAGTCTTTTGGTATTTTAGGAATTGTAGAGTTTCCATGTGGATGATTTCAAATGTTTTAAGATGAGTTGTTGTCCACCATCAGTAATTAACTACCAATCTAAGTCTGTTGTGGGTCTTCTGAGCTCTTAAGGATGTTTAAGATGCAATTTAATCAGAAATTCCTCAGTGGAGTTGCCACTATGTTGAGGTCCTGTGATTTGTCTGATTGGCATACCAAATGACAAGGAAACATCAGAACCACTTTTGAATCCTAGGATCTAGCCCTCCTGGATTCAGAGAGGGATCTCTCTATATGTGTTTTATAATGATATACTTTAAGGATTATGATATGATATTAGGCTAGTTATGAAGTACAAGGGATTTGTTTGTTTTTGGTTGGGAATCATTAAATGAGAAGGTCATGTGAAGTGAAGGACATAAGTGGAAGGATTTTTTAGCATGGGAAGATAGGTTAAAAACAGTGCTAAACCATTGGGCTATGGATTCATAAAGGGTTTACTTGCACAACAACTATTGAAGCATTTTCAAAGGGTAAGTCATCTATATCATAAAATCCTTTAAGTTGAGTTGGTGGTATGAAACATTAAGGGGTGTGGTGAAAGAAGCAAATAAGTAAGACAACAAAGGGCAACCTAAGATCAAGTAAGGACTTTTAACCTATCTTGATTTTGACATACTCTTAAGGAAAAACATTTAAGATAAACATAAAAAGTAACCTAAGATTAGGTAAGGACTTTTAACCTAGCCTGATTTTCGCATACTCTTAAGGGAAATCTTCAAAACAACTGTTTAAGACTAAACAAGAGGCAGGGCTAACCATAAACTTCCTTTATTAGGACTCCACTTGGCATGCAGTGAAAATATCATTCAAGAACAACATCTCAAGTTCTACTCAGCAAGATGTGGGCTCACCAACATTCCTTGACTAGTTATACTCTATTGATTCATTCTCAAACACACATTTAGAGGAAAACATAAAGATAAAGCTTATCAGTGAGAATTAGGGTACTTAAGAAGTAAATCCAAATCTATATTTTACTGTTCTTTATCAGAGAATATGAGCACAATGGAAAGATAAGGAGAATAACATCACCAATGACTTAGATCAAGATCTAGTGAATCTACTTGTCTATTGATGTGCAAAACTAGTTACATACTTTGAGTCCAATATCTTTTACAGTCTGATACTTCTCTTCCAAGCCTACTATATTACAACTACTTAGTAACTCTTACTCAATAACAATTCAAACAATTAACAATTTTCCAACCATTACAATGAATTTTCTGTGAATACTTATAGGTGAATGAAGAAGAGTGTTGTAGGAAAATCATAAATATCAATTAAAACAGAGCGTGAGAGGTATCCGAATGCACATTCTTCTTAATGACCATTACATTAACTAATTGTACCATTTTAGTAGTTTTTTCTTTCTTTGAGGCATATCTGGTAGGCTGGTAATAACTCCGAAGTGTGTTCTTTGAAGATATCTTGGTCTTAATTACCCTGTTTTACCTCTCTAACAAGTAAACTGTCATTTTTTGGGTTTTGTAGCCCCATTTTTGTGCAATAACTGTTCTGACAATTTTAAAGAGTTTCTGCCATCAAGATGGTTGTCACGGTGTCTTTGAAAGGAGAAGTAGAATACAGGTGTCCTTACGAGTCTCTGAGGAGTAATTAGCCTCACTGATGTGTCCTTTGGAGGTGGTATTTTGCTGATCTGTCTGTCTGTGATGCTGTAAGCACTGATTTAGGCTTTGATCTATGCTTTTAGGCTTCATTAGACCTTCATGCTGTCTTCGGTCTTTATCTGATTTCTATGTACAGGTTGTTGCGCTAGAGGGTTTGATTGGAAGTCGATATCATGATTTATCGACTAAAACATGGAAATCACCTCCTTAGTCCCTTTTCTGTGTTAGTCAGGCCATAGAGGATCGTCACCCTCACCTCTGAGCCATTGTAAATGGCTGTGGGAAGGATTTATAACTTAACTGCCATAAAAACCCGCAACAAACATAAAATTTTTATAAAAAACCTGCGGATTGGGCTTAAACTACTTCAGAGGGCTTTGGAGGAAGTGGAAGAGCAATGCAGAGGAGGTGGAATGCAGGCAGAGGTTTAAAATTTTCATTGGAGTGAAGAACTGAAAAAGAAGTTTTGGGGAATACCAGAGGTGGTATTCACACAAGACAAAAGCGGTAAGTGGTAATGGGCAGGGGGAACGCGATACACGTCAATGGCTGACACGTATGCTCCTGAAAACTACCCATTTCGCGTTCAAAGTGCACAGAGGGGGAGGAGGATAAAAATGGACGCGAAACAAGATTTGGACCATTAGATCTGGTGGGTGTAGATCTACGGCTGAGAATGAACGTGGAGGGATAAGAGTAGCATGGCGGGAGGAGGTTGTGGGGCTGGGCTAATGTGTGCTCCGGGAGAAAAAACTGCCTTTTTTTGTGTTGAAGACGAGTTTAGAGAGTTATGGAGAAACGGATGTAAAAATGCCTGCGTGCCGTTGGATCTGGGGGGGGTGCAAATCAACGATGCAGATTCGAAGGAAATATGGTGGATAGGCCCAGCGTGGTCAGGTGGGACTGGAGGGTTTATAAGGGAAAATGGAATAAAATGTATATAGCGGGGGTATTTGAAGTATAGATGAAAATCTTGGGTTGTGCCTCTGCAGTGACCTACGCCATTGATCTGGGTTAATCAGATGGTTCATATCAAGTAGGAAGGGGTATAAGGCTGGCAGAGTGGAAGAAGAGGTGAATTAATGCAGACCTTTGGATCTGTGAGATGGACGGCGGAGATCAACTCAGCAGATCAGCAATCGGTGGAGAAGGGGGTCCAGGAAGGAAGGATTTGGAAGTTGCGATGGTCGATGACCAATGGGAAAGGCTAGAGCAATGGGCGGAGGACCATCGGATCAAGATCGAGATTGACAGCGGAGATGTGCTCGAAGCTTCGCACATCACCGGTGAAGAGGGTCAGGGGGCAACTAAACTGGAATTGCCAATGAGCGATGCACTGATGCGATGGAGAGATGCGATGGACAGAGGGCCGTTGGATCTAGGAGAGATCAATGACGAAGATAAAATCGGGATCGAAATGATTGGGGTAAAGCAGAGGATGGATGGCCGTTGGATCGGGATGATCAATGGTCCAGGATGCAGTGCACTATCACACAGTGAAATGAATGGCGCGAGGGGAGGGGAGAAAGGCGATGAGGAGAAGAAGCGAGGGTTGTCCAATCAGGAGGATCGATGGCTCAGATCATTTCGGAGAAAGGTAGGCAGAATGGCTTGGACGGGAGGAAAACGATAATGTGATTGTTGGGAAAAATACTAAGAGGGGGGGGGGTGAATCAGTATTTAGGACTTAATCAAAAAATTTTACTTTTCCATTCACTAAAACCCATACGCTACTTTGTTGAAGCTAACTAGCGTATACACGCGGATATCCTTCATACAACTTGCGTATGCATAGAGATCTTGTTATGCCATTAATTCTTCACTTATATCATTCCATCATTCATTCATTAGATGTTCAATAAACTGTAAACATGTGCAGTAAGAATAGAATAAATCATCACACATAAGCAACACACATGAAAACCAGGATTTTAGGTGGAAACCCAAGTCGGGAGAAAACCGCCGTTGCCGTTGTCTCAGCCTTCAATATTTTATTATAGAGAAAACATCTTACAACATATGTGCTGGCGCAGCCTCCTACTAGCACGCAGACACCCACCTGCACTCGTTTACCAACCTCTCCTAGAAGGGAGCTACGACCCCCTGCTCTCGTTTACCAGCCTCTCCTGGAAGGGAGCTACGACCCCCTGATCTCCTTTACTAGCCTCACCTGGAAGGGAGCTACAACCCCCTGACTTAAGGCTACAACCCTCAACACCACCATGGACCACGTTTCATCAATTTTCACATTGGATCCAAAACTTCCTTTAGAACACAACTTGCAGGCCACGTTTCATCATATTTTTAGACTGGACCCACTCCATACATTTGAGTTCAATCATACATCATCAACAGATAGCAATAACACAGCAGAACAGATCAGACATTTCATACTTCATACTTCAGCAAACCCTAATCTTCATACGCGCTTTCCTTTCACTGATCATGCGTATATACGTGCCTTCAACCATACAAACCCGCGTATACTTTTGTACATATTACAGAGCTAATTTTATTGCCCATACGCGCTTTCTCTTCAGCAAATCCGCGTATATACGCGCTTACTCTGCGGCGAACTAGCGTATAGTTCTTCAGACATTTTGGTCATTGCAATTCTTCAGAACAGATACATCACTCAGATTTTACCCTTTACTTCAGACAGATGTTCGCCTCATCTCAGATCTAATCATTCCATAAATAGATATAGCATATACAAATACATTCCAGATCTAGATTCCCTTATTCATCATTTCTTCATTGGTGCATCATACATTCGCATCTTTCATTCAATCGTAACCCTTTCCATTCAGACATGTCGCAGAGAAGTATTCATTCAAGCTCGACTTCGCACACATTTGCATAATGAATTTCTTCTCCTTATATAGGTTTACCCTTTATCAATACCATGAGCCAAAACCACATTACTTTATGGTATTCAGACGGGGTCACACAGATTTAACCACACTAACACAATGGGTCAATACCATGGTGGTTACCCCTGGTTTTACATATTTAGAGCACTTTTTCCCATACGCGACTTGGCACGTTATTTCCCGCGTGCATACGCTACTTTGTCTAGACAAATCCGCGTATGCCTTGAGACATACTCTTTTCATCATGTTATAGCACATACTAATATTCCTTCCATCATTACCTTCTATACTCATTGTATATACATCAGATTTACATCATTTAACAAGTTCATGAAGACATATTGGGACAACTTCATCAAGTAGGTTGCCATCATCTTCATCAAGTGGGTTGCCATCAAGGAAAACACTCAACATCATATTGCCAACAATCTCCCCCTTTGGACTTGATGGCAACCACGATGGTGTTTGATCACCACAACAGACAGATACATTAAGAATACAATGACACCATGTCACTCTTGACACCATTCTTTCTCTTTATTCAAACACCATGTCACTCTCCCCCTTTAACATCAAGGGCAAAGGGCGGACCAAAACCAACACAAGGTTTTTTTTCTCCTCTTGTAGAAGGAAGCGTTCTGCAGATATGATGTACACTGAAGTGACCATGCTCCCCCTGAGTTCATGTTGAACCTACAAACATATTTTTCAATGAAGTACATGATTCTATGACCTTCCTATCACCAATGACTCATACTTACATCAAGGATCCATCCAAGTGGATTTACATATGAGACTCAAATACCCAACCAAGTGAGTTTACACATCTCAACTCAACTACCCAACCAAGTGGGTTTACAAATTTGACTCAGCTACCCAACCAAGTGGGTTTAAAAATTTTGACAAGTCCTTACATGACATAATATTACAATTTTACATCATGGGTCTCAAGAAGACCTTTTTATCAAATTACAAGTATGACTTTTTATGACCAATACCAGAAAGACCTCAAGAGAGAGATCATATTTCAGAATCATCATAATTCCAACAATGCATTATACTCAGCAAGACTAGTGCTCCCCCTAAAAATGTGCATCCAAACATCCTTTCCATATGTCCAAGGCTCCTCCTTAGCTTGTGGAATCTGAATACTTTTAACAGCAAGTCATCAGCAACAATCTCTGCATGATCTTTCCAGATCTCCGAATCATAAGACTTCCATCATATCCAAAAGATATTCTTCATCAAATAAGCAATCCGAGCTCATCCATAATCTTCAACATAAGAAACCATGTATCATTTCATTAGCATTAGTATAACCAGAATAATGCTAACAGTACAATCATTAGCAGTCAAACTGATGCTCCCCCTGAACCTCTGCTCCTGATCTTCAGATGTCATCCCAATTCTCTTATCATCAATGCATATGCGACTGTGTCTACTGGAACTCGTGTGTATATGCGGCTTTAGTTCACTGAAGCCACGTATGGAAAGTGAATTATAGAAAATTTCACATTCCTCCATCTCCCCCTGAATTTGTCCTTCCTGTACCTGTCTTCTTCATGTCAGATGCTCTGTCAGCAATAATCATAACCGGATTTGAAAAATCAACCATGAGAATCATCATACATCGCTCCCCCTATGACGATACATTACTAAGCTCCATAATGTATCTCACATCACTTCTGCAGTCATTAAGAGAAGTAAGCTTCAGAAGATGATGACTACAGTAGGGTCAATATTCCCTACGTTTCCTCGAATTCTATTCTTCTTTTTCCAACTTGCTTGAACTTTTCAATTGTGTGCTGAAGATTGTCCACTTTCTCAGATCTGTTCAACCTGCATTCCTTTTCTACATGTCCATACTTGTTACAAGAATAACATCTCATGTGTCCAGAGAAATAAGCATAAGAATCATAATGAGTATTTCTAATCTTTCTCCTTTTGCAATCAACAGCTTTGTGACCATACTTGTTGCATGAAAAACAATATCCCTTGAAGAAACCAGAGTACCTTTCTATGTAGGATCTGTTTGTTTGTGGCTGAAACAATCTGCACTTGTAATTGGCTGCAACATGTCCATGATTATGACATTCAAAGCATTCAACATTCTTGAATGATTTCCTTTGAGCATTCATGATTGTCGGTTGACCTTTTGTTTCTTTCAACACTTCAGGCTTTGCATTGATATTCTTTGAATCTTTAGCACTTCCTTGTGAACTAGATTCTCCTTTAACACTTTCATGAAAACCAAGACCAAGTTTAACAGAAGGAGACCTTTGACTACTAAGAATATTGTCAAGAATCTTAGTACTATCTTGAAACCTCAAAAATTTATCCTTTTCTTCTAATTTACCTTTGAGAATGTTTACCTCAACCTCCAAGCTCTGGCATTGCTTCTTCATACTTTCTTCAACCCTTTTTCCTTCTTATACTTGATCATTCAAATTTATAATCTCTTCTTTCAACCCATTTTCTTGCTCTTCAAAGATTTGTAAAAGTTCTTCATTCTTCTTATTTGATTTTTCCAGATCTGTTTTGAACGAGATGATTTCTGCTTCACGTCCTTTCTTTTCAAATGATTGTAGAAGTTCTTCATTCTTCTTATTTGATGCTTCAAGGTCTGATTTTAGAGAGATGATTTCTGCTTCAAGTCCTTCACTGTGATTGGTTACTTTTTCCTGCAGTATTTGATACATTTCTATCTGTCCCTTCACTGTTTCTATCTGTTCATTCAATCTAGAGATCACATCCTTGAGGATAGATTCCCTCCTTTTAAATTGATCCCAAAAATTACTTTCATCATTGATCTTGAGATTTGTTTCTAGACTTATACTGTTACTTTCATTATCTTCATCATTGCATGCACAAGTGAGTGGATTACAAGAGCAACAATCAATACCTATTTCCTCTTCTTCATTTTCTGCTGCACATGTTTTCTGAGATATCTTCTTTCCTTGAGTAGCCTTATTCTTTTTCTTCTTTTCCATGAGCACTAGCAGATCTTGGTCAGAATCTTCTTCATCTTCACTTGACATTTCATTATTGTCTTCATTTTCATAATAACTCTTTCCATTTTCAAATTGTTTCCTTTTATCATGATTTTCTTTATAAGGAAATTTAGCAGCATAATGACCCACTCTTCCACAATCAAAACATTTGAAGGGAAGCTTAACTCTGAATCTTCCAGTACCTGGTTGGAGTCTTCTCACAAAATTTTCTTCTTCTTCTTCTAATATATAATTTGATTCCTTGACAACTTCCTTTTCTTTTCCTTTTGCATACGCCTTAAAAGCAGCTTCTTTGATTTGAGAGGGACCTCCTTGTCTCATTTCATAAGCAGTCAGAATACCATGTAGTTGAACAATAGTAAGAGTTTAGAGATCTTGCCTTTCTTCAATAGCTGATACTTTTGACTCAAATTTTGAAGTCAAAGATCTTAAGACTTTTTCCACCATAGTAGTATCGGTTATGGTTTCACCCAAACTTCTCATACGATTTACAATATCATCTAGACGTAAGAAGAAACTGGAAATACTCTCATCACTATGCATCCTTAAATTTTCATATTCAATTTGGAGAGTTTGGAGTTTTGCACTTTTACCTTTGTATCTCCTTCATAGCTCAAAATGATTTTGTCCCATATTTCTTTTGCTGAATTTAGCTGCATCACTTTGGAAAATTATGGTTCAGACATGCTTCCTAATAAGGCATTGACAGCTTTGGCATTGATTTCATATTTCTTCCTTTCTATTGCATCAGTAGGAATACTTTCCGGATACTGATAACCTCCTTCCACGATTGCCCATACTTCTGCACCAAGACTTTGCAGATATGCTTTTGTTCGGATCTTCCAGAACAATAGATTATTTCCATTGAATAGAGGTGGCCTTATAGACATTATCCCTTCATGACTTCCCATTGCGACGGATCTCCTTCAAGCGATCAAGCTTCTGTAGAAGGACCAAGCTCTAATACCAATTGTTGGGAAAAATACTGAGAGGGGGGGGGGAA
>CM076571.1:313409737-313566737 GCA_034641835.2 Pinus albicaulis
ACTTAGAAGCTTCGCCTGTAAGCGTGCGTTGGAACAACCGAAGACGAATGGAATCATCGGTGATGGAATTGGAGGAACACCACATGTGGAAAGATCGGATATGGTTAGAGGGATCTTCACTAGCAAGGCCTTCGAACTTGGGAATGTCGGAGGGGAGCTTAGTTGGCATAGCAGGCCAACTAACATCGTGGTGAATAGGATCATTAATCAGCTGATTGAAATGGGGGAGACTGAGGCCAGCCATATAAGGGAGTAATGGGGCAGTCGAGGTAGGTCCCGTAAGGGTTCCACTGGACATGGACCCAGCAGTAGAACTGGGGTTAGGGCTGGGTCTGGAACTAGACATGGTGAAGGTAACAGGGGGGGGAACCAAGAGGAGGGCGAGAACCCGAACAATCAGAGGAAGAGGCAGAGTGCGGACTCGGGGGAGGACAGTTTCAATAGCGATGGGAAGGAGGAATTCGACCAAGCAGAAACTGAGGGTAAAGGCCAAGAAGTCTCCGAGAAAGGCGCCCTGGGGGCGCAATGATGACGGGAAGAAGAAAAAACTGACAAGGGAAGGGAGAGACAAAATCAAGGGAGGTCAAGGGCAGAAAGGTGTAGTGACAATTGATTTTAAAGTCTTTTCCAAGTGGTGGTAACCAGGCGCTTGTTCACTTAGGGTCAGTGTGTGTCATGCGTTAATTTTAATTGTTTAAACCCACACTTTTTGAGAGTAAAATAAAAAGTGTGTTGTGTAACTGAAAAGAAATCTGTAGTAAATAAGACTAAAAGAACATAAAATGAATAGCTACCAATGCATCAATCTAACCCAAGAAGGTGGGTCTCTCAAAAGTAGTTTATAAGAGGGAAAGAACTAAGAAAATCATGCTAAAAAAGAGGTCAATAGATCAAATGTCAGGAGGGACTGGGATCTAAAGGAGAAATCTGCTGAAAAGTGGTGCAGAGAACAACAAAGAGGCAGAGGCAAGGTTGCTACTAAAAAGGAGGATATCAGCTAAAACTAGAAGAGACAAGGTACTGGCCTTAGAAATGGACCCAAAAAATGATATGAGGTGATTTGAGAGGGAGAAGAGCTGATCTAAAAGGATCTGAAATGGAGGTATCAGATCCGAGAAAAATAAGGCTGAAACTCTGAAAATTCAGACTTTTGAAACATCAAAGACTCTCCCAAAAAAAGTGGAGGGTACTAGAGCCCTAAAGGGTAATATTCCCTCTTAGTTGAGTAAAACGAAGCAAGAATAGGTCTAAACGGGCGAAGACGGAGGTCAGACAACCCTGACAGAGGTTTAGACAAAACCCAGAAAAATTTCAGAAAAATTCCAGAAAAAAGTCCAAGTCGCAGTTTTTGACCTATTTTTTTTTTCAGGTCACACTTTTTGGGTTGTTTTCCACGACCTAGGATGCACTTTTTGGGCCAAAAAGTGCGACCTGCACTTCCGATACTCTCGGCAGCAGATTTCAGAAAAATTTGTCGTCTCAACTGCGGCTGATGTCGGTCACCTGCGCAATAAGGCCAGAAACACACGGAAGTTAAAAATTTGATTGTTTGAGGTTTTTAGGGGTGAAAAACACCATAAAAATAGGAAAAACAGGAAATGGAAGAGAGCCCTAGGGTCTGAAATAACTGGATATGCAGGAATATATAAAACGAAAGTGGTCGAAAAAGAAAACCCGTGTGGAGTCGCCAATTGTTAGTATGATTCTTTCGTCGTAAAAGATCACTTTAGCTACGCATAACAAATAGCCCTAACATCGATTATGGCTGCAAAATATCTTTAAGTTTGCTGCACAAATTCAAATCTAAGCACAAAAGACATTAAGCAGATAACATATAACATGGCTCCATAAATCCAATGGACAAGACAAGAAGAACGTATTTAAAAGAATTTTGATTTATATTAAAGAATGGGGCACCTGAGAGGAAAACAAGAAAGGTGTCTTCCGGTTCTCCTCAGTGGGATGGGTTCTTGAAAGACCTCAGTGTCTCAGACCTAACATTTCTCTCTCTTATGGGTGTAGAAAAACAAACATAGAACTCAATGGGAGTTCACAAAACAAAATGGAAAATGGTGACCAAGAGTAGATCCAGAGTGATCTAATGCAATGAAGGTGACTAATGAATGGGGAAAACCCCCTATTTATAACAAAATATTGGGGCAGTCTAGAACTCGGTGCATGAATAAAATATTATTAATCGAATTCTAGAAGCACCCTTTAGGAATATTTTATTATATTTGTTGGAGGGAAAAGGGTTCTTGACTTGGGTCAATTCATTTATTTATAAATAATAAATAAATAAATGGTTTATTTATCATCTTAGGGAAGTGATAGGAATATAATTAAATAAATAATGGTTTATTTAATTATTTATGGATGATTTAGTCAAATTTAACTAAGAATATTATTTAAATAATGATTTAAATTACTTGTTCTTAGGAAATAATTAAATAAATAAGGATTTATTTAATTAATTTCCTTGTTTTGGGTTAAATATGACCAAATGAGTTATTTTATATGTTGAAAGCAATTTTACTTAGGGTAAAATTGGTCTTACATGGTGTACTTGGGTTAATCTAATAATAATAGGTTAGATGACCAAAAAAATGGTGTAACAGCTATTGTTCTAGTTTTATACAATTATGAGCACTTTCATTTTTAAGATAAAATACTGAGCCTTTGATCAAGTTGGTATTGGAGCCTAGTTGAAACGAAAGGTTATTTGCTTGATATTTTCTTGAAGTTTTGTGCAAGTTAATGGTTGCAATTTTGTGATGCTGACAAGGTTAAGGTTGTAGAAATGTGAAGGGAAATTGTTGGTTGCAAGTCCTGAGATTAGGACCACCAGAAGGAGAGCCAAAAGAGAATCACCTTCACCAAAAATTCCACTCATATCTGCACTTCAAGAACCTCAATTTTTGTCTCAAGAAGCTGAGATTGATGAGTTATAATTTGTACAAGAAGTTGAGTTGATTGAAAAGGTACAAGCATCAAGAGTTGAGCTTGAATCCTTAGCCATTATGTCAGGTGTTGGATAGACTCATGGACATTCAGAAGAGGAGGATGTCAAGAGATACTTCAAGGAAATTAAGAGAATTGTTAAAATCATGTTTGATGCATTCACTGCAGAAAGAGAAAGAGGAGGTTATAAGCCTCCATATGTAGAAGGATCTTCAGATGGTAAGAAGGATGAAGAGAAGAGTTCAAAGGGAAGTGGAGGAAACCCACCTCCATCTCCATCATATTCATCATCCTCATCTGCATCATCTTCCACTTCCACCACAAGGACCACTCACACTCACTCAATAGCCACAAAAGGAAATACTCCATTACTCAAATTGGACATTAAGTTTTAACTACCCATGTACAATGGTGAGATAAATGCAGAGAGGCTTGACAATTGGATATGTCAATTGGAGGTGTATTGTAGAATTCAAAACCTTCATGAGGATGAAATAAAGATCAAATTGCCTTCATTAAGGCTAGAAGGAGTTTCACTAGCTTGGTGGGAAGAAAAGACTAAAGAGGAAATGTGAATCCATGGTAAAGTATCCATTTCTTGGGTTGAGTTTATTTCTTCCATTAAATGACAGTTTTATCCATTATCCTACATGCAAAAAGCTATTATGGGTTGGAAAAATTTTAAGCAACTCAAGGGTCAAACAGTTTAAGAATATACCCAGGAGTTTAGAAAGAGATATTTTTTTCTAGGAGTAAATTTGAACTCCCAAGATACATTCTTGAAATATATTAGGGGTTTACATTCCTATTTGAAGAATTATATTTTTATATTTAACCCAAGAAATTTAGATGAATTTTTTGTACAAGTCTCTGATCTGAATTTGAATGTTAGTTATTGTTGTGCTAATTTCATTTTCAGATATAAAACTTATTCACTGATCTTATGCTTGATGTGCAAGTTCCCTTGTTTCTTATGTGTGTCAAAATGATACTCATGATGAAGATACAAGAATATAACTTTTCCACATTAGATTTGTCTCTAAAACATACCAAAATTGGTACGCTTTTTTATAGTGGGTCACAAGATAACTTGATTTTTGAAGATTTGGTTAAGCAACTAGGCCTTGAAACAATTAGACATCCAAGACCATATCCTTTGGGTTGGATATGCAAGAATGAAAAATTGTAGGTTACAAGGAAGTGCTTACTAATATTTGCCATTAACTCAAACATTCTTGATGAAGTTGAGCTTGGTGTGGTGTTGCTTGAAATATCAAGTATTGTATTGGAAATTCCTTATCTATATGATAGGAAAGTTGTATTCCATCACCATGAGAACAAGTACCACTTGTTTAAGGATGGTATTGAGAACATAATTAGAGCACATAAGAAGAACAAATTTTTTTCTCTTGTGCATGCAAGTGAAATGAAGAGGATAGTGAATGTAAGTCAGAACCTGAAATTGTCGATGATTAAACAAAGAGATGTGTTGAATCACACTTTTCAAAAAGATGCTTATGTTTGTAATGATTTGTTTCAGGATGTTAACAAGTTGCCTTTGAAAGAAGGTGAAAAACATTTGTAGCAGTCAAGATCAATGTTGAGCAGTGTTGGAAACAAGATGATGGTGCAAGGGAGTGCAAAGGTAAAAGAGAAAGAGGAAAAGCAGCATAGAAAAGAAGGAATGGGTTCCACAAATGTTATCGTTGGTTTCAAAAAGGTACATGGAAATGGTGAAGATACTTGGTCAAGATTTGACGCAAGTACAAGGAAAAAGCAGCTAAAAATCACCATGGTAAAAGTGTGCAAGGTGAGAAAGTTTCTAAGTTTCCTTTGATTACTGACCAACGTAGGAAAAAGATGGTTTCTGCAAGAATATATTGTTGTTCTGAAAATTTGTAAATATTGCAACATGACGGTGTCAATGACGACAAGAGAAGGTCTCAAGAATCAAGGAAAAAGTTGAATTTTGGTGAAAATCTCCAAATGATGAAATTGGGAAAATTTACGTGGATAGAGAATCGAAGGGTGAGGGAATAGTACCCTCATCCACATAATCAGTAATCAAAGAGATTTTGGGGTCCAAAAGGCTTCTAGTGGAGAGGAATAATAAGAGGCTTAGTATATTAGCTCAAAAATGAAAGTGCTCAATATTGAATGAAACCAGAATGATAGCGACCGACCCGTCGCAAGGAATCCAATGAAAATCGTTTCATTGAAAACCGAGTTCAGATGAAGCAGTTATGGCCCGCTGATCACCATTCAGAACAGACAAGTTTTTATTAAAAAATTGCAGAACAGGTGTTGTAGGT
This sequence comes from Pinus albicaulis, assembly GCA_034641835.2. Classification (NCBI taxonomy): domain Eukaryota; kingdom Viridiplantae; phylum Streptophyta; class Pinopsida; order Pinales; family Pinaceae; genus Pinus; species Pinus albicaulis. Next base: position 313,415,011 of record CM076571.1, read on the forward strand.
GAGACCAAGAAGGATCATATTGAGAAAAAAGTGCAAATATTTTTGTAAAGGTCGTGGAATTGGTTCAATCTTAGGTTTTTCTTTCAACAACTATCTTTCAACAAGAATAGGAATGAAAAACCCACTTTAGTAGCCATGGATTAGTACGACTTGCACTTGCAGATTGGTAAATGAGGAAAACAACTATATTTTTCCGAAGGCAACAACCACAATTTCTTCCAAAAATTCTAGAGATTTATGAACAACAATGATGGACGGTTGAGACTGTTTCGCAGAAATGAAGTGGAAAATGAATGATCAAGATCGAATCATGGGATTACTGTGGAAGATGGACAGTTGTGAAGCATATCACATTTAGTCATGAAAATTTTCATTTCATATTGCACTCAGCCATAAATATTTCATTGCATAATGCATTTGGTGAAAGGAGCCTTGGGAATGCGATGAGGAGTCATGTGTTGACTTGTTCTACGATTTGGGATGAGTGAGATTTGCGATAAGCCAAGATTGCGATGAGCCAAGATTTGTGATGTCACATTTGCGAAGAGAATCTACGATCTATGAAAGTGACTATGATGCGATCTGCGTATATTTAAATGCATTAAGTCGTGTATTAATACAATAATTTGTGGTTATGTGATGTTAATCTGAAATCAATGGTAAGTGTGGGTTAGCACAAATTGTGCCTTAACCCCATTTAAATGCATTCTTATTGATAATTAATCACATAGTTACCTTAGCAGAAGAGATGGCAGACCTGCCAAATGCGGAGCAGCTCCACATTTAATGGAGTTAATTGGCAGACTTCCAGATTTAGTGGAGGAAAACTAGGGAAAATTGGTGTTTCCATAACTGAGGCAATATTTGAAAAAATTGGGTTTAGGATGAGTCATTCTTAGCATATTTTGATGTTTTGGAGCCATTGGACCAAGTTTTAGAGGTAGAAGAGGTCATCTACATAGGTTTTTGTTGCCATGAAGATTTTTCAAGCTAGGTGTTAGTATGAATCTTTTGTCGAAGTGTACGAAAAATACCACATTAGCTACGTATAAAAAATAGCCCTAACATCAAATATGGATGCCAATACCTTCAAATCTGCAATTATTTGATCAAGACAAATGCTACACAAATCTAGATCTATGCATAAAAAGACATTAAGCAGTGAAAATAAGGTTTTTCTCCATGCATCCAATAAACAAGACAAGAACAATATTTTTGAAAGAATTTGTATATTAAGAGGCACCTGAGAGGAAAACAAGAAAGGTGTTTCCAATTCTCCTCAATGGGATGGGTTCTTGAAAGTCCTCAGTGCTTCAGATCTAGCTTTTTTCTCTCTTTTTGGTGTAGAAAACCCAGACAAACATAGAACTCAAAGGAAGCTCACAAAGTGAAATAATAGAAAATGTGACAATGATAATGGCTCAAAGTCAGACCAAAAGCATAGATCCAGAGTGATCTAATGAGCAACAAAAGATGAAAAATGAATGAGAAAACCCTTCTATTTATAACAAAATATTGGGTCATTCTAGATCTTGGTGTATGATTAAAATAATATTAACCAAATCTAGATCCACCTTTTATGGAATATTTTATTATATTTGTAAAATATTTATTGGAAGGAAAAGGCATTTGACTTGGGTCAAATCCCTTTATTTGTAAATAATAAATAAATAAATGATTTATTTATTATTTTAAGGAAGTGGTTGAATGATAATTGAATAAATAATGATTTATTTAATTATTTATAAATGATTTAGTCATATTTAACAAGGAATATTATTTAAATAAGATTTAAATAATTATTCCTAGGAAATAATAAGATAAATAAGGATTTATCTAATTAATTTCCTTGTTTTGGGTTAAATATAACTTGGAATAATAATTAAATTATTGTTTAATTGATTATTCCATGAGAAAAATCAAACAAATAAAGATTTTTTTAATATTTCCTTTTGGGGTTTCCTATTTGGACCATAAACAACCTAATAAATGCATTTTATTAAGTTATTTTACATAGCGAAAGCAATTTTACTTAGGGTAAAATTTGTCTTACATGGTGTACTTGGGTCCATCTAATGATAATAGGTTAGATGACCAAAAAATGGTGTAACAGATTGCCCCTCAGCATGCGAGTGTTAGGAGCAAATCATATGACCGAAGTACGTTGTAAGAACTCAATCACTAGACATCAAAAGGGAAGTCAGAGAGAGAAATGTAAGGTAGCCTAATGTGCTGAAGAACGAGTCCCTGAGGAGATGAGACTTACAGCTGCAAGAAGTCTCTTTTTATGAGAGGGTACCTGTGCTAAAGGCGGCAGGGGAGGTATACCTATGCCCGCCGAGACAAAGTACAAAAGAATAGTACGTCCAGTAAACAAGGAACCGAACTGTAAAGTACATGATAGCATAAACAGGAGCCAGATAAAATATATAATGAGGAATGCCTTATACATGTTGTGCCTGGGATAATAGCCAAGACTTATACAATAATATCTAAGTACATTATATACAAATACAACCCAAATGCCCCCTATAAATGGAGAAGGGATCACAAAATCTGACTGATACATGGAAATCCAAGAGGCGTTGCAAGCGTCTAAGGCGGACATCATCAAATATATGGAGCTGCATCGAAGGCTGCAATGAAGAGGTCATCCGAGCATGTGGGGGCCTACCTGCAGGGACACCCCCTCATGAGGGTCGAGACGTCTCACACACACCCAAGAATCACCAATATCTACTGCTGTATCACTGGACCATCAAGTATACGGATTTCGATCATGCTAAAAATGAGCTGGGGGTGAGAAACAATCAAGTCAAAGGGTAATGAGAAATCCCTTTACCTTATCTGAGGAACCAAACAAGTGTGGAAGCTGGAACCAAGGTACACTGCTCTCTAGACTTGTCTTCTAGAATGAATGAGCTGATGTCGATAGAAGGAGGTCTGCCATAGGTGAGGCAATAAGGAATCCTCAACTAAGGCACGAGAGAAAATATTAGAGCGACTGACAAACTAACATCAATGAGTATGATGAAATGGGGGCTACTGAGTAGCGAATGGATGACTTCCCTTGTTAAAGCATAAAGGGCATGGATGACCTGGCAACGACTGACACAATATCATGAGGGATAGGGTACAGTGGGACTGAAGGCCATAATGTGTGACACGAGAGAGGGACCAATCAATGAAGGATGGAGGACTATAGCGGGATACAAAGGGACTCAGGATAGACTCCATGAATCCAATGATGACTGAACTCAAATGCTCTAGACAAGGGCGACTTGATGGTGCTGCCACACAAATGGGGGACCATAAAAACATGAGTACAAGGGGTAGCTCATGATGAAAATAAACACAAACAAGGACGTGTGAAGAGGAAAAGTGGTGCACCCATTAAAAGGGTTGTAAGTGAGGAAATTTGATTTAGAGGGGATGTGGATAGACCCTTCATGGAAAAAATGTGTCTGGGTGAAGTATCAAGTCATGAAAAATGAACAAATTCTAGCTATCTTAAAGAAAATAAAACATGCATTTCGGGAGAGAAATGTTATGGGTAGTATTTCTTAAGATAGAGTGCATTGTGAGGATTAGGAAGGAGGTGGCCTTAAAAGTCTTCTAAGAGGTATGCCCCCTTACCCATGTCTTTACTGATGATGTAAGGGCCTAGCCATAATGAGTCGAACTTCCCATGACCAATGACATCGTGGGCCTGGTCATAGACTAGAATAAGATCACCTTCGTGAAAAATACGAGGGTGGAGTTTTCGGTCATACTGATCTTTGGTGCATTTCTTAGCTGCTTCAAGGGTTTGTAATGCAACACGACGGTCTTCGGAAGCGCGCTCAAGAATGATAATTCATTGTTCTAGAGGTTGGGTATCAGGGATAAGTTCCACGGCCAGATGAAGGGAGGGGATTTCACACTCGATTGGTAATACTGCCTCCTCTCCGAAAACGAGGTGGAAAAGGGTAAAACTGGTGGCCGTTTTAACAGAAGTTCTATAGGCCCATAAAGCAGGGAAGAGCATGAGATTCCAGTTGGTTTTTTGCTTATTCACCGTCTGTTGAAGCATGGTTTTAAGGATTTTATTGACAGCTTCAACCTGGCCATTACCTTGGGGGTAATAGGAGGGGGAATATTGATGCTCAAAACCCAAAAGTGAGGATAGCTCACGCCATATCTCATCTTTAAAATTTCAGCCATGGTTAGAGACCAATTGTTTCAGAACCTCAAAGCGAGTGATAATGTGCTTAAAGAAAAAGAGGGCTGCGGTAGTTGCTGTATTGTTAAAGGTTGGCATAGCCTCAGCCCATTTTGTGAAATAGTCAACCGCTACGATGATATACTTATGGTTACCAATGGATGGAGGTCAGCACTCCATAAAGTCGATGGCCCATTTACCGAAGGGACCAGCTGTGAGGACAGGATGGAGGGGAGCTGGAGGATCTCGCGCCTTAGGGGTGAAATGTTGGCAATTGGGATAGTGTTTGACTGATTCAATGCAATCACTAAAGAGAGAAGGCCAAATCCAGCGTGCATGATTTTCTGGGCAGTAGCAAGACCGGAGAGGTGGCCACCACAAGCACCACTATGGCAGGCTTGAGGACTTGCTCAGCTTCAGTGTGTGTGAGACAAGAACGAAGGATAGTATCTACATCGCGATGATAGAGGTTGTCACCGATAAAAAGGTAGCAGGGGGCTTGGTGTCGGATACATCGGTGAGCATCACGGTCAAGATGGCGAGCAAACTTTTGGGTTCGAAAGTAAGTAAGGATATCACCGCACTAAGGGTCGTCCGTGGTAATGGAAAATAAGTGTTCATTAGGAAGAGCATCATTAACCGGAGGATCCTGTGTACCGGTAGGTAATTCAGAAATAAGTTCAGCAAGGGCTAAACCTTTCTTACTTTTTGGTGTGACAAATTTGAGGTCGAATTCTTGAAGGATAATGACCCAATGAGCATACTTCCCACTGAGGATGCGGCGGCTCAATAGGAAAGCCAGGGGGTTAGAATTAGTCACAACCTTGGCGGAACGCATGAGGATGTAATGACGTAATTTTTGGACCGATAACATGACAACCAGTGCTAATTTTTCTTCATGTGAGTAGGATACAAGAGGAATTACAAGGTTCTTACTGACATAATAGATCAGATGTTGAATACCGTTATCATCTTCTTGGATAAGGACACCAGCGACCGAATAGGTGGAGGCGGGGATGTACAGGATGAAGTCTCGATCAAAGTCAGGAGGATGGATCAAGGGAGCGGATGTGACAGCATGCTTGAGGGCATCAAAAGACTCATGAGCATAGGTATCACATACAAATGGGATGTTAGATCGAAGCAGTGTAAGGAACCTAAGTGCGGTGGTGGCATAGTTAGGAACAAACCGTCAAAGAAAATTAGCTTTACCTTGGAGACTTTGTAGCTGGCGTAAGGTACGGGGAATAGGAAGTTCGAGAATGGCTTGAAATTTCAAAGGGTCAAGAGTTATACCATATTTAGACATGATTACGCCTAGAAGACGGCCAACGAGAATGCAAAAGACACATTTCAATGGGTTAAGGCGGATATTATACTTGCGACATCGGAGGAAGATGGTACGCAGATCATGGAGGTGCTGCGCTCGATGTTTAGAATGCACAGTAAGGTCGTCTAAATAGGCTAGGATAATATGAGCTAATTCATGGAAACAATAAGACATGGCCCGTTGAAAATTGGCGCCGGCATTTTTAAGGCTGAATGGCATGACTGGGTATGCGAAAGTTCCCCACGGACTAATGAACGCAGTTTTAATTTGATCAACACGATCGATAATGATTTGGTTGTATCTAGAGAATGCATCATAAAGGATAGAACCTCATGCCCTGCACACTTGTCAATGATTTGGTCAATAAATGGTGTGGGGAAGTTGTCTTTAGGACAAGCTTTGTTCAAGTCGCGAAAGTCAATGCAGACATGGATGGTGCCTTGTTTTTTTAGGATAGGAACTGGATTTGACACCCAAGTGGTGTATTCGATGGGATAAATGAAACCAGCCTATTTAAGCTTATCGATTTTGGCTTTGATAGCTTCACGTCGGGAAGGATGAATGGGTCTCAACTTCTGACGCCCTGGATTGACATCAGGCCATGTGTCGATATGGTGTTTGACAATGGCTGGATTTAGTCCGAGCATTTTTTAGTAGGACCAAGCAAAAATACCACGGAATTCTTTGAATAGCTTGGTGTAAGCTTCAATTTCTTCCGGGATGCATTGGGCGCCCAAGGTGATGTGTTCTTCGATTCCTGGTTTGATATAAATGTCATTTTTGATGGTAGGAGAGATATTGGCCATGTTTCCTTCTTCGAAAGCATCAGGTGCAGGGATGGGATTTTTAAACCAATCGAATTTATCGGGAATGAAGTCTTTAGATTCCACAACATATTGGTCATGGGATTTCTATGGAAGGAAGTATGCATGATGGTGCATATCATCCCACGGAAAATTAGGTTCGGTCATGGCTTCCATAATGTCTTCATATGACTGGAAGATGGGAAGAGTGGAGGTAAGAGGATCACCTGATGAGGTAGAAATACCAAACTCATCATTAGGGGGATAAAGGCTCTCATGCGCAATGTCATGGGGGGTGACTGAAGAGGAAGAAAATGGGGGGTCAGGTGAAACATTGGGGGGAGGCACTAAGGGGGCTACCACCGAGGAGCGCAAGGATGATGATAGGTAACAAATGGTGGCTGAAGACTCTGTCATTTGAATATTGGGAGGGGGAATGTTAATTGGGGTATATAGGTCTTCTGGTGCTAGTGAAGGAGAATTCACAAACAAGTGAGAAGGTATGTGGTTGTGCTTGGCCTTGAATTGGCATTATGCATCTAAAGAGGAATGATACTCATCGAGGCATGGATAGAGGTGGGTATAATGGCCATGGAAATCGCACAAATAACAAGGGTGATTGGTGCACAAGTTTTTAAGTTTTGAGATTGAATCAGGTATAGTGACATAGAACTCATGGATATCGGATTCCAAAAATTTCTCGTTGACCATGGTCTTAAGATGTGGCAACTCAGGACATGTATGGGTGGTGTGACGGAGTAGCCGTGTCATGAGATTCCCCCTTGCGATTTTTTCCTTTCTTGTTCAGCGCTGTCACAACAGGAGAAGGGTCTTGTTGAGGTGCTGGTGGCACTGTAGCAACGGAAGAAGCCAAGGGAACCAGTTGAACCGGTGTCAAAGAAAGGTAAGGTTTGGGGTGACTAGGTAGGGTAGCAGCTGGAGGATCAAGGTACCAGACGGGTATACCCAAGGTCAAATTGGGGAGGGATAGGGTAGCCATGATGGGAATTGAATAAACTCCGGGAGGGGGAGAAAAGTAAGGTATCTGACTAGCAGGCTAATGGCTAGGAGGGACGACTCCAAGATGGTTAAAACCTGGTGGAATCGACCCAGGAGGGTAGAGAGGCTCATGGGTACTAGTTGTAGGAGAAGGTCCAGAAGGAAGAGGTTTGGCTGGCGGAGGCGAAGGGCTAGGAAAAGGTTGTGGTGGGTGAGGTTGAGGTTGCTGACTAGCCGAAGTGGGCTGCCTAAGGTCATCTTGAGACGATTGCATTATGCAAACATTTGCTAAGCTGGGATCAGAGACAGGAGGAGGAGGAAGACCAGGGAAGGTTCCAAGCAAGGAGGAGTCTTTGTAGACGTCGGGGGAGACACTGGTCAAAGAATTGACAGTTTTCTTATTGGCTACAGAAGAGATGGTCGACTCAGGGGAGGTTTGATATTTTGCCTCATGATATGTCAACTGGTCAATGGTGACTATCTTTCCATTGTGAGGGAAAAACATCTTGTGGTGGACCGCGGATGGGACAAAAGACATGGCATAGGTGTAGCTACGCCCCAAAAGAATGTTATAATCAAGAGGGGCATTGATGACTTCAACGTCAACGTAAACAATCTTGCCCGCAAGAGTGATAGGACAATTACGAAATATTCCAATCGGCTAGGAGGTATGGCCATCCCATGCACGAGGGGTGATTGTGGAAGGGGCCAACTCAGGAGATCCGAGTTGTTTCCAAACTGAAGCAGACATCACACAGGTGGATGCCCCCTCATCAATAATACACCGAGAAAAGTGAAAGTTCTTGATTTTGACTGGGATTTGGAAAGCTATGGAAGCAGGAAGGGGAGGATGTTCTGATTGACAGGTGTCGGAAAAAATCAATTAGTCATCAGCAGGATCTACAGCGCCCATGGTGGATAGTAGAGCCTTCTATTGAGAAGGAAATGACTGGAGGAGTTCCAGTGTTGAAATCGCAGCAGGAGACTGTGCCAAATCACCTACTATGCTGATCCAGGTGGATATTGGTGGCCACCCACCTATTCCACTTGGCCCCCCACCATTGTCTCTTTTAGTTTTTCAGTTTCGGCATAACTTACTATTTTTAGCAGTTTTTCGGGTCCTGAACTTCCGGAGCCATTTTGAGGCCTTAAACGACGTTTTTTGGGTATGAAAGCGCCAGCAAATTTTTTGATAAAATTCGTCCCGACAGCTGTATTCCTCGGATAGAGCTTTCTAATGATGTATCATATGCGTCAAACGGAGATAGTATGCCAAAGTTACGTCCCTGGGAAGTTGAAACACCAATTTACCCAAACGGGGCCCATAGTTTTGGCGCTTCATCTCCTAGGGTTAGGTTTTTGGGATGTTTAGGTTTCTCCATTGTTTCTCAATAATAAATAGGCCCTCGAGCCTCATTGTAACGCAGTTCAGAGGCCTGTAGCCGCCACATCTCTTCTCAGAGATAGCTACCAGTGCCCTAGCTAGTTTTATTTCCATTCTGTCTGTAAGCAAATTTCAGTTCTTTGATATTAATGAAATGAAGTGTTATTTCCGGTGCATCTCTGTATTTATGGTTATGTGTTTATTCTGTTGCGTTCCTGCATAAATCCGGATCAGTGGTATCAGAGCGGTCTGCTTTTTCTCGATCCTTCTTTGCATGTCCCCAACGAGGTCTGGGTATAAGGAGCTAGGGCTTGATCTGGTGGAACCTTTGCAAGATCAGCCTCGCAAACCTCGACAGACGCCCATGGGGGACGAAAAGAAAGATGAGGGAGCAGGAGATCCTATCAAAATATTGCTCGAGGAGGCCCTCGAAAAACAAAGGAACGCGATGATGGATAGTTTTTCTCAGATCCTTCAACGGCTGCCCACCGGCGGCGCATCTGCATCCAGTAGCCACTCTGGAGTTGCAACTCCCTTTAAGGTACAAGTAAATTTTGACATTCCCATATTTGAGGGTCAAATAGACGCAGATGTCGTAGATAGATGGTTGAATCTATTAGAAGGATATTTCTCTGTTCATGACTTTTCAGACCGGGAGAAGATTATTTTTGCACTCCTCAAAGCTACCCCCATGTTAAGGACTGGTGGGAAACCTACTGTGAGAACAAGGACCAGACAAAACCCTCTCTGTTCTCGGCCGTACCAACTTGGAATTCTTTCCGAGACGCCGTCAAGGAACAGTACTATCCCGTGGGGAGCTATGAGGACAAGTACATACAATGGACCACACTCCGACAACAAAGGGATCAAGATGTGCATGAGCTGACGAATCTGTTCCATACCCTGCGCACAAAGTTGGGTATCAAAGATTTAGAGAAACATCTGGTGCTAAAGTATCGCAGTTGTCTGCACAGATACATTCAGGAGGAAATTGAGTTCCTCGACATCTCCTCGCTTGGTACGGCATACCGGTATGCTGCCAAGATTGAGCAGAAATTCAAACAGAAGAAGCGAGACTTTGGATCTGCGAATCAAAAGCAAGGAAAAGGTGCTTCCAAACCGCAAAACAAAGGATAGAGCATGGCGGCTAAAGACAACCCATCAAAGCCACAAGACAAGAACAACACCGTAAAGCCAAAGAAGGACACGGGAAAGTGGTGTGAGTTCCATAAGAGCTCCACTCACAACACAAGTGAGTGTCGGGCCAAGCATTCGCTAGTGGCTGAGATGAGGGCTTCTGAGTCAGATGCATGCTCTGACTCCGAATCAGAACCTGAAAAGGGGAATGAAAAAGGGAAACAGATTATTGATGCGGAGCCCAACGCCACCGTTGCCACTACAAAGGTCCAGAAGGAGGAACCGGAAGATCCAGAGGAGGAGGAACGTCTCTTCCACTCCCAGATGTGGGTAAAGGGCTCCCCTGTACAGTTCATTGTCGACAATGGGAGCCAAAAGAACCTCATTTCAACAGATGCCGTGAAGCGGTTGGGCTTGCCGACCACAGCTCACCCACATCCATACACCATCGGGTGGCTTCACCAAGGACGAGATCTCCGCGTCAGCCGGCAGTGTCGCCTTCCCTATAGCATCAAGCCCTTCACGGATGAGGTATTATGTGACGTTGCTCCTATTGATGTTTCCGATGTATTATTAGGACAACCATACTTGTGGAAGCGTCATGCTGTGTATGAGTCTCGACCTCGTGCTGTTATTATTACTTTGGGAAATAAGTTGTACAGGATACCAGAGGTACCACCTCCTACGACTATCTCTTTGGTTACTGCAAAACAATGTAGTAAGCTCATTTCCCAAACCAGGAAATTCATTTTTCTGATGATCTGCCCCCAGGGCAAGAAGAAGACTGTGGCCACGACCTCCAGACAGGGCCCCTCTGCACGACAACAACAAATGGATAAGGTCGTGGAGGAGTACGAGGACATCTTCACCTCACCCACAGGGGTTCCTCTGCACTGCCAGGTCAAGCACCCGATTGATCTGACCCCAGGTGCGCCGCTACCCAATGGACCGATCTATCGACGCTCTGTTCTGGAAAATGATGAAATCAAGAGGCAGATTCAGGAGTTGTTGCAAAAAGGTCACATCAGACCAAGTTCATCGCCCTGTGGGAGCCCGATCGTGTTGGTACAGAAGAAGGATGGGACGTGGAGACTCTGTATTGACTATCTGGCGCTGAACAAGATCACTGTCCGGAATAGGTACCCAATCCCACGGATTGATGACCTTCTGGACCAACTCCAAGGTGCAAAATATTTCAGTAAGATCGACCTGAAGTCTGGGTATCACCAGGTACCAATTGAACCCTCTGATGTGTGGAAGACTGCCTTCAAAGCTAAGGAAGGCCTTTTTGAATGGCCGGTCATGCCTTTCGGGTTGACGAATGCTCCCGCAACCTTCATGAGGATGATGGACGACATCTTGCGGCCATTCACCAACTCATTCGTAGTGGTGTACTTGGATGACATTCTGATCTTCAGGAAGACTTGGGAAGAGCACCTTCATCACATCCGACAAGTCCTCCAAACACTGCGGCAACACAAGTTGTGTGCCAATTTGGAGAAGTGCACGTTTGGCATGACCCAGGTTCAATATCTCGGATACATTATTGATGAAAGGGGGGTGCATGTGGATCCAGCCAAGATCCAAGTCATTCGGGATTGGCCAGCCCCGACTACTATAACAGAGCTTCGCAGCTTTCTGGGTCTTGCTAATTTCTACCGTAGATTCGTGTCGGGATTCTCTCATATCACTTGGCCCTTGAGTCAAGTCACCAAAGGAGGAGCGAGAGCAAAATTCTTTTGGTCGGAACCTCAACAGAAGGCATTCAAAGAACTGAAAAATCGCCTCTGTTCTGCCCCAGTGCTCACCTTACCAGACTTGCAGCAGCCATTTGAGATCGAGACAGATGCCTCTGACTATGCTATTGGGGCAGTTCTTACTCAACAGGGACATCCAGTGGCATATCACAGTGAGACATTGTCTGAGACAGTTCGCAAGTATCCCACCTATGACAAAGAAATGTATTCCATTGTGCAAGCCTGCCGACAATGGAAGCATTACATTTTGGGGAAGGAAACAATCATCCACACAGACCACCGGCCCCTGCAGTTCATACAGACACAAGGGAAGTTGCAGAATGATCGCCATCAGAAGTGGTCCACATATCTGCAACAGTTTCATTTGAACATCAACTACAAGAAGGGTAGCACCAATAATGTTGCGGACTGCCTCAGTCGACCACCGATCGTGGCGCTCACCACCGTGCTCAACTCTTGTGGGCATGAGACTTGTGATTGGCCGCTTCTCTATGAGAGTGACCCAGAATTCGGCCACACTTACAAGGCACTCTTGGGGGGCACACAAGTTCCAAATTTTCACCTCCAAGATGCACTTTTATGTCACCTGGGACACCTTTGTGTTCCTTCAAGCGAGCGTGCCAAGATGATATGGGAAGCACACTACAGTCGAGTCGCTGGGCATTTCGGGGTCGAGAAAACAGTAGCAATACTACGTAAGTATTTCTATTGGCCGAACCTTCGAAAGGATGTCGAGAAGCACATCAGATCCTGCACTGCTTGTGCCATTGCCAAACCGACCATCAAGAAGCAAGGCCTATATACTCCACTACCTACCCCTAGTCGACCGTGGGAATCCATCTCCATGGATTACATGTCGGGCCCGCCTTCTACTAAGAATGGAAATGACTGTGTTTTCGTGGTCGTTGACAGATTCTCGAAGATGGCCATCATGGCGGCCTGTAAGAAGAATATCACAGCAGAAGCCACTGCTAAACTCTTCTTCGAACGAGTGTGGGTGCACTTTGGGATCCCACAGTCTATCATATCAGATCGAGATAGCAGGTTCCTCAGCACATTTTGGTCCAGCCTCTGGTCAATGTTGGACACAAAGCTCACCAAGTCCACAGCTTTCCATCCCCAAACAGATGGCCAGAAAGAGGTCGTCAACATAATGATTGTACACATTCTGCGCATGTACAACTCAAAGCATCCACGCACATGGGACGAGAGCCTCCCCTATGTACAACACAGTTATAACCGGGCTCTCCACAGCTCAATTGGCCATAGCCCCTTTCAGGTGGGCTTGGGATTCCAGCCACTATGTCCCATTGACATAGCCATGCCGTTTGCAGCTGCTCAGGCCGATTCAGCTCATGTCCAGTCTGAAGTGGACAAAGCAAGTAGCTTCATCGAGCGCATTCAACACATCCGCCAACAGGTTCATGATATATTGGACAGAGCCAATGCGAAGTACAAGCAGCGCCATGATCAACACCGGGTGCCACACAACTTTCAGGTGGGCGACAAAGTATGGCTGCATTTGCAGAAGGAGCGCCTCACTGGACCTCACCGCAAGCTTCGCCCGCTCCGATACGGGCCGTACACCATCACCAAGGCTGTAGGGAACAATGCTTTCGAGCTTAGTATTCCACCATTCCTTGGTCCGCACCCAGTCTTCAATGTGGATCGCCTTCGTCCTTACTTCCCACCTCTACTGGACACTTCGGACATTGCAGAACAACTCACACCAACATAGTTAAACCCAGACTGCATGGAACAGGCCACCACAGATTGTATCATGGACATGCAAATTAAGAACACTCGCCAACAGAGGATCCAACTGTATCGGGTTGTCAAAGCTGGCCAACTCCCGCACCAAGGAAAGTGGTTCACCAGGGACCAAGTTCAGCAGAAATTTCCTCATCTCATGGAGGAACTTAACGCAATGGGGACCATTGCTTCCTAAGGGGGAGGAATGATCCAGGTGGATATTGGTGGCCACCCGCCTATTCCACTTGGGCCCCCACCATTGTCTCTTTCAGTTTTTCAATTTCGGCATAACTTACTATTTTTAGCAGTTTTTCGGGTCCTGAACTTCCGGAGCCGTTTTGAGGCCCTAAACGACATTTTTTGGGTATCGTTTTACCAACAAATTTGATCATCAAATTCACCCCGACAGCTGTAGTCCTCGAATAGAGCTTTCTAATGATGTATCATATGCGTCAAACGGAGATAGTATGCCAAAGTTACGTCCCTGGGAAGTTGAAACACCAATTTACCCAAACGGGGCCCATAGTTTTGGCTCTTCATCTCCTAGGGTTAGGTTTTTGGGATGTTTAGGGTTCTCCATTGTTTCTCAATAATAAATAGGCCCTCGCGCCTCATTGTAAAGCAGTTCAGAGGTCTGTAGCCACCACATCTCTTCTCAGAGATTCGCTACCAGCACCCTAGCTATTTTATTTCCATTATGTCTGTAAGCATCTTTCTGTTATTTGATATTAATGAAATGAAGTGTTATTTCCGCTGCATCTCTGTATTTATGGTTATGTGTTTATTCTGTTGCGTTCCTGCATAAATCCGGATCATATGCTATACAAATGAGCAGCTCGACCAAAAGCAGCATTTCGGCATAATGGGCCCTTAGGAATCTTGGTATGAACCTCAACTTTGAGCTGGGGGATATGCAAGGGACCATTAGATATCGAAAGAGGCTCTGTAGAACCTGAAGAAGGTTACTTAGGGACAGACAGAGTGGGAGGCGTGGGGTACTGACGAGACCGAGTTTGGAGGTTAAGGTCGACAGGTAAAGGTGTATCAGAGTTCATCATGAGGAGCTGGTAATTAGAGGAACCGGAAGTGGAAGGTTGGGGGGCTACCGGTCTGTGAGGTGGTCGGGTAGCCATGAATCCTTGCTGAGGGAAAGGATAGGTAAACACAACCGGTTGAGTAATGGCCACATTGGGGGTAGGGGAGGCATGCTATCTGCGCAATGTGGCTTGAGACTCCAACATCTGTCGTATCTGTGGTAAAAGGGGACAATCGTGAGTGTAATGACTGGAAACACCACAACACGAACAAGGTTTATTTGTACGAATAGGCCTGTCCGGCTAGGGTTGAGTGCCCTGTTGCTAGTTAGCAGTGTTAAAGGAAATAATTTGAGGATCAGGTCCATGATTACCAGGGGCAGATTTGTTTTGATTGCCTTTCCTCTTCCTTTGAGAAGAAGGAGGATTAGTCGTGCCCTGCTGTGCAAATACTTGCCCCAAAGGGGGTGGTAGTTGTTGTTGCTGGAGTTGAGAAGGCAAGAGAGGTGGAGGTGCAAATGCTGGAGGAGATGGGGCACTAGGCTATGGATAAGGATAATGGTTAGGTTGGGCAACATTAAGGTAAGCAGGAGGTTGGGAAAAAGGATGAGGCATGTCGTATCCTAGATACATGCTACCTGGAGGGGTAAAAGTGCTGGAGGTGTTGGCCCCTCTCGGAGGGAGACCATATCCCATAGGAGGTTGAGCGTACGGATGAGAAAGAGCTCCATTACTGCTAGCATTAGGCCCTGGACCAAACATAGTGAAGGTGACAAGGGGAGAACTCGAAGTAGGGGGAGAACCCAAAGAATCAAAAGAGGAGTCGGAGTGTGGACTCGAGGGAGGACTAACTCGACAACAGCGGGAAGGAGCAAGTCGATAAACCAGAAACTGAGGGTGAAGGCCAAGAATTCTCTTGGATATACACCTTAGGGGCGCAATGATGATGGCACAAAGGGAAGAAGAAAGACCAACAAGGGCAAGGAGGTGCAGAATCAAGTGATTACAATGTCGAAACAAGGGCAGAGAGGTGCAGTTTCAATTGATTTTAAAGTATTTTCCTGGTGTTGTTAACCAGTCTCTTCTTCGCTTAGGGTCAGTGTGTGGCGTGTGTTAATTTTAATTTTTAAACCCAGACATTTTGAGAGTAAAAGAAAAAGTGTGTTGCGTAACTAAAAATAAATCTGCAAAGAACAGTATATAATGCTAAAATAGCAGAAAATTAACAGCTAACTATGCATCGATCTAACCCAAGAAGGCGGGTCTCCCAAAAGTAGTCTAAAAAGAGGGAAAAAATCTAGTCAAAACACACTAAAGAGGGGCCAATAGATCTAAGGTCTGGATGGATAGGGATCTAAAGGAGAAATCTGCTGAAAAGAGGTGCAGAAAACAGAAAAGAGGCAGAGGCAAGGTTGCTGCAACAAAGGAGGAAATCAACTAAAGGTAGAAGGGAAAAGGAGGTGACCCTAGAGGCAAACCCAAACAAAACTATATAAGGTGATTTGGAAGGGAGAAGAGCTGATCTAAAAGGGATCTGAAAGTGAGGTATCAGATCTGAAAAGAAGAAGGCTGAAACTTTGAAAATTCAGATGTCTGAAACAACTAAAACTCTTTCACAAAAAATGGAGGGTACTAAAGCCCTAAGGGGCTAGATTCCTACTTAGTTGAGTAAAAAATATTAGAAATAGGTCTAAATGGGCTGAGGCAGAGGCTGGAAAACCCTGACAGAAGCTTCAGACAAACCCAGAAAAATTGCTGAAGAATTGCAGAAAAAAGTGCAAGTCACAGGTTCTGACCTGTTTTCTGTCTAGGTTGCAGATTTTGGGCTGAAAAGTGTGTCCTGCAGTCCAGGTCATAGGTTATGGGGAAAAAAGTGTGACCTGCAGCTTCGGATGTCTCGGCAGCAGATTTCAGAAAAAGTTGTCGTCTCTGTTGCGGCTGATGTTGGTTACCTACAAAATAGGGCTAGAAACACGCAGAAGTTAGAAATTTTAATGTTTGAGGGTTTGATAGGTGAAAAACGACATAAAAATAGAAAGAAAAAAAACTGAAAAGAAACCCTAGGGTCTGAAGCAGCTGGATATGCAGGAAAATAAAAAACGACAGCGATCATAATTGAAAATGTGTGTGGAGTTTCCAATTGTTAGTATGAGTCTTTTGTCGAAGTGTACGAAAAATACCACTTTAGCTACGCATAACAAATAGCCCTAACATCAAATATGGTTGCCAATACCTTCAAATCTGCAATTAGTTGATCAAGACAAATGCTGCACAAATCCAAATCTATGCATAAAAAGACATTAAGCAATGAAAATAAGGTTTTGCTCCATGCATCCAATAGACAAGACAAGAACAATATTTTTGAAAGAATTTTTATATTAAGGGGCACTTGAGAGGAAAATAAGAAATGTGTTTCCAATTCTCCTAAATGGGATGGGTTCTTGAAAGTCCTCAGTGCTTCAGATCTAGCATTTCTCTCTCCTGTTGGTGTACAAAACCCAGACAAACATAGAACTCAAAGGGAGCTCAGAAAGTGAAATAACATAAAATGTGACAATGATAATGGCTCAAATTCAGGCCAAAAGCATAGATCCAGAGTGATCTAATGAGCAACAAAAGGTGACAAATGAATGAGAAAACCCTCGTATTTATAACAAAATATTGGGTCATTCTAGATCTTGGTGTATGATTAAAATAATATTAACCAAATCTAGATCCACCTTTTATGGAATATTTTATTATATTTTTTGGAGGGAAAAGGCATTTGACTTCGGTCAAATCCCTTTATTTGTAAATAATAAATAAATAAATGATTTATTTATTATTTTAATGAAGTAGTTGAATGATAATTAAATAAATAATTATTTATTTAATTATTTATAAATGATTTAGTCATATTTAACAAGGAATATTATTTAAATAAGATTTAAATAATTATTCCTAGGAAATAATAAGATAAATAAGGATTTATCTAATTAATTTCCTTGTTTTGGGTTAAATATAACTTGGAATAATAATTAAATTATTGTTTAATTGATTATTCCATGAGGAAAATCAATCAAATAAAGATTTGTTTAATATTTCCTTCTAGGGTTTCCTATTTGGACCATAAACAACCTAATAAATGTGTTTTATTAATTTATTTTACATAGCGAAAGCAATTTTACTTAGGGTAAAATTGGTCTTACATGGTGTACTTGGGTCCATCTAATGATAATAAGTTAGATGACCAAAAAATGGTGTAACACTAGGGCCACCAGGAGGGAAGGCCATGCCCAGAGCATATGGTAACCAAATTGAGTAAAAAAATAGTCATTTATAATATATTTCGATGTTTTAAACTGATTGGAATAGGTTACAAGAGAATTTGATGCATGTAAACATCACTTTGAGCAATTTTGAGCTAATACAGAGGCCTAAGCTATGGATCTGGACAAAGGAGATGTAGCCCAGGAGGGGTGAACTCCTTCATAAAAGCTCTGTTTTATTGTATCATTTTGTGTGGCTTGTTGTCATTTATGTTTCTGATGTTCAACACTTTAAATTATGCCTTATTTTTTCAAAAACCCTCATAAAATTCCGTTTTAATTCCTCTTTTGACACACATAAGAAACAAGGGAACCTGCACATCAAGCATAAGATGAGTGAATAAGTTTTATATCTAAAAATGTAATTAGCACAACAATAAATAAAATTCAATTTCAAATCATTGGTCCACAAATTGAAATGGAAAATTATCCTCATACTTAGCTTTATTTATTTATCTATAGTTTACATAAATTCTCCATTTTTCGTTCTTTTTAGGGACTATCACCAATGGGAAACCCATTGACTATCAGAAATAAGATATATGAAATTAACATCAATAAGTTTTTGAAGTTATTATTGTACTATGTCCTTAAGGTGTGGATTTATTCTTCTTCAAGGCTAGTGAATAGCTCGGGCATCTTTCTTGATATAAATATGATGTGTGCAGAGTTGCGGATCGATGCCATTCATATCTGAATATTCCTAGGAACAAGCCTATTTATATTTTTGAAGAATTTTAATCATCCTTTCACATTGAAGGACGTTAATATTGTCATTAATATTCAAGGTCTTGTGAGGCTCAATTTCAATGGAATGCTATTGTGAACTGCATTCGTGGATATATGTTCAATTTTCAAGTCCTCTAGAAGATCTCCTTGGGCTTAATTATCAAGAAAAACTTTCAGAATTTGATAGGTTGGGTTCCCGATAGTGGAAGGTTTATTAATGTACCCATTAATTATATCATCATCAGTATATCATTTAAATATAATAGCTTTATCGACAGTAAAAGGAGAGCGTAAATTTTCTTCCTGATATTCGGGTGGGGAACATCTAAAATCATCAGTCAACATGTTGGGTTTAGCGGGAGGGTGTAAGATAAGATTCTTGATAGCCATTCCTTTAGTGATTGTCATACTGCTAGTTTGACACCCGATGTATGTGTCTGCAGTGGCAACCATGGTATACATAATATCAAAGGGTGTCCCTCTAGTCTTTTTTAGGATTGAGCACCAGAAAATAAACTTGGTATTCCCATGAATCTACAAAACCAATGATATCATCTAAGATCCCATCTGGCTTTACTATGAATCTGTCAACTAGTTCCAGCATAGTTGGAGTTGGTTCGAATATAATTATTCCAAGGAGTCCACTAGTTTCAAGTGTTATAATATTTATGGCTACTCCCAAGTCCACTAAAGTGTTTCAGAAATTATATCCCTGTATCTTGATAGTGACTACAAGGTTTCCAGGGTCATCATATTTAATGGGTATTTGTTTTCGCAAGACTGTAAGAGTCTTTTGGCTTCCTACCTGGCTTCTTAACACATAATTATTTAATGGTTTTAGCGTAAATAGGTATATCTCTAATAGCCTATAGGAGAGTTATTTTGATACATAAATTTTGTAATTCCCTTAAGAGATCAAAGTCAGGGTATACAGGTGATTTTACTATGGCTAATATCTCAGGGAACTAGGGAGGAGTATCCTTTATATCAATGGGTTCTTGCTTTTTAGTTGGTTTACTAGACGATTATGCTTCTGTAATGATTACAGTAGGATTAGAATGTTCTGTCAAAGACTACTCCTTAGCAGTGTTAGTGTCCTATAATAATCGAAAACCAAATTTTGTCTTCTTTTTTTTTTGGAAAGGATTCAATCTTATAGATATCAATCCATTGGTCTTATTATATAATACATTTTTCATTATTGAATGTAAATATATCAAAATATGGCAAGAGTCACAAAAGTGGTCTTTTATATTCCAAAGGGTCAAGTTAAGTAGGTCTAGGGTCAAGTTACATCAAGAAATCATGAGTAAGATTGTGCTACCATACTTTTTCATCATGGGCACATATTTGTAAGTTTCTTAATTAAGTTTACATGTCAAATAATTATTGGTCATGACATCAACAACAATGCAACGGTTAAGAGGACAATTGTTGCGCTTTGCCAAGTATTGCACTTTGATTTTCAAGTTCAAATTGTAATGACCGACCATCGAGTTTTCTCTCAGCCATTTTTGGATGGTTAATTGCATATTTATTTTCACATAATATCTCCCAACTCTCCATTTATTCCATTAGAAGCTCAGTGTGTGGTCATTCTTGTTTGTTGCACAAAGGAGGAAGGGGAGGCGCTACGCTTTTGCTACAAGTAGAAAGTTAGGCGTTTGAAGGTTTCTTTTTTACTATGAGAATTATCATAGTTTTAAAAATTTTAATGGGTTATTCCACGTCAACCTAGTACTCTCATCACGTTAGAGGATGGTTGGAGATAGTATAAGCTCGGAGAGTTGCACTTTTGTGATGCTCTTTCACACAGTCACTGTATTTTCACCATATCTCTTGAACCATATACCTGTTTGCTATGAAATGTTTACAAAATATGCATGGTGCTGAGATGAAAAAACCCACTTAATTTTAGGTCAAAATTATTCATGGGTTTGGAGAAATAAGCCACCATATTTACAGCCATTTTTAGATTTTCTCGAAATGCGGGAATCATATTTGCCTTAATTTTTTTGTGGAGAAGTTTTGTGATGATATTAAATTATGGTAAAAAAATAAGCTAAACTTGGATTACTGTTTAGGATATATTAAAAAAATATTAGTCGCTATCCTTCTCTGTTGTGCTTTTGGGTTTAAATGAATTTGTTGAAGTTAGAGGCTTTGTGTGGTAAAAGAAAACTTCCGAAAGGGGGAATATCCATGTTAGGGGTTATTCATACACAGTGAAGTTAGCAAGAAGCTCAGAAATCAATAGACGATACTACAACCATGGAGCGTTGCATTTCCTTGTTGCGTTTTTTCATTTCTGGAGAATTAGGCAGTTGCGCAGCGTCAACGTTGCACTTCCAGATAAGCTTCATTTTGAGTGAGTTAACTTAGGCAAAACATGTTGTAAATTTTTTTTAGTGTCTTATTAATTGTAATAAAACATTTAGTGACTCACAAGCTCAATTTGGGGCTAAGAACTTAATGAAAAATTCTTAGAAAATATTTGGTTAAGTAGTCCCTAGTCTTTAGCAGTTAGTTCTATTTTCTTTATTGAAGTTAGAAAAAACATTCATAATGAGGAATTCGACCCCTAGAGGTGGAAAATGATTCATTTCAGTCTATTTTATGATGTGAATGTAATAAAAAAATTTATGGTTAGACTGGAGCGGAAGAGACTTTTGTATGATGTAGTTTTTTTGAATATTTACCAGTGAATGAAAGACAAGAGGTGATTTGCATGGATTCCTTTGTCAAATCTTGATGGTGTTGTTCTTCCTTCACGCTATAATTTTTTGTTATGTTATTTACATATATTAAAATTATTTATTAATTTTTGGATGAACTAGAACTTAATTTAGAATTCATTTAAAATGTGCTATGATTTAGTTTACCAAAAAATCTATGTTTTTCCTCTTAAAACAACATTTGGAATTCATCTATAATTTTGATTCTCTATGTGTTGTTTCTACTTTTCTTACACTCACCATCCTACAACAATTTAAATTTTATTTCATCACCAAGACTTCTTACCTTGCCATTGTAGAAGAGCCCCTCTCTTTTCATCCTATCACTGAAAATAATCAATTTGAGATGACTCCATGCCCAATCAATATGTCTCCACTCCTACCAAAAAATATTTGAAAATCACACCTTATTGAGCACTATACCTATTCTAACATCATAGAAGTTGAAAAACATAATAGAGAGAGCCCTCTCAAAGCCTAGAAGGGGTAGATTCTAGCCTAAATTTGGTTTTGTGGTTACCTCTGATTTTTCTCCTCAGCTTGGGGAAATTACGTAGAGCTAACAAGTGGGTTTTTCATTTTATGGCTACTCTTGATTTTTTGAGTGATATTATGGAAATATGGCTCTCCAAGATCTCATACGTAATTCATTACACTCTAAAGAGGAAGGGTGGGAATCTGAAGTTTCCAAAATTTTGAAAAATTGCATAGGTATGTTATTTGGATTTGGATTTAATTGTACATGTAACTGATGTCATACTAGAGGTGGAGCGTTTGAAGGTAATTGAAGTGGAGGTTGTATAGGTGGTTGATTTTGTGATTGAGGCATCACTCCCATTGATTCATTAATCAATCCAATGGGGCGTTTCCAATTCTGGGACCACATTATCCCTTGAGAAATTTGATTTTCCCATTGCAGAGGGTATGGATTACTTGGTTTATTTTTCCATCAAGTTTTGGGATATTGTTGATTCGGCCAAGAAGGACCAGGGAATGACTGATTTTTCTAGGGTGAAAAAATTTACGACTGAGGTTTCCAGATAGTAGGAGAATGTTGTTGGCCTTGCAAATTTTATCTAGGAAACTATATTTGTGCAAATTATCCATAAAATATAAGGGTCCTGCAACATACCTGATGGGAGACTCTTCCATTGTCGTCGTTGTGACAAAAAATATGTTGGTTTTAGTTCTTCTTTTGATTCCTTAAATACAAATTTCAACCCAGGAAGTGAGGGAAAATGATCAATCGAGTGATGTTTGGTACAAATAGCAGATATCTAGAATGTATCGAATCTACATTCTTTGCAACTGTGCTTCTTTCGACAATGTGGAAAGAAAATAATTAATTCATGTTCCGATTTTGTCTTCTTCTATTTTACCTATAAAAAATTCAACTTTGTTGTCAATGTGCTTAAGATATCAATTTTAAAATCTTCTAAAATATTACCAATCTCTGCTTGTGTAACTCCTCCTGCAATTTTGTTGGGTCTAATGAGAGGATTGTGATTTAAGGCTTGGTTCGTGTACTCCCCCATGAACACCTAATACACAGTTCTATAATGTCATCATATTCTTCTTTGGAAATGTCACCTTGCACCATTAAATTAAGCATTTCTATCCATTCATCTTTCATATCTCTAATCAAAGCAGTTTTAACACATCCTTGGGTAGAGTAGTATACGGTGATCTTTATAAATTATATTGAAATATTTCAACATATTCTTCCAAGGTTTCATGTTCTTTTGAAATAATATTAAATATTTCTTCCCTTAGATCCCTAAATCAGTAATAATCCTGGTACTTAGTAAGGAAATCCTATTTCATTTTATCCCATGAAGTTACAATAACACCCCCAAATCCCATGAACCATCATAATGTTGCTCCATTTAAAGTATAAGGAAAAAAAATTAATTGTTTGGGGTCAGTAGTATAATCATATCCTCAACATAATACATCAAACTCAAACAAAAATGCGTCAGGTTCTTCAGAGGCCATCCCATGAAAGTTTGGAAGGTTTTGCAGCGGAATAAACTTCATTGTTGCATTAGCCTATGGATCAGCAATAGGATATTATATGGTCGATTTTTGCGTTCCTGTTACTGCATTTTCCATTTGGTCAAATATCTTCCAATAACCTTCAGGGATCCCTTAGTTAGGAGGTACTATCTGAAAAAGAGTAATATGCTAACAGGGTTCTGGACCTTGACCGATTCTCAAAAAACTACTTAGGTTAGGAACTTTGATTTCTCGTCTCACAATGTGTGTCATAGGAAATTCTTGCTCAGAAGGTTGAGAGTATGGTTCGCTTGTATCACGTCCCCATTCTCTTAAATTACAAGAGTGCCCATCACTCTTATCAAAAGGATTGAGATGCCTAGTAGGTATGTCTTGAAGGCTATGTTCAGATCCTAAATTTGTATCATGAATCTCAACATTAGCTGTAGCAGGTGACCATGTTTCTTGAGCAGAAATAACAATAGAACCCTTCCCAGATACTGCTCGATGACCTACAGACACTTGAGATTCTGATTTGCGAATGATTTTTTCTATAAAATCCGCTCTTCCAAGGCTAACTTAAAATTTGGTTTTGATGATTTTCGGGGTGGATTTCTCATCTATCTCTATCTGGTTCCTAGTCGTAAGCTTATTTCTAGTCATACATGCTAGGCAACCTAAACGTATCAGCCAAGGGTAGGCACTAGCAAAATATTTTTACTTGAGTGCATGCATAGGTTTTCACCTTTCTTCTTTAATACCCATCCCCCAGGGATAAAACTAATACTCTCTTTGTAAATTTCCCTGGCAACGACGCAAAAATGTTGAGCCAATTAATTTTTCCTAAAAGGACCAAATAAATACCAAACATTAATTTATGAACGCGAGGTTCCTTTTTTCTATTGCAAGCTTATCAGAATAGTTTATAAAAGAAAAATGTTGGTATGGCTAGTTATTGTTATTGTATAAATTTGAATAATAATTGAATTATTCACCAAGATTATCCTGATTACACACTATTTAAGCTTCATCCATAATACATAACCTCTTCTACAATTGATCATCAATATGCGGAAATAGAAACAGTCGCATGCGCACATTAAAACATAATCAAGCACACATATCAACACAATATGTAATGGGGAAAGAAATAGCTGAAAACCCCCAACTGTCTATATATTATAATGATAGAGAACATGTAACAATACATAGCACAAATCTCTCACAGCTCTCGGCAGTATATCACATGCTACACACAAAACTAGCATAGAAAGTGAACAAGTCACAGGTTCAAATCTCCTCCACAAGTCGGCCTGCCTCTAATGCGCAATCAAAGTTGATTAATGATGAGATCCAAGTTCGAATCCCACTAGCTTCAACTGCGCAATCCTCATTGGCAATCTCCATCAATGTGTGTGAAAATCTCATGCACAGCCAATAGTCACAACTGATAGTAGACTCACCCTTTCACCCACCTCTAACATTGGTCTCCACTGAACTGTCCATGCATTGCAGTTAAATGATGTGTTCTTTAGTTGATTTATGAGTTAATAATTAGTGAGTTAATTAATAATTAACTCACACCACTCATCACTAGTGTATTTTTCAGTTAGACTAAATACAACTAGTTCAACTAAGTTAAATAGAACACAACTCCACCAACTGTCTCATCAATTCCACCAAACTCTGCCACATGAGTTCTAACTGAAGTCAACCATGCAATAGCTCAACTAACCCTTAGGAAAAGCGTATTTCCTTCTGTCAGCTGCATGTGCCACATCCAAGCATCAAACTGAAGTGCTCCAAGAGGAAAATATAATGTTTATAGTCTAAATATTATTAAGGGTTAATAATATTTGATTGTTCTATTTTTAGCTCAGCAGTCTAAAAATAGAAACCGCCCAATATCTAAAAATAGAGGTCCATCTATTTTTACCAACTCGACTAATCATCCATAAATAGCAACCTGCAACTCATATACCATGATCCATATGTCTAAAATAGACATAGTCTAAAAATAGA
Source organism: Pinus albicaulis (assembly GCA_034641835.2). Taxonomy (NCBI): domain Eukaryota; kingdom Viridiplantae; phylum Streptophyta; class Pinopsida; order Pinales; family Pinaceae; genus Pinus; species Pinus albicaulis. The sequence continues at coordinate 313,440,197 of CM076571.1, forward strand.
CTTTGCGCCAAAAATAGCCTGCGGGCCCACTTAGTGAAGGCGACTTCTTTTCACTAAGCTCCATCATCTTGTTGCATTTTCAAAACTCCCTCTAAACAAGATATGGATTATCTGCAACCCCTATCCTGCCTCTGTGGTATTCGAATTTGCTCCTGGTGAGCGCCTTCGTCAAGATATCAGCATCCTGATCCTCCGTGGGAATGTATGAAAGTAACATGATCCTCCGCTGCACACAATATATGATATGATGGTACCTGATGTCGATGTGTTTGGATCTATCATGAAATACTGGATTAGCCGAGAGTTTAATGCAACTCTGGTTATCACAATAAATCACAGTAGGCTCCAAGTGTGACCCGAACAACCCGACCAAGATCTTCCTCATCCATATGGCCTCACATGCAACCAAGCTTGCTACCATATATTCAGCCTCTGCTGAACTGAGTGCTACGGATCTCTGCTTCCTGCTGTACCAAGAAACTGCTGTCGACCCGATATTGAAGATCCCTCGAGATGTTCTCTTTCTGTCTGTTGGGCTCCCTACCCAATCTGCATCCATAAAGCCACATAGCTTCACCTCATCCTCCTGTATGTACCACAAGCCATATCCCAATGTGCCTCTAAGATAACGCAATACATGCTTGCCTGCCTTCCAGAGGAGCTTGGTAGGCTTAACCATAGCTTGCGAAAGATGGTTAACAGCATAGCATATATCGGGTCGTGTATTGACCAGATACAGAAGTGACCCCACCAATTGTCGATAAACAGTGGCATCCACTACCTCCGCTGAAGTAGCATCCTCCTTCCTCCAACCTCCAGGAATAGGAGTATCAACAGGCTTGCAGCCATGCATGTTGAAATTCTCCATTATCTCCCGGGCATACTTACCCTGAGAAAAAAATAGTCCATCACTGCGCTGCCATATTTCCAATCCCAGGAAATAATGAAGGAGGCCCAAGTCCTTCATCTCAAACTCTCTAGCAAGATCGTCCTTGCATGAAAGTATCAACAGCTCATCACCCATCAAAATCAGATCATCTACATACAGTAAAATGATCAGCAACTTCCCCTCCACCACAATTTGGTATAGGTTAGGATCCACCTCACTCTTGGAGAATCCAAGTCCCGTGAAATAACTGTCTATCCATGTGTACCAAGCACGAGGTGCTTGTTTCAACCCATACAGTGCTCTCTTGAGTCTGCACACATGCGACTCACTACTGAAGATCTCGAAACCTTCGGGCTACTCTATGTACACCTCCTCCTCAACGACTCCATTGAGGAACACAGTCTTCACATCCATCTGATGGATGTGCCACCCCATCTACGCTGAGAGAGCTAGGATCATCTGTATGGAAGAATAACTTGCGCAGGTGCAAAGGTCTCCTCATAATCAATCTCCTCTATCTATGAGAAGCCTCGGGCAACAAATCTTGCCTTGTACTTCTCCACACTCCCGTGAGCCACCTGCTTCACTTTGTAGATCCATCGCAAACCCACCACTGATTTCCCCTCCAGTATTGGGAAACTCTCCCATGCACTGTTTCTGACAATTGAATCATACTCTTCCACCATGGCATCTACCCATGCGGGGTCCTCCACAGCTTCCTCGAAAGAGGATGGCTCTGTCAGGACACATTTTCTCACAAGAACCAGGTATCTAGTGTACCGATCCGGTGACTGTCTCTGTCTACGCTGTGCTGTAGCTGGTCCTACAATCTTCTCTGCATCGTGAGCCAGTCGCTCAATTTCTGTAGTGCGCTTCCACCCTCTGATGGTTGGCGCTACATGAGTGGTCTCTTCCACTCCATGAACTTCCTCTTGTGGCTGATCCAGATCCGGAAGCTCATCCTTAGGAACTAATAGCTCCTCATCTACATGCAAGTGTGGCTCCCTCTCGAGTGAACACTTCATGGCTTTCTCCTCCTGAAATTTGATATCCCGTCGCACAACAGTCTTGCGACTATCTAGAAAATACACACAATAGTTGTGGGGTGTATCAGTGTACCCCACAAATATCCCAACCTCTGTGGTCAGATCCAGCTTCTTCCTGGCATCCTTCATCACATGCAAGTAGACAGGTGTACCAAAAATCCTCAAATGGGAAATATCAGGTCTCTTACTAGAAAACGCCTCCTCCGGTGTACTCATGCCAAGTATCTTGTGAGGACAATGGTTCTGCACATATACTGCAGTATTGCATGCCTCCACCCAAAAGTGAAGGGGTAGGCCCTGATCATGCAACATCGCCCGTGCAGCACCCACAATCGTTCTGTTCTTCCGCTCAACAACCCCATTCTGCTGTGGGTTATGAGGTGCAATGAGCTCTCTCTGAATTCCTTCTGTGCTGCAAAAGTCCTTGAATTCAGCAGAGATGAATTCACCACCATTGTCGCTCCTAAGAGCCTTCACATGCTTCCCTGATTCCTTCTCAACCAGCGCCTTGAACTCACAAAACTTTGAGTATGTCTCGCTCTTCTTCTGCATGAAGAAGATCGAGCACTTTCGAGAAAAATCATCAACACAGATCACATAGTACTTGTGCTTTGTTTTCGAAGCTACTGAGAAAGGTCCACACACGTATATGTGAATTCTCTCAAGGATCGTCGTGGCGCAACTATCCTTCTCGTGAAAGGTGGCTTTCACAAATTTTCTTAAGGTACACCCCTTGCACTGATCTGACTGCCCAAGAGTTCCCTTAGGAAGCCCAGTAGAAATCTGCTGCAGTATCTTCAAAGCTCCATGGTGCAGGTGGCCCAATCTCCGGTGCCATAGCTCGCCATCATCCCGGCTCACCACTCCTTTCGCCTTGCATGCCATTGCTGCGCAGCCATCCACTTGCAACTGATAAAGGTTCTTGACTCGAACCCCTATCTTCTGGGTTTCTCCAGTTGTCCTACTGCACAGGAAGGCTTTTCCTTCACTGAAGACAACATCGTACCCCTTGTCTTCTAACATCTCCACAGAGATCAGATTCTTCTTCAATCCTGGAACATACATCACTTCCTTCAATACGAAGGGTTTACCAGACTCCCTCTCAAAGGAAATGGTACCGATACCAATCGCACTGTATCTACCATCATCGCCCATCTCAATGTGCACTCCAAGATCTTTCTCATCCAGATCTGAAAACAGATCTCAATCTACAGTCATGTGAAAAGACGCACCACTGTCCAAGAACCATACTGATCCCATCACACTTGAGACCAAGCATGCGATCAGCAAAAAATCCAGCTCAAACTACGAGGCTAAGGCCTCTCCCGCTGCAGATCCAACAACTTGCTTATTTTTCTTCTTCTGCGGACAATTTGTGGCATAATGTCTATGTTGGTGATAGTGAAAACACTTCACCTTGGACATGTCCTACTTCTTTCCTTTCGCTCCGGAATGAGAAGCTTTCTTTCTCTTCCCCTTCTTTGCTTTGGCAGCCAAAGCGCAATTTTCTTCATTAGATGTATTTGATGAAGATCCATCTCTGGTATTCCGCCTTATCTCCTCTTGCACAAGATATGACCAAAGTCGCTCCCATCCTAGCAATTTCTCCCGACCATTGACATAATCCTGATAGGCATGCCAACTCTTCGGAAGACCAAGGAGAGCCAAGCTCACCAATTCCTCATCATCAACAGTCACCCCCACACTTCCCAGCTCATCCCTGCATTGGATGAACTTCGTGAGGTACTTGGGCATACTGTCGCCTTTCTCCATCTTTATGTGTCTAAGTTTATCCTTGAGCGCCAACTTCCTCTGGTTGCTCTTGCTTTGGAATAAATCTGTCAACGCTTTCCACATCAAGTATGGAGAAGCTTTTCCATGCATGATGGATACAATTTGATCCTTCACGCCCTCCAACAGAATCCTTCGACATTTTGCCATCTTCTTTTGCCAAGCCTCAACTTGAGCAGCATCAGTAGGCTTTGGGATCTCAGCCTATATGAACTCCTTAAGCCCGTTATCATCTAATACCACCTCCATCCTGTGCTTCCATGCAACATAATTCGAACTTCCCTCAAGGGCATACTTCAGTCGCAATCCGTTGAAAGACATTTCAACTCTAGCACCAAGAAAACTGCTGCAAATTTTGAATTCCAAATTCTGCTGCAAATTCGAATTCCAAGCTCAAAACTCAACTACTTCTGGATCTGTGAGAACAAAGTATTTCTAGCATAGAGATCGACTGTAAGGGCATTTACTGGATATATCACCTTTCAGAGAAAGGATGGATCCAGAGGCTACCTGGCCCGTTACAGACTCTGTCTATTGAAATAATTATAATCACTGTAATAGATCTGATGATCAATTTCGCTCTGATACCATGTAGAAATTTGAATAATAGCTGAATTATTCATCGATATTATCCTGATTACACACTATTTAAGATTCATGCATAATACATAACCTCTTCTACAATTGATCATCAATATGCAGAAATAGAAACAGTCGCATGCGCACATTAAAACATAATCAAGCACACATATCAACACAGTATGTAATGGGGAAAGAAATAGCTGAAAACCCCCAACTATCTATATATTATAATAATAGAGAATATGTAACAATACATAGCACAAAGCTCTCACAACTCTCAGCACTATCTCACATGCTACACACAAAACTAGCATAGAAAGTGAACAAGTCACAGGTTCAAATCTCCTCCACAAGTCTGCCTGCCTCTACTGTGCAATCCAAGTTGATTAATGATGAGATCCAAGTTCGAATCCCACTAGCTTCAACTGCGCAATCCTCATTGGAAATCTCCATCAATGTGTGTGCAAATCTCATGCACATCCAATAGTCACAACTGATAGTAGACTCACCCTTTCACCCACCTCTAACAGTGGTCTCCACTGAACTGTCCATGCATTGCAGTTAACTGATGTGTTCTTTAGTTGATTTATGAGTTAATAATTAGTGAATTAATTAATAATTAATTCACACCACTCATCACTAGTGTATTTGTCAGTTAGACTAAATACAACTAGTTCAACTAAGTTAAATAGAACACAACTCCACCAACTGTCTCATCAACTCCACCAAACTCTGCCACATGAGTTCTAACTGAAGTCAACCATGCAATAGCTCAACTAACCCCTAGGAAAAGCATATTTCCTTCTGTCAGCTGCATGTGCCACATCCAAGCATCAAACTGAAGTGCTCCAAGAGGAAAAGATAATGTTTATAGTCTAAATATTATTAAGGGTTAATAATATTTGATTGTTCTATTTTTAGCTCAGCAGTCTAAAAATATAAATCGCCCAATGTCTAAAAATAGAGGTCCATCTAATTTTACCAACTCGACCAATCATCCATAAATAGCATCCTGCAACTCATAGACCATGATCCATATGTCTAAAAATAGACTTTCCGCCAAAAATAGCCTGCGGGCCCATATAGTGAAGGCGACTTCATTTCACTAAGCTCCATCATCTTGTTGAATTTTCAACAGTTATACTATTGAAAAGAAAATTTGTAATATCAAATAAATCAACTCGGAATGCAATTTCTAATTATAGAGAACCATTCAAAACATTAATTTCTAAATTCTTCTGAAGGAAACAAAAAATAACAACCTACTGAAAATCAAGTTGTTTCTTAGGGAAAAACAACTACATAACATAAAAATAGTACTACAAAATGATACCATCAAAAGTGATTAAGTAAGAAAGATAATGATGTATGATAATCTACAGGAAAGGGAAATAAGTGACAATTCTCTTAACATATTAACTACAGCAAATCTATTTTGTAATGATATCAATAAATCTGATTCAAAATAGATCATTCGATTTAACAAACAAGCAATGAGACATCAAGAAAAAATACACAAATGGAAACAGCTAAAAGAGGAGAACAAAACACCAATTTAATGATACAAGTGAAGAAAATGTCGCTTCCAGCATTTGATCCGGATTTATGCAGGAACGCAACAGAATAAACATATAACCATAAATACAGAGATGCAACGGAAATAACACTTCATTTCATTAATATCAAAGAACTGAAATTTGCTTACAGACAGAATGGAAATAAAACTAGCTAGGGCGCTGGTAGCTATCTCTGAGAAGAGATGTGGCGGCTACAGGCCTCTAAAATGAGTTACAATGAGGCTCAAGGGCCTATTTATCATTTAGAAACAATGGGAAATCCTAAACAGCCAAAACCCTAACCCTAGGAGATGAAGCGCTAAAACTATGGGCCCCGTTTGGGTAAATTGGTGTTTCAACTTCCCAGGGGCGTAACTTTGGCATACGATCTCCGTTTGACGCGCACCATACCTCGTTAGAAAGATCTATCCGAGGATTAAAAATTTGGAATGAGCAACATCAATCCATGGACCCATGTTGCTCTCCGTTTTCCCAAAAAACGTCGTTTAGGGCCTCAAAACGGCTCCAGAAGTTTAGGACCAGAAAAACTGCTAAAAATAGTAAAATGTGCTGAAACTGAAAAACTGAAATAGACAATGGTGGAGCCCCAAGTGGAATAGGCGGGTGACCACCAATATCCACCTGGATCATTCCTCCCCCCTTAGGAAGCAATGGTCCCCATTGCGTTAAGTTCCGCCATGAGATGAGGAAAATTCTGCTGAACTTGGTCCCTAGTGAACCACTTTCCTTGGTGCAGGAGTTGGCCAGCTTTGACAACCCGATATAGTTGGATCTTCTGCTGGCGAGTGTTCTTGATTTGCATGTCCATGATACAATTTGTGGTGGCCTGTTCCATGCAGTCTAGATTTAACTCTGTTGGTGTGAGTTGTTTTGCAATGTCCGAGGTGTCCAGTAGAGGTGGGAAGTAAGGAAGAAGGCGATCCACATTGAAGACTGGGTGCAGAGCAAGGAATGGTGGAACACTGAGCTCGAAGGCATTTTTCCCTACAGCCTTGGTGATGGTGTACGACCCGTATCGGAGCGGGCGAAGCTTGCGGTGGGGTCCAGTGAGGCGCTCCTTCTGCAAATGTAGCCATACTTTGTCACCCACCTGGAAGTTGTGTGGCACCCGGTGTTGATCATGGCGTTGCTTGTACTTGGCATTGGCTCTATCCAATATATCATGAACCTGTTGGCGGATGTGTTGAATGCGCTCAATGAAGCTACTTGCTTTGTCAACTTCAGACTGGACATGAGCTGAATTGGACTGAGCAGCTGCAAATGGCATGGCTACGTCAATGGGACATAGTGGCTAGAATCGCAAGCCCACCTGAAAGGGGCTATGGCCGATTGAACTATGGAGAGCCCAATTATAACTATGTTGTACATAGGGGAGGCTCTCGTCCCATGTGCGTGGATATTTCTTTGAATTGTACATGCGCAGAATGTGTACAATCATTCTGTTGACGACCTCTGTCTGGCCATCTGTTTGGGGATGGAAAGCTGTGGACTTGGTGAGCTTGGTATCCAACATCGACCAGAGGCTAGACCAAAATATGCTGAGGAACCTACTATCCCGATCTGATATGATAGACTGTGGGATCCCAAAGTGCACCCACACTCGTTCAAAGAAGAGTTAAGCAGTGGCTTCTGCTGTGATATTATTCTTGTAGGCCGCCATAATGGCCATCTTCAAGAATCTGTCAACGACCACAAAAAAACAGTCATTTCCCTGCTTAGTAGAAGGTAGGCCTGACATGTAATCCATGGAGATGGATTCCCAAGGTCGACTAGGGGTAGGTAGAGGAGTATATAGGCCTTGCTTCTTGATGGTTGGTTTGGCAATGGCACAAGCAGTGCAATATCTGATGTGCTTCTCGACATCCTTTCGAAGGTTTGGCCAATAGAAATACTTCTGCAGGATTGCTACTGTTTTCTCGACCCTGAAATGCCTAGCAACTCAACTGTAGTGTGCTTCCCATATCATCTTGGCACGCTTACTTGAAGGAACACAAAGGTGTCCCATGTGACATAAAAGTGCATCTTGGAGGTGAAAATTTTGAAGTTGCGCACCCCCCAAGAGTGCCTTGTAAGTTTGGCCGAATTCTGGGTCACTCTCATAGAGAAGCAGCCAATCAAAAGTCTCGTGCCCACAAGATTTGAGCACAGTGGTGAGCACCACAATCGATGGTCGGCCGAGGCAGTCTGCAACATGATTGGTGCTACCCTTCTTGTACTTGATGTTCAAATGAAACTGTTGCAGATATGTGGACCACTTCTGATGGCGATCATTATGCAACTTCCCTTGTGTCTGTATGAACTGCAAGGGCCTGTGGTCTGTGTGGATGATTGTTTCCTTCCCCAAAATGTAATGCTTCCATTGTCGACAAGCTTGCACAATGGAGTACATTTCTTGTCATATGTGGGGTACTTTCGAACTGTGTCAGACAATGTCTCACTGTGAAATGCCACTGGATGTCCCTGTTGAGTAAGAACTGCCCCAATAGCATAGTCAGAGGCATCTGTCTCGATCTCAAATGGCTGTTGCAAGTCTAGTAAAGTGAGCACTGGGGCAGAACAGAGGCGATTTTTCAATTCTGTGAACGCCTTCTGTTGAGGTTCCGACCAAAAAAATTTTGCTCTCGCTCCTCCCTTGGTGACTTGACTCAAGGGCCAAGTGATATGAGAGAATCCTAACACGAACCTCCGGTAGAAATTAGCAAGACCCAGAAAGCTGCGAAGCTCTGTTATAGTGGTTGGGGCTGGCCAATCCCGAATGACTTGGATCTTGGCTGGATCCACATGCACCCCCTTTCATCAATAATTTATCCCAGATATTGAACCTGGGTCATGCCAAAAGTGCACTTCTCCAAATTGGCACACAACTTGTGTTGCCGCAGTGTTTGGAGGACTTGTCAGATGTGGTGAAGGTGCTCTTCCCAAGTCTGGCTGAAGATCAAAATGTCATCCAAGTACACCACTACAAATGAGTTGGTGAATGGCCGCAAGATGTCATCCATCATCCTCATGAAGGTGGCGGGAGCATTCGTCAACCCGAAAGGCATGACCAGCCATTTGAAAAGGCCTTCCTTGGCTTTGAAGGCAGTCTTCCACACATCTGAGGGTTCAATTGGTACCTGGTGATACCCAGACTTCAGGTCGATCTTGCTGAAATATTTTGCACCTTTGAGTTGGTCCAGAAGGTCATCAATCCGTGGGATTGGGTACCTATTCTGAACAGTGATCTTGTTCAGCGCCCGATAGTCAATACAGAGTCTCCACGTCCCATCCTTCTTCTGTACCAACACGATCGGGCTCCCACAGGGCGATGAACTTGGTCTGATGTGACCTTTCTGCAACAGCTCCTGAATTTGTCTCTTGATTTCATCATTCTCCAGAACAGAGCGCCGATAGATCGGTCCATTAGGTAGCGGCGCACCTGGGGTCAGATCAATCGGGTGCTTGACCTGACAGTGCAGAGGAACCCCTGTGGGTGAGGTGAATATGTCCCCGTACTCCTCCACAAGCTTATCCATTTGTTGTTGTTGTGAAGAGGAGCCCTGTCTGGAGGTCGTGGCCACAGTCTTCTTCTTTCCCTGGGGGCGGATCATCAGGAAAACGAATTTCCTGGTTTGGGAAATGAGCTTACTACATTGTTTTGCAGTAACCAAAGAGATAGCGGCAGGAGGTGGTACTGCATCTGCATAACTTATTTCCCAAAGTAACAATAACAACACGAGGTCGAGACTCATACACAACATGACGCTTCCACAAGTATGGTTGTCATAATAATACATCAGAAACATCAATATGAGAAACATCACATAATACCTCATCCATGAAGGGCTTGATGCTATAGGGAAGGAGGCACTGCTGGCTGACGCGGAGATCTCGTCCTTGGTGAAGCCACCCGATGGTGTATGGATGTGGGTGAGCTGTGGTTGGCAAGCCCAACCGCTTCACGGCTTCTGCTGAAATGAGGTTCTTTGGCTCCCATTGTCGACAATGAACTGTACAGGGGAGCCCTTTACCCACATCTGGGAGTGGAAGAGACGTTCCTCCTCCTCTGGATCTTCCGGTTCCTCCTTCTGGACCTTTGTAGTGGCAACAGTGGCGTTGGGCTCCGCATCAATAATCTCTTTCCCTTTTTCATTCCCCTTTTCAGGTTCTGATTCGGAGTCGAAGCATGCATCTGACTCAGAAGCCCTCATCTCGGCCACTAGCGACTGCTTGGCCCGACACTCACTTTTGTTGTGAGTGGAGCTCTTATGGAACTCACACCACTTTCCCGTGTCCTTCTTTGGCTTTACGGTGTTGTTCTTTTCTTGTGGCTTTGACGGGTTTTCTTTAGCCGCCATCCCTTGGCTCTGTCCTTTGTTCTGCGGTTTGGAAGCACCTTTTCCTTGCTTTTGATTCGCAGATCCAAAGTCTCGCTTCTTCTGTTTGAATTTCTGCTCAATCTTGGCAGCATACCGGTATGCCGTACCAAGCGAGGAGATGTCGAGGAACTCCATTTCCTCCTGAATGTATCTGTGCAGACAACTGCGATACTTTAGCACCAAATGTTTCTCTGAATCTTTGATACCCAACTTTGTGCGCAGGGTATGGAACAGATTCGTCAGCTCATGCACATCTTGATCCCTTTGTTGTTGCAGCGTGGTCCATTGTATGTACTTGTCCTCATAGCTCCCCACGGGATAGTACTGTTCCTTGACGGCATCTCGGAAAGAATTCCAAGTTGGTACGGCTGAGAACAAAGAGGGTTTTGTCTAGTCCTTGTTGTCACAGTAGGTTTTCCACCAGTCCTTAACATGGGGGGTAGCTTTGAGGAGTGCAAAAATAATCTTCTCCCGGTCTGAAAAGTCATGAACCGAGAAATATCCTTCTAACAAATTCAACCATCTATCTACGGCATCTGCGTCTATTTGACCCTCAAATATGGGAATTTCAAAATTTACTTGTACCTTAAAAGGAGTCGCGCCTCTAGAGTGGCCGCTGGATGCAGATGCGCCACCGGTGGGTAGCCGTTGAAGGATCTGAGCAAAGTTATCCATCATCGCGTTCCTTTGTTTTTCGAGGGCCTCCTCGAGCAATATTTTGATAGGATCTCCTGCTCCCTCATCTTTCTTTTCGTCCCCCATGGGCGTCTGTCGATGTTTGCAAGGCCGATCTTGCAAAGGTTCCACCAGATCAAGCCCTAGCTCCTTATACCCCGACCTCGTTGGGGACATGCAAAGAAGGATCGAGAAAAAGCAGACCGCTCTGATACCACTGATCCGGATTTATGCAGGAACGCAACAGAATAAACACATAACCATAAATACAGAGATGTAGCGGAAATAACACTTCATTTCATTAATATCAAAGAACTGAAATTTGCTTACAGACAGAATGGAAATAAAACTAGCTAGGGCACTGGTAGCTATCTCTGAGAAGAGATGTGGCGGCTACAGGCCTCTGAACTGAGTTACAATGCGGCTCGAGGGCCTATTTATCATTTAGAAACAATGGGAAATCCTAAACAGCCAAAACCCTCACCCTAGGAGATGAAGCGCCAAAACTATGGGCCCTGTTTGGGTAAATTGGTGTTTCAACTTCCCAGGGGCGTAACTTTGGCATACGATCTCCGTTTGACGCGTACCATACCTCGTTAGAAAGATCTATCCGAGGACTAAAAATTTGGAACAAGCGACATCAGTCCATGGACCCATGTTGCTCTCTGTTTTCCCAAAAAATGTCGTTTAGGGCCTCAAAACGGCTCCGGAAGTTTAGGACCCGAAAAACTGCTAAAAATAGTAAACTGTGCCAAAACTAAAAAACTGAAATAGATAATGGTGGAGCCCCTAGTGGAATAGGCGGGTGACCACCAATATCCACCTGGATCAGCATTAGTCCCAAATCACCAAAATAGAACTGCCTTATGAAAATAATCAAGACAGTAGATTAAATTTGAGTAATAAAAGCTTCCATTCAGTTATAGAGAACCAATTACAATCAATGTCTTCGCAAGTCTAAACTTATGCCAAAATCAAAATTACAACTGAACAACCCCTTTCGAGGCTTAATGCAAGCTTTTACATCATTTTAGTAAAATATAAGAACAAAGAAACTATTTCTGATATTAAGTGATTCTGAGAATCTAAAGATTCTCGGGATGCTCATTTAAGCTACAATGATCTTAATGCATTTGAAAGACCAGTTCGGAAGCACGTCTTTAACTAACTTGCTCCAAACAAAGTATAACAACCTAAGGCTATGCAATCTCCCAAGATCATTCAAGGAAGCAATGTCAAATTTCGATGCATCAATAGATTTATGTCCAAAATAAGGATCTGTTCACAAGTAAATAACACTATAATGGTCAAATTTGTTCATAAAAATAATCAAATAATAAATGCATATAAAACACTGCTAGAATCCATACTACACAAGTTATCATAGCTTAATTACGAGAAAGACTTAGAAAATAGTATGAAAACTAAGAAGTAAGGCAAGGAAGTTATGACAATTATGAGGCCCAACAACTACAATGACAACAGAATTTTTGGACTTTGAATCGGAAAAATAACGCAAGTTCAACCTGTCTAGTAACTGATATTTATGTATATTTATATCCAAGAATGTTAGATTATTATTCAGAAATAAAAAACCTTTAGGGTTGGATCAATTGGTTGAGTTCCCATTGCTAAAGCACCTGGCTACTAGGAGGGCATGGGTTGAATTCTCCTCGATGCCCTAGGGTTAAACTTTGATTAATTGCTATCTAAAATCAGAAATGTGAACTTTATAATCCATTAAATATAATTAGAGGTTATAAATTTTTTAATCTCTCAAATTTAAATATAATTGTGCTGTATTGAGCTCTCCATCTATGATAGAGATGATGTAAGATAGGGTAATGTACCAATTATATTGAGAATTCATGTTATTCATGTGGAATTTATCTTATTTAAAGGGGGGAATTAAACCATTTTATATTCATCTTAACTCTATTTATCTTATTTAAAGGGGGGAATTAAACCATTTTAGATCCATCTTAACTATAAATCTACCAAGCACTGAGAGGGATAAAATCCCTTGACATGTAAACCTCTTTTAAAGTGAAAAGAGATTTGATCCCTTTTGATACTTGGTAGATCTGGAGTTAAGATGGATCTAGGCTAGTGATAAATAATACTTTGTTTTATAAATTAAAATATTACTCAATTCCATGTAAGAATTTAAATATATATATATATATATATATATATATATATATATATATATATATATATAATTAATTTTAGGAATATTGATTGAGTTCATTGAAAATAGTTTTAAATTTTATTTTAAAATTTAATTAAATTAAAAAATATTAATATTATTTATTTTCTTTAAAATTTTATGAATTAAATTTTATGTTTTAAAATAGTATTTAATCTTAATCCTATTTAAATCAATATTATTTTGAATAATATTTTAATCAAATAAATAATATATATTAAATATATTTATTAATGATAATGATGATAATTAAGGTCTACTAAAATTATAATTAGTTTATAAAATTTAGAAAAAAATAAATAAAATTAAAATTTATTTTCTATTTATTTATTTGAGAGTAATAAAGTGTTATGTTAAGGCACTCTTTAATGAATTATTTTGAAATCTTATAAACAAAATTATATCCATGTTAAGGTATGGTGACACCTTAGTAAAGTGTGGTCATCTACATTTTGATAACTAATGCCCGAACCATCTTAAAACTCACCTTACTTTAAAAAAAATTCCATATCATTATTATCTTCAATATACTTACTATTAAAAAAAATATATTTCAAAATTGAAATATTAATAATTTATTTTTTATTAATCAGAAATATTTTCATGTGAGTGATTGGTTTTCAGCCTTGTATATTTAGTACTTATGTCCACTAGAATTAAATAAGTCTAAAACTTGCAACTAATTAATCCTAATTACAATTCTAACAAATCTATCGACTGAAAAACGCGCTCTCAATTTACATGGAAAAATTGGGACCCATAAACTTAAATGCTTTCATTGTTATTATTAAAGAAATTTATATACAGAGCTAAATTAAGAAAAAAAAAAAAAAAACCACTACTCTTCCAGAATTAACACAAGTAATAATATTTTAACAAAACATTAATAAATGATGTGGTTTGTTCTCCATAATTGTTATAAGTATTTTAATCAGTTGCGATATTCACGCATGGCTGCATTTTAATAAGTTGCGATATCCACGCACGGTTGTATCGATTTCAAATAAGCATCTCCATATTGACGAGGAGAAGGGCCGCTCTTGATGCAAGATCGAGTCATGAAGTGTTTAGACTCGATACACCGGGATTGCAAACACATTTGATAATTCAACGTCCCACCGTTGGGAAAACGACATTGCAAAAGCATCGAATCATGACCTTCCAAGTTTGTCGCCCGTTGACTCTTCCGAAGCCAGTACCATGTGGAATATTATTGAAAAATGTTAAATATTAAATATAACGTCTTGATTAAATATATGAATTCATGCTTCTCATAATTTTTCCAAAATCTTTTGGTTGTAATTATATTCGACAAAAAATTGTTGATCTATTTCGAATTAATCAATGTGATTTATTTTCAGAACGAGATGAGAAATCAAATCAATTTATTAAACTATGTGATTCATTTTAAGAACAAGATGAGAAATCAAATCAACTTATTAAACTTATATAGATAAAGAGAAAGGCCAAATAGTTGTTGGAACAACAACTAGTTTGAATAAGAAAGAAAATTATTTATGATAAAAAATTACTTTTATTTAATGAGAAGACCAATTTTATTTATCTATATAGAAAATAAATGTCTATTAAATTAATTATCTAATTAATTATATGGAAAAATGAGACAATAAAAGATTTTTAAATATAGGTAGTTTATTTTCCATTAAACACAACTGATGTACATGGAAAGATAAAAATATCAATTTTAAAACATATTCATGTTGGAAATATTGTCATTGATGGCAAAGGAGAAGACAAGAGTAGCACTTGAACTATCACTAAGGCAAAAGAGCAAAGAAGAACCAACAATAAGGCAAAGGAGAAGACAGGAGTAGCACCTGAATTATCATCAAGACAAAGGAGCACAAAGGAACAACAACAACCAAGGTAGAGAGGCAATGGAGACATCAAAGGAAACAAATGAAGCAGAGAAAGAAGCAGATGCAACAGAGATAGAAAAAGAGAAGCAAGGAGCAGCATTAGACAATAAATAGAGGCAGCAAAGGCAACAAGGCAGGCAAGGAACAGAGGCAGCGGATAAAGCAGAGGTAGCGAATAGAAGTAGAGGCAGCGAGGGCAACAAACAGAGGCAGCGAATTGAAGCAGAGGTAGCAAAGAAGCAGAGAGGCAGCGAAGGAGAGAACAACACACTTAGAATACAGAATAAGCTCAGGAGGGAACAACGCACACAATACAGAACAAGCTCAGGAGGAATAGCATGGAGAAATCAGTGTCACAGAGCGGGACACTGTAAGCAAACGGAAAATAGACTAAGGCAAAGAAATCTTTGAAGAAATCCAAGTGAGGTGAATGAACGGTCACGATTAGATTGCAACAGCAAAGGCAAGAGATGGATGGCTGAGATTAAAGCAGGGAGAAGAGGCGAAGAAGAGTCGCTTGAAGGCAAGTGGACGATGGAGATCTTATCGCAAATATGAAATGGGAGAATGGACGATCCTGATTTCATCACATTCGACCATAATATTTTAGCGCACATCACAATCGGTAGGTAGAGTAATGAAGAAGTGATGCGAAGTTGCAATTGCCGATATTGCGATGTGATCTCATATTGCAATCGGCAAAACATAAAAGGAATTGGAAAGTGAACATTCGGATATGCGATGGTATGATATCCGTCCGATCTACCACAGTTAAGGTCTAATGGTGTTCGCATAGCGCGATGTATCAAGATTAGCAAGGTACGACACCCTGTGGGCCCGAGGTTATTATTTGAAGGTTGGTGGTTTTGCAAAACCATACCACTGGTTTGGCACAGCTTTTGGGCCATGAGCGGTTTATTCCATTCGGAATGCGATCGTATCATATTACGACACGTCACAATACTAAAACCGCCTATTTCGCGTAATTTTTGATAATTAAAGGTCATGGGTAGAAGTAACTCGATAGCCGTCCAATTTGATGTGGCGAAGATCCAACGATGATCGCATGGGAAAAGTGCATGGACGTTTGGAAATGTTAAACAACAGGTATATTGTGAATGCGATATCCGTTGGATCAAGATCAGTGAAGATCTAACGGTGGTCGCACCACACGAAAGGCAGAGTCTTAATGTTAAGGCTTAAAGCGAAAGTGTTGAAGATCGACGACAGAGATCTTATTGAATATAGAAGATCGATGGTGGAGATCTCATCGCATCGGAACAACGGAAGAGTAAGGGAACGAACCACTGAACCTTGTGATTGTGATGGTGTGATC
Source organism: Pinus albicaulis (assembly GCA_034641835.2). NCBI lineage: Eukaryota > Viridiplantae > Streptophyta > Pinopsida > Pinales > Pinaceae > Pinus > Pinus albicaulis. The sequence continues at coordinate 313,456,540 of CM076571.1, forward strand.
CAATCGCAACCGTTAGATCACGGCTATTTGTAACCATTGGATCGAGTGCTGAGTTGGTTGATAGATGGTGGGACCCTTTTCTCATCGCATCGACAGAGATCAGTGGCCAAAGGCACATCAGACAAAAAAAGGTTGCGACTGCGATAGCGATAATGCGATGGAATGTCAACCATCAGATTGGGAAAGTTAAATGAGGCAGAGTGCCTCTGTAGTGTGGGCTCCATGTAAAAGAAAAGCTTTCGCAACTAAATCTTTGTCATTGGGTCTTAAAACAAAGTTTTATATATTAACATAGGGTTTAATATATGTTGGCACCGAGGTGTTCAGACCAAAGTTGAAGGATGAATAAAGGTGAGCCGGTAAGTATATATGAGCCAATATATATATATATCAATGCAGTGTGGTGCCATCGCATCGGCGTGGAGGCAGAGCAATGGAACAAGCCATTGAATTTTGCAATTACGTTGGTGCAATCTAATCGCAATCCGATCGATGGTCATCGCATCGGAATCAGAATTTCTAGCCATCAGATATTTGAGCTTGTAATTTGAAGAGCACTGGTATGCAGATCATGGGTTTTGCAACAGAACTGTAGTATAATAGCAGAAACTGAAAAGACAGTGACAACAGCAGAAAAGACAAACGCACAACGAGCCAAGAGCTGAAAGGGTTAAGTGAATTGAAACACTTATTGTAACTGAAAATTTAAATGATTTAACTATATCTATTGTATGTGATGCAAAGGAAAGTCTCTGTAGGCATAGGAAAGACTCCATGAGTGTTGTAATGATTATCTCTCATGAATAACTTAAACTGAAGAATGAGGAAAGGAATGGGGGGAAGGAAAAGAGTCATACATGTTCATTTAGAATTCCCTATGGAATGCAAACAATTATAAGGTGATATCCATAAATAATGTTACCTACATATGCATAGAGAGGTTAGAAAATGGAGAAAGAGGTCTGAGAAGTGTAAGGAGAAGAAGGAGCAGATAGAGAAGCTGTGAAGATCCAGAGATGATATAAGGCAGATATGAAAGTTGGAGGACAGAAGTGAAGAAGGAGGAAAAATGAGTTGATATCCAGGAAAATCATCATATGATTTTATTGTAATGTGAGGAAGTTGGTGCTTCCATATCAAGTTGTAGCTTGATAGATGTCAGTTGTAGCTGGCTGAGGTAGGAACCTCCTATAGGTTGTAGCCTGCAAAAAATAGATGGGATTTGCAGCTTCCTTGCAAGTTTTAGCTTGCAGAATTGAGGTAGTAGCCTCCTGTAGGTTGGAGCCTACAAAAAATCAATGGTGAGAGGGAGTTTGAGCTTTCCTTTGCATCACAACAATAATAACATGTGGTTTTCTCCCTTATGGGTTTCCACTTATATCCGGTGTCTATGTGCATGATGATTATGTGTTGATACTCTATATATAATCTGCTTGATACCTGCTGCTCACTTATTAAGATTGTTGTTTCATTGTACATTAAGTTGATCATGAAATGAAGATGTAAATAAGTGTAAAAGAAAGTCTTACAAAAACATGAATGCATTAAACTAATTCAGCACCCCCCCCCACCCCCCTCTCAATTTAAGTAAGGGTTCAACAATTGGTATCAGAGTGGGTTCCTTCTGTATCAGTTTAACAACTGGAAGGAGATCCGAGGTCCACATGATGGCAAGCCCAGAAGCATGCTCGACGAATAAAGCCCCTTTGTTTAATGACACAAACTATGCCTTCTGAAAAATAAGAATGAAGACATACATAATGTCTCTAGGAATAGAAGTTCGGGCTGCTGTAGAGTTGGGATATGCCCCAAAGGATTCTGACACAGAGAAAGAAGCTAAACAAGATTTTATAGCTAATGCCAAAGCCATGAATGCTCTCTTAAGTGGTCTGTGTGAGGCAGAATTTATCAAAGTAATGCACAACAAGACTGCCAAAGAAATATGGGATACATTAGAAAGCATCCATGAGGGAGATAAAAAGGTGAAAATAGCCAAATTACAAGTCAATAGAGCTCAGTTTGAAAACATAAAAATGAATGATGAAGAAGACATTTCCAACTTCTTCTTAAGGGTTGCAGAAATTGTGAATAACATGAAAGCTCTAGGAGAAACCATAAAATAATGTGTAATTTTTCAAAATATTCTAAGATCTTTACCATCCAGCTTTAACCCCAAGGTTTCTGCCATAGAAGAAATAGCTGATTAGGAAACTTTGACCATGAACCAATTACTTGGAAACTTAACGGCCTATGAGATGATATTGCCACAGAGGAAGTCAAATGTGAGGGAGGCAACCTTTAAGACAGAGAAGAACAAAGAAGAAAAGGAAGAAACATGCTCCTGCTCTGATGAAGAAGAGGTAAATTTGTCAGAAGATTGGATAGAGTCTCAAGAAAATATAAAGGTAAACTTCCATTTAAATGCTTTAACTATGGAAGAGTTGGGCACTATGCCTCTAAGTGTCCTCATAAGAAAACAAAGAATCATACTCAAGAAATAGAGCAAACCATAGAAAATAACTGGCAAAAAGGGAAGAGATTCAATAGAAAATCATTTTATGCTCAACAAGACAGCAGTGCATCTGAAAGCTCAGATGAATCCTCCAATGAAGAAGGAACCTCTAAATTTGTCCTAATGGCCAAGGAAGAATTTGAAGATGATATCCTGGAATCTGATGAAGAATGTGAGGTAGATCTTGAGGGGGAGCTAAGAAGTGCCCTAGAGGAAATAGATAGAATTAAACTCAAGTCCATAAAACAGAAAGACATTCTCTGCAAATATGTAAAAGAAGAACCAGACTCAGAAGACCTTATTAAACTAAAAGTTGAACTAGAAGAATTAAGGAAAATAGAGGATATTCTAAAAAGGGAAATAAAGGAGAAAAACTAGGAATGTGAAAAATTGGAAGAAGAAGTGGTAAGCCTAAGGAAGAAATTAGAAAAGGCCCAAAGGGAATTAACTACGAATATTCCACAAATGAAAATTTCTGGACAGTTGGACCAGATTCTAAATGCTCAAAGATCCCCTCTCATAAAGGCTGGGATAGGCTATGAAGGAGAAACAGTAAGTCCAAGGTTGAAGATAACAAGGATATCACTTTCGTGAAAGCTATAAAAGATAAAATTAACCCTCAGCAATCTGAGCTTATTACATCTAGAAGACTGATGGAAGAAAGGAGCAGGTTGTGTAAGCAGCTCGAAGGTGAGAATGCATCCATGGAGAACTCGGAGAAGGCAGACATTGAAAGGAATGATGAAGCAACTCAAAAAGGAACCACAAAAGCAGAAGCCAGCAAGAACGTGATGTGTAATGAAACAAACAGAAATAAGCAGCAACATGAAAGGACAGAGAATGAGAGGATGAAGCAAGCAGTTGCAAAAAGCTCAATTGTTCTTGAAGATTGATTGAAAAAGTTCAGAAGATCTCAAAGGAGGTTCTTTCCTCCTATGAAAAATATCACATGTTTCTCTTGTCATAAACTAGGACATATTGCAACATATTGTAAGACAAGGCATATCAACTTTAACTAGCAAAAGATGCAGCAAATGAGAAGAACCCCTCAAGCAAGCAAATGGAAAAGACAATCTTTCACCAGGTACACAAATCATTTCCGTGGCTACTGCTATTCATGCAATGACTTTGGACACGTAGCAGCTCATTGTAAGACAAAGAGAATCAATTTTAACCAACAAAAGATGCAGCAAATGAGAAGAATACCTCAAGGAAACAAATGGAAAGGACAACCACTCACCAGGTACATAAATCATTTCCATGGCTACTGTTATGCATGCAATAATTTTGAACATAAACTTGTTTAATTTAAATTATGTTCAAAAGGGAGCATAAAATATTATACATCAACTCAAATGTACCTTGGTGAAATAAGATGTTATGTATGCCTCAAGCTTGGTCACAAAGCAAAAGATTGTAAACTGCCATATACATTAAAGAACTCTAGACAAATGATGGAATCTAATCAAATCAAACAAAACTGTGAATCAAAACAAAGTGCAGACATTATGAAGAACCCCAATAAAGTATGGAAGAAAAATAGAAAGGGGGAGCCTGTTACCTCAATAACATAATGAATCCATCATAGTCGCAGGGGGAGCTGCTCTAGGAAGCAACGAAAATATCCAACCAGTGATAGATATGAAGCAACATCCTAGGGGGAGAGAAGTTCATAAATAGTCCCCATAAAGTAGTCTACGAAGAGCTCCATGGAATAAGAACAGCTAAAAGGTCAGGAAGGGAAAGGACAATTCCTCTAACAGAGAACTATAGAGGAAGAAGATTATCTGAAGCATTCAATAGCTAACAAATTTATGGAAGGAGAGGAGGCAACAAGAAGCCATGGTGGTAGAGGGATCATCAGCCTTGAACATATAAGCTAAGAAGACAACAAGACATCAAGTTATGAATGGTTAAAATCACAAAAATTGTGTGTCAAGCAATAAAACTGGAAAAATACATAGAGGATGATCACACTGTGCATCACACTGCAAGAATTAACAATGAATCAAATTTAAGAAGGATGAGTAAGAGAAATGTTTATCATCATTATATCATTACATCATTCATCTATGAAAATTCCCCTTGGAGGAATGAAGTTAAATAAGTGACAAATCTCTAAGTGGTCTGCCCATGAAGATTCCAAGTAAAGAAATTGAAGATGTCTTCCCGAAGATCATTATGTTAGAACGGTTGAATTGTATATAAAGCAGCAATGATTCTGGAGAAGTCCTAGAAAGGAAAATGTAGTGAAATTCTTTTAAACCAGAATGACAGAATAAGAAAAAGGTTAATGATGCCAATATCAGATTCAATATATTGCTGATTGTTGTTGAGAACAGTGGAAATCTCAATAGTAGAAACCACTAAGGTTGTCTTAACTATGGGTGCATGTGCGAGCTGAAGTGAAATTACTGCATAGTCTATCAAATTAGTATCAATTGGTATTTGGATCAAGCAGTTTGCCTATCAACGGAATACCAAGTGTCATCAATGTAGCACTGGTATGGTACAGATCCTCAAGATTAGAAGTACATCAAGGTAGTATTACCAGCATTATCTGCATTACTAAAGCATGAAAAGGGCAATAAAAGTGCTAAAGGATCATTATTTTGTTTACACTTGAAGCATTATATTGAGAATTGAAGAAGTATCTATTTCTATATATAACTGCATGCCTTCCTGAAGTTAGTACATATATATCTTCAAGGCCTCTCTCTTAAGATCATTCATAACACCATGTGAAGTATGTTTGCTGAGATTTGAATTAAACATCTTGAATATGTTTTTGCGGAAGATCATCATGATAGAACAGTTAAAGTATCTAAAGTATGAAGGACTAGTTGTGTTGATATTACATTTGAAGCTCAAGAGTCTGTTAATGTTACATCTAAAGCCTAATTCAATAGAAAGGAATTTCTGGTATGTCACCATTGAAAAGAGGTTGATCATTGACATACATACCCCCTTATGTCATAAAGAAAATTGCATGATTGATAAGTGAGACTGACTAATACATTGAATTTATCTAGCGTCAAGTGTTAGTTTTGAAAGTACTCCGTGGAAGTAGTAAAGTCATTTGATCTCTTAGATTAAATTCTGGTTAATTCATTGTTTGCATCAGTATCAAGGGTATTTTAGCAATTAAGTGTAATATCCCTGTTAGCAGCCTAGCTCTTATCACCACCAATAGGAAGTAAAGGTGAACCACATCTATAAAAGATATATTGGCATCGTCATATTTCAATAGATGTGTACTACAGATATGTATCTTAGATGAATATCACAATATGTACTGAAGTATATTTGGAGCAGACTTTAAAGGTCGTATGAAGCATTCTCAATATTTCAGTATTGTTCCAATGATGCATCCCTGATTATATAAGTTTGATTTTCAAAAAAAAAAAAGGTGTACTCCCAACAACTCTTGTACACCAGTTAGGAAGACAAGGTATAAAGCCATGAGAAGAAGGCCTAAACACAACTCAGAGAGAGAAAATGCAAAGATAGAATCCACACTGGGAAATGTGCAACCCTTTGCCATTGATGTCAAAGGGGGAGGAAAAGCAAGCAAAAGAATATAGGCAGAGGAAGAAAAATCACACCTTTTAGAATGAAAGGGGGAGGAAGTCTTGAAGGAAGTATTGGAGTATTGGTGGAGTATTGCCATCAATGCCAAAGGGGGAGATTGTTGGAAATATTGTCATTGATGGCAAAGGAGAAGACATGAGTAGCACCTGAACTATCACTAAGGCAAAAGAGCAAAGAAGAACTAGAAATAAGGCAAAGGAGAAGACAGGAGTAGCACCTAAATTATCATCAAGAAAAAGTAGCAAAAAGGAACAGCAACAACCAAGGTAGAGAGGTAGCAGAGACATCAAAGGAAAAAAATGAAGCAAAGAAAGAAACAGATGCAACAGAGATAGCAAAATAGAAGCAAGGAGCAGCATTAGATAAGAAATAGAGGTAGCAAAGGTAGCAAAGGCAGCGGATAAAGCAGAGGCAGCGAATAGAAGTAGAGGCAGTGAGGGTAGCAAACAGAGACAGTGAATTGAAGCAGAGGCAACAAAGAAGCAAAGAGGAAGCTGAGGAGAGAACAACACACTTAGAATACAGAATAAGCTCAGGAGGGAACAACGCACTCAATACAGAACAAGCTCAGGAGGATTAGCATGGAGAAACCGGTGTCATAGAGTGGGACAGTGTAAGAAAATGGAAAATATACTAAGGCAGAGAAGTCTTTGAAGAAATCCAAGTGAGGTGAATGAACGGTCAGGATTAGATTACAATAGTAAAGGCAAGAGATGCATGGCTGAGATTAAAGCAAGCAGAAGAGGAGAAGAAGAGCTGCTTGAAGGCAAGCGGATGGTGGAGATCTTATCGCAAATATGAAATCGGAGAATGGACGGTCCCGATTTCATCGCATCTGACCATAATATTTTAGTGCACATCACAATCGGCGGGTAGAGTAATGAAGAAGCGATGCGAAGTTGTGACTGCCAATATTGCGATGTGATTTCATATCGTAATCGATGAAAGATAAAAGGAATTGGCAAGTGAACATCCAGATATGCGATGGTGCGATATCCATTCGATCTACCATAGTTAAGGTCTAACGGTGTTCGCATAGCGTGATGTATCGAGATTAGCAAGGTACGGCACCTTGTGGGCCCGAGGTTATTATTTGAAGGTTGGTGGTTTTGCAAAACCATACCACTGGTTTTGCACAACTTTTGGGCCATGAGCGGTTTATTCCATTTGGAACGCGATCGTATCATATTACGACATGTCACAATACTAAAACCGCCTATTTCGCGTAATTTTTGAGAATTAAAGGTCAGGGGTTAAAGTAACCCGTTAGCCGTCCAATTTGATGCGGCGAAGATCCAACGGTGATTGCATGGGAAAAGTGCATGGACGTTTGGAAATGTTAAACAACAGGTATATTGTGAATGCGATATCCGTTGAATCAAGATCGGTGAAGATGTAACGGTGGTCGCACCACGCGAAAGGTGGAGTCTTAATGTTAAGGCTTAAAGCGAAAGTGTTGAAGATCGAAGACAGAGATCTTATTGAAGATAGAATATCGATGGTGGAGATCTCATTGCATCGGCACAACGGAAGAGTAAGGGAATGAACCACTGAACCTTGTGATTGTGATGGTGCGATCCAATCGCAACCGTTAGATCACGGCTATTTGTAACCGTTGGATCGAGTGCTGAGTTGGTTGATAGATGGTGGGACCCTTTGCTCATCGCATCGACAGAGATCAGTGGCCAAAGGCAGATCGGACAAAAAAAGGTTGCGACTGCGATAGCGATAATGTGATGGAATGTCAACCATCAGATTGGGAAAGTTAAATGAGGCGGAGTGCCTCCGTAGTGTGGGCTCCATGTAAAAGAAAAGCTTCTGCAACTAAATCTTCGTCATTGGGTCTTAAAACAAAGTTTTATATATTAACATAGGGTTTAATATATGTTGGCACTAAGGTGTTCAGACCAAAGTTGAAGGAAGAATAAAGGTGAGCCGGTAAGTATATATGAGCCGATATATATATATATATATATATATATATATATATATATATATATATATATATCAATGCAGTGTGGTGCCATCGCATCGGCGTGGAGGTAGAGCAATGGAACAAGCCATTGAATTTTGTGATTGCGATGGTGCAATCTAATTGCAATCCGATCGACAGTCATCGCATCAGAATCGAGATTTGTAGCCATCAGATATTTGAGCTTGTAATTTGAAGAGCACTGGTATGCAGATCATGGGTTTTGCAGCATAACTATAGTATAACAGCAGAAACTGAAAAGACAGTGATAGCAGCAGAAAAGACAAACGCACAGTGAGCCAAGAGCTGAAAGGGCTAAGTGAATTGAAATACTTATTGTAACTGAAAATGTAAATGATTTCATTATATTTATTGTATGTTATGCAAAGGCAAGTCTCCATAGGCATAGGAAAAACTACATGAGTGTTGTAATGATTATCTCTCATGAATAACTTGAACTGAAGAATGAGGAAACGAATGGGGGGAAGGCAAAGAGTCACACCTGTTCATTTCGAATTCCCTGTGGAATGCAAATAGTTATAAGGTGATCTCCATAAATAATGTTACCTACATATGAATAGAGAGGTCAGAGAATGGAGAAAGAGGTCTGAGAAGTGTAAGGAGAAGAAGGAGCAGATAGAGAAGCTGTGAAGATCCAAAGATGATATAAGGCAGATATGAAAGCTGGAGGACAACAGTGAAGAAGAAGGAACACAGTGCCGATATCCAGGTAAATCAACATATGATTTTATTGTAATATGAGGAAGTTGGTGCTTCCATATCAAGTTGTAGCTTGATAGATGTCAGTTGTAGCTGGTTGAGGTAGGAGCCTCCTGTAGGTTGTAGCCTGTAGAAAATAGATGGGAGTTGGAGCTTCCTTGCAAGTTGTAGCTTGCAGAATTGAGGTAGTAGCCTCTTGTTGGTTGGAGCCTACAGAAAATCAGTGGTGAGAGGGAGTTGGAGCTTGCCTTTGCATCACAACAACAATAAGATGTGGTTTTCTCCCTTATGGGTTTCCACTTATATCCGGTATCTATGTGCATGATGATTATGTGTTGATACTCTGTAAATAATCTACTTAATACCTGCTGCTCACTTATTAAGATTGTTGTTTCACTGTACATTAAGTTGATCATGAAATGAAGATGTAAATAAGTGTAAAGGAAAGTCTTACAAAACCATGAATGCATTAAACTGATTCACATCCCTCCCCCCCCTCAGTTTAACTAAGGGTTCAACAATTCGTGGAAGGATAAAAATATCAATTTTAGATCATATTTATTTAGAATTTGTGTAATTTAAATAATAGATGAAATGCTTTTTTTTCATATTGTTTTGAGGTTATTTTTTGGAGTTTTTAAAGATTTATAAGTTTAATTGTTTGATTTGCAAAATTTTATCACTATAGAAAATTTTTAAATTGCTAAATTCATTTATGCATTTAAAAATATATTTTAAACAATAAAAATTACAATCTTATTTAAAATTATATTACTAACCCAAAAAAACCTATTTCATACAATCTTATTTAAAATGATATTACTAACCAAAAAAAACCTATTTCATTTATTAATTAAGCTATACTATTCCTCATCCATTCTTATACCTATTTCATACAATCTTATTTAAAATTATATTACTAACCAAAAAAAAAACCTATTTCATTTATTAATTAAGCTATACCATTCCTCATCCATTCTTATAGATATTTCATAAAGCAATCTCAACTCTCCAAAAAGCCTCCCATAATATAGTATGAATGAAAGTCGTTGAATAAATTTTCCTTAACCTAGGTCTTGGAAGACGTAGTTTGTGAATTTTTTTATATTCCGAAGAAAACAAACTAAAACCTAAATTGCTCAGAGATATTTATTTATTTATATATATTAACGTTTTACATTTTCCGTAGTAAAATGAATATCGTTATCGTTATTTATTGTCGTATGTTTGAAACTTTCTATGTTCCTTTTTGTTATATATTTAGAGAATCTTTTGTGTCGTAATCTTTAAAATGTAAAATAGTGAATTTTTTTTAAATGTACAATAAAAAAATCACTTTTATTTTATATTTATTTCATTTGGTATATCTTCTAAATGATGAGGTAGTCATTAAAGTTAAAAGGGCATCTGCGATGGATGGTAATGCTTTTTAAAATATCAATTTTTAATTAAATTTTATAAATTAATTTTTAAACTATGGTATGTCACTTTTTGAAGTAGTTATTTAAAGTTTATTTGAAAAGTGATTTTGATATTTATAGCTTCTTTGTATTGAAATTCTAATTTATTTTCAAAGTTTTATTTTAAATTAAAAAATATTAAAATTAGTTTCCAATTTTTTTTTAAGTGATTTAAAGAAAATTTGAATAAAAAAGGTGAAGATTTTGAAAAAGAAAGAGTTATATTTATATATATATATATATATAAACATGATACTTATGTGTAATTTTTTCTTAAGAGTAAGTTTCTTTTAATTTAAGATTTTTAAGCATTAATATAAAATGTAGTTTTAGCTTTTTATTTTGAGTTTCTAGAGTATAATATAGATAATATGGTTTAAATTAATTTTAAGTATTATTTTGTTAGGCAAATTGTTGTGAAACCAACTCTAAAAATAGAAGAAAAGAGATATCAACGCCATAGAAATAAGCCACTTCAAGGGGGAAACCTCCAATAAATTACATGAATGAACAATTCTTGGATGATTCAAATTACAAAACCTCATTTCTATATATAGGAGTCCATGGGGCCACAATGTAATCCTAGTTGACCTAACAATAATAATTTAAGGGCATAATAATAACAATATGGGGGTTACAAGGGTACAATAATAACAATAAAGGGGTTACACTAACAACAATAAGAGACTATACTAGTAATATAGGGACCTAACATGCCCCTCTCCTTCAAAAAAGTGTTATCCTCAACGCTTGAGCAGCTTGGGGTGCTTCTGTATAAAATTCTCATCCTCCCATGTAGAATCTTCAGTGGGTAAGTTCTTCCACTTGATGAGATACTCTGAAATTGATCGATTCCGTAGCTGTCGAGTTCTTGTTTCCGTGACTGCTTCAGGTTCCAATATGATTTTTCCTTCCTCATCAAGTTCTGGGAATATTGTTTGAACTGGAAGATTTTCACCTATAAGCTTATTTAAGCATGAAACATGGAAAATTGGATGCACTCGTGAAGAAGCACGAAACTCCAATTTGTATGCCATAGTACCAATCTCTTGCAACATCCTGTAAGGACCATAGTACTTTGGCGATAATTTATTATCCTTCTTAGCTTGCTTGAGGGACATTTGTTTGTATGGTTGTAGTCGTAAAAATACCCAGTCTCCTACATCAAAACTTCTCTCGCTGCAATGTTGATCTGCCTATTGTTTCATTCGATTTTGTGCCAAATTCAGGTTGTCCTTTAAGAGTTGGAGAACTTATTGTTGATGCTCGATGTGATCTTCCACTACTTGAACCTTTTAATTTTCTCTTAAAGATGATGTGATGGATGGTGGATGATATCCATAAAGTGCCATAAATGGAGTCATTTTTGCTGCAGTATGGAAGGAAGTGTTATACCACCATTCAGCTAGAGGTAACCACTTGACCCATTGTGTTTGTTTATCAGATACAAAACAATGAAGATATCCTTCCAAACATTTATTTACTATCTCAGTTTGACCTTCGGATTGAGGATGATAAGATAAGCTATGAGCTAATTGAGTACCCAAACAAGAAAATAACTTTGTCCAAAAATTTCCAGTAAAAATGGGATCTCTGTCGCTCACAATAACCCTTGGGTTTCCATGTAGTTTTTGAATTGTGTCCATAAATGTAGTAGCAATTGTACATGCTTTAAATGGATGAGATAATGCACAAAAGTGTGCATACATGGTAAGTCTATCAACTACCACCATGATGACACTTTTTCCTTCGAACTTAGGTAAACCTATGATAAAATCCATTGAATCTCCTCCCAACGTTGACTTGGAATGGATAAAGGTTGTAGAAGTCCCGGGGTCTTAATTGTCTCAACTTTATTCTGTTGGCAAACTGAACATTCTGCCACAAACTTTTGAATATTAGATTTAAGGCCATCCCAAAAAAAATCTTTCTTCACCCTGTGGTAAGTTTTTAAAAATCCTGAGTGTCCTCCTAAAGGAGAAGTGTGAAATTCCAAAAGAATCTTTTGTCTTAGTTAGTAATTCTTACAAAGATATAAGTGATCTTTGTACCATAAGGAATCATTTTTCCAACTAAATGTATCAGATGTACTAGGATCTTGCTACAACTTTTGAATGAGTGTCCACACTTCTTCGTCCTTCTTCCATTCATCTCTTGCTTTGATTATCCAATCTGGTTCGATAATAGAAATGGCACAAAGCAATGCTTCCACCTCTTCATTATTTCTTGAGAGTGCATTTGCAACAACATTTAGCTTCCCTTTTTTGTATATTATTTCAAGGTCATAACCCAACATCTTTGTGACCCATTTTTGTTGCTCTTCTGAAGATATTCTTTGTTCAAAAAAGTGTTTAAGTGATCAGGTGATCATGTCCTAAGTTGTAAAAATGCTCAAAATTGGAATTGCTCAAAATTGGTTGGAACCTGAGCGACCAGATAGGCCTCGTCGAAACGATCCTGTAGCCACGAATGACACTCAAATCCGATACTGTATGTGAAATTTATTCAAGTTTGAAAATTCACAATTTCAGGCAAAATTCCAATTTGACCAGGTTTGACTTCCAAATTTTGAAAATTAAAAAAAAAGAAATATTTCAAGGAATATTCCTAGGAATATTCCATAGAATATTCCTAGAAATATTCCCTGGAATATTCCTTGAAATATTCCACTTGGTCCAAACCTATTTTGACACTTGGCAGATGCTAATTTGTTAGTGGTTTGACTTTTCGAATTTTTGACCAATTATGGGCTGCCATGTGGCAGGCCCGGAGGGTGCCACGTGCCCCCCTGGTCAGTGAAATGGTGGCGTATTAAAGTTTTTTGGTAGTGCACGGGTTTGAACCCACAACCTCGTCTCCGCAAGCGCCATGACTTATCGTTGGGCCACATAATTGGTTCTTAACAACGTTGGGTTTGATGTTATATTTAATGTTTGATTAAAGTTTGGGCGGAGGATTTAAGGTCTAGCCCCACCCGATATGACCTCTAATCATGACTTGGGGGCCTACAAACCTATGTTTTTATATAATTTTGTGGTTTTTTTTAATGTGATCACATGTTTCGGTGGCGAAAGTTACGTTAAAAGTTTAATGCCACGGTTGTTTTAACACAAAATGCGGCAGTCTATGCAGATGGCATGTGACCAGCACTGTCCGACATTAATTTCCAACTAAACCGCCCATTTATTTAGCGTGTTCCACCATTTCAAGCGGATTTTCCAAGTTTGGAGTGCCTAACTCCAGTTTCTCCACATTTGGTGGAGTTTGTTAAGGAGATATTGGGCAAATACTGTTTTGGTCATAAATTTTGATAGGGAGAACCTTTTGGAATGATTTTTTTTTTGATTTCGAGTATTTTGAGCATTCCAGAGCCAGTTCCATAGGTTTCAGAGGCAATAGAGCTCATTGTTAGGTACTTTTTTGGTAGAGAAGCTTGGAGATTCATCGGTGCCTAGGGAGTGTTGGAGCTGTATTGGGCTATGGTTAACCATTGGAGGTGAAACAAAAGCCTATCTTTACTATTTTATATATTTTGAACTCATTTACACAGCTTATTTTTCATGTTTATGCTTTATTATCACTATATAACCAATTTGAGCATCTAATAGAGCCCATTTGGGGGCCTTGGACCCGGCAGATGTAACCCAGGAGGGGTGAACTGCCTCATCAGCTACTGTGTTATATTATATGATCTTATCTTGCTGTTTTTTTTCAGATTTGATATGTTAAACAGTAAAAAGAAATAACACTCATTCACACATAAGACTCAAAAATTTACCAAAAACATTTTGTTTCACTTGCAAGACTATTTAAACACTTTGCACATATAATTTTATGGAAATGAATACCTTGAACAGCAAATACAAGTAATTTAATTTTCATATTATGAGTGTTAACTTCTTCAAGTTCTAAAGACAGAGTCTGTAAAGGGCTAGGTAGCCTTTGGATCTCATCCTTTTATCAAAGGTGACATATCCAGTAAATGCCCCTACAATCAATCTCTGGAATAGATCTAAGAAGTTTAATATTTAAGTTAATGAAAATGGATACCTTGCACACATTTTCAAGTACTTCCATTTTCAGATCAGTTGGTATCAGAGCTATGGTTTTGAGCTAGAGTTTTTACTCAACATTTGTTTTGTGCAAAGATTAAGTCTTTTGTTTGGAAGTTTTGATGCTAACTAGGTTAAAACTCAAGAGAGGTGAAGGAAAATTGGTTAGTGCACAAACTAATCCGCAACCAAGAAGGGTTAGAGAACCACCTCCAAGAGCCCTAGAAGCAGCTACAAGCATGTCTTCAAGAGAAGGTGAAACTCCTAAAGAGATGGATCCAAAGGAAGAAGAAAGAGTATTTCGGAAAGCTTTCTTAGATATGACTAAAATGGTAAGGATATTTTATCAAGAAAGAAATGATAGGATTGTTGGAGAAGGGTCTAAAAAACAAAAAGAAGGAAAGGATTCCTCGGGAGGAAAGAAGGGTAATGATCAGTCAAAGAAAGGTAATGGAGGAAATGGTGATCCACCATCTCCATCGTCATCCTCTTCCTCGTCATCATCTTCCTCGACTTTGGTAAATCAGTCACATAAGTCGAAAACCACTGGTAAAAATCCTTTTCTAAAACTTGATGTCAAATTTGAATTGCCAATGTTTAATGGTGAAGTTAATGAAAAGAAATTAGATAATTGGCTCAGACAACTGGAAGTCTATTTAAGGATTCAAAATCTGCATGATGACAACACTAAAATAAAACTAGCCTCGCTAAGGATGGATGGAGCAGCATTGGTATGGTGGGAAGCCAAGACCAAGGAGGAAATCAAGAAACATGGTAAGCTTACACTATCATGGATTGAATTTATTACTGTAATCAAGAAGAGATTTTATCCTCCTGTTCATCTTCAGAAGGCTATAATGAACTGGCAAAACTTTCTAAGACAACTTAAATGACAAAGTGTTCAAGAATACACCCGGGAATTTAGGAGAAGAGCACTCTTATTAGGGGTAGACTTACAAAGTCAAGATAATTTGCTGAAATATATAGGTGGATTGCATAATTACTTTATACATACTATCCTTATGTTTAATCCTACTAGTCTAGACGAACTTTGTGTACAAGATACACATTTAGAGGCTAGAGGAAAAAACACTTTTGATGCACTGAATGAGGGTAGTGATTTAAAAGGAAAAGAAGAAAAAGGATTGAAAATTCTAGAAAGGAAAAAGGGAAATTATTTTTCAAGAGCTGTTAAAAAATAAGCCATGATGAAGACCACTGTTGGAAGCTTCATCCTGAGCTAAAACTAGAGAAATATAAAAACAAAGACAAAACCAAAGAAAAGGGAAAAATTGTTGCAACTGTTGAACATGACTTAGGGTCAGAATCAGGTGATGAGACAAAAAGTATCACCATGGTATTAAAGAAAATAAAGGGGAAATAGGTTGTACAAGAAACAAATCCCAGTTCTAGCACATTAAACTATCACAAAGAAACTCAAAATGAAAAGAGGAGGATAGAGCTATTTCATGTGAGGATAATCTCAAACCACACAAAGGTAGACACACTTTTTGATAGTGGATCTCAAGCTAATCTCATCTCAGAAGACTTGGTCAAACAGCTGAAACTTGAGACAATTCCACATCCAAAGC
This sequence comes from Pinus albicaulis, assembly GCA_034641835.2. NCBI lineage: Eukaryota > Viridiplantae > Streptophyta > Pinopsida > Pinales > Pinaceae > Pinus > Pinus albicaulis. The sequence goes on from CM076571.1 coordinate 313,472,439, forward strand.
CTTATCCACTTGGGTGGATATGTAAGGATGCAAAATTACAAGTCTCAAGAGAGTGCATCTTGCGCTTCGCCATAATAGCTCATTATGTTGATTGGGTTGAACTGGATGTAGTACCACTTAACATTACATGTGTTGTGTTGGGTAGTCCATATTTATATGACAGAAAGGAAATCTTCCATTTCCATGAGAATAAGTATCACTTGTTCAAGGATGGAAAAGAGTACATTGTGAGAGCACATAAGAAGAAGCTAGAATCTTCTTTAGTCCATGCAGGGAAATTGAAAAGGCTAGTTAATGCAAGTCAAAATCTGACTTTTTTGATGTTTAAAAAACAAGATTTTGTACATTTACCTTTTCATTATATTGTTGATGATATGTTTCAGTCTGATAACAGTTTGTCTTTGAAAGAATATGACAATATGTTGCACAAGGTACCTTTGGTTTCGATCGATGCAGAGAACGAAGTGTCGGTGCAAAGCTGTGCAAGAGTCCATGAGATGGAAAGGCATGCAAGCAAAGAGGGCACATAGTTCAGCAAGGGTCATTGCTAGTTTCAGAATGGCCGATTGGTATGGCAAGAAAACTTGGTCGGGATTCGGCACAAGTACAGGGTTCAGTCAGCAAAACTTTTCCATGTGAATAGTTGGCAAGGTGAACTTTATTTTAAGTCTTCTTTGAAGTTTGAAAATTGTAGAAACAATATGCTTTTTGCAAATTATAGTTGGTGTTCTGCAAATTTCAAGAATTTGCGTCATGACTCAGTCAATGTTAGCAACAGTCCGTTAGTGAATTCAAGGAACAATTTATCTTTTTATGAAAAGCTCAATTTGATGAAGTCAGGAAGATTTTAGAGGTTCAAAGTTGGAAGAGTGGAGAATTAGTCTCCTCATCTTCATTTTATATAATCAGAGAGCTTTTGTGGGTCCAAAAGCTTCCCATTCGGGAGGTGTGATTAGGTGATCATGTCCTAAGTTGTAAAAATGCTCAAAATTGGAATTGCTCAAAATTGGTTGGAACCTGAGTGATCAAATAGGCCTCGTTGAAACGATCCTGTAGCCACTAACGACACTCAATTCCGATACTATATGTGAAATTTATTCAAGTTTGAAAATTCACAATTTCAGGGAAAAGTCTAGTTTGACCAGGTTTGACTTCCAAATTTTGAAAATTAAAAAAAGGAATATTCCAAGGAATATTCTTGGAATATTCCTTAGAATATTTCCTGGAATATTCCTCAGAATATTCCACCTGGTCCAATCTGATTTTGACACTTGGCAGATGCTAATTTGTTAGTGGTTTGACTTTTCGAATTTTTGACCAATTATGGGCTACCACGTGGTACGCCCGGAGGGTGCCACATGGCTCCCTAGTTGGTGAAATGGTGACGTATTAAATTTTTTTGGCATTCCATGGGTTTGAATCTACAACCTCATCTCCACAAGCTCCATGAGTTACTGTTGGGCCATGCATTTGGTTCTTAACAACGTTGGGTTTGATGTTATATTTAACGTTTGATTAAAGTTTGGGCAGAGGATTTAAGGGCTAGCCCCACCCGATATGACCTCTGCTCATGACCTGGGGGCCTAAAAACTGGTGATTTTATATAATATTGTGGTTTTTCTCATGTGATCACATGTTTCGGTGGCGGAAGTTACGTTAAAAGTTTAATGCCACGGTTATTTTAACACAAAATGCGGCTGTCTATGCGGATAGCATGTGACCAGCACTGTCTAACATTAATTTCCAACTAAACTGCTTGCCTGTTTAGTGTGTTCCAACATTTCAGGTAGATTTGCGAAGTTTGGAGCGCTTAACTCCAGTTTCTCCACATTTGGTGGAGTTTGTTAAGGAGATATTGGGAAAATATTGTTTTGGTCATAACTTTTGATAGGGAGAACCTTTTGGAACAATTTTTTTTTTATTTTAGGTATTTTGAGCATTCCAGAGCCAATGGCATATGTTTTTGAGGCAACAGAGCTCATCTTCAGGTAATTTTCCAGAAGAGAAGCTTGGAGAGCCATCAGGGCCTAGGGAGTGTTGGAGTTGTATTGGGCTATGGTTAACCATTAGAGGTGAAAAAAATCCTATATTTACTATTTTATGTGTTATGAACTCATTTCCATAGCTTATTTTTCCCGTTTAGGCTTTATTGTCTCTGTATAACCAATTTTAGAATCTAATAGAGCAAGGACATGCCCATTTGGGGGACTTAGACCCCGCAGATGTAGCCCAGGAGGGGTGAACTGCCTCATCAGCTGCTGTGTTATATTATGTGATCTTATCTTCCTATGTTTTTCAGATTTTATATGTTAAACAGTAAAAAGAAATAACACTTCTTCACACATAAGATGCAAAAATTTACCAAAAACATTTTGTTTCACTTGCAAGACCATCTAAACACTTTGCACATATAATTTTATGGAAATGAATACCTTGAACAGCAAATACAAGTAATTTCATTTTCAGATTATGAGTGTTAACTTCTTTAAGTTCTAAAGATAGAGTCTGTAAAGGGCCAGGTAGCCTCTGGATCTCGTCCTTTTATCAAAGGTGACATATCCAGTAAATGCCCCTATAGTCAATATTTGGAATAGATCTAAGAAGTTTCATATTTAAGTTAATGAAAATGGATACCTTTCACACATTTTCAAGTACTTCCATTTTCAAATCATTAACACTATCATGATCATTTTTTACCTTGAAGTGTCTTCCCATTAGGTAAGTTCTCCATTTCTTTAGTGCATGCACTATTGCTAACATTTCATTCTCATAAATAGGTTTCTGTAAATACTTTCCTTTGATTGGACGACTTTCAAAAGCAATGGGTCTTCCTTCTTGCATTAAAACAAAACCAATTCCATTTCTTGAGGTATCACATTCCATAATAAAGGTTTTTGTGAAGTCTGGCGTAGCTAAGACTGGTGCTAGGCACATTGCCTCTTTAAGATGTTCAAAGGCCTTAGTTGCTTTAGGAGTCCATGAAAATGCATCTTTCTTCAATAATGTTGTTAGAGGTACTGTTATTCTCCCATAATTCTTAAAAAACGTTCGATAATACCCTGTTAACCCGAGAAATCCTCGCAACTTCTTTATGGTTGTGGGGACATTCCATTCCTTAATGGCTTTAATTTTGTTAGGGTCTATCTTAACACCCTCGTGAGATACAATATGACCCAAATATTCCACCTCTTGTACTCCAAAGAAACATTTGGATGTTTTTGCATATAATTGTTTCTCCTGCAATAATTTGAGCACCCTGTCAACATGTTGAACATGATCCTTCCAAGACTTGTTGTATATTAGTATATCATCAAAAAATACTAGCACAAATTTTCTAAGGAAGGGTTTGAAAATGGAATTTATCAACCCTTGAAATGTAGAAGGTGCATTGGTAAGGCCAAAAGGCATGACCAAAAATTCATAATGACCCTCATGAGTTCGAAATGCTGTTTTTGGAATATCTTCAGTCTTCATTCTAATTTGATGATATCCTGAACGAAGATTCAACTTGGTAAAATAAATTGCTCCATGTAATTCATCCAATAATTCATCAATCACAGGAATGGGAAATTTGTCTTTAATGGTGAGCTTATTGAGCTCCCTATAATCCGGACACATTCGCCATGATCCATCCTTCTTGTGTACCAATACTACAGGAGCAGAGAAAGAACTTTGACTAGGTTGAATTATACCGCCTCTAACATTTCTGCAATCATACGTTCAATTTCGCTCTTTTGGAAGTAAGGATATCTATAAGGCCTGATGTTTGGAGGAACACTTCCTGGAATCAAATGAATAGTATGATCATGATCACGAATAGGTGGGAGTCCTTTGGGAGTTTCAAACACCTTGGAATGATTGTCCAAGACTTGTTGGAGATCTATAGAAATAGATGATTTTGATGTTGGAACTTCTAGTGAGCATAATTGTGCAATTACGCCTCGTTGTTCTTTCTTTAGAAGCTTTGTCATGACATTAGAGCTTATTATCTTTCCCGAATTCCCTGCAATACCCCGTAATTCGACTTCCTTTCCTTCTGAAAAAAATTTCAAGAAAAGTTCTTGAAAATTAAAAGCTACCGTCCCCAAAGATTGTAACCATTGTACTCCTAGTACAACATCAGCACCTCCCATAGGAATGGAAAGCATTGGACTAGTCAATACATATTCCCCATGGTTAGCTTGATATTATGGCATTTTCCAGAGCAATTTATAGTTCCTCCATTTGTAACCATCACTTGAAATTCTGGTGCTAGGTATAGGAAACAATTTAATTCCTTGGCTACCTTACAATGAATAAAATTATGGGTGCTACCTGAATCAATCAACACTATTACCTTTTTCTTCTTGATATGTCATTCTATATTGAGAGTTTGAGGAGTGGTAATTCCTGCCAGTGCATTACACGATATGGTCGGATTCATTTCTTCCTCTTCTAGGGCTGGTTCCTGGTGTATATCCTCTTCTTGTTCATTTTCTTCTTCCTCTTCACAATCTATGTAAAATAATTTCTTCTCAGCACACTTATGACCTTTAGTGTATTTACTATCACAACTATAGCAAAGCCCTTTTGCTCTTTTTTCTTCCAATTGTTGTGGTGTCAACCTTGTAGGTTGTGGAAATCTAGGCGTAGCAACACTTCCTTCTTTATATAAGTGAGTGGTAGGCTTCCTTGTCACCATAATTTTACATTCAATTTTTCTTGCCAACCTGAATGCCTTCTCCAATGAATCAGGTTCCAAAACGCGAACTTCATGTTGGATGTTATCCTTTAAAGTGCCTATGAAGAGATCAATCATGTGTTCCTCTCGAATATCAGTTACCCTTATATTCAATTTTTGGAAGTCCTCAATGTGCTCCCCCATTAAACCCTTTTGTTTGAGATTTATCAATTGGCTAAAGAAGGTGTTTCTCTTTGTATCCTCATAATGTGCTATCATTTCCTCCGTAAAAAATGACCAAGTGACAATTTATTTATGGGAGCAAAGCCATCGATACCATAGAAATGTATTTTGTTCTAAATGTAAAGTTGTAATGCGTACCTTTTACGTGTTTTGCACATTATTGATATCAAAATATTTCTCCATCTATAGTATCCATGTTACAGGATCCTTTCCATCAAACTTTCTCATATCCATTTTTGGAATATGGTGGTTCTTCCCGCCAACATTAGATTTTATGAATTCATGATTAACATTTATTTTGTTCTCATCACGAGTTTCCTCTACTATCTTTTCACCATTAGGAAACAATTATTGTATCAAATTTTTCAAACCTTCCATGTATGCTTTTAGATCATTCTTCATGTTTTCCATTTTCTCATCGATCTTAGCTTCCATGTCATCCATCTTAGATTCCCTGCCAGCTTCCATGTCATATATCTTAGATTCCAGGCCATCTATCTTAGATTCCATGCCATTCTTCAAACCATCCATATTATGTTCCAGGCCTTTCTTCAAACCATCCATCTTAGTTTCCACGCCTTTCTTCAAAACTTCCATGTCATTTTTTGTTGCTCTTTGCAAGAGCAAAATTTGTTGCACTTGCTCTTGTAATTTTGATATGTCATGTTGCCATTCTTCATCTTTATGAGCCATAATAGATATTTATAAAGGCTTAATGGGTGTTGAATTATTTTTAGGGGCCATTTTAGAATCCAATACTGATATCTATTCTACAATATGCCCTTGGAATCAACTCAACTTGATTCTTCAAACAAGACTTATACAATTCAGAAAAAAAATACACACCTTTTACTTGCTTTTGAGGAGCTCTATATTGAAATTGAATAATATCTACAATTGTGGATCCTAAATATCTGAAATTCAACCTTGTAGTAGCCCTCTGAAGCTTCTTTCAAATGCCACAATTCTGATCTGATTTGGATTCTTCAAGACAAAGTTATGTCCAATCTCCCACAATGACCCAATTTTAGATTGGTTTAGTAGAGTGAACTTGTACAGCCTGCCATGTGTCACTGTTTCCTCCTTTGGCTCTGAAATTGATAGACCAACAACTGCAGTCAATCTACTTGCAGCCACTTTTTACAACATTCCAATCCGATGCTCAGAGATATAGCTATGAAATTTTTCCCACGATCATCTCTTTGAGATGAAATTCAGAAGCCTCAAAAGCCCTAAATTCCACAGATCATATCTCCGAAAATATTGTGAACCAATATCTGAAATTTTGTGACGATGTTCCTGAGGATTGTAGCTTCGCACTCTAAAAATTTCAGCTTCTTAACCTTCGTAGAAAAAAAAATTATTACGAAAATACCATGATGACCTGTTTAGGTTAAATTAAGGAGCCTGCAAAATGACCTAAATTTCACAGGTCATATCTCCGAAAATATTTCAAACCAAGCTCTAAAATTTTTCGATGATGTTCCTTAGGATGTTGGCTTTTCACTCTATAAATTTCAGATTTTGAACCTTCGTAGAAAAAAACGTTATAGCGAAAATGCCACAATGACCTGTTTAGAGCAGCGAAACCCTAGAATCTCATATCTCTGATACCAAATGTTGTGAAACCAGCTCCAAAAATAGAAGAAATGAGATATCAAAACCTTAGAAATAAGCCACTTCAAGGGGGAAACCTCCAATACATTACATGAATGAAAAATTCTTGGATGATTCAAATTAAAAAACCTCCTTTCTATATATTGGAGTCCATGGGGCCACAATGTAATCCTAGCTGACCTAAAAATAATAATTTAAGGGCACAATAATAACAATATGGGGGTTACGGTTTTTATAACGTATGAAAAATATGATATTTTTTCAGAGGAGAGATGGCTAGGGTTTTGTCTCGTTCTGGTGCCGCCCCCGCCGACTCTGCTGATCGGGCCTCTGAACCTGATCAACGCCCCGCTGCTGTTCCAGAGGGGAAGCTTAATGGGGAGACTCTAGCTACAGTCCCTTGCCTCATCACTGCATATGGACTGTATGGACTGTATGCCTCATCAGTGGAAGTCGAAGCTCTTTCAATGGACACGCGATTTACGGAGCCCAAGAACGATGCAGACCTCACTATTGCCAAGATCCACGGCATCTATCCATCGATGCCTGCGAAGGCCACCATTTATTTCAAAGGAGTCTCTCAGCCCCGAAGTCTTTCTGCAATCTTCGAACAAGCAGTTTCTGCAGGCTTCAATATAAGCTCTGTCTCCGCCTCTGTTTGCAAACTATGGCAGATAAGTCCCTTGGATCGGCACTGGTGGACGGCAGTGGATTTTTTGGGAGGCGCATACCTTCCTTCTTACCCCTCCACACCTCGGCTGGGCCAAGAGATGCTGTGTCTCCGGCGAACCTTTCCCCTTTTCTCTCAGAGATTTTTTAAAAAGATGGGTCCAAATGACAGCGCTACCCTAATGCAGATCCGGCATTGGTCTTCAGGAGTTTCCCACCCTCAAAGACTTTCTTTGCAGAGGTTTGGAGATGTACGCAAGAGCAGATCCGCCCCTCGTTGCTTTGTAGACTTGGCCATTAAAAATCACCCTGCCAATTTTCAGATACAACTCCAGATGCTCTCTGGAAAAACTCTTTTGTTGTGGGTTTCTTCTACAGATTTGATACAGAATCTGAAGCTCAATCTGGAACGTCGGACTGGGATTCCTTCTTCTCTCCAGAGACTTCTTTTCCAAGGTAAACATCTTGAGAATCTTCTTCCCCTCTCTGCTTACAACATTAACATAAATGATTCCTTAGTGTTCACCCTTTGTTTGAGAGGAGGGGCAGTGGGACAGTCTTCTTCAGCCCCTACCCTCTCTTACAAAAATGTTGTTTCTTCTCAGAACCCCAAGCCCCCTACAGCCCCCAAACCCCAGCCTTTTCTGGTTGACAAATTGGATGAAGTACCTTCTATTGAGATCCCTTTGCCAGTTCTCGTAGAAGATCTTCAAAAATATGCAGATAGAGCCATCATTTGCAGATTTAATGGACTCTGGCCGCGAACAAAGGATCTCTTTGATTGGATCCACGAAAACTGGACTAGCAAATGCCAGGTCAATTGCTGCTCACGAGGATTATTCATAGTGTTGTTCGATCACTCCAAGCATTATGAGCAGGCATTACAGGAAGGTCCCTGGTTTTTTGGAAATGTTGGGCTCTTCTTAACCCCATGGTTCCCAGATTTCGACCCTGCTACATCTACCATCACCAGAACTCCTGTTTGGATCAGGCTTCCCAACTTACCTATCCATATTTGGCATCTGGATGTGTTTAGACGCATGGGCGATACCTTGGGACGCTTTCTCACTGTATATTTTGAAAGGGCACTTCAGAGCCTCTACACTTATGCCCGAATATGCGTGGAGGTTGATATCAACAAAGGATTGCCTGATCAATTCATCATCAAGGTCGGCGACTTTGTTTGGACTCAGATCTTACACTACGAGAACACTGCATTCCGCTGCCGTCACTGCCACCAAGCAGGGCATCTGCAGAACTCCTGCCCCACTCTTGCAGACAAAAAGACTAAAGGAAACCGTACAAAGTCCAATTCCAAAAAATGGACTCCCTGCTACCCGCCGCCTGCTGCAGATTCTACCTCCCCAAGCTCTGTCAATGATGGGAGCGACACAGATTTTGATATGTCATGTTGCCATTCTTCATCTTTATGAGCCATAATAGATATTTATAAAGGCTTAATGGGTGTTGAATTATTTTTAGGGGCCATTTTAGAATCCAATACTGATATCTATTCTACAATATGCCCTTGGAATCAACTCAACTTGATTCTTCAAACAAGACTTATGCAATTCAGAAACAAAATACACACCTTTTACATGATTTTGAGAAGCTCGATATTGAAATTGAATTATATCTATAATTGTGGATCCTAAATATCTGAAATTCAACCTTGTAGTAGCCCTCTGAAGCTTCTTTCAAATGCCACAATTCTGATCTGATTTGGATTCTTCAAGACAAAGTTATGTCCAATCTCCCACAATGACCCAATTTTGGATTGGTTTAGTAGAGTGAACTTGTACAGCCTGCCACGTGTCACTGTTTCCTCCTTTGGCTCTGAAATTGATAGACCAAAAACTGCAGTCTATCTACTTGCAGCCACTTTTTACAGCATTCCAATCCGATGCTCAGAGATATAGCTATGAAATTTTTCCCACGATCATCTCTTTGAGATGAAATTCAGAAGCCTCAAAAGCCCTAAATTCCACAGATCATATCTCCGAAAATATTGTGAACCAATATCTGAAATTTTGTGACGATGTTCCTGAGGATTGTAGCTTCCCACTCTAAAAATTTCATCTTCTTAACCTTCGTAGAAAAAAAAATTATTACGAAAATACCATGATGACCTGTTTAGGTTAAATTAAGGAGCCTGCAAAATGACCTAAATTTCACAGGTCATATCTCCGAAAATATTTCAAACCAAGCTCTAAAATTTTTCGATGATGTTCCTTAGGATGTTGGCTTTTCACTCTATAAATTTCAGATTTTGAACCTTCGTAGAAAAAACGTTATAGCGAAAATGCCACAATGACCTGTTTGGAGCAGCGAAACCCTAGAATCTCAAATCTCTGATACCAAATGTTGTGAAGCCAGCTCCAAAAATAGAAGAAATGAGATATCAAAACCTTAGAAATAAGCCACTTCAAGGGGGAAACCTCCAATACATTACATGAATGAAAAATTCTTGGATGATTCAAATTACAAAACCTCCTTTCTATATATTGGAGTCCATGGGGCCACAATGTAATCATAGCTGACCTAAAAATAATAATTTAAGGGCACAATAATAACAATATGGGGGTTACAAGGGTACAATAATAACAATAAGGGGGTTACACTAACAACAATAAGGGACTATACTAGTAATATAGGGACCTAACACAAACTAGTTTTTCATGTCAACTCTTTATTTCTTTTATATGTTAATGTTACTTGTCATTTCATTTTCACTATATCAAGATCATTTTTATAGTTAAAGATTTATAATTTTCGACTGTGTTAGATGAAATTGTGAGAGGAAAACCATTCTTCTACCCACAAGAATGCCCCAAGTCTAGGGATAAGGGTGTCGAGTTGCAAAGGCTAAAGATGCATGGGTTAAAATTTTAGAAAGTGCATCGACAAAAATTGGCTTATATGAGAGCAAATATGGAGTCAAATAAAGGCCAAAAGTGCAAGTGGTCAATATGAATTGCAGTAGTACAACTAAACATTGATTGGGAGCCTCTAAGATATAAAGTTAGAATGAGAGTGAGGAAGAAGAATAACTCTTCAACGTAGTGTGTGGAACTAAAGATGACTCTCAGGCCTATGAAGATGAATTCAAGATGGTTGCTAAGTGAAAACAACGTACTATCTAGAGTGCCCATGATAAGGTAGGCTCTACCACACAAATTATGATACTTCTAAGTAGCGAGAAGGTTCCAAATCACAATTATGTGGGATCGATCCCAGGACCAAAATGAAAAAGGAAACTAATAATGAAATTTGAAAGTTGGTGAACCTAACTTATGTGTCAGTTTCAATACCAATACATGTTAGTCCAGATCAATTGTGAAGTTACAGGTGGGAGCCTCTAGGGTATAATAATAATAACGAGGAAGAATAATCGGGCTTGAAAGCAAAGTCATGATGGGACTAAAGAGGACTCCCAAGCCTGTGAAGAAAAATTCTACATGGGTGCTAAGTTACAACAAGGTACTATCTAGAGCGCCCATGATAAGGTAGGCTCTACAACACAAATTATGACACTTTTAAGCAACAAGAATTTTTTGTGCCATAACTTGGTGGGATCTATCTTAACACCAAAATGGAAAATGAAACTGATAATGCAAAATGTAAGGTGGTGAACCTAACCTATATGCTAGTTTCATTATCCAATACCTGTCAGAGTGGTCCAATCTTGTAAATACCAATATATTATGTATTTGAAGTCCAGCAGATATAATTAGGAACACTAGGCTAGAATTTAATATCTCCCATATATAAACTTCAGATAAAATATTTTGTTATAGAATACAAAACTTGAAAACATGTACCTTATATGTACAATATAATATAGTGGACCATGTAGCCTTGTGGCTTACACATAGTATTTCATCAAGACAGGCCTCCCTAAGCTCAATTCAAGGACTCCTTTGGTAGCTAAAGCCCATACCTTCTAGTTCTGGAATAAAATACTATCAATGAACCATAGTCATGGCTTCATTGAAATACCACTATGAAGGAAATTCAACATCTAAGAAATCATGAGAACTAGAAGGATTAAAAGGGGGAAGCAAGGGCTCCCATGCCCCCATCTCGGAGATCACTCGATTAACTGATGGAGCCAAGTTTTAAGAAGGAAAACATGAGTTCAAATCGATATTATTAGAAGCAATTGAGCATTGAGGACATTGTGCCACATAATTTAGTCGTTACAGACTAGATTCTACCTAAACACTAGGAACATACCAAAAGGGATTTTGAGCTAAAGGAGAATTATTATGGTGATTATCAAATGCAAGCTCATCAATAGTGATAATTCTTATGTTGTGAGGAAAATACACCACTCAAAAGAGCATAGAGACCACAACATTCATAGCATGGACATAATTAATCCCAATGATCATATTGAAGTCCAAAGGACTATTTAACACCACCATATCAATTAAAACAATATTCCCACCTAATCTGACAGGAAATTAAGGAATAATACCCAAAGAATCACCAACAATTATATCATAGGCGACCAAATAACTATGAGCTACTAGCAAATTAGGTTAACCTAAATCTTTCCAAGATGAGGAGGATAAAATTCTTATAGAGGATCCTCCATCCACTATAAATTGATAGACATTTATAGAATTAACTCTAACCTTTATTTTAAAATGTGCTAAAGAAGGAAGAAAAGGTTCAAAAATATTATCCCAATTAAGGGAAACACTCTTAGAACACGAAGGGGGTACACTCGAAAATATCAACATGCTCCCTAGTTTAGATGAATCTAAACTAGAAATGAGGAAGATGTTGGCATGCTCCCCCTTGATTTGCAAGATTGGCAAGAACAAACTCTATAGGGAACCACATCAGAACCACTTTGGAATCCTAGGACCTAGCCTTCATGGACTCATAGAGGGATCTCCCTATGTAATTTTCTATAAATGATATGTCTTTGTGTTTTGGTTTTATGATTTTATGCTAGTTATGAAGTTCTAAGGACTTGTTCGTTTTGATTGATTAATTCGTAGGTTAACAAATCTGTGGTGTGATTAATTGAGGGATTGTTTCAGCTGAATAGATAGACCATGAGAAACATTAATCCATTGGGCTATGGAGTCATAAAAGGATTTAATTGTTCATCAACTCTACAAGGGTTTTCATAGGGCAAGCTAACTATATCAAGTGGATCTCTTATATTAGATGACATATGAAATGACAATAAGTTTTGAAAGGAGTAAGTCAGTTAAGAATCTTCTAACTCTACTTCAACTAGAAAAACCTTTTAGGTAACTGTTTGAGAAAAACCAAAGGACAGGGCATACCATAGACTTCTTTGGCCATAATTTAATAAGAAAACCTTTAAGACAACAATCCAACAATCCAAAGACTACTTTCAGGCAAAGAAAACATTTAAGATAACAATGAGTGCAACTAAAGAGAAAGATAAACGTATGTTATTTAATAAAACACTCTAAGGACCTTCAAAGCAACAATTTAAGACATACCAGAGGACAGGGAATACCATAGACTTCCCTAGATGGACTCTACTAAGTATACTCCAAAGAAAAGGTGTAAAAACAATATTTCAAGCTACACCAAAGGACAGGGCATACCATAGACTTCTTTGGCTTGACTCTATTAGATCATTTCCAAGACAAAAACTAGGTGGAACCAGAGAGAAATTAAGAATTATCTAACAAACCTTGCAGAAGAAAACATTAAGATAAAGAATGTGGATAGAATTAGTGTGCTAAGATAGCATATCCTAATCTATTTTTTTTTTCTTTTATCAGAAAAATAGTGGACAAAATGGAAAACAGAAGGAAAACATTGACAAAGAAGGAAAAATTCACCATTAACATAGCTCAAGAATCTTGTGAACATGCTTGTATTACTAATGTTTAAAACAGTTACATTACTACATGTACATCAGATCTCTACAAATCAGAGCTTTCTCAAATCCAACCTAGCAATCCTCAACTAGCTCAGCAACAACAATCAGCCAATCAACCACCAACTAACCAACATTAAAAATTAATAATACATGCAGTATTTATCGTCAAAAGAAGGAGGTGATCCTAATCTAGGGTTTCAAATGTGTATTTATTACAGAGTTAATTCATTTTTGACCTTTGAGACCATGCAAGGCTCAAGGAAAAATATCTGAGAGTGATTCACTGTAATAATAACTCATATCTTAAATTCTGAGCTAATTTTGGGAAATATTTTATTTTAGGGCTTTCTCAATAACTTTTACAATAACTACTGGGTAGATGAGAAATATCTCTAATTGTTTGTAATAACTGTTGATTTTTTATTGAAAGAAAACATTATGTATGTGTCCAGATGTCCTTTTGAGGAAGTAAATGGCTTTTATATGATTATTCAAATTTGCCTTTGTGCTGATCTGTCTTTTGTTTATCCTTTAAACTTAGTTTTAGGCCTTTAAACCTTGGATTTCTCCTCTTAAACTGTTTTACTGCTTTATCTTTGCATCTCTGTCTTGTAATTATTTTTATTCTTCTATATTCATCTCTGCTTCTTGATTTGACTTCGATCTTCCTGTTTTTGTGCCTTTACCTATGATTAGCCTTTTTAAACTTTGATTTTAACTTTTAATCCACTAATTGTTACAATCCTTTGAGTGTCTCTTTCTCTTCACTATGCTTTTGTCTATGTTTACTATGCAGGGTAGGCATCTTCCATTGTTCGAGGGTTTAGATAACACAAATGATCATGAATCGTTTGGGGTTTATGCTTTACATTACACCTATGGTATTTTTATTTATAAAATAATTCTCTGGATCGTCACCCATAACATTAATTTAATTAATTTCGGACCCTTGGGATGCACTTTTACCCTTTTGCCATGAAACCTGCACACTAAACAACCAATTAATATTTTAAATCCTGCGTGGGGGTCTTTTCTATGTTTTTTTGGCCTTCTGGAGTGTTTCACCAGTGAAAATGGTGGTTTGGACTTCATCACAGAGGCAGGAACCTTTGGGGAGTTTGAATGGAGGCAGAGGTATTAGATTTTGGCGCGAAGAGAAAAGGTGGTTTTTGTGAGCAGGAAGGTGGTTTTCGCATTGGTTGAGGGGTGGTAATGGTTTTGGGGAATCGGGTGCAATTCCATTCATAGAGCACTGCGTGGTGGATGCAATCCGAGCGAAAACCGCCTATTTCTCAAGTTTTGGGAATGTTAACCCCCGTGCAAGATTTGGTGCGATATGTGACAGGAGTCATCGAATCTCGGGGGAGATAGATCTACGATGGTCATGAGTTTAGAGGGGACGGGTAAGTGAAGAGGTGGGGTCTGGGTGGATAGGTGGCGGAGTATTATTGAAGTGTGGGGATTGGTGTAAGGGGCCCGGGTTTTAATAAAACATGCGAAAAGCATTTATTTTATAAAGGTAAGGGGAAGATCAAAGAGCAGGGGGTAATAAACATTAAAGCAGGGGCTTTAATAGTTATAAATGTTAGGCTAAAAACACAAAGTTTGAGTCTTTATATTAAAAACAGAGTTTTAAATATAAAACAAAAGGTCTTGATAGGTTAATTTTTGATTGAAAACAATGTAAAAGAGGATATTTTACATTTTTTTTATGATATAAGGGAAACAGATTAAGGTGAGGGGGTTTATGGGGGTTTTGTGGGAGAAAATGAGTGAAAATGAGAGTTTTGGGATGGAGAGAAGGGTGATAATGAGGGAAGTAAGCCGAAAATGAATCTTTTAAGAGCAACAAAGTGATTTTTAGAAGGAAATCTAAGAGATAGTGAAAATGGTTTTATGAAGATAATGAAGGCACTGAGATTTCTAAAGATAGCTGATAGGCAAGGAATGCTATCATTAGTTGTTTGTATAAAAGTCACCTAGAGAATTTGTAGAATAAAGGAGGATAACATAAGACATGGATAATAGACACTTCACCCCTCAAAAGAGGAGTTGGATCAACCAATGATTGCATTGGATCGACCACTTCATAAACCAATGGTTTGATAGATTTCTAAGAAACCATAGAACATTCAGGATTAAAAGAACCCTTATAATCTGACCACGACATTTGTACCACTAAAATATTAAGACAAAAATAAGAAATTTTATCTCCCTTACACAACCTACAAAGGAACTTAAGTTTAAATATTCTATCCCTAGGTATATTATTAGCATCAATGCCCCCTTCATCACTTGCAATGGTTGGTGGTAATTCTCCACATGAATTTCAATGGTTGGTGATTGCTCTCCAACATGACTTTCAGAGGTTGGTGACTCATTTCCAGTATGACTAGTAGGGACTGATATTATTCCCTGAGCATGACTTGTAGAGGCTAAAGGATTGTCTACAATATGAATTGGAGAGGTCGATTATGATTCATTAATAATTTTTTTCTTCTTGTTATTCCTCCACTTTACATCATTTTTACACTTCTCGTTATTGGTTGCTAGACTTTCAAGAGATGGGGCAAAAAGAGGAAGCCTGTATTTCTCTAGTAAAGAAGATGACATGTTCATATAAAGAGTAACACTAACATAATGGCATACTAAAAAACATTCAACAATAATGACACATCTCTCAACAAATTTCATTACCAAACTCATATATTTATACATGTGAGGAGAGATCTCGAGATAATTTAATCTCCACAAATATCTCAACCAATCACTCCACAAATATAAGATTAATTAGTCCACAAATCACTCCATATTTTCCTCATTGAAAAAAAATACAACAATAATAAAATTTGACAAAGGAATCATTATTCCATCATTTCTCCCCCATAATTATTATTTTTAAATATTACAATATCATCTTTGAATTTACAGAACTTTCCCTTAGATAGTTCTTTGGTGAATATATCAGTTACTTGTTTATCTATTTTGTAGTACTTGATATCGATTCACTACAAGAAAAAAGGACATTGGTGAGGGGAGAAAAATGTCACCATAAGCTTATTGGTGATGGTCAAAAGAGCCCTTGTCACCAAAAAATAAACGTTACCAAAGGTGGCATCACCAAAAGTATAAGTGTTGTGGTGACGTTCAAGGTTCATCACCAATAAATATTTATAATCACGGATAGTGACCGTCACCATTTCATATGAGCAATGGTGAAAAAAAATAGCCTCGATCACTAAAAAAATGAACGTCACCAAAGGTGGCATCACCGAAAGTATGTGTTGTGGTGAAATTCAAAGTCCATCATGAATATTGATTATAATGACAGATAGTGATCGTCACCATTTCGTATGAATAACAACATTTTATTGTGATGACCTTTCATGGGCGTCACTATTGGTGCATATATATATGGTGACATTCGTTGACCGTCACCATTTCATATTTGGTGAGGGTCACAAAATGTCATGATAAGCTCATTGGTGACTTCAAGGTCTAACACAAATAATGACTATAATGACAAATGATGACCCTCACCATTTCATGTCAACAACAATGATTTATGGTGACAGACCTTTCATGGTCATCACTATTGATGCATATAGATGGAAGCATTCGTTGACCGTCACCATTTCATATTTTGGTGAGGGTCTAAAAATGTCACCAGAATCTCATTACTGATGGTCAAAAGAGCCCCCGTCACCAAAAACTAATCACCTCCATTCCATATGAATATCAGGGCACAATGGAATCGAACCACCAACCTCCTGCTTGTAAGGAAGGTGCTCTTCCATTGAGCTAGCACCCTTTAAAGAATTATTCTTAAAAATTATATCTTGAAACTTTATAGATTGTAAATTCTACAAATTTCAATAAATTAAAGTCTCGACAATATTTTATTAAACAAGAAAAACATCATTGAAGTTGCAGATCCCTACCTAATTGTTATGGAAGTTATGAAAAGTGGGTGGAGGGAAAAATAGTTACGTATAAGAGACTCAATATGTTGAGTTGAATAATCAATTAGAATTGAAACTCTGAAGACATTTATAGCCTACAAATGACCTATAATCCGCAAATGCACCAAATATTGCAAAGAAAATGTCATAAGTGGATAGCATATGGAAGAAGAGCATTGATGAAGAAATATGAAATATGTTATAGGTTGAATGAAAGAAAAATAACAATGTTGTTATTGTTGGGTGACTTTTTATAATTGGGACATTTGTCTTTCCTTTATCACGTAAATATTCAAATTAAAATTATAAATTTTAGATATCTAAATGATATCTAAATTTTTGTGCAAATGTATCATGGATCTCCAAGGAACCATAGGAATATATCTATATATATATATATATATATATATATATATATATATATATATATATATATATATATATATATATATATATATATATATATATATATATATATATATATATATATATATATATATATATATATATATATATATATATATATATATATATATATATATATATCCCCTTCACATAAAGCGACATGCAATTTAGAATTTCACAAGTCCGCACTCAAAACATGACAAAAACCAACAAATAAAAAAAAATGAAAATTATTACAGTAAGAGTGTCTCTTTTCAGCAGTGGATACAAAACAATAACATAATAATTAGTTCACTTTAAGACTGCAAAACATTGGAAAAAAAAAATGGACTTAATTCTAATGAAGAAAAAGAGTTTATACTAAATCACAAATATTTATGTATAAGATACTCAGTATGTTCGGTTGAATACTCAATTAAAAGTGAAACATTGAAGACAATTACAACCTATAAATAACCTATAATTGTAAAACCTAAAATTTGCAATTACACTAAATATTGATTTCTCACCTTGTGAATCATGTAAATCTGTTGTGACAACATAAAATTCTACCTTTAAAAGGCTGATTTGCATGCCAAAAGGTAAAAAACAATGAGTATATATGACACAATTATGAATAATGGAAAATATGATGATCACATTCATAGGATTCATAAAGAAGAAGACGTCTTATATTGTTTAGCTTTGAAATATAAACAAGTCGTCCAACTTGCCTATCACTAATGATGACCTCTTGCAACAAACTTTGTTTGAATTTGACAGATTGCATTAAAAGAATGATTACTCTATGAAGAAATTATTTCCAACTAAGCAATTCCTATAAACAAATATGAAAATATTCATTAAGTAGAAAGATCATTCTATCATAATATCATGTTAGACAACCTAAAGTATACTAAACATCATTTATATACATCTTATAACATCACCTCAATTTCAACTATCTCTTTATGCAAAATTCCTTCAAGCTCTACAATTTGTCTCCTTGATTCAGTGACCTTAATACCAGAATAAAAGCATCCAGATGTGGAAATTTTTTTCCCTATTTAATAGAGAAAATTAAAAACCTCTCTAGACAACATTTCCACTTTATCTACAACCTATACATTTGCATCAAAATGCACAAAAATTTGGATCTAGGGGGTCATATGCCATAGGTATGATAGGCATATAAATTAATTAGAAAAAATCTACACATATGTATAATTTGTATCATAAAGTACCTTTGCAGCTTCCTTTCCAAACCAATCTTGTTGATGTGGATCATGGAACTCTAATTTTGAAGGTGGAAAATGCAGAGACAAAACATTTATGGAGGAATATCATAAAAATGATATCATACTACCAAACCTCTCACAATGAATTTGGGAAGAACATAGGTCCAATATATTAGTATAGAATAGACATTAACTATCATACCAAATTATGGGTACTCCAGAAAAATCATGACTTACACAAATTATGAAAGATATCACAAGGTCAAAATAAAAATAAAAAATATGGAAATTGCTTCCAAATTATAAAGAAGCCAAATTTAGTGGCATAAGAAGAGAGAACATTGTGGAAATGCTTTAGGTGTAGCTTTAAATTTTACTTCATGGTTTAGCATATTCCCTAAATCGTGGTGGTTGAAAGGGATGGAAAAGGGTAAGTGGAGAGAGAACTCAACACTGCATGGTACATTTGATGAAAAAAATAAAATTAAAAGCTCACAGAGGAAGCTTTGAGGCCATAATTTGAAGAATTTCTTTCTATCTTATATGGAGAAGGCAACATATAATTGGAAAGAGACAACACTGCTAGTGCATTTAGAGAGGGTATTGTAGATCCAGAGGGAAGCTACCACGACATTCATGTTTTAGAATGAGACCTAGACTCTTTCCTCCAGAAAAAAAATCTCAAATCATGTGGTGTGTTTCAGTGGTTCTCCCATTTATAACACCTACAACTATTATGACAAAAACGTTGATGGAAAAATAAAGCAGGCGAAAAAGGAGGGTCGAGAATTATGGTGAATGGCCTTTTCCTGAACATCCTGTAGAAATTTATATAACTGATATGTTATACATCCATGATTCTCCTTATCACACACTATTTGACTTCATGCACAATACAGAAACTCTTCTACCATTGATCATTAATTGCAGAAATAAAAACAATCGCATGCGCACATTAAAACCATAAACATTCACACATATTGTTACACCATTTTTTTGGTCATCTAACCTATTATCATTAGATGGACCCAAGTACACCATGTAAGACCAATTTTACCCTAAGTAAAATTGCTTTCACTATGTAAAATAACTTAATAAACCACATTTATTAGGTTGTTTATGGTCTAAACAGGAAACCCCAAAAGGAAATATTAAACAAACCTATTTTGTTTCATTTTCCTCATGGAATAATTAATTAAACCATAATTTAATTATTATTCCCATTCATGTTTAACCCAAAAACAAAGAAATTAATTAGATAAACCTTTATCTATCTTATTATTTTCTAGGAATAATTATTTAAATCTTATTTAGATAATATTCCTTGTTAAATATGACCAAATCACCCACAAATAATTAAATAAATCATTATTTATTTGATTATCTTCTAACCTCTTCCTTAAAAAGATAAATAAATCATTTATTTATTTATTTTTGACAAATTAAGGGATTTGACCCAAGTCAAATACCTTTTCCCTCCAACAAATATAATAAAATATTCCATAAAAGTGGATCTAGATCTGGTTAACCCATGCACCAAGATCTAGAATGACCCAATATTTTGTTATAAATAGGAGGGTTTTTTCTACCATTCTTCACCTTTTGTTGCCTATTAGATCACTCTGGATCTATACACTTGGTCCCATTTTTCCATCATTTGCTGTGTGAGCTCCCATTGAGCTCTATTCTTTGCATTGGGTTTTCTACACCAGCAAGAGAGAGAAATCTTAGATCTGAAGTGCTGAGGACTTCCAAGAACCCATCCCACTGAGGAGAATTGGATACGCCTTCTTGTTTTCCTCCCAGGTGCCCAATTAATATAAAAATTCTTTGAAAAATTGTTCTTGTCTTTTCTATTGGTATATGGAGCAAACCCTTGTTTTTACTGCTTAATGTCTTTTCATGCATAGATCTGGTTGTTTGCATCTCTTTTCTTGTTCTACTAACCGCAGATCTGAAGATATTGGCAGCCACTTTTGTTGTTAGGGCTATTAGTTATGCGTAGCTAAAGTGGTCCTTTTTCGTACACTTCGAAAAAGGATTCATACTAACAAATGGAGACTCCACACGGGTTTTAAATTACGACCGCTGTCGTTTTTCATATTCCTGCATATCCAGCTACTTCAGACCCTAGGGTTTCTTTTCAGCTGTTTATTTTCCCTATTTTTATGTTTTTTTTCTCACATAAAACCCTAAACAATATGATATAAACAGAGTAATGGAAGATGATTTGCAGCCACTATTGTAGTGGCAACTTTGTGCTGCAGCTAAACGGAGAAAATTACTACCAGAAAATCTATACTTGTGAGACAGCGGGCGGTCACACTTTGGCCCTGGCACAGGCTGGACGTCGGGTCTTGCTGCCAGCACCTGCGGCTGCCCAGAAACGGGTCGAGAACACACGACTTTGCCAATTTTTCAGTCATTTTCTATAATTTTTTAGGGTTCTGTTGAAGCCTCTGTCAGGGTTTTCCAGCCTCTGTTTCAGCCCGCTTTGACCTGGTTTTGATCTATTTTAGCTCATCTAAGTGGGAACCTAGCCCCCTAGGGATTCAGTACCCTCCACTTTTTGTGGAAGAGTTTTTAGCTGTTTCAGCCTCTGTTTTTCTGAGTTTCAGCTCCCCTTTATCCAGATCTAATACCTCCTTTTCAGATTCATTTAAATCAACCTTTCTTCCTTTCAAATCACCTCTTGTCGTTTTGTTTGGACCTCTCTTTAGGACTTCCTCCCTGTCCTTGCCGCTTTTTGCTGATTTCGTCTTTTTTTCCCAGCCACCTTTCCTCTATCTCTTGGCTGTGATCTGCACCTCTTTTCAGCAGCTTTATCCTTTAGATCCATGTCCCTTTTGACCTTAGATCTATTGGCCTCTTTTCCATGCGTTTCCCCTAGATTTTTTCCTTTCCTTTTAGATTAGTTTTGAGAGACCCACCTTATTGGGTTAGATAAATGCACAAGTAGCTGTTAATTTTCTGTTATTTCAGCATTATATACTGTTCTCTGCAGATTTATTTTCAGTTACATAGCACACTTTTTTCTTGCTCTCAAAATGGAAAGGTTTTAAAAATTAGAATTAACGCATGCCACACACTGACCCTAAGTGAAGAAGCGCCTGGTTAACACCACCTGGCAAAGAATCTAAAATTAATTGTCACTGCACATTTTCTGCCCTTGACCTCACTTGAGTCTGTCCCCTTCTGCCCTTGTCGGTTTCCTTCTTCCCGTCATCATTGCGCCCCCAAGGCGCCTTTCCCGGAGACTTCTTGGCCTTCACCCTCAGTTTCCGGTCGATCGACCTGCTTCGTCCCACCGTCGTCGAGCCAGTCCTCCTCCGAGTCTGCACTCCGACTCCTCTCCTGATTCATTGGGTTCTCCTTCTCCTCCTGGTTCTCCCCCTGTCACCTTCACTATGTCTGGTCCAGGGCCTAACGCTGGTGATGCTCCAGGCCCTAATGCTGAACCTGCCACTAGCAGAACCGCCACAGGAACTACCTCGTCCACACCCTTGCTGCCGTACATTGCAGGCCTCAGCCTCCCCGATTTCAATCAGTTGATCAACGACCCTATCCGCCACGATGTTGGTTGGCCTGCTATGCCAACCAAGCTCCCCTCCAACATCCCTAAGTTTGAAGGCCTTGCTGGAGAAGATCCAACCAATCATGTCCGATCTTTCCACATGTGGTGTTCCTCCAATTCCATTACCGATGACTCCATCCATCTTCGTTTGTTCCAACACACGCTTACCAGCGAAGCTTCTAAATGGTATGTTGAACAAGCCACCTCTTCCCATACCACCTTCGCGACCCTTGCCCAAGCCTTTTTATTTTATTTCCAGCTCCCTCTCCGATACGATATTGGCACGGAGCTCTTGACTTCTTTCAAGCAAACCTCTTTGACCCACCTTTCCGCCCATGTTCAGGAATGGCGACGAAGACGAAGCTTATGTCGAGCCCCCCCCTTCAAAGATCGGGTTTACATGGACTGGTTCCTTCGCACCCTCTTAGCTCCTATTGGCAAAGATGTCGCCTCTCACTTTCCTCAAACTGAAGAAGCCGCCCTCCAAATAGCCTTGAAATATGACTTGATCTACGCTCAATCTGATTATGTTTATACCGTTCTTCCTGACCTCCCCAGGCCCGGTGGCGCGAACACCCCGGGGGCATCTCATTCCGCCGAAGGCATCGTTGGAGCCCTTTCCCATCCGTACGCTCAACCTCCTATGGGCTATGGTCTCCCTCAAGGAGGGGCCAGCACCTCTAGCACTCTCCCCCATCCCGGTAGCATGTATCCAGGATACGGCATGCCTCCTCCTTTTTCCCAACCTCCTGCTTACCTCAATGTTTCCCAACCCCACCATTACCCTTATCCGCAGCCTGGTGCGCCAGCTCCTCCAACATATGTGCTTTCATCTCCCTTGCCTCCTCAAAACCTGCAACAGCACTTACAGCCCCCTCAAGGGCAAGTATTTTCACAGTAGGACGCGACTAATCCCCCTTCTTCTCAAAGAAGGCGGAGAGGCAATCAAAACCAATCTGCCCCTGGTACCCATGGACCTAATCCTGGTGTGGACCCTAACACTGCCAACCAGCAACAGGGCACTCATCCCAAGCTGGACAGGCCGCTTCGCACAAATAAGCCTTGTTCGTGTTGCGGTGTTTATGGTCATTACACCCATGATTATCCCCTCTTACCCCATATGCGGCAGATGTGGGAGTCTCAAGCCACATTGCGCGGACAACACACCTCCCCTCATGCTCCTCCTAATGTGGCCACTACCCAACCAGCTGTGTTTACTGATCCTTTTTCTCAGCAAGGATTCGTGGCTACCCAACCGCCTGATAGCCAGGACACCACTCCCCCTTCCCTTTCTGGTTCCTCTGACTACCAGATCCTTATGATGCACTCCGATCCTTCCCCGACCGTCGACCTTCACCTTCAAACTCGGTCTCGCCAGTACCCCAAGCCTCCTGCTCAGTCTGCCCTCGAGCCTCCTTCTTCAGGTTATATAGAGCCTCTTTTGACATCCAGTGGTCCCTTACATATCCCTCAACCCAAAGTTGAGGTTCATACCAAGATTCCTAAGGGACCCCTACGTCGAAATGCTACTTCCGGTCGAGCTGCTCATTGGTATATTATAGTAGATGATTTGGCACAATCTCCTGCTGCCATTTCCACACTAGAAATCCTCCAGTCGTGCCCTTCCCAGAAGAAGGCTCTACTATCTGCCGTGGGCGCTGTAGATCCTGCTGATGACCAAATGATTGTTTTCGACGCCACTCAATTGGACCATCCCCCTCTTCCTGCCTCCGTCGCCTTCCAAATCCTAGTCAAAATCTGGAACGCTAACGTTTCTCGGTGCATAATTGATGAAGGGGCATCCACCTGTGTGATGTCCACTTTGGTTTGGAAGCAACTCGGATCCCCTAAGATGGCCCCTTCCACGATCACCCTTCGAGCATGGGACGGCCACGCCTCCCAACCCATTGGCCTTTTCCATAATTGTCCTATCACCCTCGCCGATAAGACTATTTGCGTTGACGTCGAATTCATAGACGCCCCGCTAGACTACAACATTATATTGGGGTGAAGCTACACCTATGCTATGTCTGCTGTCCCATCCGTGGTTTTCCGCAAGATGTGTTTCCCCCATAATGGAAAGATAGTCACCATTGACCAGTTGACATATCATGAACCAAAATCTCAGACCTCACCTGAGACGACCATCTCTTCTGTAGCCAACAAGAAAACAGTCGATTCCTTGACCAGTGTCTCCCCTGGCGTTTACAAATATTCCTCCCTGCTTGGAGCTTTTCCTAATCTCCCTCCTCCTCCCATCACTGATCCCAGCTTATCGAATGTTTGCATGATGCAATCGTCTCAGGCTGCCCTTAAACAACCTGCTTTGGCTAGTCAGCAACCTCCCTCTCGCCCTCCACAACCTGCTCCTAGCCATTCCTCTCAGCCAGCCTGACCTCCTCCTTCTAGCTCTCCCCCTACAGCTGGTATCCCTAAACCCCTTTATCCTCCTGGATCGGTTCCCCCAGGCCTTAACCATCTCGGAGCCGTCCCTCCTGGTCATTACCCTGCTGGACAGATACCTTTCCTGGCTCCCCCTCCCGGAGTATTTTTTGTCCCCGTCATGGCCACCCTCTCTCTCCCTAACCTGACCCTAGGCATACCCATTTGGTACATTGACCCTCCAGCCGCTACCCCACACAGTCACCCCAAACCTTACCTTGCTTTGACACCGGTTCAACCGGTCCCCCTCACTCCCTCCAGGCCCACCGTACCTCCCCAGGACCCTACCCCTGTAGTGCTAGCCCCGAGAAAGAAAGGAAAATCTCGTAAGGGGGCAACCCATCAGGACCAGGCCACCCCGACAACCCCTACACCCCCGCGACCGCCAAAGCTCGCTATCCAATGCGCTTTGTGCGATCTCGTCGTCATGCCACCCATATGTGTCCTGAATTTCCGCACCTCAAGATCCTGGTCAACGAGACGTTCCCCGACTCTGACGTCCCCAAAGTATACGTCACTATCCCGGACTCTATCCCGAAACTCAAAACCTTGCGCACAAACCACCCTTGCGCTTTGTGCGATTTCCACGGCCATTACACCCACCTCTGTCCCCGCCTTGATGAGTATCGTTCCTCCTTGGACATGTACCGTCGATTCAAGGCTACTTCGATAGGATCGGAGGATCTTACTACTCCCATTCACATTCCTCCTCCCGCTATCGACCCAACAGAGCTGTCAACCACCATTTTGTACTTGTCATAATCCTTGCGAGATAATTCACCTACCCTTCAACCGGTAGATACTCTCGGCTCCTCCTCAGCCGACCTTGGATCTGTTGATACTGTGCATCTGAGCCCTTCTCCTCCTGATGACCCGTCACACATCACTACCTCCTCAGGTGACCTTTCTTCCTCCAGTCTTCCCATCTTCTAGTCCGATGAAGACATTATGGAAGCTATGACCAACCCCGACTTCCCATGGGACGATATGCACCATCGTGCATACTTCCTCCCACAGCAGTCCCATGACCAATTTGCTATGGAAACCAAATACTTCATTCCCCATGTAGTCAATTGGTTCAAAAACCCCATCCCTGCACCTGATGCTTTCGAAGAAGGAAACATGGCCAATATCTCTCCTACCATCAAAATTGACATTTCAATCCAACCAGGAATCGAAGAATATATCACCTTGGGCGCCCAATGCACCCCGGAAGAAATCCAAGCTTACACCAAGCTTTTCAAAGAATTCCGTGATATTTTCGCCTGGTCCTATTCTGAAATGCCCGGACTTGATCCCGCCATTGTCGAACACCATATCGACACCTAGCCTGATGCCCAACCGGTCCGTCAAAAGTTGAGACCCATTCATCCTTCCAGACATGACGCTATCAAAGCTAAAATCGATAAGCTCAAGCAGGCTGGTTTCATTTACCCCATTGAATATACCACTTGGGTATCCAACCCAATTCCCGTTCTCAAGAAACAAAGCACCATCCGTGTCTGCACAGACTTTCGCGACTTGAACAAAGCTTGTCCCAAAGACAACTTCCCCACACCGTTCATTGACCAAATCATCGACGAGTGTGCAGGGCATGAGGTTCTATCCTTTATGGACGGTTTCTCCAGATACAACCAAATTGCTATCCGTCCAGTTGATCAACTCAAAACTGCATTCATTAATCCATGGGGAACTTTTGCTTACCGGGTCATGCCTTTCGGCCTAAAAAACGCCAGTGCCACTTTTCAACAGGCCATGTCTTATTGTTTCCATAACTTAGCTCATATTATCCTTGCGTATTTAGACAACCTCACTACATGTTCTAAGCATCGGGCGCAGCACCTCCACGATCTGCGTACCATTTTTCTCCGATGTCGCAAGTATAATATCCGCCTTAACTCGTTGAAATGCGTCTTTTTCATTCCTGTCGGTCGTCTCTTAGGCTTCATCATGTCTAAGGATGGTATCACTCTTGACCCTTTGAAAGTTCAAGCCATTCTTGAACTTCCTATTCCGCGTACCCTACGCCAGCTCCAAAGTCTCCAAGGAAAAGCTAATTTTCTTCGTCAGTTCGTCCCTGACTATGCCACCACCGCACATGGGTTCCTTAGATTCCTCCGATCTACTATCCCATTTGTTTGGGATTCCTATGCTCATGAGTCTTTTGATGCCCTCAAGCAGGCTCTCACATCCGCTCCCTTGATCCACCCTCCCGACTTTGATCGGGACTTCATCCTGTATATCTCTGCTTCCACCTATTCAGTCGTTGGAGTCCTTATCCAAGAAGATGACAATGGTATCGAGCATGTGATTTACTACGTCAGTAAGAACCTTGTAGGGCCCCCTGTTTCCTACTCATATGAAGAAAAATTAGCACTGGCTGTCGTGTTCTCAGTCCAAAAACTTCGTCATTATATCCTCATGCGCTCCACCAAGGTTGTGACTAATTCCAACCCCCTGGCTTTCGTCTTGAGTCATCGTATCCTCACTGGGAAGTACGCCCGTTGGGTCATTATTCTTCAGGAATTCGACCTCGAATTTCTCACACCCAAGAGTAAGAAAGGCTTAGCCCTCATTGAGCTCATTTCTGAATTACCTACCGGATCGCAGGACCCTCCAGTTAATGATGACTTTCCTGATGAACACTTATTTTCCATTACTTCTGACGACCCGTGGTATGGCGATATTCTTACTTACTTGCGAACCCAAAAGTTCACCCTCCACCTTTATCGTGAGGCTCGCCGACGTATCCGACACCAAGCTCCCTGATACCTCCTTATCGGCGACGACCTCTATCGTCGCGGGGTTGATACTGTCCTTCGTCGTTGTCTCACACACGCTGAAGCTGAATAGGTCCTTAATGCCTACCATAGCGGTGCTTGCGGTGGCCACTTCTATGGTCTTGCTACTGCCCAGAAAGTCATGCGCGCTGGGTATTTTTGGCCTTCCCTCTTCAGTGATTGCATTGAGGCAGTCAAACACTGTCCCAATTGCCAACATTTCACCCCTAAGGCGCGAGCTCCCCCAGCTCCCCTCCATCCGGTCGTCTCCACTGGTCCCTTCTGTGAATGGGCCATCGAATTTATGGAGTGTCGCCTGCCATCCGCTGGTAACCACAGATATATCATCGTGGCAGTCGACTATTTCACAAAATGGGCCGAGGCCATGCCTACATTTAACAACATGGCAGCTACCACGGCCCTCTTTTTCTTTAACCACGTTATCGCTCGATTCGGAGTTCCGAAACAACTGGTCTCTGACCATGGCAGAAATTTTGAAGATGAGATATGGCGCGAGCTATCCTCATTGTTGGGTTTTGAGTACCAATATTCCTCCTCCTATTACCCCCAAGGTAATGGCCAAGTTGAAGCATTCAACAAAATTCTCAAGACTATGCTTCAACGGACGGTGAATAAGCACAAAACCAACTAGCAGCTCATGCTCTTCCTTGCTTTATGGGCCTATCGGACTTCTGTTAAAACCGCCACCGGGTTCACTCCTTTCCACCTCGTTTTTTGGTGAGGAGGCAGTCTTACCAATAGAGTGTGAAATCCCTTCCCTGCATCTGGCCATCGAACTTCTCCCTGGCACCCAACCTCTAGAACAACGACTTATCATGCTCGAGCGTGCTTCCGAAGACCGCCGTGTTGCCTTGCAAACCATGGAAGCAGCAAAGAAACGCACCAAAGCCCAGCATGACCGAAAAGTCCAGCCTCGCACTTTTCACGAAGGCGATCTTGTTCTAGTCTATGACCAGGCCCATGATGTCCTTGGTCATGGAAAGCTCGACTCATTATGGCTAGGCCCTTACATCATCAGTAAGGATCTCTGTAAGGGGGCATACCTCTTAG
This sequence comes from Pinus albicaulis, assembly GCA_034641835.2. NCBI lineage: Eukaryota > Viridiplantae > Streptophyta > Pinopsida > Pinales > Pinaceae > Pinus > Pinus albicaulis. The sequence continues at coordinate 313,500,957 of CM076571.1, forward strand.
AGGATTTCGAAGGCAATCCCCTTCCTAACCCTCGCAATGCGCTCTATCTTAAGAAATATTACGCTTAGCATTTCCCTTCTGAAATGCATGTTTTATTTTCATTTAGATAGCCAGCATATTTTTTCGTTTTTTGTGTTTAACCCTTCACCAAGACACATTTTTTCTAAGAAGGGTCACTTCACCTCTCCTTAAAATCGAATTTCCTCACTTACGACACTTGTACTTGGGGCACCATTTTGCCTCCTTACTTGTCTTTGTTCATGATGATTTTTGTCATGAGTTACCATCTTGTACTCATGTTTTCATGGTCCCCCATTGGGCCTTTACTGTGTGGCAGCATCATTGAGTCGCACTTGTTTAGAGCATCCAAGTTGAGTCATCATCGCATTCATGGAGTCTATCCCGAGTCCCTTTGTACCCCATTATAATCCTCCATCCTTCATTGCTTGGTCTCTCTCTTGTGTCGCACATTATGACCTCCAGTCCCATTGTCCCCTATCCCTTATGATATTGTGTTAGTCGCTGCCATGTTATTCATGCTCTTTATGCTCTAACAAGGGAAGTCTTCCATTCGCTACTCAGTCCTTTGCATTTCACCATCATCATTAGTGTCAGTCTGTCCGTCACTCTACTATTGTCTCTCATGCCTTAGTTGAGGATCTCTCATTGCCTCACCTATGGCGGACCTCCTTCTGTCGACATCAGCTCATTCCTTCCAGAAGCCAGGTCTAGAGGGAGGTGTACCTTGGTTCCAGCTTCCACTCTTGTTCGGTGCCTCAGATCAGGCAAAGGGATCTCTCGTTTCCCTTTGACTTGGTTGTTTCTCCACTCCAGCTCCTTTCAGCATGACCGAGATCCGTATACATGATGGTTCAGTGATACAGTAGCAACTCTTGATGATTCCCAGGTGTGTGTGAGATGTCTCAACCCTCATGAGGGGGTGGCCCTACAGGTAGCCCCCCACATGCTCGGATGACCTCCTCCTTGCAGCCTTCGATGCAGCTCCAGATATTTGATGATGTTGGCCTTAGCCACTTGCAGCGCCTCTTTGATTTGCATGTATCAGTCAGATTTTGTGAGCCCTTCCCCATGTACAGGGGGCATTTGGGTTGTATTTGTATCTCATGTACTCAGATATTATTGTACAAGTCCTGGCTGTTATCCCAGGCATAGCATGTATATGGGATTCCTCATTGTATTTTTATCTGGCTCATGATTATGCCGGTTGTACTTTATGGTTCGGTCCCTTGTTTACTGGACACACTATTCTTTTGTACTTTGTCTCGGCGGGCATAGGTATGCCTCCCCCGCCGTCTTCAGCACAGGTACTCTCTCATAAAAAGAGACTTGTTGCTCCTGCGAGTCTCGTCTCCTCAGGGTCTAGTTCTTTAGCACACTATCTACCTTGCATTTCTCTCTCTGACTTCCCTTTTGTTGTCTAGTGACTGAGTTCTTACAACGTACTTCGGTCATACGATTTTCTCCTGACACTCGCACGCTGGGGGGCAATCTGTTACACCATTTTTTGGTCGTCTAACCTATTATCATTAGATGGACCCAAGTACACCATGTAAGACCAATTTTAGCCTAAGTAAAATTGCCTTCACTATGTTAAATAACTTAATAAACCACATTTATTAGGTTATTTATGGTCTAAACAGGAAACCCCAAAAGGAAATATTAAACAAACCTATATTTGTTTGATTTTCCTCATGGAATAATTAATTAAACCATAATTTAATTATTATTCACAGTCATGTTTAACCCAAAAACAAAAGAAATTAATTAGATAAACCTTTATTTATCTTATTATTTTCTAGGAATAATTATTTAAATCTTATTTAGATAATATTCCTTGTTAAATATGACCAAATCACCCACAAATAATTAAATAAATCATTATTTATTTAATTATCTTTCAACCACTTCCTTAAATAATTAAATAAATCCTTATTTATTTGATTATCTTCTAATTGCTTCCTTAAAAAGATAAATAAATCATTTATTTATTTATTTTTAACTAATTAAGGGATTTGACCCAAGTCAAATACCTTTTCCCTCCAACAAATATAATAAAATATTCCATAAAAAGTGGATCTAGATCTGGTTAACCCATGCACCAAGATCTAGAATGACCCAATATTTTGTTATAAATAGGAGGTTTTTCCTACCATTCTTCACCTTTTTTTGCCTATTAGATCACTCTGGATCTATACACTTGGTCACCATTTTTTGCCATTTTCTGTGTGAGCTCCCTTTGAGTTCCATTCTTTGTGTGGGTTTTCTACACCAACAAGAGAGAGAAATCTTAGATCTGAAGCGCTGAGGACTTCCAAGAACCCATCCCACTGAGGAGAATTGGATACGCCTTCTTGTTTTCCTCCCAGGTGCCCAATTAATATAAAATTCTTTCAAAAATTGTTCTTGTCTTGTCTATTGGTATATGGAGCAAACCCTTATTTTTTCTGCTTAATGTCTTTCCATGCATAGATCTGGTTTTTGCAGCTCTTTTATGTTCAACTAACCGCATATCTGAAGATATTGGCAGCCACTTTTGTTGTTAGGGCTATTAGTTATGCGTAGCTAAAGTGGTCCTTTTTCGTACACTTCGACAAAGGATTTATACTAACACATATGAACACAGTATTTATGGGAAAGCTTAAAGCTGAAAAACCCTGACTATATGTATATTATATGTCATAGAGATCATGTAACAATAATCATACAAAGCTCCACACAAGCTCTCAGTACAATCTCCAATTGCTACACACTAATCAGGTCCTATCTAGAAAATCTCATGCTCCAATATCTGCCACCTGCTAGCCTGCCTCTACTGCACAATCACTACTGAAGAATGGCTCTAAATGAACTTGAATTGGTCAAGCCTTGCTCACGCAATCCTCATAGGAATCTCCAACCACTGTGTGTTGCAAAACATGCAACACTATAGTCACAACTGATAGTCACGCTGCTCTTTCACCTACCTCTTCACTAGTCGCCACTAAAATTGTCCATGCACTGTAGTTAACTGATGTATTATTTAGTTGATTAATGAGTTAATAATTCGTGAATTAATTGATAATTAATTCACACCACTCTCACTAGTGTATCAATCAGTTAGACTAGATACAACTAGCTCAACTATGTTTAACCCGATTAAAAGGCGAACAGCCTCACCAGCTTCCTCAATAACTCACCCAGGGGCTACTATGGATCGTTCTAACTGAATTCCTCCATCCAATAGCTCTAGTAAACCCTCAGTAATAGCATAATTCCATTTTTCAGCTCCTGTGCCACATCTATGCACTTAACTGAAGTGCTCCAAGAGAATAAGATAATGTTATGAGTCCAAATATTATTAAGAGATAATAATATTCGACATATCTATTTTTAGACTGGCAATCTAAAAATATATTCTGCCCACTATGTCTAAAAATAGAAGCCCATCTATTTTTCCAACTTGACCAGCCATCCACAAATAGCATCTTGCAACTCATAGAATATAATCGACATGTCTAAAAATAGACATAGTCTAAAAATAGACTTTGCGCCAAAAATAGCCTGCGGGCCCACTTAGTGAAGGAAAATCTTTTCACTAAGCTCATCATCTTGTTGCAATCTCGGCATCTCGGCCTCCCTCTCAACACTCAAGGGATTATGCGCACCCTCGATCCACCTTACGTGGTATTATTCGAATTTACTCTTGATGAGTGCCTTCGTCGAATATCAGCATCCTGATCCTCCGTGGGAATGTATGAAAGTAACATGATATTCTGCTGCACACAATATCTAATATGATGATACCGGATGTCAATGTGTTTAGATCTATCATGAAATACTGGATTAACCGAGAGTTTAATGCAACTCTGATTATCACAATAAATCACAGTAGGATCCAAGTGTGAACCGAACAACCCGACCAGGATCTTCCTCATTCATATAGCCTCGCATGCAGCCAAACTCGCTGCCATATACTCTGCCTCTGCTGAATTGAGTGCCACGGATCTCTACTTCCTGCTGTACCAAGAAACTGCTGTCAACCCGATACTAAAAATCCCTCCAAATGTGCTCTTTCTGTCCGTTGGGCTCCCTGCCCAATCTGCATCCATGAAGCCAAACAGCTTCACCTCATCCGACTGTCTGTACCATAATCCATATCTCGATGTGCCTCTGAGATATCTCAATACATGCTTGCCTGCCTTCCAGAAGAGCTTGGTAGGCTTAACCATAGCTTGTGAAAGCTGGTTAATAGCATAGCATATGTCGGGTCATGTATTGACCAGATACATAAGCGACCCCACCAACTGTCGATAAACAGTGGCATCCACTACCTCCGCTGAAGTAGCATCCTCCTTCCTCCAACCTCCAGGAAGAGGAGTATCAACAGGCTTGCAGCCATGCATTTTGAACTTCTCCAGTATCTCCCGGGCATACTTACCCTGAGAAACAAACAGTCCACCACTGCGCTGCCAAATTTCCAATCCCGGGAAATAATGAAGGAGGCCCAAGTCCTTCATCTCAAACTCTTTTGCAAGATCACCCTTACCAAGATCACCCTTACATGAGTGTATCAACGGTTCATCACCTATATCCTATCGAGAATGAAATCATGTACATAAAGTACAATGATCGACAACTTACCTCCCACCAATCGGTATAGGTTTGGATCCACCTCACTCTTGGAGAATCCAAGTCTGGTGAAATAACTATCTGTCTGTGTGTACCAAGAATGAGGTACTTGTTTCAACCCATACAACGCTCTCTTGAGCCTGCACACATGAGACTCGCTGCTGAAGATCTCGAAACCTTCAGGCTGTTCTATGTAAACCTCCTCCTCAATGACTCTGTTGAGGAATGAATTCTTCACATCCATTTGATGAATATGCCACCCCATCTGCGTTGAGAGAGCAAGAATTATCTGTATGGAAGAATACCTTGCGACAGGTGCAAAGGTTTCCTCATAATCAATCCCCTCAATCTGTGAGAAGCCTCGGGAAAAAAATCTTGCCTTATACTTCTCCACACTCCCGTCAGCTGCTTGCTTCACTTTGTGGATCCATCTTGAACCTAACACTGATTTCCCTTCCACCCTTGGGACATTATCCCAGGCATTGTTTCTGATAATCGAATCATACTCTTCCACCATGGCATCTACCCATGTAGGGTCCTCCACAACTTCCTCGAAAGAGGATGGCTCTGTCACGATACACTTACTCATAAGAGCCATGTATCCAGTATACTAGTCAGGTGACTGTCTCTGTCTGCGCTGTGATGTAGGTGCTCCTACAATATTCTCTGCATCCTGAATCAGTCACTCAGCTTCTGTTGTGCACTTCCACACTTTGATGGTTGGCGCTGCATGAGTGGTATCTTCCACTCCATGAACCTCCTCTTGTGGCTGATCCACATCCTGAGGCTCATCCTTAGGAACTAATAGCTCCTCATCTGCATGAAAGTGTGGCTCCCTCTCAAGCGAACACTTCATGGTTTTCTCCTCATGAAATTTGATATCCCGTCGCACAACAGTCTTGTGACTGTCTGGAAAATACACACGATAGTTGTAGGGTGTATCAGTGTACCCCAAAAATATCCCAACCTCTACGGTCAGCTCTGGCTTCTTCCCGGCATCCTTCGTCACATGAATGTAAAGAGGTGAACCAAAAATTCTCAAATGGGAAATATCAAGCCTCTTACCAAAAAACGACTCCTCTGGTGTACTCATGCCAAGTATCTTGTGAGGACAATGGTTTTGCACATAAACAACAGTATTGCATGCCTCATACCACAAGTGTATGGGAAGGCCCTGATCATGCAACATCACACGTGCAACACCCACGATCGTTTTGCTCTTCCGGTCAGCGACCCCATTCTGCTGTAAGTTATGGGGCACTATGAGCTCTCTTCGAATTCCTTCTGCGCTGAAAAAGTCCTTGAATTCGCCAGAGATGAATTCACCACCATTTTTTCTCCTAAGAACCTTCACCTGCTTCCCCAATTCTTTCTCAACCAATGCCTTGAACTCACAGAACTTTGAGTATGTCTCGCTTTTCTTCTGCATGAAGAAGATCCAGCACTTATGAGAAAAATCAGCAACAAATATCACATAGTACCTATGCATTGTTGTCGAACCTACTGAGAAAGGTCCACACACGTCTATGTGAATTCTCTCAAGGATCATCATGGTGCGACTATCCTTCTCGTGAAAGGTGGCTTTCACAAATTTTCCCAAAGTACATCCCTTGCACTGATCTGACTGCACAAGTGTACCTTTGGGAAGCCCGGTATAAATTTGCTGCAAAATTTTCAAAGCACCATGGTGAAGATGGCCCAATCTCCTGTGCCATAGATCACCCTCATCCTGGCTTACCACTCCTTCTACCTCGCCTACCATTGCTGCACATCCATCTACCTGCAATTGATAAAGGTTCTTAACTCAAACCCCTATCCTCCAGGTTTCACCAGATGCCTTACTGCACAGGAAAACCTTTCCCTCGCTAAAGACAACATCATATCCCTTGTCTTCTAACATGGCCACCGAGATCAGATTCTTCTTCAATCCTGGAACATGCATAAATTCCTTCAATACGAAGGGTTTACAAAACTCCCTCTCAAAGGAAATGGTACTGATACCAGTCGCACTGTATCTACCATCATCGCCCATCTCAATGTGCACTCCAAGATCTTTCTCATCCATATTAGTAAACAAATCTTTGTCTTCGGTCATATGAAAAGACACACCATTGTCAAGAAACCACACTAAACCCATCACACTCGAGACCAAGCATGCGATCAGCGAAAAATCCAGCTCAAACTGCAAGGCTAAGGCCTCTCCAGCTGCAGATCCATCAGCCTGCTTATTTTTCTTCTTCTGTGGGCAATTAGTGGCCTAATGTCCATGTTGGTGACAATGAAAGCACTTCACCTCGGACATGTCTTGCTTCTTGCCTTTCGCACTAGATTGAAAAGCATTCTTCTTGCTCTTCCCCTTCCTTGCTTTGGCAGCCAAAGAAAAATTTTCTTCATTTGCACTCTTTGATGAAGATCCATCCCTGGTATTCTGCCTTATCTCCTCTTGCACAAGATCCGACCAAAGTCGCTCCGATCCTGACAATTTCTCCCGACCATTGACAGAGTCTTGATAGGAATGCCAACTCTTCGGAAGCCGAAGGAGAGCCAAGCTCGCCAAGTCCTCATCATCTATAGTAGCCCCCACACTTCCCAGCTCATCCCTGCACTGGACAAACTTCAATAGGTACTTGGGTATACTGTCGCCTTTCTCCATTTTTATGTTCCTGAGTTTATCCTTGAGCACCAACTTCCTCTAGTCGCTCTTAATTTGGAATAAATCTTTCAAAGCTTTCCACATCAAGAATGGAGAAGCTTTACCATGAAGGCTGGACACTATGTGATCATTCATACCTTCCAACATAATCCTTTGACACTTTGTTGTCTTCTTTTTCCATGCGTTAAGTGCGGCAACATCGCTAGAAGTAGGTTTTGGAATTTCTGCATCTATGAACTCCTTCAACCCATTGTCATCTAACACCGCCTCCATCCTGTCCTTCCATGAAATATAGTTCGATCTGCCCTCAAGGGCATACTCCAATCACAATCCGTTGAAAGACATCTCAACTTCGACACCAAGAAAACACTGCTGCAAATTTGAATTCCACCAGCACAAAACTTAACCGCTTTAATGTTCTGCAATTTATCCAATGATCAATATTGCTCTGATACCATGTAGAAATTTATATAACTAGTATGTTATACATCTGATATTCTCTTGATCACACACTATTTGACTTCATGCACAATACACAATCTCTTCTACCATTGATCATTAATTGCGGAAATAAAAACAATCGCATGCGCACATTAAAACCATAAACATTCACACATATGAACACAGTATTTATGGGAAGGCTTAAAGCTAAAAAACCACAAATATATGTATATTATATGTCATAGATATCATGTAGCAATAATCATACAAAGCTCCTCACAAGCTCTCAGTACAATCTCCAATTGCTACACACTAATCAGGTCCGATCTAGCAAATCACATGCTCCAATCTCTGCCACCTACTAGCCTACCTCTACTGTGCAATCACTGCTGAAGAATGGCTCTGAATGAACTCGAATTGGTCTAGAATTTCTCACGTAATCCTCATTGGCATCTCCAACCACTGTGTGTTGCAAAACATGCAACACTATAGTCACAACTGATAGTCACACTTCTCTTTCACCTACCTCTTCACTAGTCTCCACTGAAACTATCCATGCACTGTAGTTAACTGATGTATTCTCTAGCTGATTAATGAGTTAATAATTATTGAATTAATTAATAATTAATTCACACCACTCTCACTAGTGTATCATTCAGTTAGACTAGATACAACTAGCTCAACTATGTTTAACTCAGTTAAACTGAACACAAGTCCACCAACTACCTTAATAACTCCACCAAACTCTGTCACATGATTTCTAACTGAAGTATCCATGCAATAGCCCAAATTAACCCTCAGGAATAACATAATTCCTTCTGTCAGATCCTATGCCACATCTGTGCACTTAACTGAAGTGCTCCAAGAGAATAACATAATGTTTATAGTCCAAATATTATTAAGAGCTAATAATATTCGACATATCTATTTTTAGACTGGCAATCTAAAAATAGATTCTGCCCAATATGTCTAAAAATAGAAGTCCATCTATTTTTCCAACTTGACCAACCATCCACAAATAGCATCCTGCAACTCATAGAATATGATCGACATGTATAAAAATAGACATAGTCTAAAAATAGACTTGCACCAAAAATAACCTGCAGGCCCACTTAGTGAAGGCGACTTCTTTCCACTAAGCTCACCATCTTGTTGCAATATCAACACATATTTTGGTAGAAATTCAATTTTTTCATTGAAAAATGAGTCACTACCTTGTGTCTAGGTCCACATTCAGACACCAATGCAACTTTAGGTTACTCATGTAAAGTTAAATACGGAAATTTGTAGTGAACAACTAAATGTTAGAAAAAAGCGAGAATGGTGAAATAGAAACATATAGTTGAATTTTCTGGAAAAACTGAAGCAAACTCTTGTTTTTAAATCATCTCAGCATCTCTCAAGGAGTAGTAGACAAGAAATTCATTTTGAATTTCAATAAGTGTTGGGGAGCTAAAACTGACACTCAATAATTTCAATAATTTATGTAACTCATGATTTTGATGGAGTACACATAACTAGTTTTCATATAGAATTATGGGAGTTACATAAATTATGTAAGGTGTCACAAGGTTTTAATATATATATTAAAATTTCTTCCAAAATATAAAGCAGCTGAATTGAGTGGCATAAGAAGAGGGAACATTGTGGCAATGCTTTAGGTGTAGCTTTAAAGTTTACTTCATGGTTTAGCATATTTCTTAAAGCATGGTGCTTGAAAGGTTTGGAAAAGGGTAAGTGGAGAGAGGAGTCAACACTGGATGGTACATTTGATGAAAGAAAAATAAAAATAAAAATTTACAAGCTCACAGAGGAAGCTTTGAGGCCATAATTTGAAGAAGTTGTTGCCAATCTTAGATGGAGAAGGAAACATATAATTGGAAAGATACATCATTGTTGGTACATTTGGAGAGCCTACTTCAGATCCAAAGGGAAGATACCATGACAGCCTTGATGTAGAATGATATTTATATGTGTTCTCAAGCAAAACAGTGTCAAATCATAGGCGATGGGTTTCAACGGTTATCCCATTTATAAAACCTACAACTATTATGATAAAGAAGTTCATGGAAAAATAAAGTAGGCTAAAAATGAGGGTTGATAATTATGGTGAATGACTCTCTCCTGGACATCTTTTGGCAGAAATTCAGTTTTATCATTGAAAAATGAGTCACCTTATGTACGAGTCCACATTCAGAAACCACTCCAGCTTGAGGTTACCTTTGTAAAGTTAAATAGTGAAATCAACAGTGAACAAGTGAATTTTAGAAAAAAGGGAGAATGGTCAGATAGAAACAATATCGTTGAATTTTCTGGCAGGACTGAAACAAACACTTGTGGTTAAATCATCTCAGCATCTCTGAGGGAGTAGTAGACAATAAATCCATTTTGAATTTCAATAAGAGTGAGGAGCTAAAGATGGCACTCAATAATTTCAATAATTTATCTAACGCATGATTTCTCATGAGTACCCATAATTAGTTTTCATATTATAATATTCCCAATTTTTCACATGCTATTTGGAATGTTAGAGTTCCTAATAAACCTACTTAATTAAGTAAATAAAAGGGTGGAGGGGCCCATAATCCTCAAGATGAATGAATAGCCACTTTTTATTTGTGAATGTGGATTAATTAAGCCTAGATCTACAAAATGAGGTAGTGGAGCAACTACTAGTGTGAATGGAATTGGAGATCATGTCTCATTAATGAGATAGATCATGGAGGTTGATACAGTCAACTAACATCTTGGAAGGGATCAAACAGAAGATCATGGAGCATTCATGATGAGATAATGGAGGAAGTAGTGAAATTAATGCACACATGATGGAGAGTGTGTACATTGCACCTAGACATGATGGATGACTTGGAGAGACAACACAATAAAACATGGAGGATATTTTCCACATGCACACCGTAGTTTAGATGAGGGCCAAGGCATGGAAGGCTCAAACACTATATAAAGGAGATGAAGGAAACAATGAAGGAGGCTATTGATTATAGATTTTGAGGTCTGTTTAGATCTGGAATTTTCATGTGACATTCCATTGCTTTCGTGGGTTGTTTAGCAAAGTTTGTAAGTGTTGTTTAGCACAGGGTGTTCCTAGTTGGGAATCCCACCTCTTTCATTGAGTAGCTCTTCAAAGAGTATTGTACTTCATTCTTCATCAGGCATTGGTTCCACATATCTTTTCCTACTTTTTGCAGAACATCCATAATCAGAAATTACAGATTTTTTAAGATCAATTTCAGAGGATGAGGTTGTCCTTCACTATTATAGTTAAGGAACCGGTGTAGGATTATTCATATAACCTTGAGCTTAAATATCATAATTCCCAGAGCTTCATTTCAGATCTGGCATCGGGAAAAAATTTATTTACCTCCTAGCAACAGTAGTTCCATCGAGAATTACGTTGTCCATTACTGCAGATCCAAAGGAGGAAGGAATTTGCTAGCATTTCAACTAGTAATCATGTGAGGGATCATCCCCACACTCTGCCATCAGTATTTCCATCAGCCTGGAGTTTATTGCAGCATATTTTAGCAAGCATAGAGCCTCTCTTTCCCTTACAGCAGAGTTTCTGTGAGCACTTGTGTAGCAGCAACTGTAATCATCATTGGAGGATTGAGAAGCTAGATTTAAAGCTTCAAGCTTGTAGATCTGAAGGAGGGATCATCCCTTCAAGCTTAGATTTGATGTTGTGACATATTTCAACCATCTATTTGTCAGATCTAGCTTCAGATCTGTAATCCAAGTAGATAAAGGATCAAACCCTAGGAGGGTGATTTTCCAAAGTTGTAGATCTAGAAAATCCTTTCTGGGTTATCTTGGGTACCCATCACATTGGCCAGATCTTGAATCTTGGCTTCATCAGCACTCATAAGCTCCCTAGATCTGCACTTTCCTTTGCACCATTTACTGTATATCAACAGTAGAAAGGACAATGCAGTATTGCTTCAATAAGCTCACCAGTTACGCAGTGCTAGTTGTAGCACCATTGTAGGGGGATTCTAGGCCTTCTCTTGGGCTAGATCTACTCATCTTATGTACATTGTGTAACTGATTTATCTCCATATAATAAAATGTCTTAGCTTCTCTATATATTCTGATTTTGTATTTAGATTTATTGCTTACTTAGTTCCAGTTCTTATATTATGTTTAACTATTACCATTCTCCCTTTTGGGATATTACAATGGTATCAGAGCATGATCTTTGGCTTAGCTTGTGGACACTTCATATTTTGCATCAAAATAAGAAGCAAATAGATGAGATCTATCATGAAGGAGGATTTTTCCACTCATCTCTTCAGATCCAAGAAATATCTCACCAAGGAGGTCAATCAAATGAAGAGAGAAAGGCAATGGAAGGATCCAAGAAGAAGATTTGAGGAGGAAGGTCCAAGCACTTCCTATCAACAGAAAAGAAGACCAAAGAATCATAGATATCCTCATAGATCTACTATGCCCACTTTATTTGAAGAAGGTGAAAGTGTAGAAAGGAAAAAAGAAGAAAACCTAAGACTCATGAGAGTCTCAGTTTGTATCTTGAAGAGTACAAGGAACAGTCTAGATCATTAAAGGGAAGACTAACTCTCCAATAATTCTTTGAACTCAAAGAAGAAAGAAGATCCTATAGCAGCAATAGAAGGAATAGGCATAATAGATACTATTTTCCTACATTTGATGGGTCTTCCTCAAGCACTGTTAAGGCTTGGAGGAAAGAGTTAGATACATTTTTCATGCTACATCCTGTGGCTGAAAAAGAGGCTATCCAAATTGTAGCACTTCATCTAGTAGGTGAAGCCAATGATTGGTGGCTTAGTCACATGGAGCATGCAAAGGTGACTAAATATTCAGATTTATTTCACAAGTTGAGGAAGAAGTTTGATGTAAAGAAGACAGAGATGTACCACAAAGAGACATTTCCTAAGGAGACAAAGGAGAATGTCAATATTCAATCTAGAAAAAAGGTTGCTACATTCACCACCAACTGCAGAAGTACTTGCATCTAGAGAAGAGACACTTGCTACCTTGCAATATAGTCTTGAGCTCTTGAGATATAGAGTCCCATGCATGATTCAGGATATGCATGTGGAAGAGAAGGAAGATTCCAGCATTGGTACATTGGTAGAAGAGCAGCCATCACTCTTACCAGCAGTTGGAGATACCATTGTCCTGGTTGGAGGAACTCTTGTGTTCTAGCAAGAGGTTCCCACACATCAGTTGATCCAAGGTATGCATACGCATTCATCACCTATTGTTTCAGTAGATCTTATTGAAACTTATGAGGACATGCCATCATGGCCAATGCATAACCAAGGGTTAAATCAAAATGTTGATTTGAAGCAGCAAACTATCACAGTGCAGAGGAACCTTGATCTAATCAAGGAGGAGATGAAAAACTATCCCAGTTTGTCATTGATGGACTACATTCAACCCATTGAGTTGAAGTTTAGAATTTTATAAAACGGGATGAGCATGATCCTATGTATAATGACTAGTTATGAGATCAGTATTGTACCTTGCTTTGAGACAACATATGTATTACCCTGCAGATCTACAACATTGTCACTTGCTAGTAGTGATAATGAAGAGGCCCCATTATTCTTCGAGCATTTTGAAGGTAGATTCACTCATGAAGCAATGGAAATTAAGATGATGAATGGTAGACATCTTGAGATGAGAAATCTTTTCTCTTTTCTTGATGACACTTTCTCAATGAGCATCTTGTTTGTGCTCAACCTAGTCTCCTAAAGTGAGTTCATTAATTGTCAACCAGGGTTGGTAAACTACTAAAGTGTGGTGCACTATATGTGCCTAGGTGTTTGTTTCTCACTACGTTATGTCTAGTGTTTTATGATGTTTTTGGATTTTTTTATGGTTTTATGTTTACAAGGAAAAGAACTGAATGCTGGTGGAAAGAAGCTACTAGTTAAAATCAGAGTGAAGCCTAAATTATGGATGACAAATGACAAATGCAAATACTGAAACAAAACAAAGCCTAAACTATGGCTAGAAAATTACAAACCTTGATAATGACTTCAAGGAAATAGATCACAACATGAACTTAACTTGTCCAATTCATTTATTAAAGATGTTTTGGAAGAGCTTGAGAAATGGGCAGTTAAGTGTAAATGAAGTTCTCCTAACTAAACAATCAAACAATCAACTTACAATGTTACAACATCTCATCCATGATTAAAGGTCTATTAAAATATATTTGGAAAAGAACATTTGTAGCACCATAAGATTTTTATTCTAAACTAGCTTCTAACTTTGTTCTGCAACCCAATCTAGCACCACTAGGCCTCACACAAAAGTTATAGATTTCTTTTTAGAATGGTCTTTGAGAAAGGGTTTGTTTGTGAAATGGTAAAAAGGTTGCAAAAATACTCCAGGCCTTAGACTAGTACTACCTTTTGTGCAGATAATTATGTGTTAGTATGAGTTTGGAACAAAAGAAGTTTTGTAAATAATGAAGACCGTGGTGTTTAAATTTAACAACTAATACAATTTGAAATGCAATGGATGGCAACTACGCTGGAATGTTAACACAGTGAGCTAAGTTAAGACTGAACTAGGGTACTACTAGTCTACAGTAAACAGTGTTAAATTAAAAGCCATTATCAAACTGAAAATTAAATGAAAGAACTGAACCACATGCATTCTACCTCCGGAGTGCTAAAACTAAGTTATCATGCAACTAATCTAAGGACTTCTACAGTTCATCCCGTTCAGTATGAATAATGTTTTGGAAGAGCTTGTGAGAACAGGTATGGCTGTATCCTTCAAAGTAATTGAACACAAACACAAAACTGAAAGAAAATACAACTAAAGTCCAAGACACCACAGCTACTTCTTACTCATTGTTATGATATTTTGGAAAAGCTTTGTAAGAGTAAGATTGGCTATGATACTTGGTTTAAACTTAACAACTAAAACCTACGATACCACAATTATGCCTTATCCATCATAATGATATTTTGGAAAAGTTTAATAGGGTAAGTCTTAACTGTGATAACTAACGAAAGTAAATGCAACTAAACCTACACTATCACATTTGTGTCTTATTCTTCATAATGATCTTTTGGAAGAGTTTATTAGAGTAAGTTTGACTGTGATAGTAAATATAAACAAATATGAACATAAGCTGAAATAAAAGCGAAACTAAAACACTTATCTACTATATAAACAAGGCCGCTCAGGAGGCATGGGCCCTCTACCACCAGAGTAGCATGAAATCTAGCTCAGAATCGACTCAACGCGTTCAAGGAAATACTACTTCTTTCATTAAAGAGGAATCACCTCAAAACAGACTATTCACAGACTTCAAAAGATCTAACAGTCAACCATAAAATCTAACCAAAATCTAACCTTTTTCTCTCGGTTTCCCAAGCATATTTATAGTAAATATACATAACAGAACTTGAGATAATATGGGGATTATTGTCTTTCCTAATAGAAACTAAACTAGGACTCTGATCATGATCACGTAACAGAATCTAGACTGTCCTTATTATGTTAGGAGTCTACTTCCTAGTTTGGATTTCCACATGCTTAACCACATACAGATTTCCGTTCAATCTCCATCGAGGGAAACAAACGATGAGGACATGACGTGGAATACACCCATGTGTGCTTTTCTCCAAGATGACATCTGGAACCTGTATAAACATGAAGCTGGCTGCAGAATTGGCAACTAGCTATAGAATGTCTGCATTCTGTAGCTAGTTTCAGTTCAAAAAGTACTACAATGACACAACCATAAAAACATAGCAAGTTAGCCACGATATTCATTCTTAAAGCAATTTTAACTAATTTCATTGATCATTTGAGCCTGGGATTAATAATGGATAAAAGAAATGGAGTGAAATGTGGTGGAAGAAAGAACATTTTTGGAGCTCAACATACCCCCACTGCTAGATTCTTGCATGTCCTCATGCAACTATTCCATGAACTCAGAGACCTCTGCAAGAACATCCAATCCTCTTCTTCTGCTTTGTCTGGTAGTTAAAGGCCTTCTGGGCTTCTTGATGACTAACTTGAACCTTAAATTGGTAAGTGCCCTGATTAACTTTTTGTTCCTCTTTTTCAACTTTTCATTAGCCTTTTCAACTTTGTCCATTTGTAGATACAGGGTTGAGTTCATACTGGTTTTTATTTTAACTTGTTCCCTTAGAATATCATTCTCAGTCCTGATATGTCTATTAAGTACTTCCAGCTCGTACCTATCTCTTCTTAACACATCTATTTCAGACAGTGGAGGACTAGGGGTTCTATCTCTACTCTATGAAGCTTTCCTCTCCAATGTTTCAACATAGTTGTAAATTTCTTGCTGTGCAGGATCAATTTTTGGAACTTCCTCATCAAAATCCTCCTCAGTAGGTGTTTCTTCGTCTTCTATGTTTATAACCCCAGTTTGTTTAACTTTTGTTTTCTTTAGTATGCCCTTCAGTCTGTGGCTCCTCCTCGGTTGAGATGGCCCTTCTCCTTTTTCTCTGGCAACTCTTCTTATGATTCTCTTTTTCTTAAGCCGCTTCTTAATCTGAACTAATTTTTCAGAGATCATTTCTTCACTACTTTCTTGTATAGTTTTATCAGTTTCAGTCTTGGAGGATTTCCATCTTCTGCTTCTTTTTGTAGGTTGATGTTCAGGTGAAGGCTCTTTTGGTTCCTCAAAGTGATTTCTCACCAAGAATTTATCCCAATTATCCCCTATTTTGCTCAGATGATGCTCAATCAAAATCTTGACTAAACCATGGTGGTATAAGGTTGTCTCTAGAAATTTAATTCTCTCTTGGACACTTGAAGCCATTTTCTTTAAACTTTGAAGCAAGAAATAGGGAAAATTAAGCTCTTCTTCTAGGAAATGCATTATCAACCTAATATGGTAAACATAGAAAGTACCATATCTACCTCCACAAGTGATAAATTTTTGTAGGATAAGCAACATGTTTCTCCATTTGTTCTTTAATGCAGAACTAGGGATACCCTTTTTAAACATAGTGACATCCATACCTGGTGACTTGAGTATCTTATTCCATGATTCGTTATGGAATTATTTGTTCTTAAACCACCTTTCTCCTTGTCTAAGCAGTCCTGTTGCTTCTGCAATAAAAACCTCTGTGACAGTGAATTTAATATCTCCAACTTCAACCTCGGCTCCTTTGAATGACCTTGCAAACGTTTTAGTAACCTCTTTGTGGGAGCCACTAAAATTTTCAAGGAATTGCAGCCATCCTTCTTGTTGCAACATTTCTCGAATTTGGGGATAGCCTTCTAAGTATTTAGTGCCAACTGGTTCTGTTCTCACGATGAGGCCCATAATTCTTCTTCAATCTTCAATATTACCAGCCTTCTGCTCACAGTGAGAATGGCCATTAACAAGCTGTTTTTTCTCCCCAAATGTTTCCTCTGTTTCACAGTGACAACGGTTGTTACAGAGATACCTCTGTTCTACAGAATCAAATGGTTAAGAGTCGGCTGCGGAAAGGAGTGACAAGGAATGGTTACGGAATGAATTAATGAAGTGAGGTGAAGAAAATGAATCAATGAGTGAAAAGACCGCAGAGATATTTCAAAAATCATCATTAAATGCTTAGTGACGTGATTAATCCAATCACTTCAGCACTTTAACCGTTTAGAGATTTTTTTTAAAATGATGATCGGATATGGGTTTTGGAATGGTGAAATAGAAGGATTTTTATCCAAAGTTTTGTGGAAGGTTTATTCGGCATGATCAATAAAATTAATCAAAACAACTTTTCGAATTATTCATAGCTAAACCATACTAAATTTTTTCATGATGTGGCATTATAATTACTTCATACCTTTGCCTTTACTTTGATTTTCTTGTGATCTTCATATTCTTTGTTTTCCCTGAAAATCATTAATTTTTGAGTCTTCATAACCTTCTTAATCTTGACTTGTTCATGGATGTGCAGGATCATTTTGTTGCAAATCAAATAATTGTTGGTCAGTGCCTTCAGGATATGTAGCTGCAAAATGTCTGTCTGGCTGCAGAAGTCTGATTAGCTGCAGAATGTCTGTTTGATTGCAGAATGTACCTGTAGAGAACTTGAATCATGGAATGGATTGGTTTGGAATGTAAATGGAATGTTGTATGGAATGAGTGAAGATGGATGATTAAATATGGTATAATGGAATATGTATGAAGTGAATGATGGAGTGGGATGGATTACAATTTATGAAATGGAGTGAAAAAGTACCCTGCAATTTTCTGCTGTGTATTATTCAATTGCAGAAAAACGTAAAATTTTAAATTCTGGAATGGAAATGAGATGGATGAAGTATGGAATGAGATGAATGAAATATGGAATGAAGTGAAGTATTAAGGAATGAATGAGACGGAGTATGGATGAATGAGTAAATGGAATGAAATGAAATGAGATGGATCATAAGTGAAATGGATCTGAACTTATGATTTTGTAACAGATGCTTGTAGAAACAAAATGGAAAAGTTAGTGTCAGAAAGATTCTAATTTTCACCCTATATTTTCTGTATAAACATGCCAATCATTGATTGGTTTTCATGTTTATACTTTATTATTTTTATTATTATTATTATTTTCAATAAAATGACTTCAGAAAATTCAATTAAGTTGATGAAGAAGAAATATTCTTCTTCATTAACTTCACATCACTGTTTTCCTGGAACTTTGTAATAAATTCTTCCCTTGAGAGTGGTTTGTGATATAGCTTCAATCTATGACCATTCACAAGAAAAGTAACCTCTTCTTCATCTATTGTCCTGATTTTTACTGCTCCATTGTCAAAAATTTTAACAATTTCATATGGCCCAAGCCAATGTGTTTGAAATTTACCTTGAAAATCCTTGAATTTTGAATCAAACAAGAGAGCCCAGTCACCTTCTTTGAACTTCTTCTCTTTGATGTACTTGTCATGCCATCTAGTCCTTTGTTGTTGGACTATACTGGTTTTCTGAACTGCATCTTGTCTGATCTCATCCAATTCATTAATCTGCTCCAATCTATGTTTTTGTGCCTCTGATAGATCAAGTCCTAGTTGAACTTCCATTTTGAAAGTTTGAATCTGGAACTCTATGGGAAACAAAAATTTCTTTCCATAAACAAGTTCATAAGGAGTATGGTTTGTTGTGCTTCTCCATGTAGTTCTATAGGCCCACAAGGCTTCAGGAAGCCTATCTACCCAATATTTTCTATGTAAATGGACAGTCTTTGTTAGGATCCCTTCAATAACCTTATTAGTAGATTCCACTTGACCATTTTCTTGTGGATGATAGGGAGTAGATTTTCTGTGTCTGATTTTGTACCTCTCCATCATTTGTTCCACTAGCCTTGATGTGAATTGAGTTCCTTGATCTGTAACAATTTCCCTTGGGACACCAAAATGAGTAAAAATATCCTCAAAAAGAAAATTAATTACAGATGCTTCAGTAGCAAAAAGTAATGGCTTGGCCTCTACCTATTTGGTAACATAATCAGTGCAAACTAATATATATTTCTTTTGTCTTGATGGAGGACTAATAGGTCCTACAAAATCCAAAGCCCATTTTTCAAAAGGTTCAATATGTACGTGAGGTTGTAATGGCATCTCACCTGAAGGAGAAGGTTTCCCTACTCTTTGGCAACTGTCACACCTTTTGACATACTCTTTAGCATCTTTAAACAAGGATGGCCAATAATATCCTAAATTAAGGATCTTATAGGCTGTCCTCTTATCAGCAAAGTGTCCGCCACAAGGTTCATCATGACATGCTTTGAGAATCTCAAGCATCTCATCTTCCCGAACACATCTCCTAATGATAAAATCTGGACCTGTCCTGTACAACTCATTAGCAACCCATGAATATTTTGCACTGTCATAAATGATTTTTATTTTCTCTCTTGCATTCATTATTGAAGGAAATTTCCCTGAAACTAAATAATTAGCAATGTCAGCAAACCAAGGAGTCTGAGTAGAAATTGCAAAAAGATATTCATCAAGAAATTGATCTTCAACTGGAGTGTCATATTTGATGTTTTGGAGTCTAGATAGGAAATCAGCTACTGTGTTTTGTTTTCCAGGCCTATCTAGAATGGTAATGTTGAATTCTTGTAAAAGCAATAACCATCTTATAACTCTGACATTAGTAATTGATTTGTTCATTAAGTATCTAATTGCAGAATGATCTGTGTGAACAAAAGTTTCATAGCCTGTTATATAGTGTCTGAATTTGTTTATGGCATGAACAACAACTAAAAACTCTTTTTCAGTTACAATATAGTTTAACTCTGCAGGAGTCAAATTTTTACTGGTATAGTAGATGGCATAAGGAATCAAGTCTTTTTGTCCCAATACTGCTCCTAGAGCTGTATCAGAGGCATCTGTTGAGATATGAAAAGGTAACTTCCAGTTAGGTCCCCTTAAAATAGGTGCTTCAGAAATTTTTGTTTTTAGGGTCTCAAAGGCTAACTGGCAATCAGAATTCCACTTGAATTCACAGTCTTTGGTAAGTAATTTGAAGAGTGGAGATGTTATCTTGGTGAAGTTTTCTATAAACCTCTGATAATATCCTGTAAATCCTAGAAAACTCCTAACATCTTTTTGACAACTTGGAATAGATAAGTTAGAGATGACTTCAACTTTTGACTCATCAACTCTAATCCCATCCCTTGAAATATGATGCCCCAAAACAATACCTTCAGTAAACATCATGAAACATTTCTCATGACTAAGTGAAAGATTTGCTTCTTGACATCTCTTTAAAACTTTTTCCAAGTTTGCTAAAGCTTCTTCAAATGTGTTTCCATAAACTGTGAAATTATCCATATATACCTCTACACAATCATGTATTAGATCTGAAAAAATTCCTAATACTGCCCTTTGGAATGTTGCAGGTGCATTACATAATCCAAATGGCAATACTCGGTAAGCATAAGTACCCCAAGGATAGGTAAATGTGGTTTTGTCTTGGTCCGCAAGTGCTACTTGAATTTGATTATAACCACTAAACCCGTCTAAAAATGAGAAGTACTTTTTTCCAGCTAATGTATCTAACACCTGATCTATGAAAGGTAAGGGAAAATGGTCTTTAAGAGTAGATTTATTTAATTCTCGGTAGTCAATACATACCCTCAATTTACCATTTTTCTTTGGAACAATTACCAAAGGAGAAACCCACTGACTATCTGAAATAGGATAAATGAAATTGACATTCAACAATTTCTGCAATTCTTCTTTAACAATCTCCCTAAGATTTGGATTCATCCTTATTTGAGGTTGTCTGATTGGTTTACAATTTTCCTCTATATAGATGTGTTGAGTGCAAGTCTTAGGACTTATCCCTTTCATATCAGTGTACTCCCATGCATATGCAGAAGAATGTCTCCTAAATTGAGTTCATTAATTTTCAACCAGGGTTGGTAAACTGCTGAAGTGTGGTGCACTATATGTGCCTAGGTGTTTGTTTCTCACTACGTTGTGTCTAGTGTTTTATGATGTTTTTGGATTTTTTTATGGTTTTATGTTTACAAGGGAAAGAACTGAATGCCGGTGGAAAGAAGCTACTAGTTAAAAACATAGTGAAGCCTAAATTATGGATGACAAATGACAAATGCAAATACTGAAACAAAACAAAGCCTAAACTATGGCTAGCAAATTACAAAGCTTGATAATGAATTCAAGGAAATAAATCACAACATGAACTTAACTTGTCCAATTCATTTATTAAAGATGTTTTGGAAGAGCTTGAGAAATGGGCAGTTAAGTGTAAATGAAGTTCTCCTAACTAAACAATCAAATAATCAACTTACAATGCTACAACATCTCATCCATGATTAAAGGTCTATTAAAATATATTTGGAAAAGAACATTTGTAGCACCATAAGATTTCTATTCTAAACTAGCTTCTAACTTTGTTCTGCAACCCAATCTAGCACCACTAGGCCTCACACAAAAGTTATAGATTTCTTTTTAGAATGGTCTTTGAGAAAAGGCTTGTTTGTGAAATAGTAAAAAGGTTGCAAAAATACTCCAGGCCTTAGACTGATACTACCTTCTGTCCAGATAATTATGTGTTAGTATGAGTTTGGAACAAAAGAAGTTTTGTAAATAATGAAGACTGTGGTGTTTAAATTTAACAACTAATACAATTTGAAATGCAATGGATGGCAACTACACTGGAATGTTAACACAGTAAGCTAAGTTAAGACTAAACTAGGGTACTACTAGTCTGTAGTGAACAATGTTAAATTAAAATCCATTATCAAACTGAAAATGAGATGGCAAAACTGAACCACATGCATTCTACCTCCGGAGTGCTATAACTAAGTTATCATGCAACTAACCTAAGGAATTCTACAGTTCATCCCGTTCAGTATGAATGATGTTTTGGAAGAGTTTGTGAGAACAAATATGGCTGTATCATTCAAAGCAATTGAACATAAACACAAGACTGAAGGCAAATACAACTAAAGTCCAAGACACCACAGTTACTTCTTACTCATTGTTATGATATTTTGGAAGAGCTTTGTAAGAGTAAGATTGGCTATGCTACTTGGTGTAAACTTAACAACTAAAACCTACAATACCACAGTTATGCCTCATCCATCATAATGATATTTTGGAAAAGTTTATTAGAGTAAGTCTTAACTGTGATAACTAATGAAAGTAAATGCAACTAAACCTACACTATCACAGTTGTGCCTTATTCTTCATAATGATATTTTGGAAGAGTTTATTAGATTAATTTTGGCTGTGATAGTAAATATAAACAAATATGAACATAAGATGAAATAAAAGAAAAACTGAAATACTTATCTACTATATAAACAAGGCCGCTCAGGAGGCAGGGGCCCTCTACCACCAGAGTAGCACGGAATCTAGTTCAGAATCGACTCAATGTGTTCAAGGAAATACTGCTTCTTTCATTAAAGAGGAATCACCTCAAAACATAGTATTCACGGACTTCAAAGATCTAGCAGTCAACCATAAAATCTAACAAAAATCTAACCTTTGTCTCTCGGCTTCCCAAGAATATTTATAGAAAATTTACATAACAGAACTTGAGATAATACGGGGATTATTGTCTTTCCTAATAGAAACTAAACTAGGACTCTGATCATGATCACGTAACAGAATCTGGACTGCCCTTATTCTATTAGGAGTCTACCTCCTAGTTTGAGTTTCCACGTGCTTAACCACGTACATAATTCCGTTCAATCTCCATGGAGGGCAAAAAACGATTAGGACATGACGTGGAATACGCCCATGTGTGATTTTCTCCAGGATGACATCTAGAACCTGTATAAACATGAAGCTAGCTGCAGAATTGGCAACTAGCTACATAATGTCTGCATTCTATAGCTAGTTTCAGTTTAAAAAGTACTACAATGACACAACCATAAAAACATAGCAAGTTCGCCACGATATTCCTTCTTAAAGCAATTTTAACTAATTTCATTGATCATTTGAGCCTGGGATTAATAATGGATAAACTAAATGGAGTGAAATTTGGTGGAAGAAAGAACATTGTTGGAGCTCAACACATCTCACAATTGAAAGAGAGACTTCTACCTGCAGCAAATCCAGAACCTCATTGGTTTAGGAAGGCCATGGATGAGAAGAAGGTCTCATTAAGAGATCTCATTGGAGGTGCACTTCAACATCTCATGGAGTGCAAAGATATTCATCAGTTTGGGAAGGATGGTATCCTACAATGGGGCGATGCCAAGAATTTGTAGAATGAGATCCATCATCCTCATTGGGATGAATGGTTGATGATATGGAGCAAGGGGTTGCTAAACAACTTGCAAATCTATGACACAGGCCAACAAGAAGAATGGCTATGCTGGTTTCTCTTGGGTGAGTATGGTTACCACTCAATAAGTCATAATTTTCTTATTCATGCCTTATACATCACTGGGATAATGCATAAGAAAAAGGAATGGTTACATTGGTTATTAATGAAAGAGTTTGGATGTCACATGTTATATCTTATGTCCATGTATTTTCTCTTCTTGGGTATATGTCTCATGTATTTACATATATTTCTATTTGGGATGTATCTCATGTTCATGTATGTACTTGGGTTTGGGAGAAAGCATAACTCTCACCTGATGTGGCATAAGGGAGCTTGTTTTTATTATGTTGATGAGATATTTTACCTGTCCACTACTATATTGTTGCTCCATGAATTGCACTATGATAATGTAAGGTGGCAAGAAGGATGCTTGTTGCTATGGTTACTATAGGGAGAGTATGGGTTTAATTCTTCCCATACATTTCATGACATTGTTGAAGGATGGCAACAAGAGGCCTTACATCATTGGCTTCTCTTTGCTGATTATGGTCATTGTACATGTATGATGATGATGCGATGGGGTAGCAAGATGCCTTGTTAATATGGCTTCTCATGAGAGAAGATGGCCACTACATTTGGTACAATGATGATGTGGTATGGCAGCAAGAGGCATTGCTGAGGTGGCTTCTATTGAGAGAGTATGGCTCTAATATTCTCAATGATTATTTGGCATGGCAACAAGAAGCATTGTTGCGGTGGATTCTTTTGAGAGACTATGGCTCTCTTACTTGTTTTCATGATGATCTAGCATGGCAGTAGAAGGCTTTGCCGCGTTGGTTGTTATTAGGAGAATATGGTTTGACATTGTTCATGTTTTCCCATATGTCTCTACTTCTTGTTTTTCACTATGATGATGTGATGTTTGATTCCTATATGGCCAACATGGCTAGTGATGAGGGAATTGATGTATGTAATCTACTCTATGTATCATGGGTTGGAGGGATAGTTCATTAGTTGGGACTTTCCACTTCGAGAATGAACCACTTTATCTTATGTATCTCATGTATAGAGGAGAACTTTGATCATCATATGGTTGCCACTTGGAGATTCATTGATGAAGAAGGGTATATAAATTTTAAGTTGGAGGCCATTCTAGACATTATAGAGAGGCAAATTTGGAGCCAGACATACCTGACACATTGTCACAGATTGGAAGGCCTTCCACATGAGGATGCCATTTGGAGGGAGGATGTTTGTTGTAGAATCCACTTGTTTCAGTTGCTTGAGGACAAGAAAAAATTTTCCGGGAAGGACTATAATATTCCAAAATTTTCACCTGATATTTGGAATTTTAAAGTTCCTAATAAACCTACTTAATTAAGTAAATAAAAATGTGGAGGGACCCATAATCCTCAATGTAATGTTCCCAAATTGGAACAGCTACACTATTGGGAATAATATGAGTTATTACCAATTTGCAGCTACAGAAATATGTCTTATACAAATGTAAAAACACTCAAAATTCAGTTAAATATGCAGCAATAACCTTATACAGCATTTTATAGACCAAAGGGTGGGGAAAAGTGATGATTTAGGCCCTAAAACTTGTGTGTACTATATAGACTTTAAGATGCTGACAGTGGTTGAACCTATAGCTAATGTTATGAGGGACTCCCATGTTGAATTTCCTATTAAAAAAAAAAAAAAAAAAATATATATATATATATATATATATATATATATATATATATATATATAAATATATATATATATATATATATGTTAAACAGTTCCTCCTTTCCTAACTAGGCTAGAAAACCATGATTTCCCATGACTAGAAGTATGCAGAAATTTACTGAAGCATGAGAGCATAAATTTCTAATGTTTTTGACTGAAATAAGGTCTAAACATTGACAAATAAGATCAGAGGCATAACTCATACATTTTACAGAATAAATAATGAAAGAATATAGGAGAAATCCTCAGAAATGAGGTGCTACAACCATGACAAAAGTCTGCATAACCATGATAGCGTTATTTTTAGGGCTGAAGTAGCAGTTTATTAATTCTTCAGATATATATCAGATCTTTACATAAAAGGATATATCCAATATAGATCCATGTACAATAGAGGTTGATCTATACATTCCCCTTGGGGTTTTGCTCAAAACATGAAGCACCAGAAGTAGATCTGAGATCTAAAACTTCAGAATGATTCAGAATTTATGAATAATAAAAGTACATAGCACATCATATCTAAAACAAACATGGATTGTATGGCCAATCCATGGATCATCACAGTGAGAGGAAGAACCCCAACACCGGAGATCTCTCCTCCAAAATGCTGGCAAAACACCCTGCGACTATAGATCTACAAATAACACTGCCCTAGGGAGAGGAACAGTGTTGTAGCTCCTGAGAATGATTTGGCCTGATGCCAAGATGTAGATATGAAGTACAATCAGCTATTGAACTCTTCCAGGAGGTTAAAAGACACACTCACTGAGAAGAGCCACTGCTATCATATAGATCTGAATAGATATAGTCTTCCACTTGCTGCAACTCACAAGACAGCTCAACCCTCAACATGAGCAACGATGTAATGTAAGGTGAAGCTTGGCCCAAGCCTGATAGTGGACAAGTTTAGCACAATTCTCCTCCAAGAGCTGCTCAAGGAAGGAGGTGGCATTCTTGAACAGGAATTCCTAACAAGGGATGTCTAGCAGACCATTCCTTGTGAAATGATAATCTTCAACAACCCTTTCCTTGCTGCCCTCCTCTTCCTTTTATAATATAGGAGTCTTTCCAAACCCTAAACCACCTTGAATCACTTAACCCTTTTCACATTACAACCTCCTTCTAGAACTGCACTGTCCCTCAAAGAGGTTCAATGCATCTAGACTGCGCTATTTGACTTGGTCAAAGATGACCCATTCTTGTGATTTAACCCATTCACACCTATAGGATTTTATTTAGAGAGCCTAGATATTTCTTTGTTAACATAGGCATCGATTTATTCTTGGTTTTCAGGAGTTTTACATGTCCTCCTTTACAATTTATTCATCAATTATGAAATGAAAAAATAAACAAGGCAAAATTAATGTTCCTATTAGCTGAAGCTAATTTAGGAACATTACAGTCTCCCCCTCCCAAATGTTGCTTGTCCTCAAGCAACTGCAAGGGTGCTGCAAAATCTCCCCCCTTATTCTTGTGGCCTCCTCCTTCAATAGTCCCCACCATTGCTTCAATTTTTTTGCAATAATTCCATCTCCCAATGGTTCCTCCCAAGTGTGCAAAGTGGCCTTTGGTAGATAAACCAAATAGCTCTCATTATGAAGTAAAGGAAGGTCTATATGGAAAAATTATTGCTGATCCATGGCCTCATCATGATAGAAGTAATGGTCATAATGGGGAATTTCACCATCAATGAAGGTCTTCCACCTCCATGCTATCATCCAAATGAAATGGATTACCTTCCAACGTGGTAACTCATAGTGAAGCTCCTCCCAAATGCCCATGAGAGTCATGCTCCAAGTGCTACATACAATCATATGGTCCACATCATAAAGAGACACGTAATGTGCTATAGTGGCCATATGGTCTTCCATGCACCCCCTAGAACATGTAGTGCAAAGAATGTGGGAAACTCCTTTCCCCAAGGACACATTCCACAAATGTGTCTCTCCTCCAACCATGTTCCCAAGAATGAGAACATCTTCAGCATGTGGAATCATGATTAAGATCATGCTAGCTGCCATATATGATAAAGGAGAAGGAAGATGCCTCCTCATGTGGAACCAATGCAGTTTTACCCTCAACTGCCATAGAATAGAAGATGACAAGTGTTTCCTCAAACACTTGCTTGCTGCCCCATCCTTCTTGCATGCTTGGATAAGGTGTTTTATGATTGGTGTAAAAGTGTCACACCATGGGAAGTGTATCTCCCCTCCAAGATCCTCTAAAGGATGATCATCATCAATAAAGCTCATGGGCCCATGAAGCCCATCGTAAATAGTGCTCGCTCTTGGAGCAAAGCCCTGCAAATGAGTGTTAGAAAAATACAAGTATACATCATGAGATTCAGCAATATGATATTTTTCATACACTTGTTTAAAATCATCAAGGTTGCTCATGGATGAGCCTCCTCTCACACTCAATGAATAAGGAGGTGTAGATGATAATTCTTCCCAAGAGCTATGTTCCTCCTCATCTAAAAAATGGTCCATGAACTTCTTCATATGAGAATGGACCTCCTCTTTGAAATTCTCCCACATGAATCCATCCAAGATAGTATGATATGCTCCAATGAAACCAGTGGGTTTGGAAAGCAGGATCTCATAGGTTGCATTAGGCAGTTTCTCCTTGAACTTGGAGCCTTTAACCAAATAAATCTAATCATGGAAATGGATGACTGCTCCAACTACCTTATACCTCCCATCCATTACCTTCCCATCATGAACCTCACATGTGAAAGGTTCCTTTTTGTACTCCATCAAAATTTGAGAATCCCAATAAGGATCTAGGCTCCCCAAGAATGATAACGTTGTAGATATATGAAATGTAGCCCCTATCATGTCATGACTCTCCTCTTTGACATACTTGATGCCAAGGTCACATGTTGGAGTCCCATAAATTTTCTTTTGCTGCCTCCCTTGCAGCTGATCTTGCTCAAGACAAGATTGAAGCATGTGGAAATCAACTTCCCCTTGGAAAGTTCTTGTCCTCCAATACTTCCTCAATTTGGCCCATGCATGCAAGAGTATTAAGATCCTCTTGTCATGTTAAAAAATATCTTTTGTAATTGATAAGACCATGGGATGCGCCAAATATATGGTTTTGCCATGTATCCTCATATCCATACCATCGTAGATTTCTGATCTTTTATTTCTCAGCACAGATGAATGAATGGAAGATAACTATGTCCTATTCAAAAAAATTTTTACCTCTTTTCTGAATTCATGAAAGATCCTCTACGCTGTGCTTGCTTCTCCCAAGGCTCCTTCATTAGCCAAGTATGAAAATGTTGCCCATATTTGAGAGAACACTTTAGTTTTCCTCCAATCAGGAGGTCTTCCTAGTGGAATTCCTCCTTGCAAAGAGGCATCAAGGCATAGAGAATAATGTGGATGTAGGTGGACAGATTTACCCCTACAATTTCTACATGGATTCTATTGCCTTCTTTGGTCTTCCAACCCTTGAAACATAGAAGGGTATATGCTCTTCTTCTTGAGATTCTCTTCCTCCTCTCTTCCTCCTTGTATCTTCAATACTTCATCATTTGACAATGATGATGCATGTTGCTCTTGTGTTCTATCAAGATCTCCATGTGTGAGATCTTTTGGAGCTCCTTGCAAGAGTGCAAGAGTTTATGTTCTTGGAGAAAGTGATTTATCCTCCTCTTCATGAGATGCTTGAGGTTCTCTTGTCATGACTGCGTTATTAGCTCCTTTTTCCGCATCCTCCTCTTCAATAGTTGAATTTTCCTCACCCTCAATAAGAGACCTTAGATCTTGGCTCTCTATTGAAGGAGGAATATTCATGCCTTATTGTTTAGAAGGAAGCCCTTCATCCAATGGATATCTTGCCCTTGGCAAGGTGTCAAACAAGCTTACACCTTCTTCCTTGGTTTTCATAAATGGATTTGGATTCATAGACCCTTCCAACTCATGCAAAAGATTTGTCTGATGTGGTTTGATAGTGTCAACAAAAGATGTTACACATGGAGCTTCATCAAACCTCTCTATCAATCTTCAAATAAATCTTGCATAAGTAGGTGTATTTGCATTCTTCAAGGAAAAATACTGAAATAACCACCAAGCATATGCTTTACCTTCAACATTCAGCACTACCACTTTGATGGCTTCAATTTCTAAAACTTGATGTTGTTGCACAAAGTTGTCTAGCTCCTTCACCCAAACCCTTACTGGACATTTAGATGATCCATCAAAGATAGATAGGTAGAATCTACCCTTACCATGATGCTCCTCCTTTGTGCCTTTGTTCTCCTTGATCTTGCAAAACCCTTGGAATTTCAAGTTAACTTTGAACTCCTTGGATTGATCTTCATACTCCTGCAAATACTCTCTAAGAGTCTCCTTCTTGGGTACACCTCCCTTCTTCCTCTTCATGAAGAAATCACACATAGAACATTGAAGCTTTGGTGATATGGCTGAGTGCACATATCCATGAGATGAGGATTTATAATTTTCCTCATCTATATATCTTGTAGATCTGATCAGAAGATCTTTCTTCTCTTGAAACTTCCAGGAAGTTTCACTGCTTCTTCTTTCTTCTTCTTGTACAACCTCCTTGGAGAGGTTCTTCTTAGATATGAAAGCTGATGAGAGTAAACCCATATTCTTCATCATTCTTAACTTGATCCTTTCTGTACAACACTTTGTCTTGAAGCCACAGGCTGAGTGAAAGATCTTGCTCTGATACCACTGTAATGTTCCCAAATTGGAACAACTACACTATTGGGAATAATATGAGTTATTACCAATGTGGAGATACATAAATATGTCTTATACAGATTTAAAAACTCTTAACCTTCAGTTAAATATGCAGCAACAACCTTATACAGTGTTTTATAGACCAAAAGGTGGGGAAAAGTGAGGATTTAGGCCCTAAAACGTGTGTATTCAGAGATATGTGTAACAATAAGATGGTAAAGTGGTTGGATATAATATATAGGGTTATGAGGGACTCCCATGTCGAATTTCAGAAAGAAAAAAAAAAGTGTTTCTATGTTAAACAATTCCTCCTTTCCTAACTAGGCTAGAAAACCCTGATTTCCCATGACTAGAAGTATGCAGAAATTTACTGAAGCATGAGAGCGTAATTTTCTAAAGGGTTTGACTAAGATAAGGCCTGAACATTGAAAAATAATATCAGAGGCATAAATCATACATTTTACAAAAGAAAGAATGAAATAATACAGTAGAAATCCTTAGAAATGAGGTGCTACAACCATGAAAAAAGTATCCATAACCATGATAGCGTTATTTTTAGGGCTGAAGCGGAATTTTATTGATTATTCAGATATATATCAGGTATTCACATAAAAGGATATATCAATACATATCCATGTACAAAAAAGGGGTTTATACATACATTCCCCCTTGGGGTTTAACACAAAAAACATGAAGCACTAGAAGTAGATGCGAGATCTAAAACTTCGGTCTGCCCAAAGAATGATTCATGTTCTGAATAATAAAAGTACATAGTAGATCATATCTAGAGCAAACATGGATTGGGTGCTTGATCCATGGATCCTGGGTGAGAGGGAGAAGAACCCCAACTGAGGAGATCTCTCACTGGAAATCTTCGTGAGGAAACACCCTGCGGTGTGGTCTGAAAATAACGCCTAGGGAGAGGAATGGTGTTGTAGCTCCACCAGAATGATTTGGCTAATGCCAAGATGCTTAGATCTGAAGTACAATCAGCTAATGAACTCTTGAGAG
Organism: Pinus albicaulis; assembly: GCA_034641835.2. Taxonomy (NCBI): domain Eukaryota; kingdom Viridiplantae; phylum Streptophyta; class Pinopsida; order Pinales; family Pinaceae; genus Pinus; species Pinus albicaulis. The sequence continues at coordinate 313,531,927 of CM076571.1, forward strand.
CAAAAAGGAACACACTCTTTGAGAAGAGGTACTTTACTTTATCATCTGAATTTGAACAAATCTGGTCTTCCACTATTTCAACTCACGAAAGCTCAGCCCTCCTTTTAGGCATTGCTGTTAATGCAGATGAGCTTGGCTTGAAATCCTGATAATTAAAAGTTTGCTTGCAGATATGTCAGATGCTTCTCAAGGAAGGAGGTGGGATTCCCTGTGAGAATGCCCAACAAGAGATGTCTAGCAGGACATTGTTCATGGCTGATAATAATCTTGAACAACCCCTTTCATTGCTGCCCTCCCTCTTTAACATAAGACAGAGTCCTTACAAACCCTCATTCCATATGAATTAATACATTGTTTGCACAGCTTCTGGTATATCCTTCTAGGCTAATTTTGTCCCTCCAAAGTTCACTTTGCATCCAATTTATATTGTTTGTTGATTAAAGACAGCCCATTCTTGTGATTTAACCCATTCACTGCCGGAGTTTATTTGGATGACGGATATGTCTTTGTTCACATAGGCATCGATTTATTCTTGGCTTTCATGAGTTTTACATGTCCTCCTTTACAATTTATTCATAAATTATGAAATGCAAAAATAAACAAGGAAAAATTAGCGTTCCTATGAGCTAAAGCTAATTTAGGAACATTACACTCAATATGAATAAATATCCACTTTTTATGTGTGAATGTGTGAGTTAATTAGCCTAGATATATACATAATGAGGTAGTGTGGCAACTACTAGTATGAATGGAATTGGAAATTATGTCTCATGAACGAGATAGATCACATGGATTTTTATCTGAGTCAGCTATAAGATATTGGAAGGGATCAAATAGAAGATCATGGAGGATTCACGATGAGATGATGGAAGAAGTTGTGAAATTAATTCACGCATGATGGGGAGGGTGTACATTGCACCTAGACATGATGGATGACAGAATAGCCGTAGCCAAACATGGAGGATGTTGTCCACATGCCTGACCACAGAGTTTAGATGAGGGCAAGGCATGGGAAGGCTCAAACACTATCAAGTAGATGAAGGAAAAAATGAGGAGCGTATTTATTATAGATTTTGAGGGTTTGTTTAGATCTGGAATTTTCATGAGACATTCCATTACTTTCTTTGAGTTGTTTAGCAAATATTTCAAGTGTTGTTTAGCCCACCAGGGTGTTCTTGGTTGGGAATCCCACCTCTTTCGTTGAGTAGCTCTTCAAATAGTATTGTACTTCATTATTCATCGGGATTCGATTGCCACATATCTTTTCCTACTTTCTCTAAGAACATCCATATTCAAAAATTGTGGATTTATGAAGATCGGTTTGAGAGGAGGAGGTTGTCCTTCAATATTACAATAGAGTAACCGATGTGGGATTATTCTATCATAATAGGGTTAAATATCGACGATGAGAGCTTCATTTCGGATACGGCATTAGGCCAATTTGTTGCCTCTAGCGACGTTAGTTCCATCGATTACGGCTGTCCGTGTGCGGTTCTACAAGGGAGGAAGGAAGTTGCTGGGAATTTCAGCTAATAATCACCCGCGGGGGATCATCCCCTCACCTTTCACGCCCGGTGTTACATCGACACTGGAGTTTATTGCGGCATATTTCGGTGAGCATAGAGCCTCTTTATTTCCCTTGTGGTGTAGTTTTTGTGAGGGGGTTGTGCGGCAACAACTGTAATCATCATTGGAGGATTGAGCGCGGTAGAGCTTCTGTCTTGTGGATCTTAGGAAGGGATCATGCTAAGCTTGATCTAATGTTGTGACACATTTTAGCCATCTGTTGTCAAATCTGGCTTCAAATCTATAATCCCGGCGGATAAGATCGAGCCCTAGGAGGGTGATTTTCCCGAAGTTATTGTCTGGAAAATCCTTTCTATAGGTTCTCTTGGGTACCCATCACATTGGCCAAATCTTGAATCTTGGCATCATCGAGCTCATAAGCTCCCTGGTCCTTCATTTTCCTTTGCATCATTTACATGTATATCGTAGCAGAAAAGTACAGTACGGTATTTCTTCGATGGTCTCACGATTCATGTGCTAGTTGCTACATTGTAGGGTGATTCTAGGCCTTCTCTTGGGCTATATCTACTCATATTTTGTCTTGTAAGCTGATTCATCTCCATATAATAAAATGGCTGAAATCTCTATATGTTACGGTGTTGTCTTTAAATTTGTTGTTTATTTAGTTTTTAGTTCTTATATTGTGTTTAAGTATTCTTTGCATTCTCCCCTTTAGGATATTACACATACACAATTATGGACACTCCAAAAAAATCATGAGTTACATAGATTATGTAAGATGTCACAAGTTCAAAATAAAAAAATAATATGAAAACTTCTTCCAAAATATAAAGTTGTTAGTTGGTGGAATAAGAAGAAGAGAACATTGTGGGGTATTTTGGTGTAGCTTTAAATTTTACTTCATGGTTTAGCATATTTCTTAAAGCATTGTGGTTGAAAGGGTTGACGAAGGGGTAAGTGGAGAAAGTTAGACATTGCATGGTACGTTTGATGAAAGAAAAAATAAATTATTTTTCTTACAAGCTTACGAGGAGAAACTTTAAGAATATAATTTGAAGAAGTTGTTGCTATCTTAGATAGAAAGGCAACATATAATTGGAAAGAGACAACACCATTGGTACATTTGGAGAAGTGTTGCGGATCCGGAGGAAGATACTGTGAAATACAATGAGATCTGAACCAATTTTCTCCATCGAAACAATCTCTAATCATATGTGGTGTGTTTAGGTGGTTCTCCCATTTATAACACCTACGACTATTATGATAAAGAAGTTCATGGAAAAATAAACGGACTAAAAAATTAGGGTCGAGAATTATGGTAGATAGCCTGTCACAGACATATTTTCATAGAAATTCGATTGATCATTGAAAAATAGTCAACTTCCTTATGTTAGGGTCCACGATGGGACACCACTCTGACTTCAAGATACTCTTGGAATGTTAAATGGTTAACAAGTGAATGTTAGAAAAAAAGGATAATGGTTAGATAGAGAGAATATATTTTAATTTTCTAGTAGGTGACAAATTCTTGTGGTTAAATCATCTCAACATCTCTGAGGGAAGTGATAGACAAGAAATCATTTTTTCAATTTCAACGAGTGGGAATCTAAACAATTCCATCATTAATGAGGGAGTGGAAAATGATGATAGTGCAGTGATAGTAATTGACACTATGTTTTCACACGAGAGACAAAGGTTATGAGGATGTGTTTCTTAGCGCAAAAAGAGCTCGAACTTATCTTATAACCACTTCGATTTATATTTGAGAAGCGAACCCGGTCTGTATGCTCCCAAATAGTTGCAAAGGGAAGCATTTTAATTTTGGAGAATGTTACGTAGGGGTACAGAAATCTTTATGATGGTCATTTGCAAAATGTTCACTCAAAAGTTATCTCTGAGTTTTGAAGTATGATGGATTTTTTTTGAGTTGCACACCCATCAATGTGGGGTGTGACAAAGATCTTGGACCATGTGCATGTACATGGAATTGAAGATGTCTTTAATTGAAGTTCCACCATGTTTTCATGTAGAGACAAAATTTATGAGGATGAGTTTCTCTCTATGACAAATACCATTGTATCCTACAACTCTTGAATTAAATTTGAGGCGTTAGAACCAATATTGTATGTAGAGATAGGTGCAAGGAAGCATTTGGACTTTGAAGGTATTCATGGGATTGAGTTCTTTATGATGGCCATTTGAAAGTATTGCTGCTACGAGTTGTCTCAATTTTAAACTACGATGGAATTTGTTGGGTTACACACCCTGAGTACGAGGTGTGACAAAGATATACGGACCTGTTCATGTAAAGGAATTGATGATATTGAATTGAGGATTCCAACACTACGTTTTCATGCAGAGACAAAAACTTATGAGGATGATTTTCTTCATATAAATAAAGGGCTCTGTGTCCTACAACATGGATGGTAGGACAATCGACAAATCTGTGCTCCCGAGATAGTTTCACCAGGGGAAGAATTGGTTTGGAGAGATATTCATGGGCTGTAAACGGAAGTATTTGTTAATACTTTGTAAAAATGTCACCTCATCAGCAAGTTTATATTCATAAGCACTTGCGTTTCTTATGTCTCCGATTTTCGACACATAGAGAAATGTAAATAAAGTTAGTTAGCATGTTGAGCTGTGTGCTAATCAAATTCTATTTTGAAGAACCAAGTTGAAGAACATCAGATGGAAAAGGAGGAAGTCCATCCAATCTCATATTTCATGAGGCTCACCAAAATCAAAATGAAAGTCTCTTACCTATTGAGAAGGTCATAAGCAATGAGAGCTCACTGTTTCTCAGGACACATAAATGTGAGTATGTGTTTAATAACACCATTTTCAATAATAATATAATTCATGATTTGCAGTGCATTGTGCCAGTGAGATGCACTCAAGAGAGACAAGGATGATGGAGAAAGATAGCTCCCTCAAATGGGAATTAGTGGCCCTGCGCCCACCAGTCATGCAAAGAAAAGAAGAACAATGTTGGTTAAAGAAATCAAAGTCTGTGGAATATTGGGTCCCAAAGGAAGAAAGGAAAATGTTACGTTGTAACAAGTTTGTTAACTATGTGAAGAATGCTAATAAAGAAATCTCCCCAGTATGGTGACTATAAAAGAAATAACAACTTCGGAGGAATGGAAATCAAAGAGACAAAATGTTGAAAGAAGGAAAGAGAGAAATATTTAGATTGATAAAATCAGAAATGATGGAAGCACAAAGAGGTCAAGGGGAACTGTTCTGATAAGAATATATTAACATTAGCTATCCTTTAAAATTTTTTCATATACATCACATTCAATTTTTAATGTTGTTTTTACTATGGTCATTTGTGTTTCTATTGTTTCTTCATCACACAAATTCTAAATCTAGTTTATGTAAGTTAAGATAATTTGTTGTGTGAATTTACTAATGTCTTAAAACACAGTGGTCTCTTACATCATCAGGGACACATTCTTTTAGGAAGCTACAAATATTTCTTCCCTTCATTACCTTCATGCAAATGACTCATACCTCTAACTTAAGAGCTATTAACGGTATTAGGTGATGATTGTAAAGCTATATATAAAAAGGATCAAATATGATCTGAATGCCATCAAAGATAGGCACAACCACCCGCAAGGTATGGTCGACTGTACATACACAAAGGGAAGAAGCCTAGGTTCTTAGGTGCCAAGGAAAGAAGAGATCTCCTTATCCTTCTGAGATCTACGATCTGGCACAGCATATTACCACCTCCTCAAAAATAAATTACTATCAATAACATTCAACCTACCTTGGCTTGGCCCACACACATCATTATTTGAAATAATTCGCCATCTTTCCACACATAGGTATATCTATCCCTTCTTTGTCTCCCTCTTCATTTGATGCATAGTGAATAGTAATATATTAAATCATATATGCCAAGATGTTAGTGGTGCAGTAATCATATATCTTGAACCACTCAGCAATCTATGCATAAGATCATTTTTCTATATAATAAAAATACTAAGAAGAATGTTATCAAAAGCATTTAATGAATTTGAATGTAAATTTATCACAATCGTATGAAACACAATTCATATCATCTGTACCATTTTAAAATACATAATTTCTTCATTATATACAATAGAAAATCAATTTTACAGATCAAAAAGTCATATATTTTGGGTCAGGATACATTGTCAGCTTACTCATGATACAAGGCTCTAATCTTATTGGGATAAAACGTCTGAAAGAGACTTGTTATAAAGATTTAATGATATACAATATTATTTAATACATTAAATAATATAATACCAATAAAATATCATTCATATTAATGGAATTGCTCAAGGTTGAGCTAAGAGATAGTGTTTGTGAGGGCAGGATTGTGCAGAGCATGTTCCCAAATCCCAAACCATGTGTGTGTGTGTGGGGAGAGAGAGAGAGAGAGAGAGAAAGTGTATTGGTTTATCTTGTAAAAATATCTAGAATGTAATTGGTTGTGGAGATGTAAACCTGCATATTTGCAAGATCAATAAAGATAGAAATAGAGTCACAAAGTAAATAAACAGTTAATCATTGAGCATAACCTTGAAACTTGTTCTGTCAATTCTGAGTAAAAAATACAAATTTTATTAAATAATAAAAACACAAATGAGTCAATATAAAAGGACTGAATGGTACCATATGGAAGAAATTCAAATGAAATAAAATAATTGTTATCATGTCACTTCTAGTAGGTATGAAAATATCAATGAGAGGATGGTAAAGTATCAAGAAGGATTGTTCGCTGTAGACAAAAACAATTTTTGTGGGGCTAAGCTAATTAAATGCAAATGCTAAAATGGAAAAATATGGTGGTATGGGTAAAATATTAAAAGAATATCTGAGATCTAGAAAATGTCTCATTGAACCTTCTCAAATTCAACAAAATGAGCTTATAAGGATGTAAGAAAACTTGTCAATGATATAGTCTTCAATGCAACAAAGGCCAAATCACTTGGGCTGGGTGGATATTAAAATTTCTGTGTAAAGACTCAATGCTGGTTATTGAAGGTATAGTGGTATTTTACGGTGTCTAACAATAGAGTGAATTTCCGGAAAAACTATAAATGTTGAAGTTGTTTGTCCAAGTGAAACATAAATCAGAATTCCAACGTTTGATTTAACATGATCAGCTTCCAATGTTTTTTAATCAAAGTAGAGTGTTGAACGTATACTCTTTTGGTCACAAAAAAAGGCATAGAAACAAAAAAAATTTAAAACAATGCAAAAAGATGTTGTGAAATAATTCCTCCCCAGACCATATGGAGCATAAAGATATACGAACGTGATGCGGCAACACAAACCATACGAATATATACGGCAACACGCACCGCTAAAAGACCCTACCATTGGATGGGTATGTGCATGGTGGACACAAACTAAATGCCCCCGAATGTCATAAAAATTAAATGTGTGCACAGCGCTGAAAAATAGAGAAAGCGAGAAAAAATCGATTATTTGAAACAATTTGTGGAGGGACTCATCTTGGTGGAGTACGGAGTACCAGGGTGTGATCACGCCCTTTTGAAACCCGAGAACCCCAAAAATCGCCTTTCTGTTCATTAGGCGAAACACGGCGAGTCATCTTTCTTTTCCAATTTGATTTCGTTATATAGCCATTTAATTTCATTCTTATTTAAACCAACCAAATAAAGTGTTTCATCTCCTTTAATGAATGTAGATATGGAAAAATAAATTTGCAAGTACTACGTTGGGAATTTGAACTACTATCGAACCTAACGCTTGTTTCTAGATTTTGATACGAGACATATCTACGATTGTGTTTGCAAATGGGATGGCAGGACTACATCCCGAAGGTACGGATGAGGGCCCTCCGGTTCATATATATCCTATGGGGGGAGAGCGGTTCCCATATAAATATAGAGCGAGGTAAATCTACTGTCCTCTACCTTTCAGTTGACCCCCCGGTCAAAACAACGAAACACCACCAATCCAGTAATCGGAGTATTAGTGAGCACGTTTATCTCGATGAGTAAATCGAAGCTGTCTCACTAGTTAAGGAAGCTTGTATATTCATGTGTTCCAGGGAATGCCTCTCCAAGTAGCACTTGGGTGCATTGTCATTGTCATGGATGACACTACATTGTTAGAATTTTAAATAACTAAATAAAAATTCTTTAATGCAGAATATAAAATTGTAATGGCCAGTAATGTAAGCTGAAGCTGAATATCGATTCTATAAAATGCGGAATAAATAAAACTTAAAAAGAATCAAAAAATTAAAAATTAAATTTCCCAGAAAATTTTAAATACCTCCACCCATTGGTGGCTCACAATATATGAAAAAATGAAGAAAAATCCCTTATGCTTTGCACACCACAATTGAAGCTTGAAACTACTCCTTTTCTCACCAAAATATGAGCTACCTTTTTACCTCGCGACCCTCTTTATCTCTCCTTTATGATATGTTATCTGATAAAATCTCCAGCCATTTGTGCTAAAACGATTTTAGATTCAGTCTTGAACTCCAGTAATTAAAAATTGGCAGATTTTAACCACTAGCTTCTTACACGATAAATTCACTTATGAAATTCACGTGCTCATAAAATCATATATGAGAGAGTCAATAAAATAACTGCAAGTTCTAGAAATTCAAGTGAGAGTATTGCGATAGCCCGCAAGAGAGACAAGGCTTGCTCAGTGACAACCCTGTTACGAGCCTGTCTTACCCACTTAGCAACAATCTTCATGCAAGCAGAAAATCTGAAAAGTCTTCCAAGCTCTGCTCACTCATAGCTTGATGGTGTAAAACTAAAGGGGATTGAGTTAGTGAGCTTGGGGACCAAACAGAAGAGTTTATAGCCAAGCTTCCATCAAGCTTCTGTTGGCTATGTGTCAAATGTTCCACTGATCATGGTAGAGAACTGCAGTGGGAGTAATGAACCACTTCAGAAGCTCCCAACAAGAAATTAATGAACTACAGTTGATTTCCATAATTTAAGGAAATTACTGCAGTTGATTTCCATAAATTAAGGAAATCACTGCAGTTGGTTTCCAGAATTTACTGCAGTTGTTTTCAAAAATAAATCCAATTGGGAGAGGGAGTGTAACATTCTCCCACTTGGTCCATACTTCCAAACTTAATGTCTCATCTTAAAACCCATTGATAATCTGTATTAAGCAATAGATACATGAATCATGGCGATAAGTCCTCTAATGATGAGTATTATCTTCCATGTATTACTATGTATTTATTTCTATAAAAATTTATGTGGTAACAATTTCTTAATGAATAAACCCCATGTTTATTCTTGGTCCTACATAGATGAATTCTCTCAAATCAAATTAAGGTGCACATAAATATGAGAAAAACATCACAATAATTAAGAATTTCATTAAAAATAACATTGTTCATACAATGAGAATCTACATAATGGAACCAAGTCCCATATTCATTACATGATCCTTGAATTTAAATGGTGGCATGCCCTTAGTCAAAGGATCAACGATCATCAACTCAGTGCTAATGTGCTCAATGACCACTTTCTTTTCTTTAACACATTCCCTTATAGCTAAATACTTAATGTTGATGTGTTTATTTCGACTCCCACTTTTGTTGTTCTTAGCCATAAAAACAGCAGCTGAATTGTCGCAATATATTCTCAATGGCTTAGAGATAGAATCCATAATTCTAAGCCCAGAAATGAAATTCTTAAGCCATACACCATCTAAAGTAGCCTCAAAACAGGAGACGAACTCGGCTTCCATAGTAGAAGTGGCAATCAAGGTCTGCTTGGCACTCCTCCATGATACAGCTCCGCTGGCCATCATAAAAATGTATCTTGATGTTGATTTGCGTGAATCAACACATCCAGCAAAATCAGAATCTGAGTAGCCAATCACTTCCAAATTGTCCATCCGTCTATACATAAGCATGTAGTTTTTGGTTCCTTGAAGGTACCTCATTACTTTCTTTGCAGCTCTCCAGTGGTCTAAACCTGGATTACTCTGATATCGTCCCAACATTCCCACAACAAATGCAATGTCAGGTCTTGTGCAAACCTGAGCATACATTAGGCTTTCGACAGCAGAAGCATATGGAATGTTCTTCATTTGTTCCCTTTCAAATTCGTTCTTCGGGCATTGATTCAAACTGAACCTATCACCCTTCACAATGGGAGCAACACTTGGTGAACAATCCTTCATCCGAAATCTCTCTAAAATTTTATTAATATAGGTTTCCTGAGACAGACCCAAGATGCCTCGAAATCTATCTCTATGAATCTTAATGCCAATGACATAAGATGCCTCACCCATATCCTTCATATCAAAATTTTTAGAGAGGAATTGTTTCACCTCATGCAGCAAACCCTTATCATTGGTTGCTAGCAAAATGTCATCCACATATAAAACAAGAAAACAAATTTTACTCCCACTGACTTTAAGGTATATACATTCATCCATAATGTTTTCTACAAAACCGAAAGAAGAAATTACATTATGAAATTTCAAATACCATTGGCGGGATGCTTGTTTTAATCCGTATAATGACTTCTTGAGCTTGCAAACCAAATGCTCACCATCACTAGAGGAGAATCCTTCAGGTTGTTTCATGTAAACCTCCTCCTCTAGATCTCCATTGAGAAATGCCGTTTTCACATCCATTTGATGCAACTCCAAGTCAAAATGGGCTACTAATGCCATAATAATGCGCAAGTAATATTTCTTAGATACAGGAAAGAAAGTCTCCTTGTAATCAATTCCTTCTTTTTGAGTGAATCCCTTTGCAACTAGTCTAGCCTTGTATCTCTCAATGTTGCCCAATGAGTCTTTCTTTGTCTTAAAGACCCATTTACATCCAATGGCTTTTGCACCATTAGGCAACTCAACAAGATCCCAGACTTCATTACTCTTCATAGAATTCATCTCTTCCTTCATGGCATCGTACCATAATTCTGATTCTTTGCAACTCATGGCTTGTGAAAAAGACTGAGGATCATTTTCGGCTCCAATGTCATAGTCAGATTCTTGCAGATACACAACATAATCATCAGGAATTGCTGATCTCTTTGGTCTAGTAGATCTTCTTAATGTTGTCCCACCATCTTCCTGAGAAGTATGTGGTTCAACTCATTGTTCAAAAATTCTTGGCAATTCTTGAACTATCTGATCTACTAGAATGTCTTCAACAGCTTGTGGAACTTCAACAATTGGTCGTTCAACACTAGTTTGTACTTGAGGGGTGCTGTGAACAATAACCAATCTTTCACTTGAGGTGGAAGGTTAAGATTCTGAATGATCCTTCTCAGAAACTATGTTCCTAGTTTGATCGCTCCCACTAATCAAGTCATTTTCAAGAAACTTTGCATTTCTTAATTCCACAATCCTAGTTCTGTTAGATGGGCAGTAAAATCTGTAACCTTTAGACCTTTCAGCATATCCAATGAAATACCCACTAATGGTCCTTAGGTCGAGCTTCTTCTCTTGTGGATTATATATTCTTACTTCAGACGGGCATCCCCAAATGCGCATATGTCGCAAACTCGGTTTCCAACCTTTCCATAATTCAAATGGCGTTTTAGGAATAGCCTTGGTTGGAACTCGGTTTAATATATACACTACTGTCTTAAGTGCTTCAATCCACAAGGATTTAGGAAGATTGGAGCTGCTAAGCATACTCCGCACCATGTCCAATAATGTTCGATTTCTTCTTTCTGCTACACCATTCTGGTCGGGTGAACCAGGCATGGTGTATTGGGCAACAATCCCATGCTCTTGAAGAAATTTTGCGAATGGCCCAGGTGCTTGTCCATCTTCTGTGTATCTACCATAATATTCTCCACCTCTATCTGATCTCACGATCTTAATTTTCTTGCCGCATTGATTCTCTACTTCAGCCTTAAAGATCTTAAAGGCATCTAATGCTTCGCTCTTTTTATGAAGCATGTAGAGATACATATATCGTGAGTAATCATCTATAAAAGAGATGAAGTATCTCTGACCATGTGAGTCCATGTCTGGACTACATATATCAGTATGTATGATCTCTAATATGTCTGAACTCCTATTGGCACCTTTATTTGACTTGTTGGTCTGCTTTCCCTTTATGCAGTCCACACAAGTCTCAAAATCAGTAAAATCCAGAGTATCAAGTACCCCTTCATTTACCAATCTTTTAATTCTTTCTATGGAGATATGACCTAGTCTCCGGTGCCATAATTTAGAGGAATTTTCATCAATAACACATCTTTTAGTGCTAGTGTGAACATGCATTGAATCATAAGTGACATTGTTTTGTAAATTAATGCAGTAAAGACCATTAGACAGAATACCATTCCCAACATAATCAGATTTATAAAATAAACTGAAGGATGTTTCTGAAAAGTTAAAGGAATATCCAAAAGGTACAAGCCTTGAAACTGAAATCAAGTTTCTAGAAAAACTTGGTACATAAAAAGTCTTTTCTAATTCTAAAACAAAACCACTACTTAAAGTTAAATAGCATGTTCCTATAGCTTCCACATGCGAGCCCATCTTGTTTCCTGATAAGATGCTTTGCTCACTTCCCACTGGCTTCCTTAGGTTTTGCAAACCCTACAAGGAATTTGAAATGTGAATTGTTGATCCAGAATCAATCCACCAAGTGTTAATATTGACATTAACCATATTAGATTCATAACAAACAAACGAGATTAGATTACCTTTGTCCGCAAGCCATTTCTGAAATTTGGCGCATTCCTTCTTCATGTGTCCCTTCTTTTTACAGAAGAAACACTTGGAATCCTTCTTGATATCGGCTTGGGGAGGTATTTTACCTTTCCCTTTCTGATTGGCTTGAGATTTTCCCTTTCCTCACGTTGCCAGCATTGCACTTTCTCCCATTTCCATCACCAGTCTCTCTTCCTCTTGAACACACATGGTCATGAGTTCATTAATTGACCATTTATCCTTATGTGTGTTGTATGAGATTTTGAAAGGTCTGTATTGGTGTGGAAGGGTGTTCAGGATGTAGTGCACCAGGAAAGATTCTGATATTTCAACCTCGAGTTTCTTCAATTGAGCCGCAGTGTCCCTCATTTGCATGATGTGCTCGCACACACCTTTTACACTAGTGAGCCTTAGGGATGAGAACTTCATGATTAGGGTGCTTGCAAGTGCCTTGTCTGAAGTGACGAATTGATCATCAATGGCTTTCAGCAAGTCTCGGACTTTGTCATGCTGTTCAACAGAACCACGGATACCAGCTGAAATTTTAGTCTTAATGAACATCACGCTTAAACGATTAGATCGTTCCCATCGTTCATAAAGCGCGATGTCTGCTGTAGTGCTGGTATTAGTGAGTGCTGGTGGTTCATCTTTCCTAATAGCATAGTCTATGTCCATCCACCCCAAATGAATGAGAACTCTCTCCTTCCAGACTTTATAGTTATCTCCCTTAAGTTCAGGGATATCAGTACGAATTTCAGAGAAATTTGCAGGTTGTACAACTGCATAATATTAAAAAAACACATGCTTATGTTAAAATTGAGGCATAAATAAAATTTCATGCTTTACCAATGTAAATCATGCTTTAAAAATTGAATCTAATGACATAAAAATTGTCTGTGGACTAAATTTTTAATTCAAGCAAATTCAATTATTCTTTTGAACTTTATGATAAAACCATTAATTCATAACTCCTGTGGGTAAGTTATGAATATTTTATCCTAATTAATTACATAAATATAACAAAAATTCCTATGGGATAAAATTTATTATATTTAATATAATTAATTACAATTAATGTCTAAATATTCTTTATGTGATCCTAATCAATCATAATATATAATTTTATTTGATTAAAGATGCCGCGGCTATTCTCTAATCAATTAAAATTATATGGATCATTAGACATTGTTTTCATAAAAATTAACTGATAATTTGCATGAATAAAACTATAATATTCATGCATAACATTTAACCATAGGTCTCGTATAATAACATGTTTTAATTAAAGCTTAAACAATTAAATTCATGCAAACTAAATACGAGCATATTTTCCAAATTGCATATAATAAAACTAAGTAAATATTATATGCATAAAAAATTGAACAGATATATTTCGAAATAAATGTTTTAATTCAGAAAATTTTAAAATAAAACATTTAGCCAAAATATGTCTATAATTACCAAGGCAGAGATAAAATTTTCTCTGATACCAAATGTAAGAATTTTAATAACTAAATAAAAATTCTTTAATGCAGAATATAAAACTGTAATGCCCAGTGATGTAAGCTAAAACTGAATATCGATTCTATAAAATGCAGAATAAATAAAACTTAAAAAATAATTAAAAAATAAGAATAAAATAAAATTTCCCAGAAAATTTTAAATACCTCCAGTCATTGGTGGCTCACAATATATGCAAAATGAAGAAAAATCACTTATGATTTACAGTCAATTGAAGCTACTCTTTTCTCACCAAAATATGAGCTACCTTTTTACCTCCACGACCCTCTTCCATCTCTCCTTTATGATATGTTATACGATAAAATCTCCCCAGCCATTTGAGCTGAAACGACTAATTTTCGACCTTGAACTCCATTAATTAAAAATTGGCCAATTTACAACACTAAAGCACTCTTACACGATAAATTCACTTATGAAATTCATGTGCTCGAGAAAATCATATATGAGAGAGTCGATAAAATAAGCTGCGGGTTACGGAGATTCAGAGTGTGAGTATTGGTAGCTACTTAGAAGACAAGGCTTGCTCGTGGGACCTGGCCACAGGCTGTCAAATTTCAACAACAATCTTTCAGCTGAAATGAAAATCTAAAAAAAGTATTCCAAGCTACGCTCACTCATGGCTGATGATGTAAAACTAAAGGGAGTTGAAGTTAGTGAGCTTGGGGACAAAAAAAAGAGTTTATAGCCAATCTTCCATCAAGCTTCTATTGGCTATGTGTCAAATGTTCCATGATCATGGTAGAGAAGCTGAGTGGGAGTAATGAACCACTTGAAGCTCCCAACAAGAAATTAATGAGCTATAGAGTTGATTTCCATAATTTAAGGAAGTGCTGCCCAGGTTAGTTTCCATAAATTAAGAAGTGTAAGATCTAACAGTTTCCGGGAATTTCACTGCAAGGTTTTCCAAAAATAACTCGGTTAAGGAGAGGGAGTGTAACACTACATATGAAGTTGTAGTTGTTGGGATCCACTGTGGGATGAAAACAGATGGCTGGAATATCATGGGATGATTTCCTGAGGATTTAATCCTGCAAATAGGCATTGAGCTTATTTACTACAATGGAGCATTCTGCGCATATTTTTGGTGGAAAGAGGCGTGGGGAGACATAGGTGGTATCGCGTGTTTCACCATTCCCGTAGAGGAGGGAACCAGTTAAACACCATTCCCATCCATTTTGCAACATTCCTTGAAAAATTGTAAAAGGATATTTTTCATTGGCCACGCATGATCACCTGGGTGCTACTAGTGGGGTTGCTTGTACTAGATCGACTGACTCAACTGTGCAATCGATTGCATTGAAATACATAGGAAACAACTCAGAAGTTGGTCCAAATACACCGTTGCCATCATGGAAGAGGGCCATATTTGGCTTGATGGTCATGGCTACAATGGAATCTCGATCGAGTGGAGATAGAGGCTTTGTACAGGTCGTTGGGTTGGCATAAACCCTCAATGATTGTCATGGCTACAATGGAATCTCGATCGGGAGGAGATAGAGGCTTTGCACAAGTGGCTAGGTTGGCATAAACCTCAATGATGTACCATAAAGTAATATTGCGATATTTCCAAAGGTGATTTTATGGGTTTTATGAGAAGATTAATCTCTGTTGGTATTCTATTTCTTCAAACAATATTCTAACCACAACATACAGTAGCAGAGAAATAAATGGGAATAATACCTTATTGGTGGAATTCAAGTCAAACTAGTAGGTCAACCTTGATGGCAGTTTGTGTGGGTAATGCCAATCCGTGTGATCGGCTTCCTAAGAAGCACAACCATTTTAGGGCTTTCCACTGAACGCATGACCGTTGGACATGAACGAGCTTCAGGGCCAAAGCATCTTGGGGCTTCTCCTTGCAGATATTTAACAACACTTCTTCCTGACCTCTCTACTCATTGCTTGCACCCACGAAGTGCATTATTAGGGATAAACCCATTCGCCAGACTGAAATATTTTTTATGTTCCCACTTAAAACTGGCTAACTTATTATCGGGACGATGTGTTTTTCTTTTCTTTTCCTTTTTTTTGGGTTGGGTATGGTTTTTTTCATAGCGTAAGTCAGAAAAGTTGTTCTAGTTTTATTTTTTTCTTAAAGGTGAAACTTTAAAATCATTGCTTTTAATTTAAATTAAGGTTTTTTATATACAATGGATTAAAGTGGGGAGGGAAGATTATGGTATTGAACTAATTATTTTTAATTACAAATTACAAATTATGTAAATACAAATAAATTATTTAAATAATTAGTGATAATTTATGGAAAATATGTAAAAATTAAAAGATAAACACAATAAGTTGATTTCCTGATAATTAAGATAAATAAATCTTATTGAATTCTACAATTTGTCATCTTGCGAGAGATAGAAATTTGGACAATGCCCAAATCACCAAGATTGTTTCATGTTACACACATGGCCAATTTGAGCTACCAAACCATGGAAAATTTGAAATTGAAATTTATATTGATATCCCATATAAAAAGGTGGGGTGTGTGGGCAAGGGGCCCCACATAGATGAAAAATAAATAACCATTGAAGTGAACTAGAAAACTAGTAAGCTAATAACCATAAATGAAACAACAACATATCAAAGCCTAAGCGTAAAAGAAGTTTTTCCCTAGGAGGAAAAACCTAGCATTAAGAAAATAATGAGACAACAATGGAGGAACACAAACAACCATGTCCAAATAAAAGTAAAATTGCAACCAAGAGAGTGGGAGAATGTGGGCACCTAATTAGTATAATTTTATAGGTGTCACTAGCTCCAAGTCAAATTAATGATATATTCATAAAATATTACAACATACAATGAACTTATGGCATATAGAAAGTAAAGAATAAAAATTTATTCCAAGATATTAATGAAAACTCTAATCAAAATGGAATATTGGAATCCCAATATTTCCATCAAAGTAAAATTAAGTTCCTCTTGTAGACACATAGGACATACATGAAATTTCACTTCATTACAAATGCAAAAAGAAAAAGAAAAAGTAATAATACCTACCAAAACCAATTAATTTGATCATCAACTTCAATGTATTCATGATACTCCATATGGTCTTTCCAATCCTGTACACATAAATATTGACCCTTCCCATACAAAATTAGATCCAGATATTCAACCTATAAAGCTAGAAGAAATTTTAGTGTTGAATTTCCAAGAAAATAAAAAAACCCCTAGGCAAAGAATTTAACTTACTCTACAACTGGGGTCACAAAATGACATTGAATCAACATTTTAACATATTAATTTCAATTCATACTATTTAGTATTTACAGCCAAGTCCCTACCTGCTTGACAAAGTTTCATGACCTTTTTGGAACGCAGTTCTTTAACTCATGTTACAAACATGAGTCATAGGAGATCCGATTCTAGAATATCCGAATCCATTTCCAATATTTCCTTGCAACTTGAATACAATTATGGATATGCTTATTGTGTACCTTCCTAGGAGATATAGAGACCAACCAATTGTTTGAAGAAATGTTTGAGCTAGGACCATGTCAAATTTCACCCTATGTATGAATGCCAAACCAATAACATGACCACAAATTTGAAATAGGATATATGGCCGAGATTCACTCTAGATGTTGCAATTGGAAGGAACAAATTGATTGTATATTTGAGTGACCAGATAGTTTCAACCCCAAGATGTGTTGAGAAGAGAGGTCAATCTCTAAGGAAGAGCACATTTGTGAATAGTTTATCTATATTTGACACATAGCTTGGAACACTAATTTTGGATCACATGCAATACTTTGTCAAATTACCTGAAAATTTGAAAATTTATTCATTAATAAGGAAAGGGCACATTTACATCATATTTCAAACATATTGTATAGCAATACATAAAAAAATTTAGTGGGTTAAATAAAAACATAATAATAAATGTCTGACTCACTAGCATTGGGGAAAATTCTTTAAAGATCATTTGGGGCCTAAGAAATTTTTTCGTAACTTGTTAAGTTTTTTGAGCTTAAATTCAACATGAGTAGCCTAAGATGAGTTATAGGAAGCTCTTAGGCGAACAAGGAATAGTCTAGTTGTAGTAATTGTAGTTTGGTCAAGTTTTTGTAGTCGAGGCAAGATTTGGTTGGGTTCCCATGTTGGAAACAAAGTAAGGGTAGTGGTGAGTGCATGATAGATAATGAGTGCCAAGGTGTGCTGAGGAATGAAAGGGCGTGCTAACACATGACAGGGAGTGTGAATGCATGTTGAGGAGTTTTGGGAAGTGTCAAGGCATTACAAGGGAGAAGTAGGTCAAAATTCATGGAAATGAACAAATAAGAGTGTGTGCTAGGGAGTGTTAGTGAATTCCAAGTGTCCCAAGGATGAGGTGTGTTAGGAAAATTTTATAATATTAATGGTAGGAGGCAAGCCTACAATTGTGATAAGGGGTTGGAGAAATCAGTTTCAGATAAAGCGAGACTTTGGGTTAGGCACAACATTATTTTTTCAGTGACTTGGTTGGTTTCCCAAGTCGTAGAAAAAGTAAGGCTATCTGTAAGGGCATAACAAGTAGGGAGTGCCAACGTGTGCCAGGGAATGCCAAGAAGTGCTAACACATTCTATACAATTATGAGGCATGTTAGGCATCACAATACATTCCAAGTGCTAAGGCATAACAAAATGTTCCAGGTGCTAGGGTGTGGTGCCAATGCATTCTAGGTAATGTTAGGGAGTGGCAGGAAACACAAGGGAGCATTGGTTTCAATTTCACATAAATGATGAATAAGAGTGTGTTATAGGGAATGTTAGCGAGTTCCAGTTGTGCTAAGGAGTGAGTGATAAGGTATGATAGGCAGTTCCAAGGCATGCTAGAGTGCTAAGGAAGCATTCCAATATGTACCAAGTGCAAAGGTGTGCCAATGCATGTTAAGGAGTGTTAGTGAGTGCTAGGGAAACACAAGGTAGAACTAGGTCAAAATGCATGGGAATGAATGAATAAGAGTGTGTGACAGGTAGTGTCAACGAGTTTTAGGTGTGTTAAAGAAGGAGTGACATGGTATGTTAGGTAGTGCTAAGGAATGCTAGAGTGCCAGAGAAGCATGTAGCCAAGATGTGCCAGGTGTGAGGGTGTGCCAACACGTGCTAGGAAGTGTTACAAAATTCCAAGGAAAAAGAAGGGAGCACTAAGTCGAAATAATTCATGGAAATGAATGAATATAATTTTGTGAAAAGAAGTGTCAGTGAGTTCCAGGTGTTCTAAGGATGGAGTGACAAGATATTCTAGGCAATGCTACAACATGCTAGAGGTCAGGAAAATATGGCAAGATTTTCTAGGTGCTAGGGTGTGCCAATGCATGCTAAGGAGTGTTAGGGAGTGCCACAGAAACACAAGGGAGCATTGGTTTCAAATTAATGGAAATGAATGAATAAGAGTGTGTGAAAGGGAGTGTTAGTGAGTTCTAGGTGTGTTAATGAGGGAATGACAAGGTATGCTAGGTAGTGCCAAGGAATTCTAGACTACCAGGGTGACATGCCAAGATGTGTCAAGTGCCATGTTGTGTCAATGTGTGCCAGGGAGTGTTAGGGAGTGCCATGGAAATACAAGGGGGAACTAGCTCAAAATGCATGGAAATGAAGGTCGAATAAGATTGAGTGATATGGAGTGTCATTGATTTTGAGGTGTTTTAAGGAGGGAGCGACAAGGTTATATGCTAGGTAGTGCCAAGGCATGCTGGAGTGCCACAGAATGTCAGAGAGTGGTGGATTATTATAAGGAGTGCGAAAGCATGCCAAGGAATGCAAGAGGTGTTAACACACACCATATAGTGCCAAGGGATTATTAGACGTGCCAAGTGCTATGACCTGTCAAGATGTAAACTATGTTGCTCAGTTGTTTTATGGCCATGGTTGGACAAGAGCCTTGACCTGGTAACTTGTAACTTGCTAAGTGGGTTGAGTTGAAATTGTACATGAGTAGCCTAAGATGAGTTATAGTCAATTCTTAGGTGAAAAAGGAAGACTCTAGTTGTTGTAGTTGAGATAAGACTTGGTTGGGTTCCAAAGTCCCAAAAAAATTAAGGGTAGTTGTGAGGGCATGATAGCTAAGGATTTCCAGGGTGTGCTAAGGAATAAAAATGCATGCTAACACATGTTAGAAATTGGAAATTCATGCTAAAGAGTGTTAGGGAGTGCCAGGGTATCACAAGGGAGAACAAGGTCCAAATTCATGTAAATGAACAAATAAGAGTGTGTTCCACGAAGTGTCAACGAATTCCAAGTGTCTCAATGACAAAGTTTTTTAGGAGAAGGTAATAATAGGACTTGTGGGAGGGAAGCCTATGGTTAAAATAAGGGGCTGGTCAAATAAGTTTCAGATAATGGAATACTTTGGGTTGGGCACAAAATTGTTTTTCCAATGAATTTGGTTGGGTTCCCAAGTCACAAAAAAAGTAAGGATATCTATGGGGGCATGACAACTAGGGAGTGCTAAGGTGTGCTAGAGAATGTAAGGAAGTACTAACACATACTAGACAATTCCAAGGCATGTTAGGCATGCCAATACAATCCAATTGTTAAGGCACACCAATTGTTAAGGCACACCAATTGTGCGAGGTGCTAAGGTGTGGTGTGAACACATGCTAAAGAGTGTTAGGTCCAAGTGCTAGGGAAACACAAGAGAGAACTAGTTTCAAATGCATGGGAATGAAGTGTCATCAAGTTACCGGTGTGTTAAGGAGGGATTGCAAAGGTATGTTATGTAGCTCCAAGGCATGTTAGGGTCTTAGGAAAGCATACCAAGATGTGTCAAGTGCCTAGGTGTGCTAATGCATGCTAAGGAGTGTTTGGGAATGTTAGGGAAACACAAGGGAGAACTAGGTAAAAATTCATGGAAATGAATGAATAAGAGTGTGTGATAGGGAGTGTCAGTAAGTTTGAGGTGTGCTATGGAGAGAGTGATAAGGTGCATTAGGTAGTGCTAAGTCATTCTATATTGACAGGGTGGTCGGACACCAAGATGTGTCATGTGCCAACATGTGCTAGGAAGTGTTAGAGAGTGCCTAGGAAACACAAGGGAGAAAAAATAATGGAAATGAACAAATAATAGCTTGTGATAGGAAGTGTCAATGAGTTCCAACTGTGCTAAGGAGAGAGTGACAAGGTATGATAGAGGGTAGGGAAACATCCCAAGTTGTGCGAGTTTATAAGGTGTACCAAGGCATGTTAGGGAGTGTTATGGAGTGCCAAGGAATGTCAAGGGAGCACTAGTTTAAAATGCATGGAAATGAATAAGAGTGTGTGACAGGGAGTGTCAATGAGTTCTAGGTGTGCTAAGGAGGGAGTGACAAGGTATGACATGTAGTTCCAAGGAATGCTAGTGTGTCAGGGCATGCCAATGTGTGCCGGGGAGTATTAGGGAGCTCCATAGAAACACAACGGAGAACTAGTTCAAAATGCATGGAAATGAACGGATAGGAGTGTGTGATAGGGAGTGTCAGTGAGTTCCAAGTCTTCTAAGGAGGGAGTGACAAGGTTATATGTTAGGTAGTGTCGAGGCATGCTAGAGTGTTAAAGCATGTCAAGGAGTGCTATGGTGTGCTAAGGGGTGAAAAACATGCAAATAAATTTGAGGGATGCTAACACATGTCACATAGTGCTAAGGGAGTGTTAAAAGTGCTAGGTGTTATGACATGTCAAGATGTAAACTATGTTTCTTATTTGTTTTAGCCACTTGGTGGTATATGTACCTTGAGCTTGCAATGCTTGTTAGGGTCAGATTGGGAGTTGAAGCTGGGTAAACAGGTGATTAGAATTTCTTGGTGATGGGAATATTCTATTTTGGTAACTATAAGCAGTGAAGGCTATTATATTCTGAAAATAATTGGTTAAGTTCTAAAATTAAAAAAAGAAAGAGGAATGATTGTGGAGACATGATATTACAGGGTGACTAGGCATGCCAGGACAGAAGGTGTGTATTACATGAATAACAATTCTAAGTAGTCTTGGGAGTGAGAGGAGTTCCAAGAGACAAATGGAGAACTAGATCAAAATTCTCGGAAATGAGCGAATAAGAGTGTGTGCATTAGAGGGGAATTTTTGAGGTCTAAATGGGGCCTCGATGGGGCCTCCTAAGGAAAATGTACAATTAAAATTCACTTTATGAGAACCAATCACATTTTAGGAGATGACATCATCCCTAATGGTTGAGGTGGCATTGCTTGAGTTAAAGGTACTTACTTATCACATTATCAATGATGGATAAAAACTCATGGTTAACCATGGTACTGCTCTAAGTACTTTTAAAGTCAAAGTAAAGTACTCATAATAAATGTCATTTCACACTTTTTGAATAAAAATATATTATTGTCATTTCATATTTCTTGAAAGAAACAATGCATATCCCTATACATTTATTATATTATATTATATTATACTATTTTTATATAGTATATTAATTACATGTTATTATACAATTTAAATAATATAAATTTTAATTAATAGCATATAATATAATTAAGAATTTATAAATTTATATTTATGTATTTTTTAAAGTTATTTAAGTACAAAGGAAAAATGCATTAGTTGTTCAATGATAATGACTTTTTTTTTAAAAGCTCATTCTTATTCATAGTCACATCAATACAATTTTTTTTATTCATTTTATTTTGGTACAACTTTTGAATTGAATTTAACTATGGTTACATGGATTGTGGTGCAAAAAGTGAATTGCAAATTCATAAATATTATTTTATTGGTTTAGCTATTATTACACTGCATTGCTTTCCTCAGAATTTATTTTAGGCACAGAATTCCCCCAATGGCCAATGAGTGTTAGTGAATTCCAGGTGTCCCAAGGATGAAGTGTTTTAGGAGAAGTTAAGAATAGGACTTGCAAGAGGGAATCCTATTGTTGTGATAAGGCATCGACAAAGTAATTTTAGATAAAGCAAGACTTTGGGTTTGGCACAACATTGTTTTGCTAATGACTTGGTTGGGTTCCCAAGTTTTAAAAAAAGTAAGGCTATCTATGAGGGTATGACAACTAGGGAGTGCCAAGGTGTTCAGGGAGTGGAAATGAGTGTGCCTAGTTTTCATGCCAAGGATGGAGTCATAAGGTATTCTAAGCATTCACACACCATATTTACCACTCACTTCTTACCATTCCCACACCATAACACAAACCCTAAAAATTTCATTCTTAAAATTTCTTGTGTAGTTTCCTAATGTCATTCAATTATAATCTCACAATTACTTATGTCAGTAATGGTGCGATCATTTTTTTTATTCTCTTAAAGGAACTCTTTCTAGACATGCACCCCATCAAACATAAATCATCAAGTGAAAATGAATGGAAATGAATGAATAAAGTCTGATGCAGAGTGAAAGTTTCATGATGTACTTAAGGGAGAGTGACTCAACTAGTGTTGGGCAGTGGAAGAGGTATGAAATCACTGTGTATTTTCTCATTCTTTTGTAACTATAGACATAATCCTTTTTACCTTAGAAAGGTAATTTATTATAAGAATTATGGTAGAACTGGAAAGGTTTATGTTTATTGCAAAAATATGACTAAATATTGATTTTTGTTGATAAAACATGAATTAGATGAAGTGAATAGCTATACCAAAGATGAGGCTGAGATGAATGCAACTGCTGTTCCACCAGCGTTAGACCAAATCCTGCCAAGGACAAGGAAATCCGAACGCATCGCTAAGAAAAGGCAGGGGACATCTCGACTTCGGTCAAAGTAAACCATATGATAACTAAAAGAAGGGAAGCGAATCCCTTAGGATCCTTCGATCCTGAGGGATCATTGTTCAAGCCTCATCTTATTCCTTGTCTTGTCCGTCAGGGTCTGATATATAAGGCAACGCCCTTTAGTGATTAAGGAGACAGAGATTCTTTTATTAAAAACATTTCCTTTGTAATATTGTGTTTCATTGACTCTCGGCTTTAGAGAGCGGTCTCTGTCATACTTTATGCTTGTTTAATATAAAAGATGCATTTCATTCCATCTCTTAAGTTCTGAAGTAGCACAACAGTGTTTCACTGGTGCTAAGGGCCCGGCTCTGGTGGAATTACCCTGCTGTTTGTATCTCTAATCTTTGCTTACTGTTGTGTGAAGTTGTGTTTAAGTTCATTACGATTGCAGATTTGATTGATTGCTATTAGATTGAATACAGATTCGTTGTGAACATTAACGAATTGCACTATTATTTTATCATTTGCAAGAAGTGTATTCATTGTTTATTTACCTTGCTATCTTTATAAAGCTTTGCTGTTCTATATTCAATTCTAGTTGTTGTTCTATTGGTTTATGATTTGTTATAATTGACTGTTGTGTAGTATTGGCTGTCGACAGGATTGGAGTATTGAGATTAGTTGTTTGATTGCATTGCGTTTACAATTTTTGTTCAATTCATGTTTTTGTTCCATTTCTGTTCATTGTTCATTTCTAATTCATAGCTTCAGATTAGTAGATAGATTGGTTACAGTTGCTGTGTATGCGTAGGAATTACGAGTTGTTGTTCCTTTCTAGCCTTTGAAGTTCCTTTTAGTTATTTTCATCAGCAAGTAGTTTGAGTTTGATTTCATTTTGATTGCTTTAAGAAAAAGACCACCAAATATAGAGGACACTGGTTACTACTTCCAAGTTCCCAGATTGGTTATATTGCTTTCGTGTGATTTCAGTTGCATCGATTTCTAAGGGAAGGAGTTACTGCTACTATATCCCTAATCGATGGTTTGCAGATTGATATAGTTAAGATTTCAGAGCATTTCCATTTATGTTACTGTAATTAGATTTCTTTACAAGAATCTGTTTACTCTTGTATTTAAAATTATGTACTACATCTTCATAGCATTACTCTTCATTAATTGCAGCCTTAGACAGAGTACACTCTTGAAATAAAAAGTCGCTCCCATATTGATGATTAATGTAGGCTAATTAGGTGTTTAAAAGAGACCTTTTTATGACCCAACATTTTGGCGCCATTGTCGGGGAGAGTGTATGCCATTTCAAAGGAGTGTTGCACAACTGATTTTCTTCTGCTTGCAAAGAATTGGGTATTAAAGACGAAAGGTAAGAACCTGTGCACTGGGCAAGAAACACACTTGCTCACAATCCGCTTCATAGCAGAATTACGTAAGCTCTTTCTTTAGGTAGGAATGAAGGCTTGTTTTCTTGAATGAATAGACCAACTAAGCAAAACAAAATTCCTCCTAAAATTGAAAAACCTAAGGGACCAGTGACCCTTGGGCGGACAACTTTTATTGACAAAATCCTTAAAAAGACTGAATCTCAACCATCAGTAGGACCTAGGAGAGTTATCTATAGACAACCTACTAGTTCCCTTCAGGCCACAAAGTCACCATCTGAAGCCTTCGCTGAGATACATAGTCAAATAGAGGGATTTGAGCAAGATCCCCAAGAAATTGAGAATCCCTGCATAATTTCCCCTCAAGAAGGGAACACTAGTAATCTCCGTGAAGGAGAAGGGGAAACAGGAGAAACAGAAGAACCAAAATCTCCTATTGAAATAGTCCAAACAGTAAGTGGTCCAGATAAGGGAAGTGCTGCTAAACTCATTCAAAACCAAGGTCCTGAAACACCGCAAACAGTATGTCAACAAGGAATATTTATTGTTCCAGATCAGGGAAGTGTTGTCAAGGCCATTCCTGCTCTTTCTACTCAGCCTAGGAATTCCTTTGAGATCCCAGAAGGATATTGGCACATCTTCGACCAAATGGCCCAGAACCAAAATCAAAACCAGCAGACACCCCAGCAAACCTCTAAGCTGCAATATCCTATAGTAGATACTGCAGTCAATGCACCTATGAAGGCCATTCCCTTTCAACATATTCCCACATTTCATGGCTTAACATTAGAAGATATAGATTCATTTTTGTTTGAATTCAATGTGTTATGGAGGGGATATGATTATACCACCGATCCAAAAAAACTAAAACTATTTCCTTCTACATTAAAAGGGGCAGATTTATGATGGTTTATGGGATTAGGTGGGGCTGTCATAACTTATTGGGATCAGATGAAAGCTGCATTTTTAAAGAAGTATCAAGATTATTGCAGGTCTCGGGAACTAAAAGATGAAATATTCCAAATGACAGCAAAACCAAATGAAACCTTGGAAGAATATGTGGAACGGTTTCAATACAATCTTCAGAGATCTCCTTATGCATCCTTACCCTTACCTGATAATGTGTTGAAAACTACATTAATTAGGGGAATGAAATATCAATGGGTTGAAACATTGAATATTATGGGAAAAGGTGATATATATCAGGAAAGTTATGCTAACATCATTGATTTGTGTATCAGGAGTTCGAGGGGCAACACAAGGCTAAAATCAACAGAACATGATATGATTACAAGAGACAAAAAAACCTCTAATGAAGGTGTGACTCATGCAGAGATTGGAAAATTGCTAGAATATTTTAAGACAGATATACTTGGGACTCTAACAACGCAATTCGATATTATGCAAGCCAAACAAAAGCAAGCAGAAGCAGAGCAAAATTTTGGCGATATTATGTGCTAGATGCAGGAAGAAACACAGCCACAAAGAATGTTCGTTGGATATAATCAAAGTTTGTGCCATTTGTACGAAGGATCACCCTACAGAAGGATGTCCCTCGCTTCCTGGCCTAAAAGCAGTTTATAAGGAGGTGGAAGAATAATCATAAGTGGTATGTCTTCTTAATCAGCTCCGACAATGGCAGCCACGACAATCAGGTATGCCAACTGATCCATTTTCTTCTTTTCAGCCTCCTCAATACAATGCTCAGCAATATAATGGAATGTGGAAAAATCAACCACCTTTCCCCAATTAGTCACAACAGCCATTCCCTACAACATCTTGGCCAAATAAAAAAAATCAAACTAATTGGCCTAGTTTTCCTTTCTGCCCACCGTTTTGGAAAAATAATAATTATCCAACACAATGGTCCCCCTCTACTTCACAGATTCAGGCCTAGCAAAGGCCTACAAATCAGCCAGCTGGAACAATCCCTCTCTCTCAACCTACACTACCAGCTCCCTATACAAACCCCTAGACCAACTTAAGACCAAAACTCCTAGCCTAGCCCAACCCAAACCCAAACAATAGGCCAGTTTATTCTGTCCAAATAATGGAACCTCCAGAAATAAAAAATGAACTGAGGGAGTGTAATGACCTTCAATTAAGGTCTGGGTGCATAGTAGAAACAGAGAGAAATAATAATGTTCATATTGAAGATCCGTTACGTGTAGAACAAACGTTACAAAAAGAGAAGGAGGTTCAACAACAAAATCAACAACAAGTAACAACTTCCTCCCCACCATTCCCAGAATGAATAATCATACCATGCCCATTAGAACATCCTAATTTTGATCTTCTGGAAGAATTAAAAAAATTTTGTATAAAAATCCCTCTCCTCCAAGCTATCCAAGACATTCCTATATATGCAAAAACCATTAAGGAATTATGCATAAAGAAGCCAAAGAGGAGAACAACCACCAATCCAACTGTCCAAATAGTCGGTACTTTATCTGAATTATTATCAGGAATGGAAACACCCATAAAATATGAAGACCCAGGAAATCCCATAGTGACAGTGCAAATTCATGGGAAATTGTTTCCAAATGCCTTAGTTGATTTGGGAGCAGCAATCAATATCCTAACAACCACCACCTATCAAAAATTTGACATTACATCGCTAGAACCAACAACAACCTTATTAGAATTGGCCGACCGATCGATAGTCAAAATAGAAAGTAAACTACAAGATGTAATGGTATCTGTAGATTCCTGGGAATACCCTGCTGACTTCCTGGTTATAAATCCGAAGAACAGGCTAGATGGACACCCGTTAATCTTAGGTAGACCTTGGTTGACAACTGCCGATTCTTATATTGGATGTCGACAAGGCAACATGACAATAACAAGGGGAAACTATGTCAAGAATTTAGCTTTATATCCCCCAGCCCAGCCAAGCCTAGCAATAATCAAAACAAGAAAACAACCTGTATCATATCTTATGGAAAATATGAGATCACCTCTATCTATAGAAAATGCTCTTGATTTTAAAGATAAAACAGAGGATGATATCATCAATATTTTTACTAATAAACCACAAGTCAGATCCCATCTACAATGTCGCATGATCAAGGAAACATTTGATAATAAGTAAGAAGAAGATCCTCTGAAAGACATTCCTGATCAAGTAATACCGACTACTTCTATGTACAATAGTAAGATTGTAGAAATTGAGCTGGGAAAAACTCTAAACATTAACAAAAATCTGACTGTTGAACAAGAAGAGAATTTGGTCCAACTATTGCGGAAATACAAAGCAGCCTTTGCATGGGATTACCTAGACATGAAAGGAATTGACCCCCAATTATGTACGCACCAAATCTATATTGAAAAAGATGCCAGACCCATTCCCCAACCCCAAAGAAGACTAAACCCTCACCTTAAAGATATTGTGAAAGCTGAATTACAAAAGCTATTGGATGTTAATTTCATGTACCCAATATTTGATAGCAAGTGGGTCTCTCCATTAGTAGTGGTACCAAAGAAGAACGGAAAGTGGAGAATATGTGTAGATTACTGTGAATTTAACAAGGCAACCCAGAAAGACCACTTTCCCCTTCTTTTCATTTACCAGGTATTAGACACATGGGCCGGAAAGAAATTCTTTTCCTTCCTCGATGGCTTCAGTGGGTACAATCAAATCCAGATTTCCACTGAAGACCAAGACAAAACTACTTTTACCTGTCCATGGGGGACATTTGCCTATCGAGTCTTACCCTTTGGCCTATGAAATGCCCCTGCTACATTCCAAAGGGCCATTCTCAGCATCTTTGCAGACTTAATAAACAAAGGGCTCAAAGTATATATGGATGAGTTCACACCTTATGTGGATGATTTTGAGCCAGCATTGGAAAATTTAGAAAATGTGTTGCAAATATGTATTGACAGTAGGCTTTGTTTAAGCCATGAAAATTGTCATATGATGATGACCGAAGGAGTTATCTTAGGCCACTATATTTCAGCAGGGCACTATATGCACTAACTGGAAATGTTGATTTTATTTGGATAGATAAATGTGAAAATGCCTTCAACGATCTGAAAAAGCTTGTTTCAATAGCCCCAGTGCTAAGGGGCCCAAACTGGAATTTTCCATTCCAAATTTCATCTGATGCCTCAGACACAACAATTGGAGCAGTACTTGGGTAGGAGGAAGACAAGAAACCATATGCAATCTATTATATTAGCAAAAATCTATCCCCTGCTGAATTAAATTATACTGTGACTGAGAAGGAATTTTTAGTTGTAGTACATGCTATAAATAAGTTTAGACATTATATAACTGGGTATCCTGTAGTACTATATACTGATCACTCTGCCATTAAATTCTTAGCAAATAAACCTGTTACAAATGGAAGAGTGATAATATGGTTGATTTTATTTCAGGAATTTGACATTATAATCAAAGATTGACCTGGAAAAGAGAACCCTGTAGCTGATTTTCTGTCAAGAATGCCAAACCCAACAAATACAGAAACAGTTGAAGACCACTTCCCAGATGAACATTTTTTCGTTGTTACTGTCAGAACCCCATAGTATGCTGATATAGAAAATTATTTGGCAATTGGTAAACTACCTAAACATCTATTCGTTCATCCCTTAATGAACGAAAGCAGATAATACAGTGTAGTACCCAATTCTCTTGGATTGGGGGCTACCTATTTCACACAGGGGTATATATGCAAATAAGAAGATGCATTCAGGAGGACGAGGTATTTGATATTTTGAAAGCATGCCATGATGGTCAGTGTGGCAGGAATTTTGCAAATTGTAGAACTTCCCATAAGGTTTTACGAACAGGCTATTATTGGCCTACCATCTTTAAAGATGCCAAAAAATTTGTGTAGGCCTGTGATAGCTGCCAAAGGGCAGGTCGCCCCAGGAAATCTGATGAAATGCCTTTGAACCCTAAACTAGTAATTGAATTGTTTGAACGTTGGGCGCTCGATTTTGTTAGCCCTATTAGCCCCCCATCAAACCAAGAAACATACATCCTAGTTGCAACCGAGTATGTCACCAAATGGGTTGAAGCAAAGGCACTTTCAAAAGCTACAGAGGACTCTGTAATACAATTTCTTTTCCAAATATTTGTGCGATATGGCCTCCCAAGGGACATAATCAAAGATGGAGGACCGCAGTTTATAGGTAATAAACTAGCTGAAACACTACAAAATTACCACATTCAGCACAAGATTACAACCCCATATCACCCATAGGCAAATGGCCAAGTAGAGAGCACGGAGAAAGTGATTGAATCTATATTAACAAAAATCTTTGCCTCACACAGACGTGATTGGGCCTACAGATTTCCAGAAGCATTGTGGGCATACCAAACAACGTGGAGACCCACTATGGGATATTCACCATATCAATTGGTATTTGGAAAAGAGCCCATATTTCTAATAGATTTTGAAATTCAGACATTAAGAACATCCCAAAAGGTGGGTCTAGATTTAAATGAAGCCTAGGCCAAAATACTACAGCAAATTAATGAGCTAGATGAAATTAAGCACTCTGCTCTTCAGCACATAGCATTAATTCAACAAGAGAGAGAAAAATGGCATGACGCCCTTATTAAAGAAAAGATATTCCATGAATGAGAGTGGGCACTCCTATATGATTCTAGGTTTTAGGACTTTCTAGGGAAACTCCATACATGATGGCTCGGACCGTATGAAATACAAAAATTGCATGACAATGGCACTATTACATTAACCACCATTGATGGATATGGACATTCATTCAAAGTAAATGGTCATCGAGTATGATTGTATCATAAACCGCTTACCCGAGAATCCTTTTACCAACAATTACGAGAAGATTCTACCATGAAAATTCTGGCTAAAGGGGATAACCCCTCCTCGGCACCCATTTATTAAATCATTTCTTTTCTTTAAATTCTGTACATAAGATGTTCATTTATTTTGATTGTTTGTTTCATGGAATTCATTTTTTTCAAAACTCTGTTTATTTCGTTTATTTTGAGTTTTTTTGTTCATTTATTTTGATTGTTTGTTTCATGGAATTCGTTTTTTTTCAAAAATCTATTTATTTCATTTATTTTGAGTTTTTTCTATTCCTTTCTAAATGAACAACACTTTTGCTATTCCTTTCGAAAGGAACAACAGTTCGCAGATTCTTGTTGTTCCTTTCGGAAGGAACAACATTTCCGCAGATCGTTTCTATTGTTCCTTTTAAGGGAACAACACCATTTGAGTGGATTGTATTTTGTTTTAGATTAGGATTTTTGAGGATTTATGATGAATATTCTAAAGGAAAACATACTATTCATATACAATCATATAAATTAAATCTTACTGTAATTAGCAAATCAAAAGAAATTGCCATTTTTAAGAAAATTTTTGGTAATGATAAGTAAAAGGAAAAATGGACATAATCAATAATATAACTTTGTTGTCTTACTACCACTGAATTAATATGATCGATTATCCTTATCATGTTGGTTCTTTCCCATATTTTATAACTTTATTTGATTTTTACTTATGGAGTAGGAATAAGGGCATATTCTTTTCTATTGAGATGTTCAGACTTCTTCCACCATCCCTACTCTTAAGGAGTGTTGAGCCATCCTTTATGTATAAGTAGGAAAAGTGTTATATGAAAAAGAAAAATATTTACATATTTCACTAATAATTTTATGATTTGGCAGATGGAGGATAGGGGGTCTCATCAAGAGCCAGCCTACCATGATCATAAGGAAGCAAGTGAAGTGGCATTCCCATCATGGCCACCAAACCAGGGATATGGTCCAATGGAAAATTGCAAAATTAAGAAGTCCTTGGAACAGGAGGTCTCATCACGAGCCAGCCTGCTCACTTTTCATTTCTTCCTGGTGAATGGCATTGTGATTTATCTGGTCACCATGCCAGCACAATGGCCTCCGTTATGACATTTAACAAGCACTTCCTTAGCATAAATAAAGGACAATGGTTCTAAGGGTGAGAAAGAAACTTTGTCAAGGTTATGAACACCTGTGGGCAACAGAGCTCTGCTGATGGTATTGGAGTCACATTTATACACATCAATAGTAATATCAAACCCTTTTTCCTATATCTATATTTAAATATCAAATGAAAGTATGAATCCTTAACCTTTGATTTCGAACCTATTATACATGAAAATTATCATAAATCAATCACATTAGTTTGAGTGGGTAATAAACACATCTGTACTTATGTTTATCTTAAGTTGTCCCTTCTCCTTATCCTTGAATCATTACAAAACGTTTCTATATCTATTTATGATTTATCACACACATTGATTTCAGTAAATGCTATAATTTGATTCATTGTATCATTATTATGCATGCTTTTTCCTGCTGTACAACTGCTATGTAGTACTTGCCTCTCTTAATTGACGGTTAAGGATGACCTATCATCCTTTAGGGGGGGAGCGGATGTCTGCATGCAGATAAAATTCTGATATTTCTTTACCTGTATGTGAACCAAATCCCTACATTCTAGGGAATAACAAAAAATTAACGACATTATTCCAATTCACCGTGCTGTGTTGTTCCATTACAATCATTGTGTGTTTGGAAAGAAGTAACAGTGTCCAGAGAGGATGGGAGGACGACCAATTCGTAGTGAGCTGCAAGTGTTAGTTGTTTCTGATACTGCATGAGAGATTTTGGAAAAATTGGGATGGATTACATATTTTATGAGGATGCAACAACCCCATGAAACAGTGGCCACCGAGTTTTTACAGAACTTGGAGGAAGGATACTCCATGGTTAGAGGAAGAAAAATAGCTGTATCCGATGAAATAATTGCAGAGGTGTCTGGCATACCAATGCAAGGAACTATATGGACTCAAAAGAAGGTCAGGCTTTGAGAGGCCATGAAGATTTTTCAGGATAACGGACAGATATTGGTCGTCAAAGGCAAAGGATTTCAGCCAGCATCATTGGGAGAACCATGGACAGAATTGGCCAAGAGAGTGCAGGCCTATATAACATGCGACAGAAGGAAATACGTGGTAAGACCTCGCCACCTTAAGTTACTGGCTGTATTAAAACAGAAATGCACTGTAAATTTGCCTGCATTTTTAAATTCCTTACTGCATTATATTTCCCATAGTATAATAAAAGCTCAACACGTAGACATGGTGGTCAACCACCATTACCTAATCATATTAATAGTGAGTCGTAGTCTCGCCCAACAATAGACCAGCTAGGAAGAGTTGATATTCTCCATTGATGGAGGGCTAGCTTTACCTGCCCCAAAATGAAAGAGAATGGCTAGCTTAACAGTTGAGCCATCAATTCGTAGACAGTCCCTCCATTCAAAAAGAAGTGGGGGAATGATAGAAGGACTTCCGGGTAGCAGTAGCCAACCCTAGGAATTCCCCAACTCGGAGGATGAAAAGCCTCCACAATTGGAAGGAGGAAGTCCTTGTACTGATGAAGAAGAGAAAATTGAGGGAGAAATTCGCTACTCGGATGAAGAATAAATGAGCCACCACACTAGTCGTGAGAAAAAAACCAGTGCAGAAGAAGGAAATAATGAAGAAGAGGAAATTGAGGGAGAAATTCGATATTCAGATGAGGAAGAAGGAAGCTATCATACCTGTGAGGAGGACGAAGATAATCATAGCAGTGAAAGAGAAGGAACAGAGCGTCCCGAAAATACTACTGTAAGTTCACCACGAAGCCCTTTACGGGAAGACCAATTGGCCCAAATTCTGGCTAATATGAGTGAATATGTACAGCCTCATAGCCCTTTGGACCTTAACGTTGATATCAATTATTTGCAGGAGCACTCTGCTATCAACAAAGAAACAGCTGAAGAAATGCTGAATGAAACAACAAACCCTAACAAAGTGATAGAGTCAGCTAGGGTTGCTTCCCCTGAAAAGTATGAACAAGAAAAGGAGAACACCGAAGTAATATCCCAACCTAAAAGTTCTCAGGGGATTGTAGAGTCAATTGAGGGTATAATTCCCGAAGAATTTAGCCAAGGGCATCTGAATATTGAAGAAGAACCCTAAGAAGAAAACCAAGAAGAGAACCCAACTGAAGGCACGGTTGATGAAAACCAAAACCATGTTGAGCAAATAGGTCCAGAAAATGGAACAATCGTTACATTGAGAAAAAGGAAGAAAGTAACTGAGATTGAAAAGCTTTGGAGGGAACGAATGAAGCTTCAGAGACTTGTGGAACAACTCAGGCAAACCATTAGGGTTCTTAGAATGAAAAAAATGCCCAAGTGAGCCTCCAAGAGAAGAAGCATAGCCACCAAGCGAACTTCGAAAAAGAGAAAAGTGGCCGCTAATATGAACCCCCAAGTTGAAGAAGCTATGGCTGAGCCTAATTATGGAGATACAGAACAGTAAATAACTGTTCCAGCACAAGCTGTTCCAAAGAGACCCACTTCAAGTGAAAACATGAAAGCTAGTAGTCAAAATACTTTTAGTGACCCTACATTAGCCAAACTCCAAGAGGAGTTGGCACAAGCTCGATTGGAAAGGAAAAATTTGGAAGAAGACACTGTCCCTAGGAGGAGATATCAAGAGTTGCAGCACCAGATGAAGACCATCCATGAATTAGAGGTTGAATCCCACGAGAAGTGTTGAAAGGCAGAGGAAAAGGCTAAAAGGGTAATGAATCAATTAAAATTATCCCATAATCGAATGGACACTCTTTGCTCATTATACACTGATGTGTTAGCCTGTAGATGCCCTGCCAAGAACTATGCTTTATTTTTATTACAAAGATATTTACAACTAAATATTAAGGCAGTTAGTGTAGGAAAATCTATAGAGCTAAAAACTATAGATGACTTTGTAACATGCTGCAAACTCTATAGGGTAAAGGTACAATGCCTCTTGTGTGAGTTTTATTTCCATAATCTAATATTGGAAAGTGATAGTGAGACAAATCCTAGCCCTTTTGTGGGTGATATCCAATACCAGGCATTTATTTCCTTTGTTGTTAATCAGTTAAAATGGCTTAAAGCCTATAATGTTTTTCAAAGGCAGGAAAATGAATTAGATTTGTGGGTTAGGAGTGAA